>CM042840.1:97638175-98277394 GCA_023653725.1 Bungarus multicinctus | reverse complement strand
ATACTGGTTTGGTGAACCAGAGGTAAAATTAACATCCAGTTTGCCCAAACAGGTGTGAACTGGTAGCAGCCCATCCCTGTTCTGCCCAATGATAAAAGTGAAAAGAGACACTGGTCAGGGGGTGAGTCATCCCTAAGTATCTTCCTTAATCTGCTGAAACAGTGAGACCTGGTGATGTCATCCAGTAGTGTCTAATTTAATGAAAAGAAGGACTAAGGATGACATGATAACAGTGCTCCAATATCTAAGGGACTGCCACAAAGAAGAGGGTGTCAACATATTTATCAAAACACCCGAAGGCAGGACAAGAAGCAATAGATGCAAACGAAATCAATGAGAGATCCAGCCTAGAAATAAGGAGAAATGCCCTGACAGAACAATTAATCAGTGGAACAACTTGCCTGCAGGAGAGATTGGACAAGAGAATGGGCAACCATTTGTCTGAAATAATGAGTTTCTGCTTGAATAGCGGGTTGGACTAGAAGACCACCAAGGTCCCTTTCAACTCTGTAGAAGCACCTCTATCTGCATAACAGTTCCTACTAGGAGATTAACTCCATTTAGAAAAAGAGAGATCTCCCCACTGCTCTGGAGTATTAACATCTTCCTTTCTTCATCTTCAGTGTAGAATATCCATTCTTCAATACCATACATTATTTCTTGGTTATTATTGATGCAATAGTTTTGTCATGTGACCACTATTTATTTCATTTCTCTCTAGTGATCCAGCCCAATGGACTATTTTACAATATATTCACAATATATATTTTCTATTCAAACATTTGCTGAGGAAGAATCAAGTAAAATCTTTTTGTAAATTTGCACTGATAAATCTTTTAAAAGCCAAGTTTGCTTTGATAATAGTAAGCATTTTGTAGAAATAATAGTGAGTGTCAAAAAATTGATGCTCTCGCCCTTTCTAAACACATCAACAATATTTTTTGACAGGCAAGATAGGAGGGAATTACAGATGAAGATGGTGAACTGAGAACATGTAAATCAAAGACTAGGTCCTCCTAATCTCAGTGAATATAAGCATGCTGCATCTAACACCAATTTCTTCCTTACTCTATCAGAAAATGTAATGTAGGAATTAAGCAAAGTTAAAGCGATTCTTGATTATTGTTAATAGGGAGTACAAAATGATTAAAGCATGTAGGAATGGGTTGTGAGCTTTAGAATAAACCACAAATAATTCCCACTAATAGTTAGTGGTTTATTGGAGGACCAACAAGGAAGATGTATTTGAGTACAATAGAAGTTTCAGTGAAGTTGTTGGTAAATGCCTATAGTTATAGAGCGCCCAGTACGCTCCCGCAGGGTTGCCCTCCTTGGGGTACTGCCACCCGGCCGCTGTCGGCTGACGGCCCCGAGAGTTCGGGCTTTCTCTGTGGGAGCTCCCTCCCTATGGAATGATCTCCCCCCGGAGATACGAGCTATGACGGATATCTTGACCTTCCGGCGCGCAGTTAAAACCCTACTTTTTAGGCAGGCTGGCCTGGCCGAATGAATGGGTTCTGGTTTTAAATTGGGTTTTAGTAATTAACTTTTAATTTTTATCTAAGATCCCTGATTTTATATTGTTGTATTTGGTTCTGATGGGATACAGCCGGAAAATCGCGTTTAATATATTTTTAATTGTATTTATAATGTATTTATATGTTTTTAGTAGGCTGTACACCGCCCCGAGTCCCTTTTTTGGGAGAGGGAGCGGTATAAAAATATGATAAAATAAAATAAATAAAATTATGGTATATTTTTTTAGATTTTCTGAATCTGTTAACATAATAAGAATGACTCAGTGATAGTGTATTATATCGCACATCTAGGCAGTACCTAATTTCTGAGTATTCTAAACTCAGAGTCTTTATAGCTGGAACCATTTTATTTTCTGATACATGAGAGCCAAAGTTTTTCAGGCAGTTCTTTCAAAGTTCCTTCTTCCTCAACCTAGCTGATATTTGGAAAGGCAGGTGCTTGGCAGAACATTCATGTACAAAGTGGCCAAGTTCTCCATATTTAAATACAGGTCTTGCATGTGAGCACAGCCTTAAAAGAGGAGCGTTCTGTTAGTGTGAATTATGTGGGCTCAACTTCCAAAATCTCTGAAATGAGGCGAGGAGAGAGATGAGGCAGGATCAAGAGAATATTTTTTTTCCTTCTCTGCCTATATGCACTATAATTTAAGTCTTCCATCAATATGGGTAATCCTCAATTTACAATCACAATTGAGGCCAAAATTTCTGTTGCTGAGACATTTGTTAAGTTAATTTTGCCCCATTTTATGATCTTTCTTGCCATAATTGTTAAATGAATTACTGCAGCTAGTGACACACTTACTTAAGCTAGTGACACACTTCCCTGCTGACTTTGCTTGTTAGAAGGTTGAAAAAGGTGATCACATGACCCCAGGATACAACAAACATCCTAAACAGAAGCTAGTTGCCTAGGGTCTGGATTTTGATCACAACCATGGGAATGCTGCAATGGTCTAAGTGTAAAAATGAACATTTTCAGTGTCATTGTAACTTTGAATGGTCACTAAATGAACCACTGTAAATCAAGGACTACCTATACTTAAGAAAAATTAAAGTGACAAGATCTTTGGAATGACCTGCTCCCAGAGTCTGTCCTATATTTCATCTGATAATCCCACTTCAACAATTATGCTGTTTCATTCCAGTTTACATACTGAACTATCAACTGTACAACAGCACACACCTACATAGAGTACCTACCTTAGCAATGGATTTTATACTTGGCAGTTTCCTATTTGACAGACGTAATGAGAATAATGTTCAAAAACTGATACAGTTGTCCAAGTCTGGACAGCTCTGTAGCAGGAGATGTGCCTATTTGCAGCTTTCTCAGTCATTAAATTGTTTATACTTCTTACACAAGATCAGTTTGGGTGAAGTGGACATCCCAGTTCATTAGATTCTACAGTACTCTGAGGACAGCAAAAAATTACTGCTTTGACTTGAATTTTCTTTAAACACATCAATTTCTAGAATGCCCCAACTAGCTGTACCTGAAATTGACTTCAAGCCCCTGCTCAGCTTTAGGCCAATCACTGCTTCACAGGACCTTGGGAGAAAGATAGGACAAAGTGCTGTAATTAATCATTTTGTTAAGGTCCACCCCCACACAAACCAAATCACAAAAAATAGCCTGCTAATTTCCAGCCAGACCCAACAGCTGCTCATCTTGACTTTTCAATTCAAAACAGTACACTCCCTAAAGGAGGATTCAATTTTTATTATCTCTTAAAGCAGCCGGTATATACAGTAAAAGGCATGTGGACTGAAGCAGTTCAAGTTAACTACAGAAAATCACGCAGCTAATGGCTTTTCTCATCCCCCTCCCCGCCGGGAGTGGTGGGGGCGGGGGTCTGCACCTGCTGGGATAATATCTCTTGAAATGATGAGTCTGGGGAAATGAGCAGGCAAAGGAAGAGATGCCATTTTGGAATCACATTATTCCCCAGATGAGGAGAAACTGGGGCTCGGGTCTCAGTTTTGCACTCTCGGAATTACAAGCTCTTCATCCACCCATCTTTACTCTCCCTTTCTCTTTTTCTCACCAGAGCAGTTCACCTGTCCTTCTCCCTCGTCCTTCTCCTCCGGAGAGAAAGAAACCAGGTATTCCTCCACCCCCCACAATCGCTGCTGAGGCGGCAGGGGTTATTATTTAGGTGGCTCCTGACCAGCATGCGCAGCCCCGCCCTGCGGCGGTGGCGACAACCGTAACCGCTGCCTCAGGAAGAACCTGTTTTTCCAGCCGCAGGGACCGAGGCTGAACCTGAGCAGGGCCTGGGCCAGAGCTTCTCCCGAGCAGACCACCTACCTTGTCCGCGGTTCTGCAGGGAAGAGGTTGCGTGCGTCCCGTTCCGACGCCAGTAGCTCCTCCTCACCGGGGTGCCCTCATGTTGCTCGATTGCCCCTTGCCTTCCTCTGAGAGCTCACAGCCGGGACGCCACAGACTTCCCTGCCGTAGAGTGCCGTCGCGTCGCTCGCTGGCCACCGCGGTGGCTCCAGGTGTTCCAGCGCGGCGAGCGTCACAAAGCCTTCGCCTGACAGGAGAACGGCCTTGAGCAAAGATGGGCGGAGCTTCGGCCGCCGCCACCGCCACCAAAGGCCCTTTTACTTTTTGCCTTCGGGAGGCGAGCGGGCTCGAGGGACGCTCTCCGCCCTGACTCAGACGGGCGAGCGGGGCTTCCCTTCCTCTCGCCGCTCAGGGCTGCCTGGCGCGGCCGGGCTTCCTGCTTTTGTTCTTTCTGTGCTCTCAGAGCAGCAGGCGGCGGGGTGACATTGGCTCTTGGAATACCCCATCGCCCCCGCCCCCATTCTGCATAACCTTAAAGATTTTAAAAAAATCTTTAAAAACTTTAAATAAGAGAACGGCGTTTTTCTTCCTTCCTTTGCCATCCGACCTCACGACCGTAAGCAATAAGCAGGTGAAATGCTTTCTATGATTGCCAATGAATTCAGATTCAGCATATTTTCCCATGCTACTTCCCCCCCCTCCTCATTCCCCCGTTAAAGGATAAGAGTTCGACCATAGAAAAGAGGTTTTCTTCTTTTTTTCTGTAAGAAGCAGAATTGCGGCGTCAAAACGGATTTTGTAATTCCGTTGTTTCTGGTTTGAGTTGTGGGGGAGTGAGGAAGGAAACGGATTCCAGTGGTGTGAGTAAAAGCAAGTTACACAAAAGTTTGTCCTTTTATCTAACCAACATCTATTAAAGTAACGCAAACATACGTTTTTGAACCGTTTTTTAAAATGGCAAAGCCAATTGCGTATAACTGGAAATACATGAGTTGATCTGCTAGATTGAATTTTCCATTTCTGACTCATTGTGGCAAGACCTTGCAGCGATAAAATATTGTCTTTTATTTTAATTTTATATCCTTTGCTATTGCTGTGAGAACTTCCACGTTTTAGCATCTCCTCGGATGACACAAACTTTTTATTTCGTTTTTCATGGTTTTGATAAGTAATATAGGTGCAATTAATAAAAATGTAGTTATTATGTTTTTGTTTGACCCTGAATTGAAATCCAATTACATGTGTTTGTATTATAAAAATCTTGTGTGCACTAAAGTTATTCTTTCAATCAAACTGGAATAACTTGTAGGCCCCTATCATTTATTATAATATATGCTTCCCTCTCCTGTATGTGATTCTTTAAATATCATGTAACCATTTAAATTAGCCCAGTGAAATTAGAACTCTTGTTCTGTAGAAAAAATTAAAAAAATCCTTAAGTGTTGACACTGACACGATGGCACATAATCAGATTCAGAACTCAATCAAGATAATTAGTTGAGTAATTCTGTATACTTATTCATATAAGCAATTTCTACATTTAATGTTTTTAATATTGTATCTTCTACATATAGGATGTATCATCACTTTGAATTAGCATGATAGCAAGGAATAACATTTGATTCTCTTATTCCTCAAAAATTCCTAAATACAATTACTTTATTCTGTCTGAATAGTAATGTAAACCTTAAGTAGAAAGCAATTTTTTAAAAATATTGTGCTTAGCAAATAATATATTGTCTTAATGGTAGTTTTAAATTACCACTTAAAATAGAATATTTAAAATACAGTTATTGATTAATGTGCTGATTCTGATATAACAAGATAGTAAGTATATAATTCAGGATCATTCTTTTTCTCTACTCCTGTTTGCTTCAAGGGAAGCTAAAATTGGTCTGAAAACTCTTTTCACCAAACTACTGAATCAGTGGTATATGTGAAAATAAGTCACTATCATCAAGCATTAGCAGGAAAAATGTTTTGTTCTGATAATTGAACTATCGCCTAAAGTTGCATGGCATTTGTTCTGAATTGTTTCTGCTGTGATAATAGTATTTTGGTAGCAAAGAAACATAATACTACTATTAATCTCATGTGCTTTTTATATTTATAGATCACAAAGAAAGCAACAGATTCCTATTTTGTTTTAGCAATCCAATTGCAATTATCCAAAGCAATTATATATTTCATTTAAGAGGAAAATAATATACCTGTGTTCAATACCAGGGTAATATTCAATATAAAATTATTTAAATACACAATTCAGATGGAAGATATTGTTGACTAGAGAGACTTAAGATGTCTGCTCCTGGCTTTTTTCTTTAGGCCGTATCAATTCTACACTCAGATAACAAGTTTTAAGACTTGAGAAAACTAGAGAAATCTAGTTCTTCCTAGTCCTTCTGAACAGGTTTTCACTTTCTAGACAAGTCCAAACTCAGAATTTCCTCAAAACAGATATATTACTTTATCCTGAGTTCACATCTACTAAGTTTTGTTCTAGGATAGGGGTGTCAAACTGGATTTCTTCGAGGGGCAGATAAGTCTCCTCTGGGCTCGTGGCGGGATGAGGGTGAAGTGCAGCAGGATGGATGCCTCCTACAGTACAGTGCCAGCCAAAATGGGATGTAGAGGGTCAGTAAGAGTCACCCCCTACACCTCATTTTCGCCCTCCATGGCCTTCTGCAGCACTCTACTGTCAAAATGGGTGGCATGACCCATTTTTGGGCTGTTATTTAGGAAGTTTGGGGCCTGTTTTTCAGCCCAGTTGTGACCCATTTTCAGTCCATTTTTTTGGCCATTTTTGACCCATTTTCTGGCCTGTTTTGGACCCAGTTTTGGTTCTGGTTTCAACCCAATTTTGGCAGGCAGAGTGCTGCAGGAGGTCATGGAGGCTGAAAATGAGGTGCGGGGGCACACGGTCCATTTTAGCTACTAGAGGAACTGCGGGCCAGTCTTTTGATATTTCCAGGCTGGCTCCATGGGCAGGATTTAAACACCCTGCGGGCTGGATCCGGCCTGTGAGTCTTTAATTTGACACCCCTGTTCTAGGATAAGGAAAGGGAGAACAATAGAATGCTTCAACTTCCAAAGGACTAAAATAAAAATGTTATATACAGAACAATTTTAAAAACTCATTTAAAAATAATTAAAATGTAATTAACTTTAGTATTTACAGTCGCCTACTTCTTTTTCCTAGACCTAGCCTTTTTGGGAGGGTGAGGAGAATCTGGATCAGAGCATGTCATTGAAAATGTAAGTGTGGCCTTCACTCTCTCTCTCCCTTCCCCCCATGTGTGTGTATTTACATATAGCTGCCTGTAATCAAACTGGTTTGCCCTTGTTCTGAGGCCAGTTCCAAAAGAAATATTTTAAGAATAGTATCTGCGTAATGAAACAGTAGAGTTACATTGGATTAAAAGTGGAAAATAGGTGGGCCTTTTTTAAATTTTAGAAAACATTTCTAACTATAACTGGTAGCTTCAAATAATACATGATATATCAGACTCAATCATACTCCTATAGTGTAAGCTATTATCACTATGTTCTGACAGCGTATCATTTGAAATACTCTAGTCAAACAAGATAGCACATTTAGGTTACTTCTCATGCACCAACTTACTTAAATATTACAATAAAAAAATAACCAATAATGCAATTGCTAAATTGGTGTTAGCCCCATAGTGAGCAGAATTATAGGTTATAGCCGCATTTCCCTTTCTCATGTTTTATACCTTTATGTATTGGGGAGTGACAATTGTCAAAAACTATATCTCTCTTAGATTTCATCTAAGGATCTAGTGGCAATAAAAAAGCAACAAGAAAATGTTTATCATCTTATGACTGTTTGACATATTTTAAGAGGGAAAGTTAATTTTGCTCTGTTCATCATTGAATGGATGTACTGTAGCTGTTCACACAATAGCAGTAACTCTTAGACTTATACATACAACGTTTCACAGTGCTTTACAGCTAAGCAGTTTACAGAACTAGCATATTTTCCCCAACAATCTGTGTCTTTATTTTACTGACCTTGGAAGGATCAAAGGCTTAATCAACCTTGAGCCTGGTGAGATTTGAACTGCTGAGTTGCTGAACTGCTGGCAGACAGCAGTTGAAGCCTGTAGTACATTCGACTTTTCTGGTTTCTGCACATAGCTAAATATTTCCCAAGATTTGTTTCAAGGTTTCCCCCTAAGCCCTAAAATATATACTTACCTCTCATTTCTATAACTGACATCAATTGCACTTTTTGACATTTCTCAGCAGAGTGGTAAAATTGTTTTATTTTCTCAAGAAATTTACCATCAATGTAATTCACTTCCAAGATATCTTGATAAAATAATCTGATTCTATAAGAAAATTACTAAAGCATGCTTGAAAATAGGTATAATAAACGTTTTTGAAAATTCTTCAACATTTTCTCTGAAATTTTTGTGGCTTCAAAAATACTATAGTACCATTGCCTTTACATGTCTAACATGTAAAGTTTAATAAAGTTTAAACTTAGTAATTTTTTTCATTCTGAATTTTTCTTCTTTTATTTGAAATACAGTAATTGGTATGTTTTAATAGGAAATTTACATGAGAAGAAGCACAGAGAATTAGGAATTATCCTAATAAATTAATGCTAGTAACTTACTACATGTACACACATATTATATGTACAAGTATTTTAGTCCTTTCACTTATATAGCTGCAATGTCCCTATGGCATTGTGATCAAAATTCAGGCACTTGGCAACTGGCATGTGCTGTATTTACAATGGTTGAAGTGTCCTAGATGGTATGTGATTGTCGTTTGGGATCTTCTCAGCCAGTTTCTGACAAGCAAAGTCAACAGGAAGCCAGATTTGCTTTACAGCTGAAATGATTTGCTCAAGAACTGTGGCTAAAAAAAAAAGATCATAAAATTGAGCACGACTCAATCACTTTGTTCAGGAATTGAAATTTCTATCCCAATTATGGACATAAGTTCATGGCCACTTGTAATATACATTAGTATTCTGTACATTGCTTAAAACAATCTGGTGATAATTATGAAGAACTTTTAAAATGAATGAACCCAGTATATATTTAGTTTAAAAAACCTAATTATGTGAGTTTGTGGAAGAAACTACACAGCAAAATTCTAGGCACCTATGCTATGTTTCTCTCCCTACTATAGGTGAAACTCGAAAAATTAGAATATCATGCAAAAGTTCATTTATTTCAGTAATGCAACTTAAAAGGTGAAAGTAATATATGAGATAGACTCATTATATGCAAAGCAAGATAGTTCAAGCTGTGATTTGTCATAATTGTGATGATTAATGCTTACAGCTCATGAAAACCCCAAATCCACAATCTCAGAAAATTAGAATATTACATACAATCAATAAAACAAGGATTGTACATAGAACAATATCGGACCCCTGAAAAGTATAAGCATGCATATGTACTCAGTACTTGGTTTGGGGCCCCTTTTGCAGCAATTACTGCCTTAATGTGGCATGGCATGGACGCTATCAATCTGTGGCACTGCTGAGGTATGGAAGACCAGGATGCTTCAATAGCAGCCTTAGCTCTTCTGCACTGTTCGGTTTCATGTCTCTCATCTTTCTCTTGGCAATGCCCCATAGATTATCTATGGGGTTCAAGTCAGGTGAGTTTGCTGGCCAATCAAGCACAGTAATCCCACGGTCACTGAACCAGGTTTTGGTGCTTTTGGCAGTGTGGGCAGGTGCCAAGTCCTGCTGGAAAATGAAGTCAGCATCCTCATAAAGCTCATCTGCGGAAGGAAGCATGAAGTGCTCCAAAATCTTCTGGTAGATGGCTGCGTTGACCCTGGACTTAATCAAGCACAGTGGACCAACACCAGCAGATAACATGGCTCCCCAAATCAACACAGACTGTGGAAACTTCACACTGGACTTCATGCATCTTGCAGTGTGTGCCTCTCCATTCTTCCTCCAGACTCTGGGTCCTTGGTTTCCAAATGAGATGCAAAAGTTGCTCTCATCAGAAAAGAGGACTTTGGACCACTGAGCAACAGACCAGTTCTGTTTTTCTTTAGCCCAGGTAAGATGCTTCTGACATTTGTTGTTCAGGAGCGGCTTGACGAGGAATACGACATTTGAAGCCCATGTCCACGATCCGTCTGTGTGTGGTGGTTCTTGATGCACTGACTCCAACCTCAGTCCACTCCTTATGAAAGTCCCCAACACTTTTAAATGGCCTTTTCCTGACAATCCTCTCCAGGCTGCGGTCAACCCTGCTGCTTGTGCACCTTTTTCTTCCACATTTTCCCTTCCACATAACTTTCTATTAATGTGCTTTGATACAGCACTTTGGGAACATCCAACTTCTTCTGCAATTAGCATTTGAGGCTTTCCCTCCTTATGGAGGGTATAAGTGATGGTTTTCTGCACAACTGTCAGGTCAGTAGTCTTTCCCATGATTGTGATTTTACTGAACCAGATCATTTAAAGGCTCAGGAACCCTTTGCAAGCGTTATGGCTTAATTAGCTAATTAGAGTGGGACACTTTGAGCCTAGAATGTGGAATCTTTTCACAATATTCTAAATTTCTGAGATTGTAAATTTGGGGTTTTCATGAGCTATAAGCCATAATCATCTCTATTATGACACATCACGGCTTGAACTATCCTGCTTTGCAGGTAATGAGTCTATTTCTTATATTAGTTTCACCTTTTTAAGTTGCATTACTGAAAAAAATGAACTTTTGCATGATATTCTAATTACAGTGGTACCTCTACTTATGAAAGGCTCTAGTTACGAAAGTTTCAGGTTACGAAGCGCGTCATCGAGAAAATATCATCTCTAGTTACAAAATATGTTTCAAGATACGAAAGGCCCAAAATTTCAAAATTCGCGCTAATTTGCGCAGTTTGATCTTGGTTTGAAAATGGCGCATCCGAGCTGCTCTGCCATTGGTTATCTCCCAGCATTTTCCTGGCATCCCATTGGCTAGGAGGGATCTTTGTGTATTGGATGAGAGTAACGCACCGCGCTGCGTTCTCAGTCTCACGCTAGCGAAATCCAGCAAAGCACGAAGTGTTTTTCGTCAGTTTTCGTGATTGTTTTTTGCTTCTTTAAGTGTGTGTATTAACTTTTATTCACTATGGCCCCCAAGAAAGTAATGGAGAAAATTGATGAGAAGAAGAAGAGAGTTCTCTTGTCCATAGAAACCAAGCAAGAGATAATAGAAAAGTATGAAAAAGGGATGCGCTTGGTTGATCTCGCGAAAGAATATGCCGTAACCCATCCACGATCGGTACGATTCTGAAGCATAAGGAAGCCCTAAAAGCTACGACTCCTTCTAAAGGCCTCTCTGTTATTTTGAAGAGGAGGTCGCCAGTGAACGATGAAATGGAGAGGTTATTACTCCTATGGATAAAGGAGAAAGAGATAGCTGGAGACACAGTGACCGAAACGATAATTTGCGAAAAGGCAACGGCCATCTTTAATGACCTCGTGAAGAAGGATGCAGGCGAAGGAACTTCGGAAGCACAACCACACCTGGAGTTTAAGGCATCGCATGGGTGGTTTGAGAAATTTAAGAGGAGGACTGGAATTCACTCTGTTGTTCGGCATGGCGAGGCAGCTAGCGCCAACCAGAAATCGGCCGACGAATTTGTATGAAAATTCGAGGAATTGGTGGCTGAGGAAGGTTACGTTCCACAGCAAGTTTTTAATTGTGACGAGACGGGCCTCTTCTGGAAAAAGATGCCTCGCTGTACGTTCATCACCATTGAGGAGAAGAAATTGCCAGGCCACAAGCCCATGAAGGACTGCCTTACGCTTGCCCTTTGTGGCAATGCCAGTGGGGATTGTAAAATTAAGCCCCTGCTGATCTACCACTCCGAGAATCCAAGAGCATTCAAGGCTCATAAAATAATCAGAGAAAACCTTCAGGTGCTATGGAGGGCCAATGCCAAGGCCTGGGTCACACGACAATTTTTTGTTGAGTGGGTCAATGTGGTTTTTGGCCCTGCTGTGAAGAAATACCTTGAGGAGAACAATCTCCCCCTCAAGTGCCTCCTCATTCTTGACAATGCCCTTGCCCATCCACCCGGCCTCAAAGATGATATCCTGATGCAGTTCTCCTTCATTAAAATGCTGTTCCTCCCACCAAACACCACCCCCATTCTCCAGCCCATGGACCAACAAGTGATTTCGAACTTCAAGAAACTCTACACGAAACACTTGTTCAAGAGATGTTTTGACATCACCGAAAATACCCAGCTGACCCTTCGTGAGTTTTGGAAACAGCATTTCAATATTGTTGTTTGCCTCAAGATTATCGACTTGGCTTGGCAAGAGATGAGCAGGCGTACCCTTAATTCGGCTTGGAGAAAGCTGTGGCCCGATGCTGTTTCCGCACGAGATTTTGAAGGGTTCGAGTTAGAGACCGTGGGTGATGTTGAGCCTGAAGTTAACAAAATTGTTTCGCTGGGAAAGTGCATAGGGCTTGAGGTGGATGACGAGGACATTGACGAGTTGATTCAGGAGCACAACGAGGAGCTTTCGACGGAGGAGTTGAAGGAGTTGGAGGCGATGCAACACACGGCAGTGCAGGAGGAGTTCAGTAACGACGAGGACGAGGAGGAGGAGGCAGCCATTCCGACATCCGAAATCAAAGAAATTTTACGACAATATCATAGAGTTGTGGAATTCATTGAAAAGAAACACCCAGAAAAAGTGTTCATTGGTCGGGCTATCGCTCACTTTGATGATGTTTGCCTTGCACATTTTAGACAAATCGTTAAAAGCCGACAAAAGCAGTCGTCCTTAGATCAGTTCTTTATGAAACGTCAGGCAAAAACTAAGGCCGAGAGTGAACCTGAACCGAAGAAGGCGAAAGGTGACGTCAATAGCAGTTAAAACAAAAGAAAAATGAAATGCAAAAAATAAAATAAAAAAAACAGAAATGTAAAAAAAAAAGTTAAACGTTAAACGTCACCGTTGTCATCGCATAGCTGACCGACCCGAAAGGTAAATGAAACTCATTTTTATTCTTTACATTAGTCCTACAATATAGTACTCATTTTTATGTTTTTTTGTGCAATAATGGTAATGTAACATGTTTTTATTACAGGTATTAATGAAATATTATAATTTATAAAAAATTATTGTCTGAATTTGGGGGGCTTGGAACGGATTAGGGCATTTATAGGTAAAATGCGCCTCTACTTACGGAATTTTCGCGTTACGAAACGGCTTCCGGAATGAATTAATTTCGTAAGTAGAGGTACCACTGTATTTGAGTTTCATCTGTATTTGAGCCTTTCAGTCTTTTCCCCACTATCAGCACAGCAAAATGATCAATAAAGCTGCAACCTTGAAACAGGTGTGAGAGGACTTTGGAGCCACCAGCAAACAAGATATAATAACAGAATAAAAGGTATTTTTTCTTCAGAAGTAGCAGATGGTCCAAAAGACAGGAAAATAAAGCAGAGTGGCACAGCAAGACAAAGGATAATGTAAAAAAATGCAAGAGCTCCACATGCTGGCCATTAATAGGAAAAAGAAGAGAGGGACGGGATTTGAGAGTTAAGAAAGAAATGTTGATGCATAGTAGTAATAGTGTATAGTAGAGATTTTTGTTCGTTTACTCATGTCCAGTTCTTGGAGATACCTTGATTCTTGGAGACTGCCTGGACAATCTGCAATTTTCTTGGCAATGTTTTTTGGAAGTGGCTTGCCATTGTCTCCTTCCTTGGACTGAGAGACAAATGACTAGCCCAAGATCACTCTGCTGGCTTTGTATTCAAGATAGATCTAGATTCTAGAACTACTAATCTTCCAGTTTCTAGACTAAACTACTACACTAATCTGGCTCTCTGTAATAGTGTGTAGTATAGAATATAGATAATAATAATAGAAAATCATATAGGTTATAATATATTGAATAGTAATAGTACAATATAGAATATAGTATAAACATTGCCATAATGTATTGTAATAGTAAGTATGTAATAGTATTGAAATAGCAAATAAATACAATTTTGGAAGCATTCAGAAACTATGTTTGCTTTTACAAACTAAACATCTCCCCAACAAACATCTCTTCCCTTATGAGGAGATATGTACAGTGACCAGTGCTTTTGTCTCTTAAATCTCTAGAATCCATGAGAGTGTCATAATGAGTATTTTTTGCTATAGATCAATTACCCAAAACACAATGGAATTTTCTTTATAAAGGTGCTAACAAAACACCATCAATAAATTCGAACTGTTAAAAGTCACTGCTTCCATGTGGTCATTTCTGTAGAGATGCATAGTACAGAGGAATATGAAATTAAAAGTGTTGGTTTAATTATAATCCATATAGTTCTAATTTTATAAAAAGCTGTATCATTTTTCGGACATAACTACAGTAAGTACCTGGTCTCTTTGATTCTTAGTTCTTAATTGGCTCATAATTTTATCACTTGTTAATGAATTTAGAATCAGAGGTGGTATTCAGCAGGTTCTGACCAGTTCTGGAGAACCGGTAGTGGAAATTTTGAATAGTTCGGAGAACTGCAAATACTGGCTCTGATTCTGACTGGCCCCTATTCTCTGCCTCCCGAGTCCCAGCTGATCTGCTGGGTTTTCTTTTGTTGCCCTGCACAGGAGAACAGAACTGGAAAGCAGGTTAGTGGGGTGGGGAGGGAATGGGGATTTTTACAGTATCCTTCCATTGCCACACCCACCAAGCCACACCACACTCACCAAGCCACACCCAGAGAACCGGTAGTAAAAAAATTTGAATCCCATCACTGCTTAGAATAACATAGAATAACAGAATTGGAAAGGACTTCGAAGGTCATATGGTCCACCTCCTGCTCAAGCAGGATAATCTATTCCAAATATTAGGCAGGGAACACATTTTTAAACAATTCCCTCAATACTGTTCAACTATTACTAAGTCTGCACTACTATTACTGTTAATCTCATCACTCCTTATCACCATCCCCTCCCATTTGTGACTATGACTGTAACTTTGTCGCTTGTATCCTTATGATTTATATTGACTGTTTCCTAGGATGATTTGATTGTTGATTGTACCCTATGATTATCATTAAGTATTATACCTTATGATTCTTGATTCTTGACAAATGTATCTTTTCTTTTATGTATACTGAGAGTGTTCACACCAAGACAAATTCCTTGTGTGTTCAACCACACTTGCCCAATAAAGAATTCTATCTTCTATCTTCTCTACCTAGGATCGAACTCACAGCCTATTGATTGTGAGGCAATAGCTCCACTTCTAGGCCAAAGTGCTGGGCCTAGATTAATACAATAATACAATATAAATATGTTTGTAATACAATATAAATATGTTTTAGTTCATTTTTACTTAATCTTTGTATGATTATGTATTTCTTTTAGGAACACTAGAGTTTATCATTAATACACACTTGGCTGAATATGATCACTTCTAGAGTGATACTGTTTTTTCTCCATCTTACGGCCCAGATTAGGTGAGCTAATGTTTTTCTTTTTGTACATATTAATTCCTCTAGACTTTATAAGTGATAATCAGCACCTTGAATTGCACTGGGAAGCCTACTGAAAGCCAGTGCAATTAGCAAGCTAGAAGTGAGTATATTGAGGCATACCCATAATTACTATGCCTCTGCATTCTGGTCCACTTGCAGCTTCCAGATGGCCTCTGTGGAAAGCCCGATGTGGAGCATATTGTGATAGTCTAACTGATGTAACTGATGACCATGAGCAGTTCTTCCCAGTGCAGGTAAAGGTACATTTGATAGAATTGTGAAAAGATCCTCCTGGCCATGGGTGTCACCTGCTCTTCAAGTGAAAGCTGTGAATCAAAGAGAACTCCCAGCTGCACAGAATAAGAAAATGCAATACATGGCAAAAGATGGAAATATTCCAGTTCGGGGATAAGGAGACTCACAATCATTTAGATTTGTTAAGATTGAATCAGAACCTTTTCTTTCCAAAAATTATGCCAAATCACAATAGCCTCCAGACACTGGAACAGAATATTTAAAACATTGCTTCGATGTGAAGTTGGGAGAGACAAAATTGAGTATCATTAGCATACTGATAATAATCTATCCCATTCTTCTTGTGAGTAAAAGTATAATTGTATAATATCTATTTAATTAAAGTTTGAGATAAACTTGTTGGAATAAACTTTGTGGTTTAAACTTATACCAAACTCTGGGTGGCAATCAATCTGAGCATTTCTATACCAATGTGAGCTAATTATTCCTTTACTATATTAACTCAACCTGTTAAGTATTAGACTTCTAAAGTTCATAAATATTAACAATTGTGTTGCAAATAGATGCTTGCTTTGGTTTGGGTGAGGTTTGGGTGTGGGTTTTAGTATTTTAAGAGCCAGTTTTTTAGAGAGTTTATCTGTGGGGTAGTCTCTAAATAACCTAGACTTATTTATTATCTTTGACATGCTTAATTGTTTTGTCCTATGGAAACCAGATAACAAGAATATAAAGTCAATGCTCATTATTCTCAGATTGCAAATTTTCTTACTTACTAAAATTTATATGTCACCCCCAAATCAACATGGTGCTGCTTTCATGCACATTTGTAGACATGTACAATGCCATCGTTCAGAGTTAATTAGTGTTGAATTTGAGTAAGCTGACACGCACATTCCCAGCTGAAAGTCAGACAAGATGACGCTCTACCTTCTTGTTTTAGTTTTCCTCCTGTGAACAAGCATTCTGTATTTCTCCTAGGAACAATGGTTCAGTATTTGCAGCAATTTTAGAGAACATAACTAGAGCAAAATCGGAAAATCAATTGGATTTCAAATCACAGGTGACTTGATTGATTTAAATAACTATAGTAATAAAGCCCAATAGTAAAGTTTATATTTACAATTTTTGGTTAAGTATAGAACTATTAACTTTATCTGTTTTTGTATACCTTTCATAAAAATTGTTTATGTTCTATATTTTAAGTAGAAAATCAAATGTTAAGCATTAGGAGTCTAAGTCAAAAGCACATTTCTCCATTTTTGAGTATAGAATTGTTTAGTACCAGGAAATGATAGATATTAAAAATAATACAGACTTCTAAAACAATGTTTGTATTAATATATATTGTAAGTTTTTTCCAATATATATATTTAATAATATGAACTTTTATTCCAACTAGTTAAAAGAATATGATTGATCAAAATTTTTAAGTAGGCTGACAACCACAAAATCTATGTAGCCATGTATTATGACTAATTGTGCTATTTGGTAAAAATATCCTTTTACTTCTGTCTCTAGACAGGAAGTTATTTGGTGGGTTGCTAAGTATCAATTTGGAAGTCTCTTATCTGCTGACAACTGCACTCTCTATCTGTCAAGGAATATACTTGCTTAAAGAAGAAAAATGATGGTTTGTCTTCTAAAAAACTATCAATTGGTATAGAAAATAGTCTTTGTAAATCAATTTCTAAGTACAAGTATTGCTTGATATCTTGTGCACCTTTGCTGAATGGGAAAAGTGGCTGCAATTTAATCTGACTCTGGTAAAATTGTCATTTCTTCAAAATGTGTATCAATCTGCTACGTATTTCCAAAGACAATTTCTGTCTTTTAAAGTGTAGAGCTCACCTGCCACAAAAGTATCTGAACTCTAATAGGGGTTGTCTCGTGCATCATGTAGAATATTTATTACTTTCTCCTGTAATGACTTGAATTTTTCTCATTCTCTACTTCTCTGAACTTAAAAAAGAGGACAGATGATCTATTTTGACTATATTTTAGAAAGCTATATTTACTACTCTGTATGGGACATGTGGCATCATACAAAGTATTCCTGTATACAATATTTAATCCAGAAACAATTAAAGAGATGGAGAGAGAATTATGTGTCACTTTTCTACAAATTTCACAGAAATAAGGCATAATAGAAGATTTAAACCAGTGGCATATAAACTTATTTGTCCTCGGGCCAGAATTTCCCTCTTGAATTATATATCAAGGCCCATATTCTAAGTGGTGGAGTGAGGATACAAATTAAAATTGATTTAATAGCATTTCATTATAGATTATCTATAATATACTTCAATCAGTGGCCAAATGCTAGAATTAGAGTTCTCATGATGTTCTGAAGATGAAGTGAAGGATTCCAAAGAGGAAGAAAATGAGAACATAGATATTTTCTTAGCTTTATTGTTGTTTTATGAATCTCTGCCCACCAGAAAACCCAAGTTGTTCTCTTCTGTGGCTGGTGGAACTTCAGTTATTTGCTTATTTCTTACATTTATATGACATCTCACAAAAAGTGACTGGGCAGTGTGGATACTATCTTGATACTATCACAATACCAATAATCAATCTGGAAGAACCAGTAAAAATATAGGTAGTTTTTGTAACTAATATAGATAGAAAAGGAAGAATTTTTGTAATTTAACTAATAAGACACAGCTGTATTTGCATATATGCTAAGCCACATTTTAAATATGATTTGTTGAAGAAACCACAATAACTGGATTCATACCACAAGAAAAATAAAAAAGTGAAAAATTGCTTTATACATAGGGTATGTGTTATATATAATAGAGAGGAAAAATTACATTATGCTCAGTGCAAGAATTAAACCATATCTGTGTCAATACATTCAACATAAATCTGCTGTACTTGTTTCTATAGTACAAATTTGTTCTCCGTTCATAGATTTCTAACAATCTTAATAAGCAACACTTGCTTATTAAGTCTGCTAGGAAATGGATACCAACCAGGGCTCATTCTAAACAACAATCATTAAGGTATTTTTCTTTAATTATAGTTTTGTACAGCTCTCTAAGTCTAAAAATAACTTGACCCGAGCTATGGAGTGACTGCAGCCTATATGCAACAAATAGCATAGAGTTAATTTTTATGTATTAGTTTAGTTTATTAGATTTTTATACCGCCCCCTCTCCCAAAAAAGGGACTCGGAGCGGTGTACAGCCAGATAAAACAGAAACAGGATATAAAGTTATAAAGTTAAAAACAATTTAAAATGATTAAATTAGTGGCCGAATTGTAAAATTAACAAAACATAAAAACAGATAAAAATTTAAAATACCAAATTTAAAATCCCACGATTATTACTGGCCAGATGGCCTGTTGAAAAAAGAGGGTCTTTACTGTGTGCCGGAATGTCTGAATGTCGGTGATGGCCCGTATCACCAGGGGCAAGTCGTTCCAAAGGGAGGGAGCCCCCACAGAGAAGGTCCACACCCTCGGGGCCACCAACCGGCATCGCCCAGCCGGCGGAACCCCGAGGAGGCCGACCCTGTGGGAGTGCACTGGGCAGCGGGAGGCTGTTGATGGCAGCAGGTGGTCCCATAAGTACCCAGGTCCCGAGCCATGGAGCGCTTTAAAGATGATCACTACCACCTTGAATCGGATCCGGAAGGCCACAGGGAGCCAATGCAGCTTGCGCAGGAGCAGTGTAACATGGGAGCTCCTCAGAGAGAGGAGATCACCCGCGCGGCCGCATTCTGGACCAACTGCAGCCTCCGGATACTCTTCAAGGGGAGCCCCATGTAGAGAGCATTGCAGTAATCCAAGCGGGAGATGACGAGGGCGGAAGTGACTGTGTGAAGTGCGCCCAGATCCAGAAAGGGCCGCAACTGGTAGATCAGACGAATCTGACAAAAGGCCCCCCTGGTGACGGCCATAATGTGATCTTCTAAAGACAGCCGTATGTCCAGGAGGACACCCAGATTGCGAGCCCTTTCCATGGGGGGCAAAATTTCTCCCCCCACGGCCAGTGACGGAATAAGCTGGCTGTATCTGGGCGCAGGAAACCACAGCCACTCAGTTTTGGTCAGATTGAGACAAAGCCTGTTAAGACCCATCCAACTCCGCACGGCCTCCAGGCACCGGGTCATCACTTCGACGGCTTCGTTGGGGTGGCCCGGGGTAGAGATGTACAGCTGAGTATCATCAGCATACCGATGGAACTCTACCCTGAACCCACGGATGATCTCACCCAGCAGCTTCACATAAATGTTGAACAGCAGGGGCGAGAGCACAGACCCTTGGGGCACCCCACAAAATAGGGGTCTCGGAGTCGACCTCTGCCCCCCTGTCAACACAAATTGCGAGCGGTCGGAGAGGAAGGAGAACCACCGTAAAACGGTGCCTCCCACTCCTATCCCCCCAACCGTTGCAATAAGATACTTTGGTCGACAGTATCAAAAGCCGCTGAGAGATCTAACAGGACCAAGACAGAGGAACAACCCCTGTCTCGGGCCTTCCAGAGATCATCCACCAACACAACCAACGCCATCTCCGTGCTGTGCCCGGGACTGAAACCCGATTGGAGGGGGTCTAGATACACCACTTCATCCAGGTACTGAGGGAGCTGACGTGCCACCACACTCTCAACAACCTTCGCCATAAAACGGAGGTTGGAGACCGGACGATAATTCGACAATAATGCTGGATCCAGGGACGGTTTCTTGAGGAGGGGCCACACCACTGCCTCTTTCAAGGCGGCGGGTAAAAGCCCCTCTCTCAAGGAAGCATTAATGATCCCTTGGAATCAGCCTCGTGTCACCTCCCGAGTGGCCAAGACCAGCCAGGAGGGGCAAGGATCCAATAAATAAGTGGTGGCATTAAGCCCCCCCCAGTATCCTGTCCACGTCCTCCAGGGTAACAGGATTGAACTCATCCCAAATGACCTCACCGAAATCCGCCCCCACCCCGCTGTCCAGAGATGCCCAGTCGGAATCCAGCCCGTCCCGGATCTGAGAGATTTTGTCCTGCAGAAACCTGGAAAAATCCTTGGCTTGTCCCTGCAAGGGATCCTCCCGCGCCTCCACTTCCAAAAGGGAGCGGGTCATCCTAAACAGGGTGGCTGGGCGATTTTCCGTGGATGCAATAAGGGCGGAGAGATAAGATCGCTTCGCCGTCCTTATCGCCACTAAATTCGCCCTAATATGGGATCGGAACGGCTGGCCCTCCAACCACTCTCTAGGCATCTTTTCCGGCGCTTCATCTCCCTCAGCTCCTCAGAAAACCAAGGAGCCGCTCGGGATCAGCACCGGGTCAGAGGCTGCAAGGGCACGACCCGGTCAAGGGCTTCAGTCGCCACCCTATGCCAGGCAGCCACTAAGTCCTCAACCGAGTCGTGTGTGTGAGTCTCGGGAAATGGCCCAAGCTCCATCAGGAACCTATCTGGGTCCATCAGGCTCCTGGGGCGGTACCATTTTGTCAGCCCCGCCTCCCTGCGGTGGGGGGGTTGCGGAATGGAAGTTGAGTCTAAGGAGTGAATGATCCGTCCATGATAGGGGTTCTACAACAACATCCCCTATACCTAGATCATCCTGCCACTGATCAGAGACAAAAACCAGATTCAGGATGTGACCCCCCAAGTAAGTGGGGTCCCGAATTAATTGGGTCAGGCCCATGGTTGTCATGGAAGCCATGAACTCCTGAGCAATCCCCGAGGTCCCGCCAGCAGAAGGCAGGTTGAAATCCCCCATGACCATAAGCCTGGGGGTCCCAACCGCCAAGCCAGCTATAACCTCAAGGAGCTCGGGCAGGGCCGATGTCACATAGCAGGGAGCCAGGTATGCGATCAACAGGCCCACCTGAACCCCGGAACCAAACTTCACGAAAAGGGGCTCACATCCGGTCGTCTGAGAAACAGTGGATTCCCTAGGGGCGGTACTATTTGTATTAGTTGTATTAGTTTCAGATACTATCTGAAAACAATTTCCCATACTGCTTTCTGGCTCTCTCTTTTTATTTTATAAAGAAGTCCGAATATCTGAGGATTTGACTAATCATTTTTAAAACTAAAAACTTGCACTGTTTCTCAACATTGAGATTGGCTGCTGGGAACATGAAACTCAAGAAAAATGCCTGATTTGAACTGAATGTTTATTATAACAATTTCTTCCAAATATTTGAATTTGCCTTTATCTTTATTTACTGAAAAACTTGTAGAGTTTTTGGATTGCTGCAATCATTACAGGTTAGTCCTCGACTTATGACCACAAGTGAGTCCAAAATTTCTGTTGTTAAGTAAGACATTTGTTAAATTAATCTTATCCCAGGGAGGGTGATATTAAAGCTATTAGTACGGTGAGCGGGAGAGGCAGATTTGGCGGTTATAGGGGGCCACACTCTGTTTCGGGAGCGCGTCCCCGCTATTTGTCTGCTGTGGCGCGCTCCGACCCCCTTGTCATCTCCCGTTCCCCAGGGGGTCTGAGCAATCGGGCCCTGGGCCTTCGGCTGATGTTATGCAACGCCAGGTCCGCTGTTAATAAAGCCCCTCTCATTTACGATTTGGTTTGTGAGGGGGGTGCGGACCTGGTGGGTGTCACCGAGACCTGGCTGGGCCAAGAGGGGGGAGTCCCTCTGGTGGAGATGTGCCCAGCCGGGTTTCGGGTTTTTCATCGGCCGAGGGCCCAGGGGAGGGGAGGGGGGGTTGCGGTGGTTATTAAGGAGGATCTGTGTCCGAGGGAAGCCACTGTGTCTCAGACGACCGGGTGTGAGCTCCTTTTCGTGAAGTTCGGTCCCAAGGTTCAGGTGGGCTTGCTGGTCGCATACCTGGCTCCCTGCTATGCGGCAGCGGCCCTGCTTGAGCTCCTTGAGGTCATAGCTGGCGTGGCAGTTGGGACCCCCAGTCTTATGGTCATGGGGGATTTCAACTTGCCTTCTGCCGGCGGTGCCTCGGGGTGTGCTCAAGAGTTCATGGCTTCCATGACGGCCATGGGCCTGACCCAGTTAATTCGGGACCCTACTCACGTGGGGGGTCACACCTTGGATCTGGTTTTTGTCTCTGATCAGTGGCAGAGTGATCTGGGTATAGCGGATATAGTTGTGGAACCCCTGTCATGGACAGATCACTCGCTCCTGAAGCTCGACTTCCGTTCCGCACCCCCTGACCGCAGGGAGGCGGGGCCACTAAAATGGTACCGCCCCAGGCGCCTGATGGACCCTGATAGGTTCCTGACGGAGCTTGGGCCATTCCCCGAAGCTCACACACACGACTCGGTTGAGGGCTTGGTCGCCACCTGGGATAGGGTGGCTGCCGGGGCCCTTGACCGAGTTGTGCCCTTGTGGCCTCTGACCCGGTGCCGATCCCATGCGGCTCCCTGGTTTTCTGAGGAGCTGAGGGAGATGAAGCGCCGGAAAAGACGCCTAGAGAGCAGTTGGAGGGCTAGCCGCTCTGGGTCTGACCGAACACTATTACGATCTTATATCAAGACGTATTTAGTGGCGATAAGGATGGCGAGGAAGTCTTACCTCTCCACCCTTATTGCGTCCGCGGAAAACCGCCCAGCCGCCCTGTTTAGGGTGACCCGCTCCCTCCTGGAGGTGGGAGCGCGGGAGGACCCCTTGCAGGGACGGGCTGAGGAGTTTTCTAGGTTTCTGCAGGACAAAATCGCTCAGATCCGGGACGAACTGGACTCCGACTGGGCATCTCCGGGCGGGGGGGCGGGGGTGGATATCGGTGAGGTCAATTGGGTTGAGTTCGATCCTGTTACTGTGGAGGACGTGGACAGGATACTGGGGGGACTGAATGCCACCACCTGTTTACTGGACCCGTGCCCCTCCTGGCTGGTCTTGGCCACTCGGGAGGTGACACGAGGCTGGTTCCAGGGTATTATAAATGCTTCCTTGAGAGAGGGGCTGTTACCCGCCGCCTTGAAAGAGGCGGTGGTGCGGCCCCTCCTCAAGAAACCGTCCCTGGACCCAGCATTGTTATCTAACTATCATCCTGTCTCCAACCTTCGTTTCGTTGCGAAGGTTTTTGAGAGTGTGGTGGCACGTCAGCTCCCGCAGTACCTGGAGGAAACGAGTTATCTTGACCCCCTCCAATCGGGCTTCAGACCCGGGCACAGCACGGAGACGGCGTTGGTCGCGTTGGTGGATGACCTCTGGAGGGCCCGGGACAGGGGTTGTTCCTCTGTCTTGGTCCTGTTAGATCTCTCAGCGGCTTTTGATACTGTCGACCACAGTATCCTATTGCGACAGTTGGAGGGGTTGGGGGTGGGAGGCACCGTGCTGCGGTGGTTCGCCTCCTTCCTCTCCGACCGTTCGCAATTTGTGTTGACAGGGGGGCAGAGATCGGCCCCGAGGCCCCTACTATGTGGGGTCCCTCAGGGGTCGGTGCTCTCGCCCCTGCTGTTCAACATTTATGTGAAGCCGCTGGGCGAGGTCATCCGTGGCTTCGGGGTGGAGTTCCATCAGTACGCTGATGATACTCAGCTGTACATCTCCACCCCGGGCCACCCCAGCGAAGCCGTCGAAGAGATGTCCAGGTGCCTGGAGGCCGTGCGGAATTGGATGGGTCGTAACAGGCTTCGTCTCAACCCGACCAAAACCGAGTGGCTGTGGTTTCCTGCGCCCAGATACAGCCAGCTAGTTCCTTCGCTGGCCGTGGGGGGAGTGGTTCTGACCCCCGTGGAAAGGGCGCGCAACTTGGGTGTCCTCCTGGACGTACGGCTGTCTTTAGAAGAACACATTGCAGCCGTCGCCAGGGGGGCTTTTTATCAGATTCGTCTGATTCACCAGTTGCGGCCCTTTCTGGATCTGGGCGCACTTCGCACAGTCACCTCCGCCCTCGTTATCTCCCGCCTGGATTATTGCAATGCTCTCTACATGGGGCTCCCCTTGAAGAGTCTCCGGAGGCTACAGTTAGTCCAGAATGCAGCCGCGCGGGTGATCGTGGGTGCCCCTCGGAGCTCCCACGTTACACCGCTTCTCCGCAGGCTGCACTGGCTTCCTGTGGCCTTCCGGATTCGATTCAAGGTGGTACTGATGGTATTTAAAGTGCTCTATGGCTCGGGACCTGGGTATCTACGGGACCGCCTACTGCCATCGTCTACCTCCCGCCGCCCAGTACGCTCCCACAGGGTTGCCCTACTTGGGGTACCGCTGCCTGATCGTTGTCGGCTGGCGGCCCCGAGGGTGCCGGCCTTCTCTGTGGGAGCCCCCTCCCTGTGGAATGATCTCCCCCCGGAGATATGAGCCATGACGGACATCCTGACCTTCCGGCGCGCGGTTAAGACCCTATTTTTTAAACAGGCTGGCCTGGCCCAGTAAGGGTTTTTGGGGGTTTTATATCTAATCTTGGGTTTTAGTTTTTAATCTTCCATTTTAAATTTTTATTAATCCCGGATTTTTAAATGTGTAATTGTAGTTAGACGGGATGCAGCCGGTTTATTTATTTAATTCAGTTTTAAATTTATTTAAATTATATTTACTCTATGTACTTTTATTAGGCTGTCCACCGCCCCGAGTCCCTTTTTGGGAGAGGGAGCGGTATAGAAATATAAATATAAATAAATAAAATCCCACTTTATGACCTTTCTTGCCAGAGTTGTTGATTTAATCACTACGGTTGTAAGTTAGTAACCCAATGTTAAGTGAATCTGATTTCCCCATTGACTTTGCTTGTCAGATAGCACAAAAGGTAGTTACATGATCTTGGGACACAGCAACGGTCATAAATATTGTACAAAGGTTGTAACTCTGAAAAATAGTCATGTCACATTTTTTCAGTGCCGTTGTAACTTTGGTCCCTAAATGAACTGTTGTAAGTCGATGACTACTTGTGTTATTGATATATATCTATCCAAATTTTAAATTCCTCTGGATTTATTTAAAATTTGTGTAAAAAAGGCCACTCCAAATTGTTAAAAGAATTTTCTCCATCTAGGAATATTATTGCCACTTTTTTTGTTATGGTTGGTTCATTTTACTGCTTTTATTCTAAAACTGCTGTTTTCAGTTATCTTCTTCTAGAGAATATAATCTCAGCAACAGTAGATAATCCAACTAAATTTATTTTTAATAATTAAAAATTATGTAATATTATTTCCCAAATTCATAGATTCCTATTTAATTCTTTATCTGAAACCACCAGGAACATACCTATTGAAAATCCTTGCACTAAGAACATGACTTCATGGTTGTATTACTCATTTCCACTGGAGTGCTTGTAACAGACTATATAAAAAGAAATACAGTCGATAAATACTATAACATAAATTTCATTTGGCATAAAGTATATGTACATCGTATATCCTTCTGTTTTCATCTGTTCTTATATTAACAAAGACCCAAGGCAGCTTGCATTTATGGATATTCTCTAGAAAACAATGAAAAGTGGGTACAGTTTATATATTATGCAGCCCAATCCCATTAAGTGCAATACAATGTATGTATTAGGCCATTATTTTAGTTATAGTAGCTTCATAGACATTTCCAAATAAATTATTATAAATTATCAGCTTGCAGGTGTTGGCTGAATTTCATTATGTAATCTGCATAATTTCATTATGTAATACATGAACACAAATATATATTGATTCATCAACAGTAGTAGTAGTTTAAACATGTCCTTTTGCATTTGGTAGAATCTTAATCCTTATATGTTTTAAATTAGTTTGTGAAACATAAAATTCAAGGCAGGGGGCTCTCTGTTTTAAGTGAATTAATCTCAAAGCCTGTAAAATGTAATTTATATGCAGCAACAGTGACATCTGGTGGCTCTTTGTACCCACTACAATTCTGCAGGATACACTTACAGAAATTATGTTGGCAGTTCTGTATGAGGACTGTGCACCAGTTCAAAAGCATTTTTGATCTCTATGATCCCATGGTGTCCACTGATTTTGACAGCCAAGCCAATTTATTTTGAGGTCAGTTGCAATGCAACCCAAATAAAAGTTCTATTTTTGTAGTCATCTAACTCTGCAAAGCGTAGAGGAAGTTCATTTGCTCACTAAAGGAACACATAATCTTCTTTTGCTGGCTCCTTGGAGGTTCCTTAAAGGGAATAGCATAAAAGCAGAAATAGAAGACTTTGATCTAATGGGCTTAGAGTTAAGTAGCATGTGGAGGACCACAGATTCCAAACCCAATATTAAAGTATTTTTGCTATTGACTATAGTATATAGACAGACTTGCTGGATATGTTAATTTCAGTTAATACAATAATTTCTTTTATCCTGTATCAAAAAGCATCTCAAATCATTGAAATGAATATAATATTTTCTTTAGAAAAAATTCTACATCCGGGGTGTCAAACTCACATCATTATGGATATAAATATCCATGGCTCGGGACCAGGTTACTTGCGAGACCGCCTCCTGCCACCATCGGCTTCCCACCGACCGGTACGCTCCCATAGAGTGGGCCTCCTCGGGGTGCCGCCGGCTGGACGGCTGGCGACCCCGAGGGTGCGGGCCTTCTCATTGGGAGCACCCCCTCTCTGGAATGAATTACCCCCGGAGGTAAGGGCCGCCCCCGATCTCATGGCCTTCCGTCGGTTGCTCAAAACGCATTTATTTCGGCAGGCCGGACTGGCCTAGGGGTTTTTTAAATTTTAATCGGGTTTTAATCTTTTTAATACTTGCTTATATTTTATTAGAGCCATATTGTATTTCAGTTTTTAAATTTTAATATTTTATGTTGTCTCATATTTTGTACCTTGTATATGTGTTTTTATTGGCTGTTCACCGCCCCGAGTCCCTTCGGGGAGAGGGGGCGGTATATAAATCAAATAAATAAATAAATAAATAAACAAACAAACAAATAAATAAATAAATAAATAAATAAATAATGCCAGTGTCATGTGATGTACCGGGACTTTTTCTCCCTTCGCTAAACTGGGTATGGGCGTGGCCAGCACGTGACACATCCGGCCCGTGGCCCAGGAGTTTGACAGCCCTGCTCTACATGATGCAATATAAAGTATTTCTGTCTCAATAGTCAAGCTGAAACAAATGCTTGTGTAACTTTTGAAAAATAGTTGTACAAATTATTTGGGGGGGGGGGGGCACAACACTGAACTACATTCACATTTGTCAATTTTATAAGAATATATCAACTAAGGCTTTAAGTTAATTAGTTTATCACAAAAAGGAAATGAAGGAAAAACATGAAGATAACCAGAAGACTAACTGCCCCCACAATATCAATATTTTGTTCTGTTTGTCAGCAAGACAGATCTTACAAGCAGAGTGAAAATTGACAGAGCCCAGGAAGTGGCATGAAGCTGCTAATTTCTGATTTTCTAGTGAAGAAGAACATAGTGCTACTGGCAGTCATAAATGTTTGTCATTACTTAAAAGATAGCAAGTCACTGCAGCCTTCTCTATCCTAATATTTTCCAAATGAAGTTATCACTCTCATAATCTAGAACTAGCATGAACAGATGAATACTCAAATGCGACATAAAACAGAGCCAACTAAAACAACATCACAGTGATATTTGAAATATATAGAATAAATTGTTTCAGAGTTTGTTTCCTTAGCTGTTGCTGAGCATTTAGGCAGAATCTCCACCAACTGCTTTGTTTTTTCAGTTTTGTTCCGCTACTCTTTCCATATTAGCAATTGCCATTCATGATTTGAATCATGAATGTTCACTAATAGCAATTTTGCATTGTGAGTTAGTTTGTACCTTATACTGAAGTGCTTAATTTTCCAAGCACATTATTATTTCATGTTGTATCTGGTATTGAAAGATATGCATTGACTTTGTAATGCTTAATACTGCAAAGATTAATATATTGTGCAAATAATGGAAGTGTCAAAGAAAGTGTATCTAGTGGTCATGGATATAAATAGAATATCAATAAAATATTCTTATACCAAAATAATGGATGGTGGGTTCATTACCAGAAGGGTGAAATTCTCTAAAGCAGGGGTCACCAACCATTTGGATCTCAGGGACCACAAACTCATACTTTTAAACCCTGAGGACCACTAATATGAATTTTTAAAAAAAGATAATATATTTAATATAAAAATTTATTTTTATATTAAATATAAATACTATTTAAAAAATAATTTTAATATATAAATATTTTTTTTAAAATATATAAATGCTTATTTAATTATAACAAAAAATATAACAAGTAAAGCAGACCCCCCCCCCCCCCAAAAGCTGGTCTCCTGTCATTTCATATCTTCCCCAAGTCAGAGGAAACCTCTCCCTCTGTCAGGTATGGCTGCCTGGAGTTGGGCAAAGGAAGGAGGGCTGGGCTGGAAGCCTCCTCCCATTGGAAGCTTCCCCCCACTCCGGGTCTTTAACACCTGGCTTGCTTCTCCACTACTGGTTCCTCCTCCTCCTCTAGCACCTCCTTCTCCAGGTAGGGCGATTATGAACTAACCGAGTGGTTACACTGATACCCCAGTTGCTTTCTTTCCTGTGGTAAACTTTGGCATGTGAAGAAAGAAGCCGGCAGCTGCTATTTGGTGGTCCCGTGGGTGAGGTGAAGTCATCCTGGTCCCGGTTAAGACACACCAGTCAAACCCAGTCAAACCCAGAGTTGAAGCCGAGAGGGTCACTTCCCCCTGGTGGGAAGAATGATGGGTGCAGCGCGAGCATGCACAGTTCAGCACAGCGGGCAACCTCCACTCTGGGTTGATGAGCCACGTGCTGAAGACCAGATGGCTGTCAGGAAGGTGGGGTAATGGTGATACTGGTGGTGGATGGACTCATACACACGGGAGATCGTGGCATAGGCCTGGCCTGTGAGGGGATGGGGGTGGGGGGAAGGGAACCTCTGAACTGGTGTTACCTCTTGCCTCTGTGCATCAAGGAGGTTGAGCGGCTGCCAGCAATGCCCTCAGGGAAGATGTTGCAAGGGGGAGGCTCGACCCTCCCCCCCAGGAGCTTCTCTTCCTCCTTGCCAGAAGTGCTCACATGCAAAGTGCTCACTGCTCCTCTGACCCCTGACACGCCTCCTCCTTCGTGCTGAGTGTGTGAGCACTTCTGGTGAGGAGGAAGAGAAGCACCTGAGGGCAGGGGTTTGGAAGATCATGGCATCGGAGCCCTTCCTGGGTGTTTTCTGGCCTGCAAGGGGAGGGCACAATCTCCTGCGCTCCCCCCCCCCAGGAGCTTCTCTTCCTCCTCACCAGAAGCGCTCACACGCAAAGTGCTCACACTGCCCCTTTGGCCCCCGACAAGTGTCCTCCTTCCTGCTGAGTGGGTGAATGCTTCTGGCAAGGAGGAAGAGGGGGTCGAGCCTCCCACTCACAACATCTTTACCTGAGGGCAGCTGCTTCCTGCGGCTCAGGAAGTCCGCACTCTTCCCACTGCTGCTCGGCCTCCTTGATGTGCTGAGGCAGAAGGCAGCCACGACATGGGTTTGCTAGGGAGACTGTTGCTAGGATTGCCCTATCTCCTCGCCTGAGCATGTTGCGGCCCACCACTGGTTGGCGACCACTGCTCTAAAGATATTAACCTTTTTTTAAAAAAAGCATGTATAATACCGGTGCCAGTAATTTTAATATAGCAAAGGTATTAAAGGATACTTTCCAGCCTCTATCAAAACTCATCCTGATTGGTGTGATGTCCATTATTGCTGAAAAGATGGAAATATCAGGATTTGTTTGTTGGGTACCATGTTCCTGAATTATTACATCAGACACTTCCACTTGCTCACTCATTTGCTTAGTTTGCAGTTAGTGAAAGTAAAACTACAATCTGGAAGAGATGGCTCTCATTTTGCTAGAAAAGTGGATATTTTGTTGAGTTCCACAGCCATGAATGGAATTGGTGTTCCAATATGCATCAGTTAATAGAATTTTGTCTTCCAATTCTCTGAAGGGTATTTTTCCTCAACATATTTACTGACTTCTCACAAAAAAGGAGCAATTGCTTCAAAGATATTTGAAAGGAAAACATATATTAAGCTATATAAAGGACCTAAATGATTATTAGTTGACTTTGCTTTGTTTCTAGTGCAAAAATGTGGAATTAAGGGCCCACGGGAATACTGTAGGCCTGAGATCATCAAAACTCATTCCAGTTAGGAGCTCCCTTAGTATTTAAGCTCAAGCAATTAGTATTATGAGCTTTGATTAAACTGGTTCATTGCTGCATTCATCATTAACCATTCAGGGTAAATAATTACAAACTTTTTCAATGGCCTCAGAACTATAACTCTCTATTACATTTTATATTATTAGAAAAGTTTACAAGATAAAGCTGTCCTATTTGGGTTGCAAAAACTGGATAACCATGAAATGGCAAATATATTTGCTGCCATCTCAAGGTTGTCTACATTTTTGCAGCTCAGGGCCATAGATAAGCCTTCCCCTTCTTCTTTCCCTTCCCTCTAAATGAAATACATCTTATTCCAGACAGGACACCAAAGGCAAGTAGAAAACCAAGAGCTTTCTGAATCATAGCTCATCACTTTATCTCCAGACTTACCTAGTTTGCTGAACAACTTTTCTTTCATGCGGTTGGCCTCAAATATACATCTTTAAACTGATTTTGCAAAACCTCTCCCTAGAGAAGTTTGTTTTAGTTTGTTTTAAAATAAATATTATTAGATAATAAACATAATCTAAATGCAAAGGGCAATAGAAATTTTCCTTACAGAGAAAGTAATCATGTGCAATCACAAAAAATGACCAAAACATCATTAGATTGTTAAAATGTATGTATTGTATTACATTCATACAATAGTTTTCCCTGTTGCATCTCTTCCTGGCTGGATTCAATTAGTTTTTTTGCAATTAAATCAAAGATTAATATTCTTTTCTAGTATTTTACTTTTTTTATTTGCTTCTGGTAACGTTTCGGTGGCAATTTATTGATAGTCCTCAACTTATGATCATAATTAAATCCAATATTCCATCCAAAATTCTGAATATGTATATCAATATAATCAAGATCTATCTATGTTAAATATTCAGAATATAGCTTACAATATTAAATATTTTAGTTTGGTCTAGTGGTTAAGTTACCAAGCTGGAAACAAAAAAATTGAGGTCTAGTCCTGCCTTAGGTATGAAAGCCAGCTAGGCATCACTTCACAGGGTTGTTGAGAGGAAAATAGGAGAAGGAAGGAGTATTGAGGATGTTCATTGCCTTAAGTTATTTGTAAACATAATAAAAGCAGGATTAAAAAACTTTAAAAGGAGGTGTGGCTAGCATGAACAATTCTGCATCACCTCAATTATTCATTTAATCCTGTTGGCAGTTTTGTCAAGATAGTTTTAAGATGAACCAATAAAGAAGCATTACACAACATCCTGGACTTTAGATAACAATCCTATATACATACCATAGAAGTAGGTTCCATATTTTTTTACAGAAGCTTTCTAAAACCCCAGATCATTTATTATGTGTAAGGATGGCTGAAAAATTAAAACTTGGTTCTACAAAATAAGATGACAATTGCTATATTTTGGAGTGTCAAACCCAATCCCCCTCCCAAAAAAAGCCCACTATTTTAGTTGTGTTAAAACTGACTCATTTTAACAAGATTGTTTTTCAAATGTTGAAAAAATATATAAGAACATACTGGAGATCATTGTGTGTAACACCCAAGACAATATAGTAGTCAAATGGCAATATCACTTTTAAAAACACATTGCATTTCCCTCTGAATGAAGATGTTGAAAGAGCATCATTCACCAAATTTTGAATATAGATAGATATGGCAGGGAATAACAAAAGAAAATTTGATCGCAAGCTAGAATCATTGGTAGCTACAGCATGACTGCTACAGAATTGACTGATCAATGCCCACTCTGGCTTTTTCAATGCCATTTCCATAATTTTAGAATAGAATAGATGAATAATAATATATGAATTTTAGAATATATGATAGAATACAATTCAATTCATAATATTATTACTTTCAGTCCCATCTGTCTGCCTTGATAATTTTGATAGTATTTTTACAACTGTGAATTAATGATACTGGTAGACAAACTCATTCAGATGGATTCCCATAAATTGAACAATTTTTTTCCAAAGTAAATACCTTAAATCTAAATAAAACCTAATAAAAGTTCCCAATTGGGGAAAATACATTTTATAAGGTAGACCAGACCAGAAAATCAACTCCATAGGAAAGTTAAAACTTATTTTGCTGAAAGTGACTATAATAACACAACCTTGCAAATGTAAGATTGGTTATAAGATTGGTTGTTCTAACTCCTTCCTCTTTTTCTGCTTCTGTGAATCAGAGAAGTGTCTGGCTGACTCTTTTTAAAATATTTTTTGTCTGTTATTTATTGAATATGTTTGTTCTCTTATAACCTGTATATCTCCATCAAGCTCATCTTCCTTATTTTACACATTTTCCTAGTCCCTTACATTTGGTACATTTCATTAATATCTGACCATTAATATCCAACCAGATGGTGAGAAAAGAGAGATAAAATTACTGTATTTTCCCGAGCTTAAGTATAGCTGAACCAGGAAACCAAGATTCTGCTCTGATGCCTCTTCTAACAATTACTCTTAGGCAGGGGTGGGATTCAGATTTCTTAACAACCGGTTCTGTGGGCATGGTGTAATTTGTGGGTGTGGCTTGGTTGTCATGTGACTGGGTGGGTGTGGCTTATATGTAAATATTGTAAATATTTATGTAAATATTGAATATATATATATATATATATATATATATATATATATATATATATAGAGAGAGAGAGAGAGAGAGAGAGAGAGAGAGAGAGAGAGAGAGAGAGAGCAACTTTTACCCCAAATCAGGAAAATCAGATTGAGTTGCTTGCAGAATCACAGATTCACTCACAGATCTACCTTTCTGCAATCTGCTGCCTGAGTCTGCACTGAAAAATAGAAGCTTCAGTCCTGAGGAAGGTTCAGCTCTGCTCTCAGGTCACTTCTCCCCACCCCCAAACCCCCTGAATACCACCCCTGACTGAGCCTCAGGGAAACCTCCTGGGTGAAGGGAAAGCAATACAACTGCGATTTAGATTAGCTAGAAAGCAGAAATCCAACAGGAGGGAAGGGGCCAGCCAGTGGTGCGATTTTCCGGTTCTCCAAACAGCGTAGAATCATAACAACCGGTTCTATAGAACTGGTCTGAACTGATAGAATCCCATCCCTGCTCTCAGGTAATTTCATAGTCTAAAGAAAGTATGCCTAATTTTTGGTTCGGTTACTGAGTTACTTTGTTTTTTTCCACTACAAGTCTCCTCTGAAAAACATAATTCATGTATATATAGGAAAACTATCAAGGGACATGAGGACTGTAGGCTATATTGGGAAACTAGACAACAGATCAGAAATGGCAAACCAGAAAAATGTATATTTGTGTCCTTTTAGTAGCTGTGAAAATGTGTCTTTTTAAAAATGCATATGAATATATATATGCCTATATATCGTCATTGTCAACAATGGAATATATGCATGCATAGTTAATACAGTGAATATTTTAAAAGTTTATTTGATACAGAGGAAAAAGAGGAAGAAAAAGAGGAAGAAAAGCTCAGGTGTGCAGAAGAAATTTCTTACTGCTGCCAAAGGTTTGTATTTATAAATTACAACTACCATCCATTTTTTTCTGTTATTCATATGTATACATATTAAATACATATGTATTCATACATATTCAAGCATGCATAAAGATTGCTTATTTTCAATCCCAAGCCAGTAAGACCAAAATGAAGAAGGGATTTAGTTATCTGGGCCATAAGAAATATCCCTGAAGAGCAACATGCCCCATATTTGATGGCTCCTAAATTCTTGGTAATTCAGTTGGGTTGAATACCATCAGTTTGTTCAGATGTTTCCTACATCGTATCATTTTACATTTTGCATATCCATTTGGCTGATGTATTGTCATGAATATTTTTCTATAAAAGTAAAAAATATTAAACTTGGAGCTTTTTAAATTCTATATTATTTAGCTCTAAAAGATTAAATTTTATTTTTGTCTGCCTGCATTTAAATAATATATATTTTAATGTCTACTTAACCTTCTGTTAACCTGTTCCATTAAAATTCTTCAGACACACTGTAGTGATGCTCATAATCTCTAGTTCATTATCTTAATTAGATCTGTCCTATATTGTCCCACTCTTCATTTTCATTAGTTTAAAGGTGATCAGCCTTCAAAAGGCGGGTGGACAGAATTCACTATTGTGGCCATCTAGCATTCACCTTCTTTTGAATCTTTCAGGTGTAATAATGATGCCACTACCTGGTAGATTTAATTAAAAGTTGCTTTCAAATGATGTGAAGAGTCATTTTGGAAAATGAAGACAAAATTAATTCATGGATGTAAAATGCCTACACTATAATAGATCTGAACTGAACTGGGTTCCTTATTAAAATGTAAATGATACATTAAAAGTGGCATGAAAATTAATGTCCCTGATCCAAGAAGCACTTTTAAAAACCTTTCCTAGACCAAGAATATTTATTCAAGTAGGAATACTAGCAATAGTATCTAAGTATTATTGTTTCAGAAATCCATTAAAAATTCTTCCTTCAAAGAATTTATCAGATTCTAATTTAAACAAATCTAGATGTACCATCATTTAACTATTGGAATATTTTAGTTTGTTTCTCCAGCACCAACTTTTCATATAATATACCCATTCTTGCCAGATGAGAACAGGACTCTTTAATTTACTACCCCTAAAGTCTTCTTTCCATCTATACAAATTCATTTTCATAGCCATCTAAAACAAGAAAATTTGAACACACTATGGAAACTGTGTGTTCCCCCCCCCGCCTTTCTCTGTTAGGTGCGCTACAATGCCTATGTGGAAACTACCCCAGGGATTAAGTGCAGTCCAACATCTCTAATAGGATCAGTTTCCCATTCAGCCTGAGGGATGTTTGCGGGTACCCTATCTCCTTGATTGCAATGCCCTCCTCACTCAGTCCAGCTTCCAGAGCTTTCCCACTACTGCAGGGGCCTGTTGCTCTTGTACCATGCAACAGTTTTGGATTGCCCCACTACCAGGAGGCCAAACATTAACAGGATGGGGAAGTAACTGCTGTAAGGAAATCTGTCAGTTCCAGTGCCCCAAATCTCCAAATTATCTAGCTTCTGTAGGTGCAAGTGTTTCAGGGGCCTATCATAGAAGTGCCTGTACAATAATGACGTTTGCACACCAGCACTATGGGGGGCAGAATCTATTAATTTGCCGGGGACTCTGCCAGCCAGGACCACTCTTTTTGGCTTGTGGAGGCTTTTGTGCAATGTCTTGTTGCTTGATCTTAGATGCTTTTCTACGCTTATGGTACCCGTTGCTTGACTTTCACCAGTCTCTTCTGGGTAGAGATCTGACACAAAATAAAGTATTCCCATTGATTCTGTGGCAAAACTTTGATGAGGCTTCACTTGCCAGTTTTGGTGCCCTTTTCTGTCATCTTCCATTCTTAAAGCTAAATCTAGCTGGTGTAGGTGGGCATCCAATTGGCTCTTTCACTGGGCCACTTGGGTCTGACTTCCTGATCTGGGCAGTCTTATGCAAGTATGTCTATTATTGCTTTCATCCCCACAATTATAGCAAATCACTGGACTCAATACATTCTCAGCTGGAGCAGTGAAAGGTGCCCCTTCTTTAATAGATCTTGTCACATCCCCACTTGAGAATATCATAACTTTTGCTGATAATGAGCTTGCCACTTTCATCAGTTGGGATATTTGTGTCTCTAAATGGCAAATTTTGCATTAGCATCTACAGCGCTCACCATCCCAATGCCTAAGAGACAATTCTGATGGCATGTTGGTTGCAGCTCCCTTTAGCATCCTCCATCTTCTCTTCTTCTCTCACCATCTTTATAATTGTACCCAGACCAGGCCCACGTATAGAGCGCTTCACAAAATCTGCTACATCCTAGTCTGATCTACCTGTGGACTCCATTCCCTTCCTCAACACAATTTGACAAAGCAACTCGTTTAGGTGCCTGATATACCTAGAGAATTGTGCTTAGACTGGTAAATCAGGCAAGAAGTTATCTTTGTTGTTTAAACACTTCCTGCAATATGATGGGGTAGTCATAAGCCATATATGACTCCTGACTAAATGTTAAATTTCTAATGGCTTCTGCAGTGGGATTTTTCAGGCTCTCTCTGATCCTCTGTTTCTTTTGTATCTCTAAGGACAATCCATTCCTCTACTGCCTGCACTGAGCTCTATGCCCATCTGAGTTTCATACTCCTCCTCCCCTGCGAGCACAGGCTGCATCCCTAATATGCAGTTTCCTGTACCCAAACCCCAATGATTGTTGCTTGTACCTGGCCACAAGATTTTCCATTGCCTTGAGAAGCCTTGTCTCTGGTGTCCCTGATGTGGCAAAGTTGTGTGTTTCCTCCTTGAGGACCAGTGTACTATCCAAGAGCATGGATTGGTCATGACCCCTGATTTACTAGTGCATGGTTACTGGTTTGGGTGGACCAACTGCACCTTCATGTCCTCTGTTAACTGAAGGCTTTTGCCTCCAAAGCAAATTTATTTATTCATTTGTTATTAGATTTGTATTGCCGTTTATTTGCCATGGCGACTCAAGGTGGCTTACAACATATAAAACCACAATTTAAAAACAGTAAAACTCATAAAATTAAATAAATTAATATAGTAAAATCACCCCCTTCCCCCCCCCCTCCCCCAGTGACAGCAGATTATACAAGCCATTTGATGGGCTCCATCCCGCTCTGGGTTCCCCAGGCCTGCTGGCAGAACCAGGTCTTCCGGAAGAGAATCAGAATGGGGACCAGTCTAATCTCTGGGGGAATGATGTTCCAGAGGGAGGGAACCACCACAGAGAAGGCCCTTCTTCTGGGTCTCATCAGGTATATATCCCTCAAGGATGGGACCCACAATATTCCCTGCCTCCCTGTTCTGATGGGTTGGGTAGATGTGATGGGCAAGAGACAGTCTCTCAGATAGCCTAGTCCCAAGCCATGAAGGGCTTTAAAGCTGACAACCAGCACCTTGAATTGCACACGGAAGCAAATCGGCAGCAATGCAGCTCCCACAGGAGAGGTGATACATGTGCGCACTGGGGTCTGCAAAAAACCGTGCAGGCCACTGCATTTTGCACCAACTAGAGCCTCCGGATGCTCTTCAAGGGCAGCCCCATGTAGAGCGTGTTACAATAGTTAAGATGGGAAGTGATTAAGACATGAGTGACTGTGAGTAGGGATTGGGACCTTTTGCCTCTACTCTAACAATGCATAGAAATGGGAGGTGTCTCAGTCCACTTTTGTGTTCACAATAAATACCCTCTGATTTGGAGATAGGGCCCTCACCACTTACGGAATTTGCTGTTCTGTTCAGATATTTGCTTAACTATGCCTGGGTATTTTGTTCCTTGCACTACTTATTAATGGTGTTGGGGTTTATTTTACCTACTTAGCTCATATCTCCGGAGTGATCACCTTTCCTGCAAAAAAAGGCTAGAAGTAATTATGGATAATTATTTCTAGCCCCCCCCTCTCGGTCCTATCCTTTGCACGTATCATTCATCTGGCATATCAACGTCTCTTCCCCTCTCCTCCCTCTTTATCTAGGGTCATTGTCTTGTCTCTGCTCTGCCCCAATTGCTCAACTCTCCTCATTCCTTCTTTGTTATTTTGTCTTTTTGCCCCCTTTTTCCTGTTCCTGTCCTGTTCCTGACCTCTAACCTCCCCCAATTTCTTCTGCTTTAGTTTCAGCCATTATCTCCTTGCTTGCTGATCATCTCAGCAGCACTTCCTGACTATTCTTCTTCTCCATAGTAGTTTCCCCTTCACTTTTCACTTTCGTTATCCACAGCTCACGTATCATTCTTTCTTTCCCCGCTTTCTCTCCTCTTTCTCTCCTTCCCTCTTTGTTCTCTTTTTCTCTTTCCCCCTCTTTGTTATCTTACTCCTTTCCCTTTCACCCTATTTCCCATCAATTCCTATTCTTTTAAACCTCTCTCTGTCCCTGCCTCCCCTTCCTCTCAAATTTCTGAATGAACTTACCACCTGCTGGCCATCCCAGAGTGCTCATTTTTGACTGCTGGCAGACTACCTTTCTCCGGGGTTGCCAACACTGGTGACTCCAGTGTAATACTCCTCTAGGCCTCCAGTCAAAACAACTCTATTGCTAGGCCTATAGGATGGAAATCTAACTTTTTTCAAGGGCATGTTAGTCCTTGCATTATAGAAAACTGCCTATTTAGGGCAAACACATTCTAGAAGAGATTTTCTCCCAAGCTACAGATTGTCTGAAAAGATGTATAATATTATAGCAGTTGTTCCTAAAGAGAATTTACACTGAATTTTCATATTCTGATTATATGTTTCCACAGAGACCAGATTGCCCATTATCTTACAGATAATGGTATCTAATTTAATAAAATAGAATAAGAAAGACAATTGTGATTATGCTCTTTGGTCTGTTCTCTCTTTAACAGATACACATTGCTTTATTTTTTGAATCTGAAATTAGTGGAGTTTGATTCTATTGGCAATATTAAGAGACCTCACTATCTTTTTAAAAATAACAACTGTTATTTTCTAATATGAAGCCTGTAAAAAAAAAGCCAAGTTCTGCAGCTAGGTGGTGATGTTTCTTCTTAGCAATTGTGAATAAAATATAAGATAGGTACTTTGGGAATATTGTTTCTTTTTAGTGCTTCCTGCTCCGTGCAGGGTCAAACAATAGCATTTTAAGGATGCAAAGATCATCTAATTGGAACAAATTCTTTGCCACAGATTATAGTATCTTCCTGCATTTGGCCATTCAAGATTTTAGAAACACTGTCCAGATTTTGGTGTAGGAATGTGATGGAGAAAAATACTTCAACAAAAAAGTTTTCTTCCTGAGCTACATTTGAGATATAATAAATATTAAGTTCTTCAATATCTCAGATTTCTATAATTTGGTTCTGGAGTAAGGAAGAAATTTCTCTCTCAGTACTATTTCTCTAATAAAAATCTTAATGAAGCCATTATAAAATAATATATGGTATTTAATATTATACCTGTATGTTTTGGTTTGTAGGAAGAATAGCACCTTTAATTAGGGAATTAATGAAAGAATTCAGAATTAATTATCTTCTTGTAGTATTGTTTCCTAGAAGGTAGTATCCTTCTACCAGAGCAATATGTAGCAAGCAAGACAACTTGCATTCAAGTAAACCTGATATTTGTTACCATAAGACAGCAAAACCACTCAGCAGCCACATCTGGAAGTAATAATTTTAATATTTTATAGTATTTTTGCTTGATACCATATTGAAAAATATGAGACGTTACCATGGTGGTCAATAAGTAGTGCAGATTAGAGGATACCCACTGTTGTTCTGCTTAGATAGATGTTTGTGGGTTTAAAAGGGCAGTGTTTTTTGCTTTAGACATCTGAAATGATAAGGTCTCAATGATTTTTGCATGGAACCTAAGATATCAAAATAATTCTAATACAGTGTAATCAGTTTTGGGGAGATGTGTGTGTGAGAAAGAAAGAGAAAGAGAATATATCTATATGACTGATCATTTGAGTTTAGCCAAGGGATGCGCTATAAGGGTGATACCCAGTTATATTCGTTCATTTTAAAAATTTTAGCGGGGTTAGGGAGGGTGACCAGGTCGGGTTTGGGGGACAACCCGTCTGAGACGAGGGCCAGACTAGGGGTTAAGCGTGACCGGGAGGTTCTGGTGTCGGGAGTGGTTAGATCGAGGATGGGGGTTTGTGTCCAGGAGGAAGAGGGGATGGTGATTGGCACGATCAACGGGAGAGGCAGATATGGTGTTGACAGGGGGCCATATTATATTTCAGGAGTCCGCCCCCGCTGGTTATGTGCGGTGGTGCGCTCCGACCCCCAGGTCATTTCCCGTTCCCTGGGTTGTCCGAATCATTGGGCCCTGGGCCTTCGGTTGATGTTGTGTAATGCCAGGTCCGTAGTTAATAAAGCCCCCCTCATTTGTGATCTGATTCTGGAGTGGGGAGTGGACCTGGCGGGTGTTATCGAAACCTGGTTGGGCCAGGAGAGGGGTGTTCCCCTGGTTGAGTTGTGCCCAGCTGGGTTTCGGGTTTTTCATTGCTGAGGGCCCAGGGGAGGGGTGGGGGGGTTGCGGTGATTATTAGGGAAGATCTATGTCCTAGGGAATCCATTGTTCCTCAGACGACCGGATGTGAATCCCTCTTCATCAAGTGTGATACTGGGGTTCAGATGGGCCTATTGATCACATACCTGGCTCCCTGCTATGTGACATCAGCTCTGCCTGGGCTTCTCGAGGTCATAGCCAGCTTGGCGGTTGAGACCCCCAGGCTGATGGTCATGGGACATTTCAACCTGCCTTCGGCTGGCGGGACCTCGGGGATTGCTCAGGAGTTCTTGGTTTCCATGACAGCCTTGGGCCTGACCCAATTAATTAGGGATCCTCCTCACGTTGGGGGTCACGTCTTGGATCTGGTTTTTGTCTCTGGTCAATGGCAGGATGATCTAGGTATAGGGGACGTTGTTGTAGAGCCCCCTATCATGGTCTGATCATTTGCTCCTTAGACTGGACTTTCATGCCGCTTCTCCTCGTCGCAGGGAGGTAGGACTGACATGATGGTTCCGCCCCAAGTGCCTGATGGACTGGATAGGTTCTTGATGGAGCTTGGGCCATTTCCCGGTGGTCGCACACACGACTCAGTTGGGGACCTGGTGGCCACCTGGGATAGGATGGCGGCTGAGGCCCTTGATCAGGTTGTGCCCTTGCGGCCTCTGACCCGGTGCCGATCCCAATCGGCTCCATGGTTTTCTGAAGAGTTGAGGGAGATGAAGTGCTGGAAAAGATGCCTAGAGAGTGGTTGGAGGGCCACCCGCTCCGGATCTGACCAAACACTATTACGGTTCCACATTAGGACCTATTTAGTGGCGATAAGGGTGGCAAAGCGTTCTCACTTTTCCGCCCTTATTGCACCCGCAGAAAATCGCCCAGCTGCCCTTTTCAGGGTGACCTGCTCCCTTTTAGAAGTGGGAATGCAGGAGGATCCTTTGCAAGGGCGGGCTGAGGATTTTTCGAATTTTCTGCAGGACAAAATCACTCAGATCCGGAATGGATTGGACTCTGACTGGGCAACCCTGGATGGGGGGGCAGGGGCAAAGTTCGGGGAGGTCATTTGGGGGAAGTTTGATCCTGTGACCCTCGATGACGTGGACAGGATGCTGGGTGAGCTTAATGCCACCATATGTTTACTGGACCCGTGTCCCTCCTGGCTGGTATTGGCCACTCAGGAGGTGACACGAGGTTGGTTCCAGGGCATTATTAACGCTTCCTTGAGTGAGGGGTTTCTGCCTGATGCCTTGAAAGAGGCGGTAATGAGACCCCTCCTCAAGAAACTGTCCCTGAACCCAACTTTATTATCTAATTATCGTCCGATCTCCAATCTTCGCTTTATGGCAAAGGCTGTTAAGAGTGTAGTGGCACGACAGCTCCCGCGGCACCTGGATGAAGCTGTCTATTTGGATCCACGCCAATCAGGTTTCAGGCCCGGGTACAGCACAGAAACAGCATTGGTCGCGTTGGTGGATGATCTCTGGAGGGCCCATGACAGGGGTTGTTCCTCTGTCCTGGTCCTGTTAGATCTCTCGGCGACTTTTGATACTGTCGACCAGAGTATCCTATTGCGGCGGCTGGGGGGCCTGGGGGTGGGAGGCACTGTTTTACGGTGGTTCTCCTTCCTCTCCGACCACTCGCAATTTGTGTTGACAGGGGGGCAGAGATCGGCCCCGAGGCCCCTGACTTGCAGGGTACCTCAGGGGTCTGTGCTCTCACCCTTGCTGTTCAACATTTATGTGAAGCCGCTGGTTGAGATCATCCGTGGCTTTGGGGTAGAGTTCCATCAGTACACTGATGATACGCAGCTGTACATTTCTACCCCAGGCCACCCCGACAAAGCCGTGAAAGTGATGACCCGGTCCTGGAGGCTGTGCGGGGTTGGATGGGGCAAAACAGGCTTCAGCTCAACCCGGCCAAAACCGAGTGGCTGTACTTTCTGGCACCCCGATATAGCCAGTTAACTCCATCACTGGCCGTGGGGGGGAAATTCTTGGATGTATGGCTGTTGTTAGAAGAACATATAGCGGCCGTCACCAGGGGGGCTTTTTGTCAGGTCTGTAGGATCTACCAGTTGCGGCCCTTTCTGGATTGGGATGCACTTCGCACGGTCACATCCGCCCTTGTCATCTCCCGTCTAGACTATTGTAATGCTCTCTACATGGGGCTCCCCTTGAAGAGCATCCGGAAGCTCCAGCTGGTGCAGAATGCAGCTGCACGGGTGGTTTGGGGGGCTTCTCGGAGCTCCCATGTTACACCACTTTTGCACAAGCTGCATTGGCTCCTGGTGGCCTTCCGGGTGCAATTCAAGATGTTAGTGGTCATCTTTAAAGCGCTCCATGGCTTGGGACCTGGGTACTTACGGGACCATCTACTGACACGATCAGCCTCCTGTTGGCCAGTGCGCTCCTATAGAGCGGGCCTCCTCAGGGTACCGCCAGCTGGACGGTGCTGGCTGGCGACCCTGAGGGTGCAGGTCTTCTCTGTGAGAGCACCCTCTCTCTGGAATGAGTTACCCCCAGAGATGAGGACCATCCCTGACCTACTAGCTTTCTGGTGCGCGCTGAAGACCCACCTATTCCATCAAGCCGGTCTGACCTAGAGTTATTGGTAGGGTTTTAAAAAAAAAAATTTAATTGGTTTTTAACTTTTTAACTTCATAGTTTGTTTTATCCTCAGCCACTCATTTCATCTTTTAAATTGTATTTTAACTATTGTACCGGATTGTATTTTATTTGACTGTAAACCGCCCCGAGTCCCGTTGGGAGATGGGAGCGGTATATAAAATTTGAAATAAATAAATAAATTTTCTTTTTATGTCAAATCATCTCATCCTTATCCTATAGGGGGCCTCCAGATGTTTCAGGATTGCAGCCTTCAGTGTTCCATAATCCAACATAACTAGCGGTTACCAGATGTTTGTCATTTCTCTCTGTAAATATGTAACTGGTTATAATAAGGGGAGATAGGAAAGAGGTAAAAGTAGCAGATGATTAAACCAATCCACCAGTTCTTTTGCCTGGCATTTGCAGAGTTTGGAGTGGAGAATCAGTAAAGTCAGGTGAGCAACCTGATAAGGAAATTGAAGCCCTGCCCCCTTAAAATATATTTTGCATATTAAAAAGGGATAGACGTTGATTGCAGAGCCATAGCTGCCATCTTGATTTTTCTGAACCCCCTACAGATGCCTCAGCTGAAAGACATATATAACAGTTACATTTTTAAGGATAGAAAAGAAAAAGTACTGTATACTCACTGAAAGACATTATTCAAGGATAGAAAAGGAGAAAATTTGATAGTTCTGCAAGGAAAATATTGAGATGGATAGAATGAACATTAAATGCTTGTTTCCAAAGAATAATGAAAATGGCTTACATTCATAATATTTCTGTCTTCAGGTCTCATTATAGTAATTTTCTCAATGAATGCATGCAGAGTATACCATTTCCTTTTTTTCATCACTATCTTTGTCATAGAAAAGAAGCTATCAGAATCCTAATGACTTAGTTATTTAAGCAATTTCTGTATTCTTTATATTTTGAACAACCTCTCTGTTTCACTTCTCCACAGGTTTTTAATGCTAAGAGTGGGAATTGCTATCAAATTGCCGAACAATGAAAAGGCCAAAGTATCAAAAATTGCTATTATCTCTGCAACAAAGATTATATGACATATGCGAAGAAAAAGACAGAATGAATTCGGTGTCTCCTGAAGGCAAATGATATTAACAAATATTGTAAAAAGCAGTGGCAGTAAACAGAAAGTATGTTCAGTTCCTTCTCTGCAGATGAGATTTGACATTTGTATTCTCTGAGGGCCTCATTTTCCTGAACGATGGGGAAGTTTCAGGGAAGCATTTATTTCATTTTGGGTTTTTTGAGAAGGAAAGTTGGCTGGAAGCATCCTTTCTGCAATATCTTAATATATTTATAAATATCCATTGCATGTATGATAGAAAGGAACAACTTAACAGCAACAATGGCAATATTTGCTTTTCAGATCACTGATCCTCAGAAATGAACCCTCTTATTCATCGTAAGTAGCTAAACAGATGCCCTTACCTTCCCTCAACCTGTGCATTTCACTCCCTTATCCCACTGGTTTCTGTAACCTTCCTCTTTTTGTGCTACTAAAGAATTTGTTCATACAATATTGTTTTTTGTGGAGAGAATTATACAAAGATCATCCAATAAGGATGGACCTGGCTTTGCAATGCCAGGTCCGTAGTGAATAAAGCCCCCCTTGTTCACGATCTTGTCACGGAGGGGGGTGCGGACCTGGCAGGCATTACCGAGACCTGGCTGGGACAGGAGGGGGTGTCCCTCTAGTGGAGATGTGCCCAGCCGGGTTTCAGGTCTTTCATCGGCCGAGGGCCGAGGGGAGGGGTGGGGGGATTGCGGTAATTATTCGGGAGGATCTGGATCCTAGGGAATCCACTGTTCCTCAGACGACCGGATGTGAGTCCCTGTTTGTTAAGTGTGGTTCCGGGGTTCAGATGGGCCTATTGATCACATACCTGGCTCCCTGCTATGTAACATCGGCCCTGCCTGAGCTCCTCGAGGTCATAGCCAGTCTGGCGGTTGAGACCCCCAGGCTGATGGTCATGGGGGATCTCAACCTGCCTTCGGCCGGTGGGGCCTCGGGGACTGCCCAGGAGTTCTTGGCTTCCATGACAGCCTTGGGCCTGACCCAATTAATTAAGGAACCCACGCATACTGGGGGTCACATCCTGGATCTGGTTTTTGTCTCTGGACAGTGGCAGGATGATCTGGGTGTTGGGGATGTTTCTGTTGAACCCTTGTCATGGTCAGATCATTCGCTCCTTAGGCTGGACTTCCAGGCCGCTCCTCCCCATCGCAGGGAGGCAGACCAAATACTTTGGTACCGCCCCAGGCGCCTGATGGATCCAGATAGGTTCCTGATGGAGCTTGGGCCATATCCCGACATTCGGACTCACGACTCGGTGGGGGACCTAGTCGCCACCTGGGAAAGGGTGGCGACTGGGGCCCTGGACCGGGTCGTGCCCCTGCGGCCTCTGACCCGGCGCCGCTCTCGCTCGGCCCCCTGGTTTTCCGGGGAGCTGAGGGAGATGAAAGGCCGGAAAAGACGCCTGGAGAGTATTTGGAGGACTACTCGCTCCGGACCTGACCGAACACTTTTACGGTCTTTTATTAAGACCTATTTAGTGGCAATAAGGGTGGCAAGGCGTCTTTACTTTTCCACCCTTATTGCGTCCGCAGGAAACCGCCCGGCTGCCCTGTTTAGAGTGACCTGCTCCCTCTTAGAAGGGGGAGCGCGGGAGGACCCCTTGCAGGGACAGGCTGAGGATTTTTCAAAGTTCCTGGTAGATAAAATCACTCAGATCCTGGATGGCTTGGACTCCGAATGGGCAGCTCTGGGCGGGGAATCGGGGGCGGAATTTGGAACAGTCATTTGGGACAAGTTTGATCCTGTGACCCCCGAAGACGTGGACAGGTTGCTGCGGGGACTGAATGCGACCACATGTTTATTGGACCCGTGTACCTCCTGGCTGGTGTTGGCCATCCGGGAGGTGACACGAGGTTGGTTCCAGGATATTATTAACGCTTCCTTGAGTGAGGGATATCTACCCGCCGCCTTGAAAGAGGCGGTGGTGAGACCCCTCCTCAAGAAACCGTCCCTGGACCCAACTTTGTTATCTAATTATCGTCCTGTCTCCAACCTTCGTTTTATGGCGAAGGTTGTTGAGAGTGTGGTGGCACAACAGTTTCCCCAGCACCTGGATGAAGCTGTCTATTTGGATCCACGCCAATCGGGCTTCAGGCCTGGGCACAGCACAGAGACGGCACTGGTCGCATTGGTGGATGATCTCTGGAGGGCCCGTGACAGGGGTTATTCCTCTGTCCTGGTCCTCTTAGATCTTTCGGTGGCTTTTGATACTGTCGACCACAGTATCCTATTGCAGCGGCTGGGGGGGGTTGGGGGTGGGAGGCACCGTTATGCGGTGGTTCTCCTCCTTCCTCTCTGACCGCTCGCAATTTGTGTTGGCAGGGGGGCAGAGGTCGGCCCCGAGGCCCCTGGTTTGCGGGGTGCCTCAGGGGTCGGGGCTCTCGCCCCTCCTGTTCAACATATATATGAAGCCGCTAGGTGAGATCATCCGTGGCTTTGGGGTAGAGTTCCATCAGTACGCTGATGACATCCAGCTGTACATCTCTACCCCAGGCCACCCCGATGAAGCCGTCGAAGTGATGACCCGGTGCCTGGAGGCCGTTGGATGGGGCAGAACAGGCTTCAGCTCAACCCATCTAAGACTGAGTGGCTGTGCTTCCCGGCACTCCGATACAGCCGGCTGGTTCCATCGCTGGCTGTGGGGGGGGGGGAAATTCTTGTCCCCACAGAGAGGGCCCGCAATCTGGGTGTCCTCCTGGATGTACGGCTGTCATTGGAAGATCATGTGGCGGCCGTCGCCAGGGGGGCTTTTTGACAGGTCCGTAGGATCTACCAGTTGCGGCCCTTTCTGGATCGGGATGCGCTTCGCACGGTCACTTCCGCTCTGGTGACCTCCTGCCTAGACTATGCCAACGGTCTCTACATGGGGCTGCCTTTGAAGAGCATCCGGAGGCTCCAGTTGGTGCAGAATGCAGCCGCGAGGGTGGTAATGGGAGCACCTAGGGGCTCCCATGTTATGCCATTTCTACGCGTGCTGCATTGGCTCCCGGTGGCCCTCCGGGTGCGCTTCAAAGTCTTGGTCACTATCTTTAAAGTGCTCCATGGCTCGGGACCAGGTTATTTGCGAGACCGCCTCCTGCCACCATCGGCTTCCCACCGACCGGTACGCTCCCATAGAGTGGGTCTCCTCGGGGTGCCGCTGGCTGGACGGCTGGCGACCCCGAGGGCGCGGGCCTTCTCATTGGGAGCACCCCCTCTCTGGAATGAATTACCTCCGGAGGTAAGGGCCGCCCCCGATCTCATGGCCTTCCGTCGGTTACTCAAAACGCACTTATTTCAGCAGGCCGGACTGGCCTAGGGGTTTTTAAATTTTAATCGGGTTTTAATCTTTTTTAATACTTGCTTTACATTTTAATTAGAGCCATATTATATTTCAGTTTTTAAATTTTAATATTATTATGTTGTCTCATGTATTGTACCTTGTATATGTGTTTTTATTGGCTGTTCACCGCCCCGAGTCCCTCCGGGGAGAGGGGGGCGGTATATAAATCAAATAAATAAATAAATAAATAAATAAAGATGCCTGTAGAGAGGTCAAAAAGTAAACATGATCAAAGCCCTGCTATTTTTTAACATGAAATTTTTAAGAGGCATGAGCAGCCACCATATTTTCCATCCCCATAGGCAATGCTTTTTTTTACTTTTCACAAGGATCATCATCCATTTCTTAACCACTGTGAAACACTGACTTCTAATTTTGTTAATGAACTTTGGGTATTTGGTCTGCTGATACAATGGCCATTTATCCTACTTTATTAAAATGGACAGGTTGTTCTGTTTGAAAAATTCCCTAGTCCAAGCTCAAGATTAAAATCAAGATCATAAAAATTGTCCAACTTCAATTAGCACTCAGACAATTGGCTGCGATAGCTCTCAAACTGAAATGTTCTACATTTCTATTTAACTGGAGTAAGAGTTTCATAATGTTCATCTATTTTTATAAATGAACATATTCTCATTTTATGTAAATATGGCTGATCAATGGCAAACATTCTTTTATTTTATTCTCTTCTATTCAATACTCCCTACTCCTCCCAACGTTCATTAGTATATAGCATACAGACTAGGGTTTTAGCATTTGTGACATCTCCATTGTGTGCCCTTTTAAATTACCTACTGCAGGAAATGGTCAGTCCCTTGCTGATGTGATTGCTTTGGTCTAAATTTAGTTGACAACTAGCAAATCTCACTGTTCAATTGCTTTACATGGAGAGATGGAGTTTACATTTGATCTAGCTACTTAAATAACTGCTTTGGGATGAAGAATCTAGAATAGAGGGGACAACTAAAAATCCAAGGGCACCATGTATCCTTTGAGTTTCCAGGGAAAATTGTTTCCTAATTACTAATTTGCATATGACAGAAAAAATAGTTATTATTAGCTAGAGAGTTATATTGATTATATTTAATGATATTGAACTTAGGTTTGGTCCTGGTCATACCTTCTCTTTTTTAAAAGTGTAACCACATAAGGTGAGTCTAGTCTTTTGCCAAGAAGAAATTGTGCAGTTTTTTGATTGAAGGCTAGCTAATTTTCAAAAAGCAGGTGAGTGACTTAGATACAGTAGTATGCATACTGCCCATAAAACAGGAAGGGTTTAATAATAGAGAAATTTGTGCCAGAGTGATCCCTGTTGACAGGTAGGAATATTTCATTGTTTAATTTTTTTTTTCTATGCACTTTCTTTGCACATTCTACTTAAGAAAAGTAAATGTAGAAAATAATAGTTATAATGGTTGTTGTTGGTGTTATCACTATGCAGTGCTTTTTATGAGAAATGAAGGTGTTTCAGAATACACTTGGTGTATACATAAGCACCTCTTGGCAACTACTTAAACCTCATACATCTTTTCCTGAGACTGCACTGCAAGAAAACAATTATATGATCCTGTAACGTTTGTTGCTGCTTTAGGGAATTTATAAATGTTATATTATGAGCCATGGTGGTGCGGTGGTTAGCGTGTAGTACTGCAGGATATTTTTGCTGACTGCAATTTGGCAATTCAAATCTCACCAGGCTCAAGATGGACTCAGCTTTCCAGCCTTCCAAAATAGGTAAAATGAAGACCCAAATTGTTGGGACCAATATGCTGCTCTGTAAACTGCTTAGAGAGGGCTGTAAAGTACTGTAAAGCAGTATATAAGTGCTATTGCTATATGAGCACCTATGCATGGTCCAAAGCATCTTTTTTTCTTTGAATCCAAAGCACAACCTTGATAATTAGTTTTGCAGCTGTGCAAAAATACATTCACATTCTACATTTGTATAAACTAGTGATTTATTATTATGTGCCATTAGGTCTGTATTTGCTCTTAGTGACAATAGAAGTAGGTCTTCTGTAGGATCACCTATCCTTAGTCTATCTCAGGTTTTCCTATAGTGCACCAGGTACTGCCATAATTAAACCCGTGAAACTTGCTGCTACTTGTTTTCTTCTGTTTCCTTCCATCTTTCCTGGCATTATAGACTTCTTAAGAATCTTTGTATAATCTATCCGAAATAGGATGATTTGATGATTTTGTATTATCCCTAAGTTTTCTTTGCTATCCATGGTATCTCACAACTTTGAATACCAAAATTCAATATCAACAAGACTATTTCTTTAAAGTCCAATTTTTCCTTCTATAAAGTGGTACAAGGAGAATAAGTACCTACCCAATTCTGACTTTTATAGATTTGACATATCATGACATCTGAATATCTTTTCCAAGGCCTTCACCGCTACTCTACCAAATGCTAATCTGTGGTGCATTTCTTGACTGCTGGTTTTCTTTGTTGATAGTTCATCCTATAAGACAGAAACTATCTTCTGTTTACTATTTACTATCTATTTCATGGTCAGTACTAAGACTGTTTGCTGTACCTGTGGTATTAGCTTATTTATTTATTTTATTACACTTTTATACCGCCCCCTCTCCCAAAAAAGGGACTCGGGGCGGTGTACAGCCAAGATAAAAATGACATAAATAGTAAAAAATTTAAAAGAGAGTTAAAAGAAATTAAACTAGTGGCTGGAATAATATTATAAAAGCAGAATAAAAGGGATAAAAAAGTTAAAAAATATTCAAAATTTAAAACCCTAGTAATTAATACTAGGCCAGACCAGCCTGTTGGAAAAGGTGTGTCTTTAATGCGTGCTGGAAGGTCTGCAGGTCAGTGATGGCCCGCATCTCCAGGGATAATTCATTCCAGAGGGAGGGAGCCCCCGCAGAGAAGGCCTGCACCTTCAGGGCCACCAGCCAGCATTGTCCGGCTGACGGCACCCCAAGGAGGCCCACCCTGTGGGAGCACATTGGCCGGCGGGAGGCCAATGGTGGCAGCAGGCGGTCCCGTAAGTAAGCTTAGTCTCCTTTATGTTTAGTCTTAGTCCCATCTTTTCACTGGGCTCCTTGAATTATATTTTATTATTTATTTTACAATTTAATTTAATTATTTCATTTTATTTCACTTCATTCATTTTATTTTTTTATGTTACTTTATTATTTCTATAGCCATTCATCTCAGCAAGTGAGTCTTGTTGCCTTCAGATCATTCTTGGTCTTTTCTAAAACCGGCTTGAGTACCTGGCATCTCTCTTTCAATGTAGATATGTAATCTGTGTTGGATGATCCTAACCAGTATTTTGCTAACACATGAAATTAAGGATATTATGTGATAGTTTAGACACACTGCTATAAATCAACATTTCCTAGTCTATTGGCTACTAACAAAATACTTTAATTAGAATTTACTCTGATTTTTCCTTCCTTGCTTGCCATATTTCTGTAGAAATTCCTGTAATCTTGCAACATGATAATAATCAGAGTTTTAGTCTATTTTCATCTTCCAAGTATTGAAACTTCCTGTAAATAGGGAATATCTCACAAAGTACATTGGATACTGTGATGTGTACTGCATAAAAATTCACCTACATTCTTTGCATCTTGTTTTGAACTTCTTTTAATCAATTACTATTATAAATAATACTGAGTCACAACAAAGAGATGTAATAAATATTTTGTATTTATAAGAGCCCCCTTCTTTCTTATGAAGTTTCAGCATACACTAGGAGAGAGTGGATCCTAGCTTGACATATCAAGATAAGAATAAAATGCTTATACCCAAGTCATTTTCTCACCTTTTATACTAGCTTCCAAATAAATTAGAAACTTCCTAATTTGTTTAAAAATGTGTTTTATTGCAGGAATTTGATTGCAGGAAATAGGACTTCAGCAGCAGAGTGGTCAATGTCTGGAATACTCTACCTGATTCTGTGGTTTCTTCCCCAAACCTCAAAAACTTTAACCTTACACTGTCTACTATTGACCTTACCCCTTTCCTAAGAGGTCTGTAAGGGGCGTGCATAAGCGTACCAACGTGCCTACCGTCCCTGTCCTATTGTTTCATTTATATTTTTTATTTTTCTTATATGTATCCATGTATTCATAACTATGTTTTTACTTATACCTATTATCCTGTAAGCAATTGACAAACCAAATAAATAAATAAATATTAAAATCATAAGAATATTCAGCTTTACTCTTCAACTTCAAGCTTAGGTTTAGGAGTTTAGCTTGTCATTCTAACTAATAGTCATAACCACAAACCAATAATTTGTGGTTGCTAAATAATGAATATTATGATTAGTTATAAAGAATCTGTTTAGTAGATTCTTAAACCAGGAGTGTCAAACTCGCAGTGTCATGTTGTCATTACGTGATGTATGATGTATTACAACTTTTTCTCCCTTCGCTAAACTGGGGGTGGGTGTGACCAGCACATGAGGCATCTGGCCCATGGGCCATGAGTTTCTAGAGTAAGAACAAAGAAATCTGAATTCTAGACATTACTTAAACATAAAAGCCAGCTAGGTGACATTAGGCCAGTTACATTCTTTCAGCCCAAGGAATAAAGCAATGGAAATTATTTCCAAAAATGCTGCCTAGGAAATTGCATGGACTTTTTCATATAGTTGCCAGAAATCAAGTCTGTCTTGAAGGCAGAAACAAACTGCTGGAGTTGCTGGTATAAACTTATTCATATTCTAGTTTATTATGCAAAGTATATGATTGTCTAACTTCAGTCAATATGTGCACAATATATGTATCAAAAATGTTAATATTAAAACTATGCTCTAGAATTCATAATTTCCACAACTTTATTGATAATAATCATGCCTTAATCAAATCTGATTGGTTATGGAATATCATTGTCCAATTTGAAAGAAAAATAAGTGTGGAAACATCTGACTGAGATCTAAGGGAATACATTTCTTCCAAATACTCTCTTCAATAATATTTTTGCCTCAAAATTTTCTTTATGCATCAGAGTAAGCATCCTTGAATGAACTAAAATAATTCATGAGATGGAAGTTACATAATATGTAATGGAATTGGTAGCACTGATTATTTATGAAAATATTAAATATTTTTTGGTTTTCAAATATTATGAAGTCTCTGAATGTACCTCTTGGCTGTATTGAATGGAAAATATATTTTCCACATAGCTACTTTGCAAATAGAGGAACCCTGGGGGTATAGTGATTAGAATGCAGTATTGCAGGCAAACTCTGTCCCTAGTCAGGAGTTCAATCTTGATGGAGCTTGAGGTTAACTCAGCCTTCCATCCTTCCAAGGTCAGTAAAACGAGGGCCCAGATTGTCAAGCAATATGCTTACATTATATGCTGCTTAGAGAGTGCCAGGATTGGGTTTCTACTGGTTCTGTCCATCTCTGTAGAACCGGTAGCTCTGAAGAGCAGCAGACATAGAACCAGTTCTATGTCTGCTGATGTTTTTGCCCACCTGCCCACCTGGGCTCTTACCTGATCTTTATTTCCTGATTTTTCAACTTCAGCTGCTGAACGAGGCACAGCTGCAGTTAAAAAAGCAGGAAAAGATGGCTGTTTCAAAGGCTGCTTCTCTGCACGCAGCGTGCTGATGACAATTTACAGGCGACGTATTTCCAGCCTGCAGGAAACCACATCATAAATCACCGAACCTCATAAATCCCGAACCGGTAGTTAACCCTGTCGTATCCCACCCCTGGAGAGTGCTATAGAGCAGCAAATACAGTATGTCTAAATGCTATTGCTATTTATACAAAGGTTATTTTCTTATGAAAGAAGCAACAATTCCAATAAAGATAAACAAAAATGCCAGCATATCATCAAATAGTATGTTTTATAGAAACCTGCCCTTCTTTACATATATAAAGGGGTGCCTTGGGTGTGTTTTAGTATTGATATTAATTCCCCCACAATTTGATGCAACTATATTTCAAAGGCATATTATTGGCATATAAAAATCTTAGTTGCAATAAGATCCTATATGGCAAAGGTCAGTGAAGGAAACAGACTGTGTTTAGTCAGGTTATTCCTGATATTTGGAGAATAGAATGCACATTGCTCACTGCACACTCTGTTGTTCTCCAAATATTAGAAATAATGTAAAATGAAAACAACACTTTGGAATGCAATTCATATGCATGTTGTGCTCATACAGCTCATTAGTGACCAAATACTATGAAGTGATGAGAGTATTTTGGACTCCAATCCTCAACATTTAAGGCTAAAACATGCAATGAACAGTTGCATGTACTTGGCATGGCTAGCCTAGTGAAAAGAAGGACCAGGGGAGACATGATAGCAGTGTTCCATATTTGATGGGCTGCCACAGAGAGGAAGGGGTCAAGCTATTTTCCAAGGCGCTTGAAGGCCAGACAAGGAATAATGGATGGAAACTGATCAAAGAGAGATTCAATCTAGAAATAAGGAGAAATTTTCTGACAGAACAAGCAACCAATGGAACAGCTTGCCTTCAGAAACTGTGGGAGCTTCATCACTGGAAGCTTTCAAGAAGAGACTGGACTGCCATCTGTCAGAAATGGTGTAGGTTCTGTTGCTTGGTGGGGGGTTAGACTAGATGACCTACAAGGTCCCTTCCAACTCTGTTAATCTGAATCTCATATAATTCTGGAGTATCTGAATCTGAAAGTAGAAGATTGTCTTAACTCAAATATCTCTTGTCAAGGAAAGAAAAAGGAATATGTAATAAGTTCTAAAGCACCTGCAGTTTTTTTTCACCTAATCCTTAGGAAGTTCTATTGATTATTTCCAATCCATCATTTCTCCTAATATGAATTGTAATTTAGCCATCCATGAATCTATGTTGGGTTTTCATACTTGTGTAAAAGACTGACAAAAATTCAATGGTGACCTTTCCCCACTTTTCAAGTTACAGTTCCCAAAACCACCTGCTTTTTCTATACCCTCCATGAATGGGCCCTTGGTCCAAATCCTGAACCATAGTTTTATAGGAGTTGCCAATACTGTGCATATTTTAATGATTTTATCATTATGTGAGCTGCATGCAAATATTTTTCTGATTGACTTCATGTAAGCTGTAATATGGTTCGGTTTAATATAGTTTTTGGTGTGAGCCAGCCATTGTGGCTTGTAAACTGCACTATATGTTATGGTTTAGCAGACCTTGTTGCCATGTGTTATGTGAATTGTATGTACATGTGGAATATACGTAAATGGAATATGCAAATAATGGGACAAAAAGGGCAAGAATGGCAGAAAGAATTTCCCCAACTCTATGTTAAAATACTGTACAGTACTCATCTTTCTTGATGCCAATAATCAAATGAAGTAAATAAATTGAATTAAACAACACTTGGAGGTATTGTACTCATCATCATAGCACAATCATAGAATAGCTGTATCAAAAGTTAAAACAAATAATTTGAGATCAGATATATAAAAGCTGAGTGCTGCTCAGTGCTGATTTTTAATTGCATAAAATTGGAATGTTTGTTTCTGTGATATGAAATATTTTTAATATTAGTGCACATAAGAACTGAAATGATAATATTGAGGTCAGCCAAAAATATCTTTTTCAGAAAAGCCATGGGACCAAACAGTGCAACATCTAAATTCAGTTAATTCAGAATTGAAAATAAAATTGGTGCAAATTTACTTTTAAGAGTTAAATACAATGGAAAACACAATGTTTTTGAATTATCAGAATCAGTATTTCACTTTTTCTCGCAGAACGCATCAATAGCAACCTTCAAATATTTGAATTTAATTTGGGACTTTCTTCAGCTAAAACTTTGGTCTGTAGCTGAGATACACTCTGTCCCCTACTCCAAGTCCCTCCATCAGCCAGCTAATTCTTTTAACTTCATACTATTTTTTCTTCTCTTCCAAATGCAGTCATGGATTGTGAGAAAGAAACACGTGTGCTCGTTCTGACTCCTTTTCAATGGATTAAAAATAGAAGCAAAAGACCAAGTTTAAATAAGTGCCTTCTTTAATCAAATGTCCTATGTGCCAAAATAGAAAGACTGAAGAGCTTGTTTTCATGGAAATGTTCAAGAAATGATTTTGGAAACAATGTAGGCAGAGTGATGAGATTATTAATGAGTTAGTTGCCCACAGCTGGGTCTGAAAAACAGACTCATTTTCCATTTAAAGATGACTTTTTCCCCCAATATGCTTGTCTGAGAAGGCTTCTTTTGGAAGAAATCAAATTTTCATTTTGTAGATTTTTCATTTATTTCTGTGATGTTCTCCCAGACTTGGATCAATGCAGCAATTGTACACAGGGGAGGGGAGGGAGAGAGGGAGATATATACATACATATATACACATACACGTGTAACACATGCACATACATATATATGTATATACACATATAATTTATATAATACTCCTGTTGATCAAAAGTACCTGACCACTCAACCCAATGCATCACAACTCAACCTTAAAAAGAATAACACTAATATACATCAAGAACATCCAGCAGCCCTAGAAGAAAAAACTAGGTGTCATCTACAATATAATGACTGCAAAAGCACTACATAGTACAAACAGGCAGAAGACTGGCAGAACACTTCCATGAACACCAACTAACAGTCAGAAGACATGATGTAGACTCTTCAATTTTACAACGAACGATTCAACCATAGTTTCAATTGGGAAACTGACCATCATAGACCAAATCAAGTCCAAAAATACTAAGGAATTTCTAGAAGTTTGGCAAAAAGCTTCTAGAAATTCTGACAAATTAGCCATCAACAAATAAATAGACCTTATTTATACATTATACAAAAGAGACAATCAACAAGCCTCCTGCCCAGAAAAGGGAACAAAAAGACCAAATCATCTCACCACCAGCAATTAGCATCCAGATGAGCATAGATTAACTCCAAGATTGAGATCAGACTAACAATCAAGTAAACAATGTCCCAATCCAGGAACTTTCGAACAACCCAACAATAAACAGCCCAAACACAGAACCTCTTAAGATCACTCTCACCAATACTGACAGGCAAGCCACTAAGATAAAAACAGAGAAAACCCCACTCCTTACTAGCACCTAGATTGGGTAATGAAAAAAGCCAGGCTCAGAGAATACTAAGGAACCCCCACATCAGCTCTGCTTGCCTATCTTCCTAGTGATATTTGTTTTATCTTTTATTAATTTATTTTATTGCCTTTAAAACTCAGCTGATAATGCTCCCCCCAAAAAGTAAATTACAACTCTAGAGACAATAAGGAAAGAATTGAATTACAGTGAGCTACTGGCAATTTCTTAACACCAGTTTCTATGCTGAAATGTAAAATATGTTTTCTTTTCTTTCTTGGACCACAGGATTTTGACACAGGATACTCAAACATTTTTGTATGTGTGTGTGTTGAGTGTTGACAGCCAAACTCCTACTATGGACTTCTTTTTTGTTTCAGGCCATATACCCTATTTCTCCTTGGTAACAGCTAGGCTAATGGACTCTTATTATCTCTCTCTCTCCCTGGAAATTATGCCAGTGCTCCTTTAGAATTGGCCAAGAACTGTGCTGAATCAATGAGGCAGCTGGCACCCTCCCCAGAGACTGAATGTTTTACCTTTTTGATTCATGCAGTCTTTGCTAGCTAAGATCCATGATTCCATGAGTGATTTCTCTTTGAGGCAGGTGAGAACAAAAGAGCTTTGTAAACCCAATTCAATAGAAGCTGGAGACATGGCGCTCTATTGATTACAAAAACACAACCACAGTCCAGAAGCATTTTCTCTGTAATTGTTTTCTGTGTGAGGTACGGCTGAGAACCCTAACAAAACATTCCATACCTATATTGTCCTACACATATCAATAAGTAGGTGGGATCTCAGCAATAGCATTTTAATGAAAGGAAGTGTCAAACTTTTCTCTGAACAAAATTTGCTCACTGCAGATTATGTTGGAAATGATAGTTATATTGACTTTTTTTCTCATTCTTCCTTCAACTTGTAAGTCACTTTGTATCCATAAATAGATAATAAAATTTAATTAAATGCAACTAAACAAACCCACAAATTCAGTATGTAATAGTGAAAGTATCAAGAATAACAAGTGTTAACAAATGAGGAGGGGAAAAAACAGCTCCAAGGCATAATTGTTCAGTTACATGTTAATATTAGTACGCTGAGCTTACCAAGTTGAGAAGCCTGACAGAATACAAATCCTTTGCCTACTGCTGAAAAATGATCTTAAATTCTATAGAGGTAGTCTTGCTAAATTGTTACAGCAAACAAACAATACTCTGAATTGTACCTATTAAATGTATTGTGACAGATGCATGAAGTGCTCCTCACAGTAGAAATAACACACAGCACACACAGAGTTGTCAAGTCTCTCTACCTAAATCAAATCCAGTACTGTTCATAGTGACAGATTCCAGAAAACAACTATAACAGTCTGCTATAGCAAAACAAACTAACAAACACATGAAATATGTCATTATGAAGAGCTTTGGGTTTAACTGCATGATGTAGAAATCCATCAAGGTCAAGATTCAACAGGCAACTTCCATGGCAATACAACTAGGTGTCATTTCTCTTTATTATCTCTTTTTATTACTTGGTACAATGAGTCTTAGGATCAAAATCACTACCATTTATTGTATTAAAAAACCTATAAAAATGACATGGGATCTCTCAATTATTTACAAGACCATTTCAATTAATGTTTGATTAGTGAGTCATCACATACTAATTTATCTGATTTTTTTTATCACGTTGGAATCTGGGCACATAGTAAAACAGTTATCACATTTGTTAACATTGCAAAAATTATTGATAGTCTCAGGGCAGTGGAACAAGGCAAAGTCCCATTGACTTCATTGAAAAAAAAAACTTTAACAAGATAAAAATGTAACTAATATTGAATGATTCAATTAGTTTAGCATGTGTATGAGTGTATGTGTATGTACATGTGTTTATATCATCTATATCACAGTGTGAAATCGTTTCCCCACTTAATGGGGAACAGGCAGAAGGACCCAATTTCAAAATAACATAATAGGTCAAAAGTATCTGCCCATATGGGGCACTGTTTCCCTTAACTACACAAAACTATTAATTGAGATACTTTTCCTTAAAGTCTTGAAAGCAAGTATCTTTCTCAAGATGATGTAGAAGCCAAAGAGAAATTAGAATAACCATTATGGAATTGGTTGTGGTTGTGGTGGGAGATGTCTGTGAAGCAACCAGTTAATTTCAGGGACTTTTAGTATACTCTTATCTTAGATTCAAACTTTTAGCAACCTTTCAGGACTTTGATTATATTTGGAATTATAAGAATACATTGTGGGTAATAGCCATTATAGAGGGCCTGCCTGTTCACAAATAACTGAAATCACACCTGAAGAGTTACAAACAATATCTATTCACCACAAGGCAATGATCTGATCCCTTGAATTAGTAAAAACAAAATACAAATTTTGAAAGATAAAAGTAAGGAAAATAAAGAAAAGAAATAAGTAAGTGGGGGAAAATCCAAAGAAAAAAATAGGAAAGAGAAAGAAACAAAAAGTTAAAAAGAAGTACAAATACAAGTGCATTATATTTTACTGTCTTTCTCTAATGTTACAGTATAATTTCCTTCTTTCCATAGTCTTTCCTTTCTAATCACAAGCCATAAATCACAAGCATAAGGGATGGCAAGAGGATATATGGAGCCATGGCACAGAATGCAGTGTTGCAGGCTAACTCTGCCCAGTGCCAAAAGTTTGATCCTACTGGCTCCAGGTTGACTCATCCTTCTATCTTTCCAAATTGGTAAAATGAGGACCCAGATTTTGGGAGGCAATATGCACACTCTGTGAACTACATACAGCAGGGGTGTCAAACTAGATTTCATTGAAGGTGTTATGTTTGACTTCAGGTGGCTGGAGTGGCTGTGGCCAGGGTAGCCATGGACAGTTCAAAGTCACTCATGTTGGGGGCACCCCTGGGCCTTGTTTTTGGCCATGATGGCATCCTGCAACCCTCTGCCAGCGAAAACGGAGATCTGTTTTTGCTGGCAGAGGACTGCAGGAGGACACTGTGGCTGAAAACAGATCCTGGGAGGGCCACATGCAGCCTTCCTGAGCTCCATTTTTGCTAGAAGAGTCACCATAGGCCAGTCCTTCACTGTTTTCAGGGTGGCCCTGTGGGTCATATCTAAATATCCCATGGGTCAGATCCAGCCTCAGTTTGACATCCTGACTAGTGCCATAAAAGTTTGACACCCTGACTAGTGCCATAAAAGCACATAAAAGTGGTCTATAGCTCTAAGTGCTATTGCTACTGCTGTATAATTGGTATATAACAACTATATAACCAAGCACTGGGCCACAATCGTTACCATTCTTAATTTCTAAGATGGCTTATATTGGTTTCAAATAGCTTCTTGAAGAGCAGATATTAGCTGTGCTCAGGAAAACCTTTGCACTATTGACTATTGTGATACATTTCATATGAGGCTATGTGTTATTGAAGATGACCTGGAAGCTTTAATTAATCTAGAATATGTTGACACAAGCAGTAATGATATGTCTGTATAATACTCCTACTTTGTGAACTGCACTGATTGTCCATTTAAAATTGCTAAAAACTTTGAATGACCATGCTTACGCTTATTCTAGCAACCCAAAGCTGGAAGGATAGTATCACCCCAACCTCACTATCACTTTCAACCTCACTGCCTTTTTATGCAAAACACTGTGTTGCCTCATAAAAGTTAGGCATAGGCTGTTTTGTCTCTAATTATTTTTCTTTAATTTATTATGGTGATATATTAAATGCTGAATTTCAAGACAGGTATCATTAGCAGTGAGGATCAAATGCAACTCTTAATACTATTACTTCATATTTGCATACAGACCAGTTAAACCAAATTTTATTAAAATATTAAGAATACTTCTCATGAATTAGAAAATAGAGTTACTTTGCATATTACAAAACCTACTTGATAATAAAAGATCCAGCGAAAAGGGCAGCATAGGCCAATTACTGGAGAACCAGTAGTGGAAATTTTGAATAGTTCGGAGAACCGGAAAATACCACTTCTGACTGGCTCCACCCCCATCTATTCGCTGCCTCCCAACTCCCAACTGATCGGCTGAGTCTTCTTTTGTTGCCCTGCATAGGAGAATGGAGCTAGAAAGCAGGTTAGTGGGGTAAGGAGGGAATGGGATTTTGCAATAACCTTCCCCTGGAGTGGGGAGGGAATGGAGATTTTACAGTATCCTTTCCCTGCCATGCCCACCACACCATGCCCACCACACCATGCCCACCACACCACGCCCACCAAGCCACACCACACCCACCAAGCCACGCCCACAGAACCGGTAGTAAAATTTTTTGAATCCCACCACTGCTACTTACCAATAATTTTCAGATTGATAATGATCCATCTGTTAAAATACTGAAGTTTGCAGATGATACAACAGTGATTGATCTCATTCGAGACAACGACAAATCTGCATACAGATAGGAATTGTACAACTTGCCTCGTAGTGCAACTGGAACAATCTGGAACTGAACACACTCAAAACTGTAGAAATGGTGGTAGACTTTAGGAGAAACCCTCCCATACAACTACCTCTTACAATACTAGACAACACAGTATCAACAGTAAAGACCTTCAAATTTCTAGGTTCTATCATATCACGATCTAAAATGGACACTTAACATCAAAAACACTTAACATCATCAAAAAAGCACAACAAAGTGTTCTTTCTGCGCCAACTCAGAAAGCTCAAACTGCCCAAGGAGCTGCTGATACAGTTCTACACAGGAATTATTGAATCAGTCATCTGCAACCCAACAAGAAAGATACAGACTTCAGAGAGTAATTAGGACTGTAGAAAAAACAAATTATTACCAATCTGTCTTCCATTGAGGACCTGTATACTGCATGAATCAAAAAGAGGGCTGTAAAAATATTTACAGACCCCTCACATCCTGGATGTAAACTGTTTCAACTTCTACCCTCAAAAAGATGCTATATAGAGCACTGCACACCAGAACAACTAGATACAAGAACATTTTTTCCCAAACACCATCATTCTGCTAAACAAACAATTCCCTCAACTCTGTCCAACTATTTACTAAGTCTGCATTACTATTACTATTAATCCTCCCATACTTCCTTTCACCTATCTCTTCCCACTTATGACTGTATGACTGTAACCTTGTTGCTTGTACCCTAACAATTTTTTGACTGTTTCCTAATATGATTTAATTGCTTCTTGTACCGTATGATTATTATTAGCTGTTGTACCTTATGATTCTTATTCTTAATGAATGTATCTTTTCTTTTATGTACACTGAGAGCAGAGGTGGTATTCAGCAGGTTCTGACCAGTTCTGGAGAACTGGTAGCAGAAATTTTGAGTAGTTAGGAGAACCGGTAAATATCACCTCTGACCGGCCCCGCCCCCATCTATTCTCTGTCTCCCAAGTCCCAGTGATCGGCTGGGTCTTCTTTTGTTGCCCTGCACAGGAAGACGATGCTGGAAAGGAAGTTAGTGGGTGTGGAGGGAATGAGATTTTTCTTCTCCCAGGAGTGGGGTGGGAATGGTGCAGTATCCTTCCCCCGCCATGTCTATCAAGCCATGCCCACAGAACTGATAGTAAAAAAATTTGAATCCCACCACTGACTGAGAACATATGCACCAAGACAAATTCATTATGTGTTCAATCATACTTGGCCAATAAAGAATTCTATTCTACTCTATTCTATAGCTGGTGTATTAGCTGATGCAGTCCAAAATTAAAAGATGAAATGATTTTTGAAAACTGTGAGAGAAGGAAGACTGTCTTGAATGTAGCTTGGAGTGATTATAAGAAACCATTTGACTCTCTGCCACATGACTAGATAATCAATTGCCTAAAAATAACAGGAGTCAGTATAAACATTAGAAGCTTTGCACAAAGATCCATAGCACAATGGAAGGCCCAGTTGCTGGTCAAAGATGATAGACTGGGAGGATAATATCACGAGGAAATTGTTTCTAGACTTACTATCATCACTATTATTTGCCAATGCACCAATTCCTCTGTCAACAATATTGAACAAGTCAGACCATGGTATCAAACATCAAAATCATCTGCCAGGCTATTCCACCTCCATTATATTATCTGAGGCTATATGGAAAAGCATAATCTGAAATAGTGAAATAGTGAAAAAGTGAAATAGTGAAATAATGAAAAATTATTGCTGAACACCATTTGTATATGCAGCCAAGATTGTTGAGTTTGGGCTGGACAAATGTGCCATCCTCACTATCAACTGGAAAAAATAGTGAAAATGAAAGAATCAAGATGTCTTATAGAAATTACATCAAGTATCTGAATGAAGACAATCATTACAAATAGCGAGGAACCTTCAATATAATAACATAATACAAATCAAAGTAAAGAAAATTAGTAGTGAGAGTAAAATAGACCCTAAGGTCCAAATTCAATGAAGGAAGTGCCATCAAGGAGATTAACACTTGGTCAATTGTAGTCTTTAGATGTACAGTTGGACTCAAGCAGAATGAAAACCCTGGATAGGAAGATCAGAAAAATAATGACAATAAATCATGCCCTTCATCCATGCAGCGATGTTGGCAGATGTTACTTACCAAAGAACATAGGTTTGGCATAGAATGTTGCAAGTATATCACACAGTTGAAAAGAAGACATTGGAAAACAGTGAAGATGATGCAGTGAAGTTATTTGAAAGGTTTACTGAATATTAGACAGACCAAAGTGGCCTACAAGAAAGACCAAATGAAGAATAAAAAAGTATATAAGAAGGAATAGCAGAGCCTGGGGATGGAGTCAAAAGAGGAATCAGCTTAGATTCCCTATGTTGCCACAAGCAGACTAAGTCTAATCCCTCTTGAATTCCATTAACTCTAACTGAGCACCAAAATAGTTGATTTATTGGACTAGATTCCTATGCATACATGAACAATAAATCAGTTTAAGTGGAGCTTTACATGTGCCCCCATCATTCATGCCTGACAAAAATAGATGTACAAGGCAAAGTATTACATGGCAAACACACACACGCGCACATGCACAGAGGCATAGGGGATAACAACAAGATCTGGCAATGGCTAATAACAGAGAAGTTGAAGAAAGAGGTAGAGGGGCTAATTCTGGCTGCATAAGACTAAGCCTTAAAAACAAGTGCCCACAAAGCCAGAACTGAGAAGGTAACAACAGAAAGCAAATACCATTTCTGCACAAAAACTGAAGAAACAGTAAACTATCTGACTAGCTGATGCAAGAAGATTGCCCGGACGTACTACAAGCAATGATATAATAAAGTAGCAGCAAGGGTGCACTGAAATATCTGCAAAAAGTGCCATTTGCCTGAAATACAAATTGGTGAAATGACAAAAATAGACAAAATAATATAAAATGAAGAAATTAAAATGCCTTTGCACTTCTGAATTCAAATAGAAAAGTGTCTGCCGCATAACACTCCAGGATTAACAATTGTCAAAAAAGACAAAGAATAGTGGAAGTGGCAATACTGGGAGACAGCAGAATAGTAGAGAAAGAACAGGATAAAATCACAAATGGAAGTAATTAGAAGTAAAAACGATTCTATGATTCTGTGTGTCTATGGAGATTCTCTATTGTTGTCCCAAAGCTTTTCCAAAAGGCAGCTAGAAAATGTTTTGCTTTTCGTCCAAGAGAACTGAAGAAGCTTCTTGAGAAGAAGAAGCAAAACATTGTCAAAGAAAAAACAAAGGAAGTCCTGTTGCTTTTTAGAAAAGTGTATTGGGGAACTATGACTCTACATCTAACACAATCAAACATTTGGATCTCAGCTCCTAGGGAATGAATTGATAGGTAGAGAAAAATGACAAATCCAGTCTAAACATTTGTCTTAATAATAAGTTCTGAAAGTAAATGTGATGATCTGGGCATGGCAGAAAGGCAACCCAGCTAAATAATAAGTAGAGGTCCCTTTATTAGCTCCAATTTGCTCCCATTGTCCCAGTTACCTTCTGATCTGGAGAAGAACTCTCCCAGGAACCCGCAACCACCATTGGCTGCAGATATTCCAATCCAAAATGGTGTAAATAGAAAACTTTAAACTATAAATCCAACAAGCAAGATAAGGTAATAAATCTGGCAGGGCAAGATAAGGAGTTCCAGAAGTGAAGTAACATTGCAGTAAATCCAACCAGTTGAGAGGATGTCAGGAACTAAGATAACAGCAGCCAACATTAGATAAACTCAACATTTGTTCCCAACAAACGCCCCTCCCAACTGGTTCTTCTTTAAACTCCCCGGGTGTGCCTTGTGAAGGGAATCAGGGCCATTTCCTTCCTCATAAGCTATGCAATCCATATTGCTTCCTTCTCTGTTCTTCCCTGCATGCCCTAGGATGAAGAGGGGGTAAGTCCCTTGGTCTTCTTCTGAACCCCCTCTCCCTTGTTCTACCTCTTCCTTGCTTTGCTGAGCCTGACTTGCCCTTCAACAGCCATCATTCATGGCTGTTCATCTTCCTCCTCAGATTCAGTCTCCAGAGGCATGACAGTAAACAATGTTTCTTTGAACACCTGTTTGAGATTCATGACAATCTACTTGATAACAATTGCATTTGTGCTTAAAGTGTCATAAGATTTTTTGGTGGCATGGTATTGTGGCAACAAATGAACATGGTGATTTTTTTTGGTATACTAATAAAATACACATTTTAATTTAAAAGTCATTCTGGACTTAGCAAAATTTTATTATAAAATTTCATGATTGATACCTGCTACAGAATTTCAATGAAGATTATTTCCAATTTCCTTTGAATTTCCTTTGAATAATAATGATGGAAGCAGATGTTCCTCATAGATTGGCAATATATATGTTTTTTAAATTCCTTTTTACCCAATTTGCCTAGAACAATATTGGCAACAGGTATTTATTTGTGTTCTGTGCTCCAATGAGGAGCAAGAAGCAATATAATGTCTATATTAATGTCCCAGTAATAATGTTTTCATACAGTTAAAGTGTGAATATTGGAATATAACTCAGATGCTTACAAAAATAAATTCTTCTATTCATGCACCCTAAGACATCTTACCAAAATTTTCTAGATTCACAATTCTCTAGGATACTCACTATATACTGTGAGGGCCAAGGGGGCATGTTTTTCCTCTTTGTCCTATCAACAATCACTGCCTGTAAAAGGAAGTCACGTGTAGTGCTTATTGCCATATTTTATATGGGCTAAAGATTCACTACCCCTCAGACTATGTAGTTTGTCTTTGAAATTTCAAATGTATATACTGCTACATGTTTGAAGGGCCTAGCACAGGGGTGTCAAACTTGCAGCCTGTGGGTCAGATGCGTCATGTGCTAGCCACCCCCATCTCCAGTTTAGTGAAGGAGGAAAAAGTTGCAATACGTCATGTGATGACAACATGTCATCACGAGCTTGACACCCTAGTCTAACATAAATTGCACAACTTAAGGCCCCATTCTTGTTTCTAAACTGCAAAGTGTTCAGTACTTGGTATATTTACTAAGGAAGACCAACACATTGAGCCATAAGAAGTAATTATATTTTAGAAAAGTATTTCTAGCTTACGTCATTAGGTTATGGTTCTGTGAACTCAAAATATTGTATTAGTTTATTTAAATCATAATTCATTTAACCATGATTAAGTGCATTATAAGAACACAGCTGTGGAGATATAAGGAAAGAATGTTGATCAGAATGTTTTCCTTCAATATACTACACTTGGCAGAGTAAGAGAAAGGCATGGCAAACAATCCTAAATGAATGATAGTAACAATTCTTCACAGACATATCATGTGGAAGTTTTAACATATGTGAAATCTGTGCCTGTTACGTTTGACTAAAAAGAGAAGGCTTACAAAAGGATTGATGGAAACAAAGCATAAATAATTACTATCTTCTAGTTATGTCTGGCTTGTTATGAAAAGAAGCCTGAATAAGTGCTTAAATAAGTGCTTTTAAAAATCCCTTTACCTTTGCTTTATAGATGGGGATGTATATCATCACCTTCCATTTGAGCCTAACATCTTTTAAGCTCTCCTTCCTTCTCTCCCTCCCTCTCCCACTCCTTCCACCCCCCTCTCTTTTATAGTTAGGGAGAAGATCCATGCAGTGCCGAGATGAGGTGTAACAGAACAATTACTCACTGCTATTGAATAGAGAAGTGAGCTACAATCATAGACCAAAGTCAATTTGTCAGGGTAGCCATTATCCTGAAAGTGACAGACAGAGTGTTTCTTCTTAGGATGCTGAAGTTGGATATTTTGGTGTACTGTGTAATTTTCTTGTGCTGGAGTTTCATGCTGAGGTTCCAGCAAATTTACCTTTGACTCATGTAATCCTTTAATATGCATTTAGGGAAGGGCTTTTAACATATAAAGGTACTAAATTCAAGGGATAAAAACATGGCTGGTGCCTTTCCATGCAACAGAAGTGAAGTTGAAACCACCCCTCTACCCTGATGATCATTAGCCAGCACTCACAATCTGTATTTTAAGGATTACTTTATCCAAACTGTTCCTTAAATTATGTACTTGATGATGACCTTTCTTGTAAAATGGATAACATGTAGGTTGTTGTTGACCATAACTATTAGTTTATATCACATTTTGGTTACACATGTTGTGCACCAGATGTAGTCCAATTTTTTAAAAAATGCTGCAGATTACAGAATCATTAACTAGGCACAGCACTGATTAAGCTTGCTTTTTGCAAACAAACTGTGGTGGGATTCAATTTTTTTTACTACCGGTTCTATGGGCATGGCTTGGTGAGCATGGCAGGGGAAGGATACTGTAAAATCTCCAGTCAGAAGTGGTATTTGCCAGTTCTCTGAACTACTCAAAATTTCCGCTACCGATTTTCCAGAACTGGTCAGAACCTGCTGAATACCACCTCTGCAAACAAATATTAGTGTTATAGCAATGGTGCTCCATTTTCTTGCCAATAGGCAATATTGAGAGGCCAATTTAGATGTATGTATATTTTTTAATATTAAAAAGGAGGCGCACGGTCCTGTATCAGTGTCTTCTATTTATCTCATAGTGCTGCTCAGTTGAATTGAACTTCATTCAATTTTCTTAGTTTTTCAGCATATATGAACCAAGATACAGGGATGACCACTTCATGCCTCAGATGCAACTTTCTTATTTTTGTGGTGCAAACTATCCCATCCCTACCGTACTCTCCATCAGATACATGTAGTCTTTCAGTTATGATTGCAATTGGAACCAGAAATCTGGTTGTAAGTCATTATAGTCATCAGCTGATGCTTCCAAATGAATGGAAATTATTTTATAATCTTTTTTGTGGTGGTCGCTAAATGGATGCATTATGTTAACCAATTCACTTGGATTGATTAAACGGGACAACAATGTCAGAATCTGGCAAAAAAAAATTGCCACAAACTGCAGTCATGTGACCATGAACCAATGTGACTATTTATAAAACAGTGAGTGTTTGCCAAGTGCCTGACATGTGGTCAGGTGACCATAGGGGAAGGCATAATTACAGTATTTATGACAGATGAGACTGTTTTAAAGGTCATAACAATCAACTCCATTGCTTTCATCAGTGTGAACAGTTGTTAAGTAATTGAACATAAGTTGGGGACCACTTGTAGCATCAAGGAAATTCAGGTGAAAATAGCAGTGTTCAGTAAGATTCATTCTTACCTTCTTTGTGTGTAATTAACATCTGAACACTCTCAATATAATTCTCACACCCATACACTAAACTAATGTAGAAAGTTAGCACTTATTCCTAGAAGAATGAAATATTTTGAGAAATATTAAAAAGGCAAAATATTATATTTCCCTGAATGAGAAATGGAGAAACGTGTTTGTTAGATGGAGAAAGCAGCCCCCACCTTTCTTAATAGCCTTCAGTATATGTGAGCACTTAAAGAGTTTATTGAAAGAAGTCATGTATCTAGGTAGCCCTATTCATAGGCAAAGCAAGTACTACCGGCAGAAATCCATTCAAGACAGGATATTTTGAAATTCCCTGCAGCAAGGTCTACATAAAGATAGGATTAGCCCTCAGCCACAATAGGAATTGCCCAACGCCCCTTCATTGCATCATCCTCAGAAACTTCAACCAAACTTAGCTCAGACAACACCTAGGATTTGTACTTTGCCTATAGAACCAGCTATGACCCCTATGTAACTCCTACATGGCTACATGGGAGTCTGACAACAACCAATAGAATATATGTACAATAGAGTACAGGAAGTTCAAATGCGAAGCCCAAGAGGGTATAAAAAAACTCCACTCTAAACTCCATGTTGTCAGCTGCCCAGAACCCATGTGGTTGTGCTTTATCATTAAACCATCTTTCCAAGCAGCCTCCATTGTTCCAGTGTCTTTCTCCTGGCTTGGAAGTGAACTAGATGGATATTTCTTCCCACACTACCATTTGTTACACCCACACACCCCTCTCTCAGTCTCTCTCTCTCTTTCTCTCCCTCCCCATCTCTCTCTGTCTCTCTATCTCTCTGTCTCTGTCTCTGTCTCTGTCTCTCTCTCTCTCTCTCTCTCTCTCTCACACACACACACACACACATGGCCCTTATAATTTTTTTCTTTTCTTACTCCTTGCTTTTATTTCTTAAAATAGTTACTGCTATGAAGCTAGAAAAAGAAAAGCAAAAGTATTACAGAATTTATCCCACTTTTATATAAAGTATAGTACTACTATAAAAAAACCCTCAGTTTTTCAATTGTGTATTTAACAAAACCAATTTACCAGCTAAAAATGAACATGTTTTCTAAATCCAGGATTCTATATCTGGCATTGCATGTTTTTTTCTAGCCGCTTGTATCTTCTTCACCATATTCCAAGCCTGATACATCCAAAATTCATGAATTAATGAATTCCAAATATTTAATAGATAATTTAACATCAGCCACATTTTAAAAATGTAAGTTAATTAGCTATTGTTGTAACCTAATATCACTGATTTTTAAGCTGTGATATCCCAACTTTTAATTTTAATAATGCTATATCAAATCCATTTGTTGTACTCCATCTAAAAGCATCTTTGGTTTGATGCTTTGCATTTCTTTCATGGTTATTTGGTCCTCTTTTAACATTTCCTGAATGCAAAATACATAGGAAAGATAATATTTTTAACTCGGTCAACAAATTTTCAACATAACAAGAAAAAATGAAAAATATGCAAATAATGCTTCTTCTATGTGCAGGTCGTTAATATATGTGGAATCTTACTTTGTCAGTGGGCCACAAAGACAGCTGGTTTAGAAAGGGTTGGCCAAGTGATCTAATACACGACCCTCCAATAGAGTTTCCTTCCCTTGTCCAGCTGCATTTGTTCCTAAGGCGTCTGTGTCATTCTATTTAAAGTTAAGTCTTTATATGTGTTAGCCTCCAATCTATTTAATATCTTTTGCTCTTTTCTGTACTCTTTCTAGAGTCTCAAGAACTTGAAGCAAAATATATTCATCTTTGGGTCTTCTAAATTGAAATGTTGAAATTTAGTAGGCTATAGAATCCAACCAATGCTTACATTAAGCTGGTCAATAGGACAAAATATCATCCAATAATTAATTTGCAAAAAATATTAGTGGAGATCCTGAACCAACAAAAGTCCTCTTATTCATATGCAAAGCAAGGAAATCCCAGTATCCTTTCTATCCATATTTTTATTTCATGTTGTGTGTATTTTTTGCCAACTTGGAAAATAATAACAGTAATGATAAAAAACATCTTAAATTTGAGCAATTGCTCCAAGGAAAAGCTTTTTGATTTCCAATATATGTTTCTTCCTCCATTTAAAATCATATTATAATATGCAAAGCTATGAAGATGAAAGCTATGAATATGAGCATTTTACAGCTAGATGCTTTATCTGTCATTTAAACAATGATTGCATGCTTATATTGGCTAGATTGGGGTGGAAAGGAGAGATATTCTAAACCAGTGGTTCCCAAAATGGGTGATACCACTCCCTGGGGGGACATTGGGATGCCTTAGGGGACGCTAAGAGGCAAAGGGACACTAAGAGGAAGCAGGGGGCACTGGAGGTGGGCCCCTTGCAGGACGCAATTCAGGGGTGGAATTCTACCAGTTCATTACTGTTCCCGGTAATGAACTGGAGAACTAGTAGCTTGGAGAACCAGTAAAATGAGCCCCTGGTTGGCCCTGCTCCTCTCCACCTACTCCCCTGTTCCCTGCCCAGTCAGTCCTTATTGTACATGCGTGACATCACCCGCATGCACAATAATTGTTGGCAGCCACAGCAGCACGTTGGAGAAGCAGAGCAAGCAAAGCCGGAGGTCAGGTAATCTAGGTGCCGATCCTGCAGCTCTACCCCATTGAGCCCGCTGCACCAGAGGGATTTGCCCAAGCAAATCCGAGTGGGGTGCTGCAGCAGTCAATGGGGTGAGCCTGCATGGCTGGTGCCTAGAACGTGGCAGCAGTGGCACATTGGAGAAGCAGAGCAAAGCTGGAGGTCTGCAATTTTTGCTACAAAAACCTCCAGTGCAGTGAGGCTGCACTGAAAAAACATGTAGCGGCTGCAGGCATTTGTGATAAGGCTGACGTGGACTGGCAGGGAGCCTAGTGACAATGGCTGAGTCCTGGCTTGCCTTTCCTGGCAGCCAGCCGTGGGAGGAAGGCGAAGTCACAGCCGTGGGACAACGAAAGAGATGGTCATGGGGGAGGAAATGGGGAGATTAAGGACCAGGACCTCTGAAAGGGGAAACGGAGTGATGCAGGATTAGCCCAGGCCTTTGACAGATTAGGCCATACCTGCCTGGGCAGAAAATAAGTAGATAGGTTAAGGAAGGGATAGAGAGAGAGGGAAAGAGAGAGAGGGAAAGAGAGAAAGAGAGAAAGAGAAAAAGAGAAAAAGAGAAAAGAAAGAGAGAGACGGAAAGAGAGAGAAAGAGAGAAGGAACAGACAAGAAAGTAAAGAAAGAAAAAGAGAGAGAGAAAGGAAGAGAAAGGAAGAAAAGGGATAGACAAGGAAAGGGGGTGGAAGGAAGGGACAGAAAGAAAGATAGAGAAAGAGGGAAAGAGAGAGGGAATGAGAGAGAAAGAGAGAGAAAGAGGGAGGGAGGAGAAAGTGAATGGGATATGGAGGGAGAGAAGGAGAGAGAAAGAGAAAGAGAGAAAAAGAGAGAAAGAGGGAATGAGAAAGAAAAGGAAGGAGAGAGAAAGAGAAAGAGAGGGAAAGAGAGAGAGAAGGAAGAGACAAGAAAGAAAAGAAAGAGAAAAGGGAAAGAAAAAGAGAGAGAGAAAGGAAGAAAAAGGATAGAGAAAGAAAGAGGCGAGGATGGAAGGAACGGACAGAAAGAAAGAGAAAGAAAGAAAAAGAAATGGAGGGAGGGAGGAGAAAGTGAATGAGATATCTAGTCCAACCTCCTGCTCCAGCAGGGTTAGAAGGGAGTGTGTGTGTGTGTGTGTGTGTGTGTGTGCTTGTGCGTGGCTATCAAAACTCCAAAAATGGTCAAATAGATCTGGGGAGGACAGTCATAAATTAGAAAACTTACTAAGCAATCGGCCATTAAGTAAGGACCACTTATATTTGGTTTGCCAGTCACCTGGCCATCTGGCCATGCCCACCCAGTCACATGATCACCAAACCACACCCATCCGATCACTTGACCACGTCACACCCACAAATTAGGCCACACCCACAGAACCAGTTGTTAAGAAATTTGAATCCCACTCCTGGGTGGGGGACACTTTGTAGCACCAAGGGGGTGGTGGACTGAAAAAGTTTGGGAACCACTGTTCTGAACAATGTCTGCAGATAGATCCCAGAAAAGTACACTGAAGTTCCAGAGAAGAGGCAAATGTTCCTACCAGTGGAGAAGCAAACTTCCCACAAGCTCCCTACTCCTAAACATGAAGCCTTGTGATTGTTTTGGATAAAATTTTGTGGAACCAAGAATTAAAAAGAACAAAAAGGAAGGGAAGGAAAGGGAAGAAAGGAGACATTCTTCATCAGTGGTGATGCTGGAATTCATAGTTCATTTTAAACTGATTTTATTTATGAAGGACACTTTCTCTTAATTCACACCATGAATGTGGTAACTTCTTTCCTTTCATGTTTCATGCAGGGAAAGTGGATTTGAAGATGAAAATCCTTGTTAAAACTTCACTGCTTTGTATCCTTCTCCCAGTCTCCCCCTGCAGTAGAACTGTTCCTCCATACTTTGCATTAGCAATTTCCTGCTTCACTGCTTCCCCACTATAAAACAAGCTTGAAGATTTAGCGATCTCACTCAGCAGAGCTGTGCAACAGCACTTCCATTTTTCTTAGACAAAAATTGGCATCTCTCTTCCCTTGCAAATACCTCAGCCCCTGTCAATCAGACTTCAGATGCATCAAGCGCATGGAACAGCAAGGAAAAGGGAAAAAGCACAGTGTCAGCCATTTTTTGCTACAGCACTCCAGCTTTTTTATTTCCATCCTATCTTTCTTGCACCATGGATTCATTCTGCAGCATGATCCTAATTGCCTGAGCACCTGCGCTATGAAAAGAGATATATTTTCAGTTCCAGTGAACTATATATAACAAGCACACAAATATCATCTTAGCGCATTAGTTTGGAAAGCACAATTTTGAGCCTTCATATTGAGACTTGTCCTCTACGTGTTGAAGTTTTTGCCTTGTGCTTGCAAAAGATTAAAACAAGAGATAGGCTGAACTTCAAACATTTACCATGCGGGACAAAGTTTGTTTTAGATTTCATGAATCTGGTTTCACTAGTAACCTTAGGTTTGTCAAAGTCTAAAAGCAGGTGCTTTAAAGGCTACTCCAGCACAATAATTTCCAAAATGTTCTGAGATGGTATGACACACTGGCTCTATCTCTTCAACATGCTTCACTGGGGTAAGAGAAAATATAACTGAACAGAATAATTAAGGAGCGACTTGTACAAGAGATTACATGATTGAAAGATAGAAGAAGGTGAGAAGAAAATTCAGAACAACATCCCCTTGATCCCCTTGATCAGACAGAAATAAACTTGAACTTTCAAAACTGTTTATTATACTCTACAATAATAAAGCATCATACTTTAATCTCTGTGGTTTCTGTTTCTTGACCTGGTCAATTTCAAAGTCACTGATCCCTCTACCAATCTAGCCAAAGCTCTGTAATCTTTTGGCATGTACAATCTAAGAGGCTGGAAAGTCACTCATTTTTAAATTATCAGAGCTTTGCCTATTTCACTAGAATGTTATAGAAGCACAGAATTGTAGAGTTAGAATAGACTACAAGGATTATCTGGTCCAACATTTTACAATGTGCAGAAAAACTAATTATCCTATTCATGAGAAGTGGCTATCCAGCTTCTTAATATCCTCCAAAGATGTAGAATTCATAACCTCCATAAATAGACCATTCCACTCTTGTAAGGTTTTTAGAATCAGGAAGTTTTATCTTGCATTTAAACAAAATCTAGGTAGTTGCAGCTTGTACTCATTATTTCTGGTCTTAGTCCATTTACATACCTGAACACCATTATCATGCCTTCTCTGTCTTCTTTAAAAATTACTAGTTTTTTAAATTCAATTTTTGGTATATTTTTGTGCCTTGATATGAATTTTCCACTAGAGGCTCATTTTTCAATGAGTCTCTCCATCCTCTTCTTTTTGAAAACTAGATATGCACCTGAATAGGCTCAGGTGTCTCTACCCCACAGGTGACTAAGAACTTGTCTAATCCTATGTGTCACTGAGTTTGTTGAGGAAAATTTAATCTCCTGGGTCAGTGGCAGAGGTGGTATTCAGCAGATTCTGACCAGTTCTGGAGAACCGGTAGTGGAAATTTTGAGTAGTTCGGAGAACCAGCAAATCCCACCTCTGACTGGAGATTTTACAGTATCCTTCCCCTGCCACGCCCACCAAGCCAAACCCACAGAACCGGTAGTAAAAATATTTGAATCCCACCACTGCTCAGTGGGTTCCTTTTTGGAATACTCAACATATGCAAACTCTCATTGGCCCAAGTAAACATATTTTGAAAACAGGTAATGAATCATGTGTAGGTTTCATATTTGTAGGATTGTGTCATTTCATAATTTCAGCACAAAATTCCATGTAACACTGCAAATTCTGTCAAGACTACTTAATTTTAAAGCTTCATTTTCTGCATTGTACAGATGCCCAAGTGTTCTCTGATGCCAAGAGGCATAGTAAACAGTTCTGAAACTGCATTATAATGAGTGAAAACATTGTTCAACTGGCCTAATCTTTCTGTTCTGGCTGGCAGCATCTGTCCCAGAATCACAGGGATAAATCCTTCCCATTATCAGAAGACTGATTAGGAGTTGAAACATGGGATTTAAAGCAAGCACTTTGCTCCTTGAGCTCTAGAATCATTCCTGAGTTAAGCCAATAAATTCCAGCCCAATGTCAAGCAACCATGATGTTATTCAATTAGGCCACATGGATGTAAACAGAAGGGCTACCAGCTTCTTATCTCCTTTTGTCTAGTAACCTGCTCCTTGGAATGTTCTTATTTCTATCTATCTGTAGTAAAGTTTTTTGATTCCATGCAAAGTTGTCCAAAAAGATATGGAAAAATCTGTCCGAAACATTGCCTGCCAGCAATCAGTGTTGATCCTATTGGGTGAATTGGAACAATAACCTGACTCACTGGAGGAATTTCTTATATTCAACAGCATGAAACTTGTAAAATTATGGTGTACTGAGACAGTGCTTATTTATTATTCTAGTCAGCCAATACAGACAGTCCTCAACTTATATTGATTCTCTTAGCAACCATTCAAAGTTATAATGGCATTATAAAATATTACTTACAACTGGTCCTCACACAACCATTAGAGCATTTCCTACAGTCACATGTTTGAAATTTAGGAGCTTGACAACTCAAATGTATTTACAATGGTTGCAACATCTCGGGATTTCTAACAAACAAAATCAATGGGGCAAGCTGGGTTTACTTAACAACTGCATAATTCACTTCAAACAGCAGTGATTTGTTTAACAACCATGGCAAAAAAGATCAAAAGTTAGACATGACTCACTTAATTAATTGCTTAGCTTAGCAATAGAAATTTTGGTCCTAATTGTCTATGAAGATTTTCAATCATCAAGATTATGGTTGTCCCAAAGGTGCTTTTCCAAAAGCCTACGGGGCTTTCTTTCTTTCTTTCTTTCTTTCTTTCTTTCTTTCTTTCTTTCTTTCTTTCTTTCTTTCTTTCTTTCTTTCTTTCTTTCTTTCTTTCTTTCTTTCTTTCTTTCTTTCTTTCTTTCTTTCTTTCTTTCTTTCTTTCTTTCTTTCCTCTTTTGGATGAGAAGCCAAACATTTTCAAAGGAAAGAAAAAACAAGAAAATCCAGTTGTCTTTTGGAAAAGCACTTTTGCGATCTCTCTTCAATACTTCTCTCTCTGACCGTTTTAGTCAACAAAACAGAACATTTAGTTCTTTGTAAGCTGTTCTGGAGAATTTTTCCTGCTTTTTCATCTTTTCCTAAAGATATTCTAAGCCAGAGGGTGCCTGCAAACAGTTGATGTTTTCCTTCTGTAGCTCTCAAAGACCATTTTGACTGCTCACATAAAAGTAATCACGCAAGTCAGTACATCAATAATAGAAAATATCTTGTATTTTTTTTCTTTTAGGAAAGGCTACAACACTATGAACCTAACAGTAAATGAAATAAAGAAATAATTATATCTGATTAAAGTTGCCCTGTCTGTATTCTATCCGGGGATGCATTCTGCAGTATTACAGATTGACACAAGATGGAGATAGAGGATTTATAATAGCATTTTGCAATTACCACAGCTTTGTAAATCACATCTTTGTCAAAGTCAAAATAGAAAAGGGCTTTTACATTAAATGAGGCAATCCATGCAAATTGGTCATTTCTCAGATGCAGTTCCACTGTCTCAAATTCTTCTTAATGTGCTGTCAAGAGCGAGATAGAAATGGACTAATGTGCAGTACAGAATTATTCCATGCAAAAGAGCAACTAAAAATTACATTCTTTAAGCAGTGTAATATCAGATTGGCAGCTGTCTCCCTTATTTACCATGATCTCTTCTCAGAACTCAGAAATAGTGTAGTTGCTTGGGAGTTAGGTTTGTATGTGAGGAAAGCAGGTGTAAAAAGTCCCTGCAGTTTTGGAACAAGGCATTAATTTAAGGGAGCAGACAAGAATGTATGCGTGTGTATCAATTATATAATGGCAGGCATAAGTGGGCAACTAAATCTCTGACTCATTTTGTAGATATGCAATGTAATGCACATTAAAAAGCGATGGGATTTTAATCTCCCAGCTGCACCTGCTCTTTGATACCTTTGGCCCTCTCTGGCTTACACATTGTATAAAATCTTAATGTACTTTTCTTGTTTATGGCTTCAAATAACATATAAACCCTGTGCAATGAAAAGATGTAATCAAGTCAGTCAGGGCTTATTCAACAAACCATGGTTAGAAATATGTGGTTTGCTATAATATACGATCCTGTTCAATCTTTCACACCAGAGCTACCTCACATATATATTATAAAACTAAAACAATCTCTCCTTTAAAGATGTATGAGATGGCAAATATATTATTAGTTGTAATTCAACCAGGTGATGGTTGCTGGCACAAAAAGAGCATGGTCAGAGAATCTCTGCAGTTTGCAAAAATAGAAATTATTGTGCCTCGATAAAAACTGACAATGGGAAGCTTCCATGCCTTATATCCGTCATATTTAGCTCTCAGAGAAAATTAATGGGAGCAGTAATGCCTGGTTTGAGTTTGTTATCTTGCAGAAACCTAAATAAGGAGCTGAATCTTGCTCTGTTCTTTCTTGACCCTAAGTAGATGTCAGCAAAATATTTGTTTTATTCCTGCACTAAAAATGACAATTTATATTAAAATATGTAGTAAAATCACTTTAATATGTAGCATTGTTTTAAAAGGTGACTCCCCATAGTATGAAAATATAAGTAATCCTTGTTTAATGACTGCCTCATTTAGTGACTGCAGTTATGATAGTGATGAATTTTTTTTTTATAAATTTACAACAAATCTCCACAGTTATGAGCTGTGAAGCAGAATGAAAGAAAGAAAGAAAGAAAGAAAGAAACCTGAAGTAAGATTATAAGTAGGACCAGGTTTCGCTTAATGATTAAGTTGCCAGTCTCCCTCCCTCCCTCTCTTTCTCTCTTTTCCCCCATTTCACTAAGTGACTCTGAATGACAATTTTTTAAAAAATAAAACAATTACAAACAATACAAAAATTAAGGTGCATAGGAGCTGAAAATAAATCATACAATACATCATAACCCTAATTTAATCAAGAAACAGATCTCTGCATATTTTGAACACAATTTTGGTCACCAAGCGAGGACCACCAGTATTTTCTCTTTCTGTTTATATAGGAGTGCTAAAGTTAGGCAATGAACTAACAACAATACCAAATTCATATGAACTATTGACTCAAGCAAAGAACCAGAGGTGCTTCATGAAGAAGAGCAGAAGAGGGGAAAATATTCTCATTCTAGGCACAAAAGACAAGACTCAAATTATCTTATTTTGGACACATGGTGTGAAAATCCAATTCTCTGGAAGAGTTTCTAATGCTAGGAAAGTTGGAAAGAAAGAGAAGAGAAGACAACCAGCAGCAAGGGGATGAACTCTTGGAAGCCTTGACAAACCAGATTAGGGACAGATCATTATGGAGAAAAATCAATGTGGTTCCTAAGAGTCGACATAACTTGATGGCACATAATCAATCAGGCTCCCTAACTCTGGCAGAAAGTATCTATTTTCCCTTTTCTCTCCAGGATAACAAATCAGGAGCCATCTTCAAATGAGAAAATATTCCATAATGGCAGTCAGAGAAAGTCCTTCTCCCTTGAACTTTATTACCTTAATTTCAAATAATGGAGCAGAGTCAAAAGCAAGTATAATTTATAGGATGCACAGACTCTGATTAGTAAAAAATAATAATAATTTCACATTTATCTAGCATCTGAACCTTAAATTGTTTCATAGATAACACTTTTAATAATATTTGGGCCTGTACAAGATCTCACAATATAACTGCTACTCCACTAAAATTAAACTTGGCCCATCACCAATTAGGCATCTGCATTTGGGTCAGTTGTATTTTTAAAGATCATGTTCAAAGACAGACTCATGTTGAGCAAATTCTGATAAATCAACTTTGAGTCTATGCCATTGAGGCTGACTTTCCAAATCATTCCAAAAGAGATACGTACATCTAAACTGGGCAAAGTTTTCCTGACCATTGAACATCAGCTGCAGGAGTTTTGACCATTAAAAGAAATCCCACGCCATGTACCTCTCCTTTCAAAGGACTTCACTGGAAACTATAAGCGGAATTTAACTGGTTATAATGTTTTCTGGAAAACCAGTTAGTCTTCCTCATTGGAATTTAATTTGGGACCAATTCTCTCCATGAAATTCCTCATAGCTTTGATGCATAAGGAAGGACCTCCACAGCCTTTTCTGTACAAGAAAAGGTGGGAAAATAAAGTTGGGATCTATGAAACTCAGAATGGTCAGAGTGCCTTCTCTCAAAATCCTTTCACATATAATCTATATCTATTAGTGCATTCCTACCCCATCCCCCTGCATCTCCAGGTCTGAAACCTGAGGGTAAAGAATCTAGATTATTTGCTTCCCTAAGATCCTCTGTAACTAACTTCTACACCTTCTCAACAACCATTCCCCAAAAGGAAAGATTGGACACTGGACAAGTGTCTGTACTACTGGATTAATGGGTGGCTTTCTTAAGAGGGGATGCATTACTTCTCCTTCAAGCCAGAGTCAATCCTCTTTTCAAAGAAATCATCCTTGAGCTCAATTGTCTATTCTATTCTGGCCAGCTCAAATACATGCTTGCAAAATATGCCACAAGTATTATCAATCAGAACAGAGCTGGAAGAAACCTTGGAGGTCTTCTATCCAATCCCCTGCTCATGCAAGAAACACTACACCATTTCAGAAAAGTGGCTGTCCAATCTCTTCTAAATTATATTACTAATTTATATTTAGAACAGCTTTACTAATCTAGTGGCCTCAAGCTGTAGTGGGCCTTTCCAAGTAGGAATGCTTGGAATTGCTAATCAAGTATATTTGGAGGGCATCTAACTAGGGGAATCTGATTTACAGCTTGCTATGGAAATGGCTGCATGAATCATCCCACTAGGAACAGAACCAGTGGACAGATGTCCAACATTCTTCTTGATTCATATTCCAAGTGAGTAGTAGAATACTCCTTCTTATGATGAATAGGTCAGACATTTTGAGTTCTGCTGTTTTACTGGAGTAGGCCTTTTTCTTTCTATTGTTTGCAATGGAAAGCACTAATATGCTAACCGTAACAATGCTGGGGCATGCAGAAGGAACTCAGGGTCTTTGAATCAGATCAATCAGATTCAATCTGAGAATGCTTAAGTTTAATCTGCCAGCAAAACATTTATGTTTTATTATTATGTTATATTTTATTGTGGATCATGCCCAGTATTTCCTAGTCGAACCACAGAGAACTACAATGATCTAATACATATCGATTTTATAGAAGACAATGTTGAAAAAGTATTACGCAATCTAAAACCATCTCTGTCTATTGGATCGGACGGAATATGTGCCTACTTCTTAAAAAAGCTTTCAACTGCCATAGCAGAACCATAAGCATAATCTTTGAAAAATCTTTCAGGACCAGCTCCGTGCCAAAACTATGGTCACAAGCCACGGCCATCCCCATCTTCAAAAAGGGAGACCCCAGCCTAGTTGAAAATGACAGACCAATCTCTTTATGCTGCGTCACCTTAAAGTCATGGAATCAATTATTAACCACTCCATCATCCTCCACTTAGAAAGAAATAACCTACTCTCTAATAAACAATTTGGTTTCAGGAAAAAACTATCATGTAATCTGCAACTCTTAGACTGCAAAAACATATGGACTACACAACTCGATCAGGGCAAAGCAATAGATGCAATCTAGATAGACTTCTGTAAAGCCTTTGATTCAGTGGTATACGACAAACTACTCCTAAAACTAAAATCTTACAGTATTTCTGGACACCTGCCTAACTGGATAAAAGCATTCCTGTCAAACAGACAACAAATGGTCAAAATAGGGAACGTCCGATCAAATTCTGTACCTGTCAACAGTGGTGTTCCCCAAGGTAGTGTTCTAGGACCAACTCTTTTCATACTCTACGTAAATGACCTCTGTGATCATATCAAGAGCAACTGCATTCTCTTTGCTGATGATGTAAAGATATTCAACACCACAGACAATACTGCTACCCTTCAAAAAGATCTTGACTATGTATCAGAATGGTCAAACAAATGGCAACTACAAATCTCAACAAATAAATGCTCTGTCCTACATATTAGAAAAAAAAATCAGAAAATAAAATACAGGCTGAATAGTCAAGACCTTGTTGATGATCCAAACTCTGTCAAGGATCTTGGAGTACTCATCTCTAATGATCTAAGTGCTAGAGCCCACTGTAACTACATAGCCAAAAAGGCATTAATCTGATGTAGCTTTTTCTCTGGTAATATTACACTAATAACTAAAGCATACAAAACATTTGCTAGACCAATACTCGAATACAGCTCATCAGTCAGGAACCCACATTACGTATCTGATATTAACACAGTTGAGAAAGTCCAGAAATATTTCACAAGAAGAGTTCTCTACTCCTCTACTCATTGCAGAATACCTTATGCAACCAGACTCGAAATTCTAGACCTAGAAAACCTAGAACTGCGCCGCCTTCAGTCCGATCTAAGTATAGTATATAAAATCATACATTGCAATGTCCTACCTGTCAATGAATACTTCAGCTTCAACCATAACAGCATAAGAGCACACAATACATACAAACTCAAGGTTAATCGCACCAAACTTGATTGCAGGAAATACGACTTCAGCAACAGAGTGGTCAATGTCTGGAATACTCTACTTGACTCTGTGGTTTCTTCCCCAAACCCCAAAAACTTTAACCTTAGACTGTCTACTATTGACCTCACCCCTTTCCTAAGAGGTCTGTAGTGGGCGTGTATAAGCGCACCAACGTGCCTACCGTCCCTGTCCTATTGTTTTTTGTTTTTTTCTTATATGTATCCATGTATTCATAACTATGTTTTTGCTTATACCTATTATCTTGTAAGCAATTAACAAATTGACAAATACATAAATAAATAAAATAAATAAATTTAGAGTGGTAGGATTTTCTATGACTATGTGATTGGACTCTAGTGAAGAGTAAGCCCAAAGCAGGCCTTATCATGTTAGTGGAATACCATGTACTATGCACATTATAGTAATTTAGTAGGCTTCAGGCAACAATAAGATGATGCGGTAAGACTTTTTTCTCAATATTCTCATGTAAAATGCACTTTAACATACCAGTCCCATAGGCATTTAAGTGTTACGTTACTTAAAATTTCAGTGATTAATCAATTGTTTACCTTAATTTAAAAATTTTCACAATTGGACAGGGTAATTTAATTCAATGCAAGAATCTAAATTCAATATGTATTCACTGGTATTACTAAGTACTTACAGTACTGAGAGGTACTGAGTACTTACTCAGTACTTACAGTACTGAGAGGTACTGAGATATATTGAGATTATTTTCTATTATTTGGGAAGCTTGCAGCTATGAGGAACGTTAAAATTCCACTTCCTTTCCGTTAATATCATATTGCTGCCTGTTATACAGTTTGTGATCAGATACAAGATGCGTTCCATATATAATATTACAAATATGTTATCTTTTATCTTGTTTGTATGCATCTATTTTTATTCTATTATTTTTAACCCACTTTTATATTCTAATCAAATAATATTGTAATTTTTGTTTTTTCAAACTAGGCAATATCACCCAGTTTTGCATCATCTTTATTTAATAAACATACTCTTCACCAAACCAGTTAATGAGTATAGGATCCAGAACTGAACCATAATATCTCCTTCAGTTTGAGGGAGAACTATAGATGAGCATTGTCTGAGTGCAGTTTTCAAGTTGGTTTTAGAGTCAATTTTTAGACATGTCCTCCAATTTGTATTTAATCAATCTACTAATCTGAAAGCCATTGAGGATATTGTCACACATTTGCTGAAATGAAGATATATTATGTCCACAACATGACATCAATCTGTAAAGAAATGAAATAAAATTATATGGACTTAACACATACATGCCAACTTTTAATATCTACCACATTATTCTCAAGGTGCTTATAGATCAATCATTTTATAAAGAAAACTTTACAGGTATCAGTGTCAGACTGATTAGTGTCTAATCTCCCTTTCCCTTTTTGATAACATTTGCTCTTCTGTTGTCAACTGGGATCCCTTCACTATGGTAGGGGTTTACTAGAACATTTGCAAATACTTCACTATTCTAGGATGCAATTTATTTGAACCTGTAAGTATGATTCAGGGTCTGGATTTGAAAGTATCATTCAAAGTCAATGGATATTCCCTGACTATATTAATACCAAATGTGAATCCATCTTTAACCACATCTTAAATATTACCTGATAAAATGCAAATCCTTTCCCCCCCCAATATGATCATGCAACTAAAAGATTTGCAGAGGAGGAAGTTCAGATTGGCTTTCACTCCTGGCAGTACATGGAATTTTCTAGGGTCTAGGCAATAGGGACGTAACATAGGAATTCATTCCACTAATCAAGGCATGAAAAATGAGATGGCTTAGGAAATTCTGAAATCACCAGATAGAAAATTTCTTAATAAGTAATTTTGGGATAGAGGGAAAGAGGAGGAAATGTAGAGCTATTGCCTCCAGTACCATAATATATTATCTAATTTCAGTAGAAATTAAGCATCTAAAGTGCTAATATTAAACTCTCTATCCCTACTGTTTCCCATTTAAGGAAAAGTGGAAGGTTATCTTTCCCCCTACAAATGCTTAAATTATATGCTGTGGTAGCTCTGCTGTTTTATATTTTATGTTTATGATTATGATCATTAATACTGTATGCTAATGTTGAGCCTCAAGCCAGTTGGATGAGAAAATAATGCTGTCATGACATCTTATTTCTCTGCTATAGGTAAATGTATCCTTGGAGTCTTTTTCGTTTGGATTGCCTCAAGTTTGTATAGATATTTCTGCTATGCCTGTAAGTATCCCTATTGCAAGATATGACTGGCGGCCTAGGTGAATAGAAGAGTGCTGTAAAGGAGGCTATGGATCATAGGCCTCTGTACCTGCAAGGCTCATTTTCTTCATGGAAAAGTGCAAGATCCTTTCTATGTGAAGGAGTTGTGAAGAGTCTCAGAGGCACTAGGTAAGTCAAATATTTGCCAAACAAAGGCCCTTCACAAATCTCTTAGTACTGAGAGTTATTCCTACACTTCCTCTTGATTTTCCATCATTTTGTTTCTAGTTTCTCCAGCAGTGCCATTCTTTTTGTCTGCTATATGAAAAGAAGTTCTACAACTGCTGTTTCACAGATACAGACTTCTTTGGGAGAGAAATACAAGAAAACAAGACAAAAGAACAGCAATGTGCCAAGAGCAGGGGTGTCTCTCCCCCCCTTTGCTAAACTGGGGGAGGGCATGGCCAGCACATGACACATCAGGTCCACGGGCCGGGAGTTGACAGCCCTGACCAAGAGTATTTGATACCTGGAGTAAATCAGGGGTTGAGCAGCAGCCATAAGACCTGTACCGGCCCAGACACACTAATTAACACTAACCTGTCCTGCTCATCTCTATCATTTTGCCTCACTAATAATCACAGGTAGCTGATTGGTGCTCTACATCTGCTGCTGATCCTCTGGATAGCCTGCTAGGATAATGTACCATCTTGTTGCCTATACCTATTCCCCCCCCCCCCCCAACCTTGCCTTCATTACAGCGGTGGAAAAGAATTAGATTTAGCATGAGCAACTTCGTTGAGAACATCCATGGACATTAGAAAACCCAGTGCTATAAGCAAGGGCTTATTCAGTATGGTAAGTAGCACGGTGGCTCACATGGTTGGGATGCTGGATTGACAACCAGCAAGCCTGCTTTTGAGACTCCCATCCTTTGCTCCAGCTCCTTCCAGAGACCTGAATGGAGCCCACAATTGAGCATCCTTGCCTGGGCAATGATGATATCACTGATTATTCTTTTCAACTTGGAAGTGCTTTGGTGCTCCTGACAACAAGTGCAATGTGATCCTGAACAGTCCATGGACCTCTGGCCTCAAGGCTATGATAGGCTTTTAAAACTTGAGCATGCTCCTAGAAAACTCTGGCTGTTCGTAATTTTAATAATTGAACGAAGAAAATATATGACCGAAGAGTATTCATATTAATTATGATTTTAATTAATATTGATGAAAGCACATTTGCTTAGTTTTAATCCTGTTATTATGCAGAATATAGCTCCACAAACAAGAAAAAGGTATGCATTCTAATCCATTGCTAAAACCAACAAATTGCCATTTTCTATCAAAAAGTATTTGGCATATACAGTATATAATTAACATCATACCTACTTGAATAAAAACAAAAATACAGAATATATTTTATAAAGTTTTTCCTATATGAATTTTTCTTGGTTGCTATAGCAGTTTTTTTAAAAAGGCCCATTATATACAATACGCAGAGGCAAACCTGGGTTTTATGTTGAATGTTTGCACAGTAGGGAACTGGCCAAATCACAGCTCCTTGACAAATGGACCTGTAGGATATTCATTTGTCACATTCACTTTTCACCCTTTTAGCTATGCAGCTAAACTGTGTCAGCTATTAGGCAGCTTTAAGGCATTCTTGCATGTTCTCAGCTGTGCCCCAGGATTCAGGTTGCAAATTCTTTTGCAGTTGAACTTATAAAGGAAGGCTGTACACTTGTTACAACTCCAGACCAATGTTCCTGGGTCAGTGGAATTGAATATCAAAGGCTTTAAGTAAGGATCCTTGTCTTTCTGGTGACTCAAAACCCAACGGAAGGTTGGGGGAGGGGGGGGGGCGGATTAAGATTCCCCAGTCTGCTATGCCAGTGATCATTGTTTGTGTCCAGCAGAAGAGTTTCTGGAATGTAACAATCAATGTCCTTCCCAATGCATATATACAGTTTCCAATAAAATCTCACCTTTTGACTCAATTTTGCCTTCAAGCCTGCTCATTATCCAATTTTTCCACATTTCACATGCTTCTGATATAACTGAAGATACCTTGTGATCACATATTCAAAATGATTTTTGGGTGACATATTTGAATTTCTTCTCCTTATCTGCAACTGACAGCCCTGATAGGTAGACATCTTACTAGTTGATTATTCTGCATCTCCTCTTCTTATAGTTTAGTGAATTACAAAGGTTTTTACTGGAATCACTTTTGAATGTTACATCATTGTAGACTTTTAAAAAAATGCTTCAGCACCTTTTACCTTGGAATTGATGCTACATACCTCTATCAAGATCATCTTCCTTATTTCCATAGCATCAGATTCACTATTTATTTATTAATTTGATTGTGCATCCTGTTTATTAATTTGATACTGATTTTTTGTTTTATATGTCTGCTTCTCCTGTCTTTTAGATTGCCCAAACATTATAATTTAGGATTTAGTGCAATATCAAATTATAGTTATCTCTAAAGGATCCAGACTTGTAGTGAGTGTTTTTAAGTTTGATGTGGATTCTGTTTTTTCCCCCTCTATGTCTTTTGTTACAAAATGTGAAAGGGCCTCTATGGCATAGTACTCCTCTTAGATAAAATGGGACAACTTGCCATGGCCAACTTGTTGCAGCCAATTTGCCAATGCCAACTTGTCATGTGGCAGTTTGTGGTATGACAATTCAACAAATACAAGTACAAAAGTTAAATTAATCACTTAATTTTAATGAAATTGTGAGCCATAATAATAAAATGAAGTCAATACAGAAAAGCAAGAGTTATAATAATTTTGATGAAAACATGGTCACCAATAATAAAAGTAACTGAGTGAAGTAATTAATACAGTGTTGAATTGTTCCATGGCAAATTGTCCTAAGGTAAGTTGACTGGGGAAGTTGGATGAGGGCAACTTGGCCACGGCAGGTTGTCCTAGACCCATTCCCAGAGGTATAGATATACTTACATGAGGTTTCTACCTGAACCGTGGTGGCACAATAGTTAGGATGCAGAACGCAACTCTTGCTTACTGCCAGGAGTTCAATTCTTACTGGCTCAAGGTTGACTCAGCCTTTTGAAGTCAATAAAATGAGGACCCAGATTGTTGGGGGCAATATGCTGACTCTGTAAACCGCTTAGAAAGGGCTGTAAAGTACTGTGAGGTGGTATATATATCTAAGTCCTATTGCTACCAGGCAGGTTGAATTTCCTGAAACATCCTATTTTATTTGGATAGAAAAGTCCCATTCCTAAGTCTGAACGATTTTTCCTTTCAGTCCAGATTTAGGAAAAATTTAAAAGGTGTTAGGAATTTTTCTGGCCAAAACTCAGAAATATAGAGCTAAGCAAACCTTGTACTAATCCTGCAAAAAAAAATATGGCTAGATGTGCAACTGTACAGTCTCACACATCATGAGGTTTTAAAAAAACAATCTCCTTATTAAGCTAATAAAATCAATTTTCTTGAAAAACAGGAAAACAAGAAAAGTTAAAAAGAACCAAAGAACAGAACAAATCATCTAAGCTAAACTAGATACTTTCAAATTCGCTTCAGAAACTCCAGTTGGAGATGGATCATATAAATCTCTTGTATTGACATATAGGGAAGGCTATCATCACCATTCTTTTCTCAGAATAACTTTCTTTTTTTCTTTTTAGAAACTAGAAGAAAAGTGAAAGCCAGCCTCTTTGGAAAGGCAGCCTATTGCTGTGATCAAGCAAGCAAGATGCACCATCTATGATGATGTTACCAGCAAATGAGAAATAATGAGAGATAATGAGATTAAAGTGGCTAAATTTCTCTTCCTAATAATCCTTGGTGGAATTATAGAGGCACACTCTGATTTCCCCAATTTTACTATTGTATAATTTGGATTACATGGAAGAGATTTTTAGGAAAATCAAATGTGAATTGTGCTTATTCATAACACATGGAATAATAGAGTTTGAAGGGATCTCAGAGCTCATCTAGTTCAACCCCTCTGCTTGAGCAAAGGAATTCAGATTGATTGATACTAGTCTCTATTAAAAAAAATACTTATTGTTTTACTGCAGTGATATCAAACCTATCGCCTGCATGCCGCACTGGCCACGCCTACCCCAGTTTAGTGAAGAGGAAAAAATGTCATACGTCACGTGATAATAACATGACAATGCGAGTTTGACACCTCTGTTTTACTGGGTGACTTGAAAATGCGTTACAAGATAAATTACAATTCTGCATGTGGAGATTTCTCTAATATATAGATGTCAGTAACTATAACCTACTATAATGAATTGTATTACTGCTATAGAAGTAGGGAAGCTGGAGATTTTCCAAATGTCTGAACTGTATGGTAACCCCAGCCTGAAATGCAAAGCAAAAGTCTGCTAACAACTTTGAGCTCTTAGGTCTAACATGAATTTTGGCATGCTTCATGTTTCAGGCTGGGGTTACTATTCTGGTAAAAAGAAAATTTCATCAGTTGAATTGTGCCAATGATACAATAGGTTAATTAAAAATAGGGGAGACTTTCTATGAAAAAAAAAAGTGAGCTGGCAATCAGAAATAGAAATAGCTTCTATCCAATGTTCAAGAACGTAACTGGGCTATGGATCAAGATGCAAGAACTATTGTTATAATTTTTTATTATCAATGTTTATGTCTTCCGCCATGCTGCCTTTGGGAAACTGTCAGTTAATAATCCCTAGGGTGACCAACATAAAGAATCCCTTTAATTGGATTTTAATGAAAAATTCACTTTAGTCACACAGCAATTTTTGAAATCTAATTATCTCTTTAGCAGAACCACCCAATTCATTGCTTTTCTCAGCAAATTGTTTCCATGCTCACCACAGGTCTTTTCTTGTAACTTTGCTGTAAGGTATTTTCATGTACAAGTATGTATGAGTAATTAAAACAATGCTATTCCTTAGAGTACTGTTATAGAAGATTTATCCTATCTGATGAAGTGAATATATGACAGGCAAAAATTCTAAGCATGTATGTATTTTATAAAAATATTCCAGTAAAAAAAACAAGCGATAGATTTTTTTGGAGTGGTGAATGAAAAACCTCAATAACCATTTTTGTTCATTTTTTTTCAAGGTAGCCCTCCCCCTCAGTATATGCAGTATATTATACACGAACACACACACATGTATATACTTATACATATGTTTCTGTCTGTATGTATGTGTATAAAACAACTTTGTAAACCTTTCCATTACTTTTAACAATCTTAATCTTTAATCCCTTCAAATGATGTCTTAAAACTTGATTTCTTTTCTTTTTTCTGTTCCTTTTCATCAAATCTTTCCAAATTTTAAATGGTCTCCATTGTAAATCCAATATAGAAAAAATACCCAAATCCCTCTTCTGATTGTTTTTTATATGTTGCTTTTAATTATGAAAACATTGGCTGGTTTCATTTGTTTATCCAGTTTTTCATCTTTTTTCAGATGATTCTTATAGCCTGTCATTTTTTAAATCCACATGCAGATTTACTTCATTCTATTTGGTAGAATTCCATGACACCATTTATATTAATAAGTCAAATGGATTTTCTCCTTTAATTATATTCTTACTTCTTTTAGCTCCTTCTAGTGTCCAACTTTCAAAATTCCATCTTACCATATATATATATATCTGGTACATGTTTCGATAAGTCATAGCTTTGGTTTGGTAAACAAGCCATAATATCAAAGTTACAAATAATGGTAGGTTGTTCTCTGGGTAACCAAGGTCCACAATGGTTAGGGCAATTATTGAAAAGTGGGTTGAACTATGTCACATATTTAAGTTAAAATGTCAGATTTTCTTATTTAAATTTTAGCTGTTACAAGTAGATTTTAGAGATTATTCTAAATTCCCACCTGAATCTCTCTTTAAAAAAATAGAAAAGGCACAGTTTTTCAGGGAATGTATAGTTACCCTTGAGTGTAGGATTGTCCATCTTGTCATAAATCAAGATGTGACAAATTGTAAAATAATAGTACACAAATAGTGTAAACCACAGAAGTAAAGGTAATACATAGCATTAAATTAACCCATTATGCTTAAGACAATGTGTGAACCCAGCAAAATGTGCTTAATCTTAATAATGATCTATTTAACGTATTGGGACTTCAAATCTTGAGCATCTCATGATCTATTGAGAAGAAAGGTGCAGGAATGTGTAGATAACAAGCTACTGATTTATTTTAGTTCTCATTTGTCCATTTCTTTCTCTGCTCTTTATTTTTGAGAATGCTAATCTCAGTCACCTCTTCTGCCTTTCTTCCTGGGTTTGTGTACGTGGTGTGTACACACAGAGATAATGTTTTGACTCTTCTCCTGATAGAATGTAGTTAGCTAGGTGATAGGCTTTGCTTATCCCTTTACTGCATTTCCTATAAATAAACCACCTGTTTCTTGTAATTATAAAGCCTGCTTCACTAATCATTGCTGAGGTAGAATTCTCATTCTTAGTGATGCCCACCTGCATACATAGAATGCTTCAACAATCAACATAAACAACCCATATTTACACTAGCGTATTTTAGCTAGGATGGGAGGTATCCATAACAAGCCATGATGATATAAAAATGACAATAACTTGTATAAAATGATTTATCACAAGTGCACAAATCGTGTCTCTCATATGGTGACTGTTTGCTTTTCTTCCCCTCTTCCTGATGGCCATGCTTAACTCTGATCACAGCTCAGGATTCAGATGATGTTTTGAGGAGGAAACAGAAACTGAGGTAAAATGCTCTAGTCTCCTCTTTGTGACTAATCCAGTAGATAAGAGACAGAAGAACGTTCAGGAGTTTCATAGGAGGGGGAACAAACTTATGATGACAAATCACATCCAACTATGTAGACAGTTTAGATTGCTTCCCCTAGAACAGATTCAAAATTATGCTGCTTGAAATCTGATCATTTATTCTTTTGGGATGAAGACTCCAACACAGTGCAAGAAAAATAATAAGAGAATTAGAAGAAAAGGATTTTTGTCACTTCACTTTAACATTGCAAAATTTGAATTGAACATTTCCTACAGATGACTTTTGACTCAACCAGAATAAGTCATCTTGTTCACTCTGAAACACTGAAGACGGTGTCTCCCCACCTCTTCTTCAATTTACCCATTTCACTAATAAAGACCAGTCTTCATCCAGTGGACATCAACCTAACTTCATTTCCCCTCCCAAATAAAAAAAAAATTCTGTCCCCACCATTTTTTTTTTTTGCCAGCGTTCCTCCTCCAAAAGCTGAAGGAGCCTGCTGTGGAAGATCTACCAAAATATCACAGAGATAATGAGACTTTTCTGCTTGGGGATTCTAGTGTATTACATGCTGGATCATCATTTACCCTGAAAGAAAAGCTGACTCGGTTTAACTTCAACAAGAGGTGAAGGAGCTTTGATCGGTAAGAAGTAGCAAGTTAAAAAAAATACAGTTGTGTTATGTTCTGTTTTTCATTTATTGAAGTGCTTGATTTTAACAGGAAAAATGAACAAGTTACTTCTGTGACATGTTTCCATGTTCATTTGTTAGAAGAATGAGAAAGCAGAGAAAACTGTAAGAAAACAAGCAAAGAAATATACATCTGAGCCATAGCTCCTGAATCAGGTTTGTAAAACCATAGGGACTAGCAGCTAAAGACTAGGTCTCATTAATCCCTTTGTTTTGCTGACTGCTTGAGGCAGCAGAAATGACAGTTCAGTCCCAGACAACCTTCAGCAACTGGCAGAGCTCCTGGGTAGATTGAAAGTTTTACAAATCTGCATTAAGTCAAGATACTTGGCTCTTTTTATCTACTAATAGTTTTAGGCTGTTATGCCAAAGCAATTTATCTTCCTATGTTTAGTTCTGGCATTCATTTGCCTTTGGCATTACTCGATTATTTCTCTCTTGACCTTTGCATCATCCTAGAGTCACTATACCTTCTGGCATTCTTCTTTTTTTGGACGATCAGGTGGGCCTTTTAAATCCACCTCCTAATAGCCAGGGAAACAAACAAAATTCTGAAAGCTGGAACAGAAACCACAGAAGATGGAAAGAACAACCTCTGGCATGAAGTTGCACTGATGAGAAAGTCACAAGAGCAGCTTATGATGATACATTGGATCACTGTTGCTGCCATTGTCATTTAACTTAATGAAGCGAAATCAACACAAAGTTACAATTCCAAACATACTCAGTAGGAAGTAAGATACATTGAACTCAGTTGGATTTTCTTCTCAATAAACATGGTGGAATGGTGCTGCCAGCCATAGTCCTTTACTTAATTGAGTTGTGGATCAGATTGCCTGTTGTTACAAAATAAAAGAGCATTTTCTAGCCCTTCTTGGGTGGTAAATGTACATTGCATAGATTAATGAAAAAGCAAGAGGACATTATTTGCACAATTATCCTTATAAATTACAAATCCAAATACATTCATGTCTAAATGTGCAGATTTCTCACTGAATGATATTTATCTGCCTTAATAGGTACCTGTCAAATGCATTGGATTACCAATCTCCTCATCCACAAATGCAGTGATGGATTGTGTATTGAAAGAATGGTTGATTGTTGATTATGAGGAGGACCTATTACAAGCAGATAGTCCCAATTTAATTCCTAGATTTTTTTTTAGAATTACAAGACTTCTACTTCATGCTGTTGAGAGCTACTGCTGGTTAATGCAGGTAAAATTAGGCTTGATGAAAGAATAACCTCACATTACAGTTTTCTAGGACTGAGGCCATTTGCCAAGATTAGAGATTCATCCTTCTCACTCTCCTCCCTTTACCTAAGGCTTCCAATACATGAACATATTCCTGTAGCTTTCTTCCATATTCAGATTTCAATAATGGAAGCATTTTCAAAATTATTATCTTAACTGTGCATCTACATCTAAGAGATGTTAACAAAGATGGCCAATGCGTTAAGATACTCAGCCCTATTTTTGTGGACTCTGGAGAATAATTTTTCTGTCAAGTTTCTATGGTAAATTTGATGAGAAGATATTTTTATTTTGATATTTGCATGAACAAATATTGAAAACTCTACCTATGTAACCCATATATACATGCTATATACATACATACATACATACATACATACACACACAATTTAATTTTGTTGTATGAGGTGCAATGACAATAAAGTATGTATGTATGTATGTATGTATGTATGTATGTATGTATGTATGTATGTATAATATTCAGCTTTGTTCGGGTATTTTCCCACGTCATTATAGTTGTGCTTTTAAAGTTGTAGCGACGTTTTGGCAGAATCTCATCTGCCATTATCAGGCTCGTGTATTGGGTTCGTCTGTGTGTCAGGCTTTCACATCCGTTTCTGTTTTAAATTTGATTCTAGCCTCCTGCTGTGTTAGAATGGTTTTTTCTTCATCCTGAGTGTTTGGGAGTCTTGGTCTGTGTTTACTGGTCTGGGAGTTTGCTGTGTTCTGCTTGATTGGTGTTTCTAATATCTTCTGTCTGTTTTGTAGTGTTTTTTTTTTCTTGATTGGCTGGCAACATAGTGTTTCGTGTATTGGGGGCTTTTAGTGCGGCTTGGCTTCGAGTGAATGGCCCGCTATCGTTTATTAGGAAGCTAGGTTTCATCTGGGTGACTGGTTGGGGTGTGTTTGAGCTGAAGGTATCGGGGGGGGTCTGTTTGTGCCCAGGTGTTTGCTTGGCTTGTGGTATGGAGATTTTTTTGTTTATGAGTGCAGGCTTCCAGATAATTGACAGTCTGGTGGAGTCATCTCTTCTATTCATGCTTTCAGGTCTTTTTTCAATCACTATGGCTTCTCTGATAATTCTGTAGCTGGGGTTTTCTATAGTGGCTAGGGTTTGGGTGCCATTGAAGTCGATGCTATGACCTGTGGCTTTCATGTGTTGGACTAGTGAGGAAGTGTATTCCAGCCTTTTTACTGCATTTTTGTGTTCATCCAGGCGGGAGGCGGGTTCTTATTCTTCTATTGGTCTGTCCAATGTATGTGGCAGGGCATGATGTGCAGGGGACTTCATATATGCCTTGGTTTTCCAGGTCAATTTTATCTTTGGGGTTTCTTAGAATGGCTGCTATTTTTCTATCTGTTTTGAAGGCAGTCTTGATGTGATGCCTGTGTAATATCTTACTGATTTTGTCTGTAGTACCTCTTATGTAGGGCAGGACAGTTGTTCCATAGGACTGTTCATCTTCTAGGTCTCTATTACATCTCAGTGTGTTTTTATGGATCAGGCCTGTGATTTTGCTTTTGTGGAAGCCATTGACTGTCAGTACTTTAGCCAGAGTGCATAGTTCAGTCTTTATGTGTGTCTTGTTTGACAGGCATTTGGTTCTGGCAATTAGTGTTTTGGCCACGGAGTTTATTTGTGCTGGGTGGTGGTGGGATTGGGCACTGAGGTAGCAGTTGGTGTGTGTTTTCTTCTGGTATATGATGTGTCCTAGTGTGCCATCTGTTTTTTTGTAAATTAGTACATCTAGGAATGGTAGTTGTTTGCTTGTTTCCATTTCCATGGTGAATTTGATTTTTGTGGTTTGTGCTGTTTAGGTGTGTTAGGAAATTGTTTAGGTTTTCTTTTCCATGGGGCCAAATAACAAATGTGTCATCGATGTATCTTAACCATAGTTTGGGTTTGTAGGTGGCATTTGCCAGGGCTCTGGATTCGAATTCTTCCATGAACAGGTTTGCAATAACATGTGACAGTGATGATCCCATAGGGGCTCCTTCAATTTGCTTGTATCTTTGTCCTTTGTATATGTAATATGTGTTCGTTAAGCAGTGTTCTGCTAATTCCATGAGGTGTTTGGGTGGTTGGTATTTGTTTTTGATGATTTCTAAGGTTTCTTTTATTGGGACTTGAGTGAATAGTGAAACCACATCGAAACTTACAAGCAGATCTTTTTGTTCCACATGTAGATCTTTGATTATTTCTAAGAGGTCATATGAGTTTTGTACATGTGAAGCTGCTGTTTCAGCATGGGGCTGTAGCTGCTTTGCTAGGTATTTGCCTAGGTTTTGTAGTGGTGCTCGTCTGGAGCTGACTATGGGTCTGAGAGGTATGCCTTCTTTGTGTATTTTGGGGAGGCCGTATAGTTTGGGGTATCTGGAAGATTTTCTCTTGGGGTGATTATCTATTGGATTTCTTTGCTCATGTTGCTGGTTATGATTTTCTTCTTGGTTATTTTTTCTAGATATTTGTTGGGTCCGTGTTTATGGGTTTGTATATGGAGTTTTGGAGTAGGTCTGTCAGATTTGTTTCGTAGTCTTTTCTGTCCATTACTACTGTGGCATTACCTTTATCTGCTGGAAGTATGATTATGCTGCTGTTGTTCTTTAGAGCTTGCAGGGCTTTTAGTTCCTCTTCATGTAAGTTGCTTTTGGGTGGTTTGCTTGTGCATAGGATATTAGTGACTTGGTGTCTTATTCTATCAGCTTCATCTGTATTTAATTTAGTTAGGCTGGATTCCACTCCGCATATGATGGATTCTGTGGGGATTGATGACTCCACCAGACTGTGAATTATCTGGAAGCCTGCACTCACAAACAAAAAAATCTCCACATCACAAGCCAAGCAAACATCTGGGCACAAACAGACCCCCCTCTCCCGATACCTCCAGCTCAAACACACCCCAAATAGCCACCCAGATGAAACCTAACTTCCTAATAAACGATAGCCGGGTGTTCACCTGAAGCCAAGCCGCACTAAAAGCCTACCTATCAGCCTCCTGTGTTGTAACGACTTGGGTAATGGATTGTGTGATGACCTTCTGAGTTCTATTGTTTTGACATCCTGGGTCTTGTTCTGCAATCTCCTGGGTCATAATGACTGGGTAATGGGCTGTGTGATGACCTTCTGAGTTTTATTGTTGTGACATCCTGGGTCTTGTGTTGTAATTTCCTGGGTCGTTGGCTATGTTGCAACATCCAGAGGTTTTGTGGTGTAACCTCCTGAGTTCTGAGATGTGATATCCTGAGCAGGTGGCTGGGTTTTGGTTTGGCTTCGACTTTGAGGCCTGACTCTGTGTTCATAGCGTGTATCAGTTTGCTTGGTTTGCGGGTCGGGGTGTGTGGCAGCTGGTGATGTAGCCGTGGTCTGTTTCTGGATGGTGGTTGCCTTTCGTCTATGGGGTGGGTTTGGGTTTGAGTCTGGTGAGGGAGATTGGTGGTGGCATCATGTGTTGTTTTGGGTCCAGTGTTGGTTTTCGTGGCTGGGACTCGTTTGTTGATAAGGGCTAGTTTCCAAATGTCTGGTAGGCGGGTGGCATCATCTTGTTTATTCATGTTATGAGGGTGTTTCTCTATTTCGATGGCTAATCAGGGTAGCCATATATATATATATATATATATATATATATATATATATATATGGCTACCCTGATTAGCCATCGAAATATATATATATATATATATATACACACACACACACACACGTATATATACACCCACATATACATATACACCCACATACACACACACACACACACACACACACATATATATATACATACACATGCATATACACTACACACACACACACACAGACACACACATGTGCATGTATATATATCACTGTCCATTTTGAATACATAGCAGAAAGAGGAGAGTTCACAAGGTTGATACTATATGGAACAAAACTGTGATCAAATTTAAATGGCCTACTTCAGATACCATGAAGCCTCCTCCCAGAAGGTAACAAGGAAAACAGACCATGATGTGTAGTATCCCAGACAATACTGTAGACCCTGCTCAAGCATTGCTTATATGGCATGCCCTAGATAGAAGGAAGTGAACTATCAACTATTTTTTCTGCCATCCTTACCACCCTCTGCACCACCATTCTGTTTGAAGCAGTAATGCTTCCAAATCAGACAGTAATGCCATATGATGGGTTACTCTTGGTCATCAATCTGTAGAAAGTGGTAAGGACAAGGGAAGAACGATGTACTTTTCTCAAGCAGAATGCAGAAAATGCAGGTGCTGCTGTGCCCACTTCACCAGCCTCTCACTGTTGAGTGAACAAGTTAGTGTACTTGTTAGCTATACACCCAGAAAGTTGATGCTGCTAACTACCTCCACAGGTGAATCATTAATATGTAGAGGTGTATGGCTGTGCCTGCTTTTTCTGAAAGTGGCAATGATCTCTTTAGTTTTTCCTACATTTAAGATGAGGCTGTATTTACTATACATTTCTTCAAGCCCTAGATTACCCAGAACCAGAGCCTAACATTTTGTAACTTGAAGTAGAAAGAGCAAATAATTTCCCTCTATCCAGGATGATATCCATAGTACGGAAGGCTGACCAAGTTTTGGCTCATGAGACAGAAAATCCCACAAGAATCTTTTCCCTTCCTGTCAGTAAAAATATGGTACTAATTAAAAATAAATGAAAATTTGCTGCCCTTTGATGACATTCTAATTCAGCTGTCTGAGAAGATTGCTTCATGTTGCCTAATAACAGGACTGGCTAAAAGAATTCACTTCTTCATACAATTCATAGTAATGAAAAAGTTGATTGCTGCTTCCGAAGCCTATTAACATCTAGAATTAAGGTTCATATTGGTCAGACTTCACATCTGAAAGATTAAAGCAGATTTATTGATTTTTCATAAATAAAGACATCATAAATATGTGTACATGCATATATCCCTTTTATCTGTAGTGTCCATTAACATTTTTCTGGAGGGTTAAGAATAAAGCAATTCAAAATATTTTTACTTTACTTTACTTTACTTTACTTTACTTTACTTTACTTTACTTTACTTTACTTTACTTTACTTTACTTTACTTTACTTTACTTTTACTTTACTTTTACTTTACTTTATTGTCATTGCACCTCATACAATGAAATCAAACACCAACTTCAGTGCACATCATGACCATGACTATGAAAATAAACACAAACACACATCCTTTACCCTCCACACATTGAATTGAAAATTTCCGACACCATCAACACTGCACTATACAGCAGAATTCAAAAGAGTTACTGCCCTGGGATAGAAACTGTTTTTCAGCCTATTTGTCCTTGTTTTTATTATTCTGTATCGTTTGCCAGATGGTAATAGTTCAAAAAAAGGGTTCCCAGGATGAGATGAATTTTTAAGAATGTTTTGCACTTTCTTAAGGCAGCGGGAGCTATAAAGCTGTTCCAAAGAGGGGAGAGGGCAACCAGTGAACTTCTGGGCAATGGCGTTAACCCTCTGGAATGCTTTCCTATCTGCCACTGTGCAACTGGCAAATCATACAGAGGTGCAGTAAGTTAAAATGCTCTCTATAGTGCAGTGGTAGAAGGTCATCAGCTGTTTTACATTCAGTTGTTGTTTTCTTTTAAAAGATGTATTGCAATAAATGGAAGTGGGTGGGAAAAATTGTTAAATTAACATGAATTCATCCTAGTAGTTTGGAAATACTTTGCCATTGCCTGCTTCCTAAAGCTGAAAGAGAGTGACTGGCCAAGGCCATCCAGCTGAGTTTGTACCTAAAGAAAGACTAGAACTTATAGTCTCCTGCTTTCTAACCCAATGTGTTAACCCATGGGTGTCAAATTCGTGTCCTCACGTTGCTGTCATGTGATGTATCACAATGGAGAAACCCTTTGCGAGCTGTGGTGGGTGTGACCTGCTCGTTATACATCTGGCTCGTGGGCAGCCAATTTGATACCCCTGTCTTAACCACTACACCAAACTGCCTCTAAAACTGAAATAGTCATTGGTAAAAGTTCAGAAAGCAATTTAATTTAATCTACTAAATCAATCTGTTCATGATACCCCTTTATAAGTGCACCATACTGTAGTTTTCATTCCTTTAAAAAAGTGGGTCCACATTTTCATTTGATGACATTATCTTGACCAATTATGCAACAATATCAACACAATCTTAGCCAGTCACAGAAAACTAATCAGGTCAAAACTGGTCACTAACTGGATAGGAAACTATTAGGAAATCACAGGGCTGAAGGTTATGCTACCGTCCCTCCCAAAAAAAATCAAACAGAAAAAAAACAACAATGACAAATCATTTCTGTATTGTTACTAAGAAAATTACATGGCTGATTCCATGAAGTCATTAGAATGGAATTTGAGTTGAAAGAGGTTTTTCTGTAAAATCTGTCCACTCACTTCCCCGTTCATTGTTCAATTTTTGGTCGTTTAGAGGGGTATCTGGGTCAAAAAAAGTCAAGATGGTAACCACAATTGCAAAAAATAAAACCTCACTCTTTTTTAACAGGCAGTGGAGGGTCCCCTTGTTTCCTGATGAGGACATCCCTGCCTAGTCATATTTTGGCAGAGGAAAAGGAAGGAGCTTCTAAGAACAATAGCTCTTACCAGAGGTGGTATTCAGCCAATTCTGACCAGTTCTGGAGAACCAGTAGGAGAAAATTTGAGTAGTTTAGAGAACTGGCAAATACCACTTCAGACTGGAGATTTTACAGTATCCTTTCCCTGCCATGCCCACCAAATCATGCCCATAGAACAGGTAGTAAAAAATTTTGAATCCCATCACTGGCTCTTACAGTGATTAAAAATAGTTGATTTAAACTCACTCCCTCACAAACATGGGAACAGAAACAAAATCCTAGAACTTGGAGTCACAGCAACCTTTGGCCCTCTGTCACATGTTGAATATAGCCAGTACTTATAAGAGGTTGTTCATATCTAACACAGAACACTGTTTAAATCAGGGGTCTTCAAACTTGACAGCTTTAAGAGTTGTGGACTTCAACTCCCAGAATTCCTCCTCCAATCATGTTAGCTCAGGAATTATGGGAGTTGAAGTTCATAAGTCCTAAACTTGCCAAGTTTGAAGACCCTTGGTTTAAAACAATGTAGTTTAACATGTATGAACTACAACTGTCAGACTACATTAGCCAGCCAAGCTGGCTGGGGAATTCTGGGAATTGAAATTCACATATCTTCAAGTTGCTAAGTTTGGGAAACACTGATTTAGATTGTAATATAGGAAAGCATCATTATAATGAAAAAAAAGCAGTTTGGCTTACTTGTGCTTGTTTCATTAAAATCCATTTCTTCAATAACATAAAACAGCTTTTGCTTTACTTCTCTCCCTACCCTAGGACAGAAAAGAAAAGTTAGTCTAGATTTTTCACACAACTTTAACTTCCCAGCTGCTTCATTGTTTCTGTTTCCCTAGAAGCCAATGGAGCAAAACTGATTTAAATCTGGTCTGTAGTTCTGAATTATATAGCTCATCTCACCTCCCCCTCTTGTTGAGCTCACTTCAGAGACTAATTTAAGTCAGAATGCCTGGAATGATATGGACACACTTCAACAACAAGTCCCATTGAAACCAGCAGAGCTTACTTTCAAGTAAATATTCCCGCTTGTTTGCCAGTTCCAAAGATAAAAACACTGCAAAAGACATCCCATGAACTGCTTATAATTGTTAGAGTTGCATCAACCATGCAAATTATGGGTGAATAATTTGTTTATTTTGCTGAGAAATAGACACTCCATCAATAAGTAGATGGATCCAGAACAAAAGCTGAAGTTCATTTCATTAAAATTATGAAAGAATCTACTTTAACTGAATACTTTTCCATCAAATTAATTTAAGCATTTCCCCTTTCCTTAAACAGTTTCCCTAATTGTTCAATAATACTTAAAATTTGATAAATACTTCAATTTCTCATTCCTTGTCTTAGTAAATGTGTGTAAGTAAATGGAAGGAAATAATCAAACTGCAGGTAAAACAGTGGTTCCATCTTTGCTGGATGAGTTTGGACCACAGTTATTCTTGTGAAGATAAAATGAGAGGACATTTCTCTTTGTTCTGATACAAAAGATAGGGTAGATATGTAATTATTATTATAATCAGATTTAAAGTAATGGACCCAGTTTGGTGTAGTGGTTAAAGGCACCAGGCTAGAAACAGGAAATGTGTGAGTTCTACTCAGGTGGTACAAAACCAGCTAGGTTACCTTAGACTACTTATTATCTCTTAGTTTTTGGAAGAAGGCAGTAGCAAGTCACTTCTGATAACTTTGCCAAAAACAAACAAACAAACCCTGCAGGAACATATCCAGTTGCCAGAATTCACACTTGATTTGAAGGTGCTATCTATTTATCATATAAGAGAATGAGGCCAAGATTTAAAGCATTTATCAGAATAGTATATGTGTACGACTTTCACAATTTCTCTAGTTTTACACAGGGGATATGTGTGGGTCCCCCCCCCCCCCACACACAGTTACATTCACCACCAGGAGGAAGCACGTCACTGGTTTCATCTTATTAGGAATCAACAGGTAGTCCTTGTCTTACGACCAGAATTGGGACTGAAATTTCTGTTGCTTAGCAATGTGGTCATAAACTACAACTGCATAGCTTAGTCCCTGCAGTTTTGGTCATTAGGTGAGGCAACTTCCTTCTGGCTTCCCACAAGCAAAGTTGGGGGGGAAGCTAATAAGAAGATGCAAGTCCTAAAACTACAGGTGACTGCTGGTGGTGGGGTTGTGGAGGTAGTGAGTGTATGTGTACAGATGTGAGGGTATGTAAGAGAGGTGCAGAGGTGGTATTCAGCAGGTTCTGACCAGTTCTGGAGAATCAATAGTGGAAAATTTGAGTAATTCAGACAACCGGCAAATACCACCTCTGACTGGAGATTTTACAGTATCTTTCCCTTACCAAGCCCACCAAGCCACATCCACAGAACCGGTAGTAAAAAAAATTGAATCCCACCACTGGAGAGGTGCTATGTGAGTTGGGAAGAATGTGCAAGAATGATAGCAAGGTGACTTTCTGTGGAAGCCAGCAGAGAAGATTGTAAGTTCTGCTCAGGTGATCATGGGTGCTTAGCAATTGGTCATAAGTCTGAATGGGTTGCCAAGCATTACTTTGTAATCATGTGGCTGCAGGATGCTAGCACAGCCAGAATTGTGAGAACCATCCTTAACTACCATTCATTCAATGCCATCATAATTTGGAACAATCACTGACCAAATGGTTGTAGTTTGGTACAGTACTATCTGTATTCAGATTTTACTGTATGGTCTTTAAAGCCTTTGCCAGAAACGGATACTCAATAGGGGTACAGGAAGGAATGTAGGGACAATATCAGAGAGGTCAGCTATGAAACTGGAAGATATATTTTTCAGGTTAAATATCACAGCTGGATCACATTCCTGATTGTAGATTCAGGTGGATTCAAATGACTGTATGTAGGCAAGGTGATAGCTTTAAATACAAGCAATATGGCTTTATAAGCAGTGAGTGTAAATAGAAACCTCTTTTATTTTTGTTTTTTAATCACCCATAATACAATAAGTTGCAGCAGATAGCAGTACCTTGCCAATTTTGCTGTTCTTGAAATTACTAAAACATGTAGGATCTAGTAAGCATTTGAACGGATGTCATCAGGAACTCCCCAAGTTTTAGGTTAGGCAGGGAAGTCAAAAATACATTCCAGAAGAAGGTACTGGCAAAGTTTTTATATGGTTGCCAAAATAGCCCCATAACCATTATGTCTTTATAATCAACAGTAATAAGCTCAAATGGAATATTTCTCCTTTTAATGTACTATAATGGAATCACCAGTTCATAGTTTCTAGAATGATGGGTAGGTGAAGCAAAGAACAGTAAGCAGAAGGTTGTTAACACATTTTTCTCAAGTAATGCTCCATACAAAATCATGCCTCTCTTAGATGGGAATCTGAACAAAACTGTGCCAACTGTGTTGGTTGTAGGTTTAGACCAGGGGTATCAAACTGGATTTCTTTGAGGACTGGATCAGCATTGTAGTTCTCCTCTGTAGGCTGGATCAGTGGGGGGAGACAGGACAAACATCTCCTGCAGCATCTTGCTGGCATGGGGGGGGGGGCACTGTGTATAGTTTGCCAATTGCACAATGGCAGATAGGAAAGCACTCCAGAAGGTTATCATCAAGCCCAGAGGTTCATTGGTTGCCCTCTTCCCTCTTTGGAAGAACTTTATAGCTCCTGCTACCTTAAGAAAGTTCAAAACATTCTCAAAGATCCATCTCATCCTGGGAACCCTTTTGTTTTGAACTATTACCATCTGGCAGACGGTACAGAATAATAAAAACAAGGACAAATAGGCTGAAAAACAGCTTCTATCCCAGGGCAGTAACTATACTGAATTGTACTGCACAGTGCAATATTAATGCAATATTAGGGTTTCAATTCAATTGTATAGAATGTGAAGGATGTGTGTTTGTGTTTTTATAGTTACAATGTATACTGAAAATGGCATTTAATTTCATTGTACATGGAGCAATGACAATAAACTACTCTAAACTAAAATGCGAGGCCCCTCCTACTCCATGTTTTTGGTCTAAATGGCCTCCTACAGTACCCTGCTGGGCAAAACGGGGCACAGGGCCCCTGCTTGAGGCCCCTTGTGCTCTGTTTTCAGCCTAGACAGTCTCCTGCAGCACCCTGTTGGCCAAAATGGGATACGGGGCCCTCAAACACCCCCATGCCCCGTTTTGGCTGGCAAGGTGCTGCAAGAGGTCATCAGGGCCAAAAATGGCATATGGGGGGCTGCGTGAGGCCCCGCATGCTCTGTTTTGGCTACTAGAGGCACCGCGGGCCAATCCTTTGCTATTTCTAGGCTGGCCCCACAGGCCGGATTTAAGCACCCAGTGGTCTTATGCGGGCCATGGGCCTTGAGTTTGACACCTCAGGTTTGGGCTATCTTTTAGATCAAAGGCACCTGAAGATGGGAAGAAACCTCATGGTAATCATACAGGTACCGTAATTCTCAACCTATGACCATAATGGAGCCTGCCCATTACAGCCATAAGGCATGATGGTTGTAAAGCAGATCTTCCATATGATGATCCAATTTTATGATCTTTTTCATGGTGGTTATTTAAGTGAACATTACAGCCATTGATCAGTATGACTGGTTTTGCCAAAACCCAGAAGTAAACATTGGTTTTCAGCAAAACATCATAAAATGCAGTCACAATCACGGGACACTGCAGCCATAAATATGGGCCTGTTTCTGAGTATCCAAAATGCGGTCATTTGAAATATACAGCCCTCAGTTTGGTTCAAGGAAAGCAGTAACCTGCTTTGCTTCAACCAAATGTCAAGTAAAATTCATCTAATTTAAGGGCAACAGGGAAGCTCTGTTTCTTATGTTAGCGGTCTGTTTTTATTTGTTGATTAATTACTGAAAATGAAAAACCATTGCTGATTGATTGTAAATCAGCTAGAGAGCCATCAGTAGATCCACATATAAATTCTGTCAGATTCCTCATTGGTGACTGCTATGATACTGCTTTGCCTTTTTTTTTTTGGTGGTAAAAAAAAAGTGTTAAGCTAGTACAGTTTTATGATTTGCTTTCATTATTGAGTGGCACCTTTGTTAAAGAGACCAAGGATAATTTATGCTTAAGAATGACAAACTAGGACATTTATTTATAATATGAAAGGAGCAAGGCTAGGCTCTAGAATTCCAGAATCCCTTTTAATTTTAGTATAATTTCATGGAAGCTTGGATTCTTTTGCAGAAATACATCCCAAGCTTAAATAAATGTTTGCTGTGGTTCCATCACATCCAGACTCCAATGCAGTTTATCTAAAGGTATTTAATCACCAATCAGCTTTTTATTGCAATGTTCTAAAGTGAAGCTTCTGAGTTGAAACAGTATTTTAGAGATTAGTATCAAAATGTCAGACAGCAATATTAATCATCCAGATGTGTTCCAAGAGAGCAGGTATTTGGCAGGACAAATGAAATCCTTTTCTTTTCTGCTAGACTAGGGCATTCATAGGGCGACGGTCTCTCTCTCTTTCCCCGTTTCCTCCTTTGGAAGACGATAAATCACAGGCTTTGTCAGCAAGTCATGAGAGGGGCTGCTGTTTGTTAGAATCCGTCCAGCCAAATATCAGAGTTGCATGGATTGGAAGTTAGAGCTCAAGGGATTTTTAAATAGAAATAATAATAATAATAATAATAATAATAATAATAATAATAATAATAATAATAATAATAATAATAATAAAATCATGAAGAGCTCCATTTCTTTACCCCTTCCATATTCTTTAACAGTTTGCCATGAAATCATAGAACCAAAAACGAGGAAAAGGAAAAAACTGAGGAAAATGTGAGTGGTTCAGTTTGGAATATTTTGTGCAAGTGTACATCCCAGCACAAGAAGTTGGCAATCTTTTTTTTAGGCCTGTGCAGATATTATCCCCAAGTCACTGCCATGATTCAGTGGCCTGTGCAGTCACAAATACTGCTCACCTTCTAGCTGAATTTTTCCTTTTTATAATCTCTATTTCCTTTTTTTCCAAGAAGCTGGCACATGTCCAAAACAGTCACTAGACTGGGACTACACACATTTTCCATTTTCCAATAATGCCTGCGGAACCTGAAGGTTATGCTTGCATCTTCACTCCTCCATGCACTGATGTTATTGAACTAGATAATAAAACATCATCAAGAAGAAAAGTAAGCTTAGAGAACACAAGAACCCAGTAAGAAAATATTTTGAACAGCTAAGTGGGGTGATGAACTGACATCTTGGTTTCTATGAGAGCCACAGAGACAAAAATGATCAAGCCTAAAGGGAAAAACAGCTCTCAAGTGATCTACTAGAGTACTTGAGAATGATCTCAACTTTGGGAGCATTTACTTTGCTTTCAACTGAGGCACCCTAGGATTTAAACTAGGGTCTTTGTTTGCTGGATCTCTGGATGTGCTGTATCTTTGTTATTCTGAGACACCCTTAATATACAAAGTGTACAACTTATAGTGACCAATCTATCTGTGAATTGATGTTGATGAACACAAATTCATGTCTTCATCACTTGCAAATTCACTTCTTCATCTCTAGCAAATGCACTCTAAATTAGGATTGCTTTTGAAAGAAAACAGAGTTCTGATAGTTGAAATAAAAGCTGTCTGAAAACACTCTAAAAATTAGGTAACTTACAAGCTTGGTGTAGTAGCCTTCTTTCATTATAGCATCTGCAAGATGTGTTTGGTATTATTAGCTCCTCAGTTAATGTTCTATATGCAGTCCCTTATAGCACATTTGCATTGCAAAATCTGCCCAGAAATAAACTCACTGAATTCAATAGTATGTAATTCTAGGTAAGTCTCTATAGGGTTGCAATCTAAATCTTTTTTTTTTTGCTAAACCAGGAGAGCAAAAAGAAAAATTATCCTTTCAGGATGGATCTGTGAAATTCTTAGTTAAGATTACTTACAATAGATGTCCCAAGTCTCCTCTCCCTTATTTTTACTTTCTGTTAATTAATCTTAGATCCTCAAATTCCCTGCTCATGATCTCACATTTTTCAATCTGGCACACAATAGGATACCAAAAATGTGTGTGTATCTACAATTGGGCTATATAAATCAATACTGGGAATTATGGTAAACGTGATTAGGGGGCAGCTGACACATTAAACAACTTTTTTTGTACTGACAGATGGAGAACGGGAGGTATGTATGCTAAGGGCCCAGCAGGGAGTGGGTTGATCTTGAATGCATTGTGTAACGCCTATATTCCAAGTCTCAAACGAGGCAGCCCAAGGCAATGATTCCGAAATAACTATTCCGAAGTTATTGTTCCAATGGGAGTGAGGGAGCCTCAGCTACCGGTATCGACCTCCAATTTCACCCCGCCCCGTAAAAGGGCGGGTTTTGCATCGCCATGCCACGCCGCCCAACTTTTCTTATCTCGGGTACCAGACTTCGCGGCTCATTGCTCTAGCCTTCTCCTAGAACCCTGCAGTCAACTCCAGGGAAGCATCGGAAGAATTGAAGCTTCCTTTTCCAAATGCTTTATTGTTTGTTAGGGAGCCAAGGGCGACATCATTATTCATATTCATGGGATATTAATTGCTACTGAGAAAGAAGGAGTCAGAAAGCAGCAAGGCAAGCAGGGCGGGGCGAGAGAGTGAGAGAGAGTGAGCGAGAGAGAGAACGAAACGAAGCGAAGCCAATCTTTCTTTGGTCTTCCGGCGAAAAGGGTACGCCCCGTGGTTCACGGTGAGGAGACCACCGTGAACGCGGGCGACTGTTTACGCCTGAGAAAAAGCGGAAGGGAGTCCCCTGGCGGCAGGGCGCTGCACTGCAGAGCGCCTCGGGAGGACTCTGATTCGCCGCCAGTTTCAGGCTGTAGAGGCTGGGGTGCAGCTTAAAGTCTCATAGCTTTCTTTCCCTCTTCCTTTTTCCAGCTGAAATGATTCGGACAGCGCTCTGGGGCTCTGCCACCCAGACGCTTGTATTGCAGCGCTTGGCTTCCCCTCCCCTTCCTCCTTCCACTTCTCCTCCCCCTTTCTTCCCTTTCTCTGCCTTCCCCCTAAAGAGATGATCAGCCAAGGTCTTTGCAGATAGATTTTATCGAAACTTAAAGAGCAGCCATCGCCGGGCACTTGCTGGCCAATAAGTCATTTTTAATAGAGACAAATCACTCGGAACGCCCAGGAGGCAATAGCGGTGGCTACTGCTGGTGCCGCTGGCTGCTGCAAAAAGACACGGGCGGTCCGGACAGCCTCAGGTCTCTTTCCTCTTGCAAGTTTCCTGCCACAGTGACATTCCTGGGCGCTTCCCTTCCGAAACCGGCGGCACCTCTTTCTACGGGACCTCTGTCCATATCATGGAGCAACCGCGCCGAGGGGACCCTGTCCGAGCACCCGAGCCCGCGTAGCTGGCTTTTGATTGCTGTGCTGATTTCTTTTCCTATGGACTATTGCCAGAGATCGACACCTGCTTTCGGACCCCACATGCAGTAGGTGGACGCTTTCCTTTTCCCCACGAGCTTTGGGGGGGGGGGGGAAGAGGGGGAGAGTCGAACAGCGGGAAGATTTGGCGACCAGCAATGAGGCAAAGAGGGTCAGGACAAGCCAGAGACAGAAGAGCAGCTTCGAAGCACCGAAGAGGGGTTGGATGGGGGTGTGGGTGGGGGGTGGAGGATCTGTGTGAGAAAGCGAGGTGTGTGCGCGCGCGCACGAGGTTCTTTGGGCGCCTCTCGGGTTCAAGCCACTGTCTCGAAACCTTTGCCTGGAACTTGAGCTTGGTCTCGGCCATGATCCGGGAGCCCAGGTTAATCGATTGGCTCCCCTCAGCCTCCCCCGTCGCTCTCCTGATCCTTCTCCTCCCCCACTTTCCGCTCCCTCCTGGCCGAGCGCGTAGCTTCACTCCTGCCCTACGCGAAGAGTCGGGGTGGCGGATCTGGTGGATGCCCTCTTTTCCCACCCTCCTAGACAACTGTAGGACTGGACATTGGAAAAAAAAAACACACCCCAGCTCTTAAGCCTCTCGCTCTGGAGTCAGCCCGCAACTAGTTAATTTGGCCCAAGGAAAGCTCTTCTCCCGGCGCTCTTGCCAAATGGACCAATTCTCTTTGAGGCATCCCTTTCCCCCCCTCGCTGGCTGGGTGTCCCTTCCCCTTCCCCTCGGCAGCTAACCTTGTCTCGTGGTCATGGAGTTTATCCTTTCATTTTTGCCTAGGCTGAAGCGAGCTGTCCTGGCTCTTTAAAGTAGATGCCGGGTGGATCTATGGTTCTGGCGAAACAGAGAGGGAGCCCGAGCAGCGCGAAGGAAGTTTGAGCCGCGAGGATGCAGCCCACATATTGGTACGCAGTGCTTCTGCTGCAACCTGTGCTGTACCTGGTAAGTTCCTGCGCCTCTCTGTCCCTCTCTCTGCTCCTCTCCCAGCCGGGGTTGCCGGCGGGATATCAGCAGAGAAGGCCTCGATCCTGGGGGAGAAGTCCAACACTTCAGACAAACTTCTTGCATCTCCGAGTACCTCCATCAATCACGGACGTACCCTGTGGCAGAGAGGAGAGTTCGGCTCCAGCAACTTCAAAGGTCTAAGCTTCAGGTTGAACAGGGGGAGGTCGCTCTTGGAGCGTTTTCACGTGGACCTGGAGGGTCACACAACGGATGCCGGGCAAGGGATGTTGCAATCTTGACCAGGGCTTGATTTTGTGTGGGAGATTCAGAGTGTGAAGGTAGGAATCCTGCGCAGCAATTCTTGGCAGGATTTTGCTAGTTAGCGGTGGTGTTTCGGACTCACGTTCTGTAAAACTTTTTCCTCCTCACGTTCTTTTAGTTGAGCATTGAACATTCTGTTTACACTTAAGGGGGCCAAAATTACAGGGCACTTAGGAAACACACGGGGTTGAGTTCCAAGGCCATTCTGATGAGTCCGCTGTCACCCTCATTCTCCGACCCCTCCCTCCGGCGCACAGTCCGAAATTCTCTTCCAGATCCGGTGCCTTCCTAATGACCTTCCATCTCTTTCAAACAATTGGCCAGCCGCCTCATTAGTTGGAGCAGTCGGCTTCCTGTCCAAACTGGGGATGATGGGAATTGTCGTTTGACAATTCTAGGCGGGCGTATTGAGAATTGGAACCCAATACACGTCCTAGGAGCTAGGAATAGGAAGCTAATATTTGGCAGAATGCTTCTCGGTGTGATTATTGGAAGTCAGCTTCTTTGTCTCCATGCCTCATACTTCGGGGTTTAGAATGGTCCTCCGGACCGAGGGAAAAAGTCTCCGTTGTTACTCCAAAAAGTCCTTCCAGTCGTTTTCCATTAGCGGGAATCTTGGTCGTGGGAAAATAAAGTCCTGTTGGTTATTCTTCCCCGCCCACCACAGAATAAATCCTATCCATATGAACCATTCTGCTGTGAGTCCACCGAGCACCCTCCCTTAGCCTACTCTTAAAGTGCTCGGGAATAACTCCCGTTTAAGATTACCGGGGGCATAGAGGTTGCAGCTTCTTCTTTTCGCGCGGAATCCACTTCTCTGCACGGATCGAACGATCTGCATCCCCAGAGCCCGACATTCGGGTTTTTTTCGGAAGCCACCGGTTTACAGATCGGATAAACGACAGTACGAAGATTAGGGTGGAGAGGAAGAAAACAGAGAACAAGAGCTGAAAAGGCTTGGGTGTAATTTCAACCCAACAAGCAGAAACCTTCTTTAGGGTCTTCCGCGGTAAGCCTTTCTTCGGAAGCTTTTTCTCCCCGCTACCTGTAATTGCAAGCTTTAGGCGCTTGAGGGCGCTGTGTCCCAATTTCAACCTCGCTCGGGACATCTCGGGGTAAACAGGTGAACACGGGGGCAACCCCTCCCGTTGGAAATTATCGCTCTTGGATGCTATCCACCTGCTCGTGTAACCTTCGCTCCCTCTCCCTCCCAAAGGAGGGTCGTTTTAATATATTGGAAAGCATTTTTGTCTTTCCTTTTAATAAAAGACCAACATGCGTGCATTCTGACTATCCCTTCTCCGTGCGGTGGGCAGATGTGGATCTAAAAGGAATGTGAGAACTGGCTGGAGATTGGGCGCTCCTCCAAGATTCTCAAAGTGGCAAGACTCACACAAGTGACATCACATAGGGCAATGACTCTGCAAAGCTTCATTGACTACAGATACCTGAAAGGGTCATTTACCCTTTGCAATTTAAAAAAATGGTTGGGTGGAGGGGAGATTTTGTAGCGCCATCCCTATTCCATTTGATTGTTGTAAGCGGTGTTAAGAAAACGAACACGTAACCAGGGTCGAGATTCCTAAACTGCGTGATTTTTTCCTCTTTCGCCCCTCATGTTGTTTGGTAGAACTTAAAATAAGTCCTTATTCTAAATGTACGGCACGCTGGAAACAAGTGCGTCAGTTTTAATTGTAAACTGGGAGCATTTGAAATGCATTCCGTACGTAAACTATGCTGATTCAATTACTGTTTAGTTACCAATTTCATTACCTGAGTGTCTTCACTTCCTCCCCCCACACCCAAGAGAATTTCCTGAAAACAATGCAAGATTTAACTGAATTTGAAAATAAACCAACGCTTCAGCCTTTTCTCGACTTGGCCCAGACTTTCTCCTCAGCCCAACTTTATGGTTCATATCCAAGTCGCCCGTTCTTCTAATCATGCTCGACTTCTTGGCTGAGTTTCCCGGGACCTTTCTGCAATCAGGTCGAGTGACAGCACTGAGCTTTTCAACCTTAATTAAACTTGACTAAAGCATTTAGTGGCGCGAACCAGTAAGGAGTAATGTTTTGTTGCCTGCCGTCTCTTCCTCCATGGAGGCCGAATTGTACAGAATGAGCCGGAGCGAAGCAATGTGGAGGGTTGGAGAAAAATAAAATCCGCTTTCATTCTGAGTTCCGCCGGCAGTGAAAATCGATCGCGATGTATAAAATGAAAGGGAAGATGGATTCCAGTTCCAAAGGCGTCTGCTGCCAGGCTCTTGTTTGGCTGTTCAAGCGCGAAGCTCGGCTGGACCAGGCTCTGTCTTTCTTCAGCCTGTCGGGCTCCGTTTTTGACACATCCGATCTCCAGCCGCGGCTGTCCGAAAAGGTGAAGAGGCTGTATCCACCCAACCAATGTAATCTTAGCTTCAAGCCAAGTGAGTTGCTGGCTAAAGTTACTGCGCCTCCCAAGGCTTTTAGGACAGCGGGTGCTTTTTTGGCCAAACTCCGGATTAAAGTCGGGAACGGCTTCCGGGTGTCTCTGGCTCTGGAAGGAATTTGGGGGGCAGCGCCTTAACAAGCTTTCCCTCAGCTCTCCTTTCCCTTTGGCTTAGTCCTCGGAGAATCTCAGTGTTGGCTTCTTCCGGGTGATCCTGAGACCTCAGAATCCCTCCTTTCTTTACACCGGGGAGCGGTACGTTGGAAGAATCCCTGGATGGTGCAGAATAGCCATTTCATCAGGAAGCTTTCGTTAAAACAAGAACAATCTTCCTTTGGCGGGCGAATCGCCACCCATATTTAAAATGTGCCCAATGAATAATAGATAATTCCCCAGGCTCACTGTGGATGAGCCTATACATACCGTTCCCTTTAACGTTTCCTCCGTGTGTGTGTGTGTGTGTGTGTGTGTGTGTGGTGATGGGGTTAGACACGAACTATTAGGGGAGTTGGAATCATTCCTAACTTGAATCTGATATTACTTCTGGAGCGTTTCCAGCAGGCTTCCAAAGTATGAAGATTACACTTTGTGAGTTATATATGACATTGGGAGAAACATATACAGGACACTGTGAAATAAGACAAATAGGCAAATAATTTAATATATAAAAACTTACTTTTATAGGCAAATGTACAATACCAACAGGAATTATATCTTCTCCATTTACACACTAAAGGCAAGAATAGTTATGTAAATATGTCCACACACATATTAACTCATTAAACGTATTAATATGTCTCTGTGTACCTTTATTAGACAATCAAAAAGCTCCTCACCCACATATAAATTATTTAAAACTTTGTAAGAAAAGTTTTTTTTGAGGGGCGTATCTGTTATGCATGGCAACTAGATGGAATCCACCAAAACACTTGAAGCGAGGCTCACTGTCTCAGAGACGAATCTCGTTAATTTCAATAGGATTCATTGCGTTCAAACCCAGACTGTGGTCACCGAAGGAGACAGGAAGAGGCCAGACAGAAGTACAAATTGTAACTTGCAAACCGGCCTCTCCCCTCCGACCTTGATTTAAAGTTTTTTTTTTCCTTCCTGAAGTCTTGGGGTTTCTTCCACTTCAGTAGTGATCACAGTCAAAACCTCCATTGTGCAGATTACGCCGCTACGGGGAGGCGGCAACCTCCGGCCTTGCTAGAGATGCTTGGCGTCCCGAGGCAGCCTCAAGTCGCCCAGCTTTTCCCTAACTGGCGCCTGCCATATGGGTGAGACTTCATCTCCCATCACCCAAGCGGGACGGTAATGGGAACTTGTCGTCCAAATAGGCGGGAAGGCGCCAGATTAGAAAAGCCTATGGTCTATCAGCAAGGCCGCGTCGAAATATTTTCCCGCCAATTGTGGCGGCTAATATTCTCCTGAAAACATTGAAGCCACCGACTCGTGGAGGAATAGGTTGATAGATTTGTTTCGACCCGTGTCCTGCTTAATAGTGTGAAACACCGAATCAAGTATTTTATTCTGATGATGAGACTTGTCCTTCTTTGCTTTCCAAGATTTATTTTAGGCGTATTTTCCTACATTTTCTGAACTCGAGATTGGAAATAAATGACTCCTTAGCACTACACGGAGTTGGTGTGGGTGAGTACGCTCTAAGAGTGTGTTAAGTAATAGCATTGTCTCCACTCCCTCGCACAATGTTCTGGACTAAATTACTTCGCAGCTTAGCGGTGAAGCAGATTTGTTTGCCCTTTAAATCCTAAACTTTCGCCCGTATCCTGATTGGGCAGTACAGTAGCTAGCCTTGCTGTCGATAAGGGGACTAATATTTGTAGATTAAGTCCCAGGCTTACTTGGCAGCCAACTTCGTGGTCTTCAGTAGAATATGTGTAAAGGCGTTGCAGACAGAAGGTGTAACGTTAGAACGGCTAGCAATACTTGTGGCCTCTTCGCGTGATTCCCTTTGACGACTTCGGTGTCAGCCACTCGACCTCATGAAGCTGGTGACTAGTAATTATGACATTGTTTTATTTATTTTTTTAAATATCGGAGTTGCCACCAGGAGCCGACCAAAAACCGTGTCTGAAACCCGAATACTTTTCCCGAAAAAGCTTAGCTGGGTTAGGGAAGTTGTATATACTTTATTTCAAGCGTGAGAGTATATACTTTTTACTTGAAATAGTGCCATGAAAGTGTTCCATTGACGCTGGTCGAAAATCCCAACAACTTTTGCTGTGTTTGCTATAAAAAAGAAAGGCCTTTATATAAAGCTGCCCCGATTCTGATTTCTACCCTGGTATTTATAATGCCTTCTTAGCTTCATCCAGGGAATGCCATTCTTTCAAGTTAAGGATCCCAAAGCACGACTCGGATAACGGCTCAACTGATATATCCTGAGGCCAATTACCTAAGGGAGGGGGCGTGATCACACCTTCCTATCTGCCCTTCTCAGATCGCACCGCCCAAGAGATCACCTGATTGCATCCTCGGAAAGGGTCGGCGGTTTTTTTCAAGACCTCTCCCCACTCCGCATTCCTGGAGGGCTGTCCACACTGGCGATTTCTAGCACCTTCCCGAGGCATAGAGTGATATATCGCTAATGCGGATAGGTGAGGACAATCGCTGGCGTGGATAGCCGGCTAGTGTGACCAAAGAAGGCTGGTAGGATTTGGATGTCATTGCTCCTAGACGGGTGCCTATGCTTAAGCAAGGGTGAACTGTAGGGTAAAAGGTTTGACCGATGGCTTCAGCTTCCTTTTGGGAGATTGTGTGTATGTGTGGGGGGCGAGATAATAGCTTTTTTTTTTTTTTTGGGTGACGCGGCTGCAGATTCTAGAGCAGCTTATATATATTTTTAGTCAATCCTCCCCCTTCCATGATTTCAGTGTCACTCTTTTCTTCTTCTTCTCAGAATTAAAGGGCAGAATTAGAACCCCTCACTCACACACACACACACATACCCGCCCTAAGTCAGCTAAGCATTTTCCTCAGGCTGCAGGGAAATTATTACCAACTGGGCCCTATTGTCCTCCACTAACGATTCCTCCCAAAGCTTTTTCAAAGATTGTGTGAGAGTGGGTGGGTGGGTAGTGAGAGTGCTGAAAGCATTTGGCTATTATTTAACTGCCTTTCTCCCCTCCCTGTCCTCCTTTCTTTGAAGCGATTTGCTGTACTTTTGTAGATATCCAGAGAAAGGGCACAACAGCTGCCCGCGCACCCGCGGTCGTCACAATTGATTTTGTTTGTTTGTTTGGAAGGATAAATAAATAAAGGGAACCCAGTTGAAATTTTCTGCCTGTAGAAAAATAGTTGCCCATAATAAGGCTGCGTAGGATTTGAAGGGAGTTGCGACAAGCGACCTATGAAATAAAAGTGTCTACTGCTAGCTGTGTTCTGGGTGGAAGTATGGGGTATGGCCACACGCATCCACACACATAGTATAATTATTTCTAAGAAAGCAATTATTAAGAGGAAAACAGCATGCCTTACAAAATACTCTTTGCGCTTCTATGCAGTCCGCTTCGTGCAGGCTCCGCGTGTACTCAATAATCATGCTTTTTATCCCAAATAACACATGTACATTATTATGGCGTATCTGGGGTCCTCGCTGGCATTGTAGACACAACCGTGCATTAAAGAGCATCGCTCGCTCCCACGGTGGGTCCAGTCTGCTGACTTTCCATTGCTTTTATCCTCCTAATCCTAAAGACGTTTTCCGGGATCAACACCCCCCCCCCCCTTTGAATCCAGCGCGGCTTCCTTTCGAGGAGATGAATAAGATGACCCGGTTAGCCTAGCCCGATCTTCCGGTTCAGATCATTAGCGCCTTGTTTCTGAGCTCGCTAATGCCGTTTTGTAGCGTTCAGGGATTCTACTGGGATACCCACGCGCGTTAGCAACTTTCCTCTGCTGCAGTTCTGCAAGCATTGGAGTTCAAAGAATTGCATTGATCCCATCCAGGACCCAGAGAGTTTCAAGCAAACGTTCTTCCTAAGGTAAAGTTCCGCAGGGACAGAAACCAAACTTAGATCTATACTAAAACACGATTTTTAGTTTTAAAAACACACACCATTTTTAGTTTTAAAAAAATCCCCACTTTTAAAATGAGGGCGGGGGCTTGTTGTTGCTCCTTCTCTTTCTCTTTAATATCAGGGGGGAAAACTCAGATTACTAACAAAGGCATTTAAGTGAAAAGCGAGTGGGCATTCTCCCCCTCACCCCCTTGCTGCGTTTAGCTTGCTAATTGAACTCCCGCTTCCTTCGGCCTCAATAGCATGTTTTAAATGTTGGAGTCTCGGGTGGGGGGTGTATGTGTGTGTGTTTCTCATTTACACAGGAAATATTCCCACCTGACAAATATTGTTGATTATCTTCATATATTAATGTTATTAACGTAAAATCGCCACTAGAGCAGCAACGGGGGGAAAAAAAGTAGGTTGTTCTTTCTTCCCCTTTGCTCCCTTGTTAGGAAGCGCTCGTTTCTCGAAGGAATCCACGTCTTGACTCCCCGGAATCGGAGTTCCTGCCTTCCTCCCTGTGTTGCGAGTGGCGCGAATGGCGCCCAGTGATTTCCCTTCTACCTTAACTCAGCCCGGGTTCGCCTAACTTAGCATGTAAAGCACCCCCTCGGGTGCTTGGTAAAATAGGAGCTTTTAGCTATATTTTCTGCTATGGGCTGACAACTTGACGACTCTGCTTGACGGATTTCTACTTCTCTCCCTCCTCCCAGTCTTCACCCCCACCCTTTTTTCCCTAAATCTTGGCAAGCACTTTATCAAGGATAAAAAGGTTCTGCCGTGAGGATGTCACTCAATTTATGGTGAAAGTCGAATGAGTTACTTTTAATGAAAGTGCATTCACGACGAATATTGCCAGCCATTTCCTGCACAGGCTCCCTCGGATGGAAGGAAAGGGGGGCATGGCCGGTTTTTCTCCCCTGAAAAATACACCCCCTCCAAACTCATTTATCACCGAATCCGACCCCGACCTTTCCGAAAATTGTTGGCTGGACTGTAGAGCAGGTCGGCGCAGAGGGATGCCTTATTGCACGCCGAGTAGCGCGGCAATAAGTAGTGATTTCTGCCGGAGGTGCAGCCGAGGCTAAACTAAAATGATGTATGACTGAGTGAACCCAGTCAACAGTGTCCCACACAGCTATGTGAATAAGCAAACCGTGGCTTAATCTGTAATCCCTGCCTCTGCCTTTTTATGCCCTAATCTTAGAGATGCCATTGCAACTCCTTTATGGTCACTAAGGGTAACAGGACTCCAAAATCTAGGGAAGTGGGAGGCACTCACAGCAGAACACAGGTGTTTCCAGATGTACAGTTATGCTGGCCTCCAAGTTCAGCAAAGTTTAGAAAGGGCTGATGTATGGAACAGCTGATTTTTAGGCGCACACACACACACACACACACACACAGAGGGAGAGAGGGAGGGAAGGAGAAACAGACAGAGACAGACAGACAGACAGACACACACAGACAGAGACAGAGACAGAGACAAAGAAACATAGAGACACCCTTTCTCTCAGGCCAATCTTGTATGTATGTATGTATGCATGCATGCATATGTATGTGTATAAGGTATGTTATAGAGAACAACTATTGTTCTCTATCACATGACTTCTTTTATGTTTCTGGATTGTATCCGTAGCATAAATCTATTTAGGATGAAGATGATCTCTGAAAGTTTATCAATTTCTCAGGGGCCTACAATGTTCTTTTCTTACTATAAGTCTTTATGTTTGTTTTAACTTTTTTGAATAATGAGTTAATTGAAATATAGTCCAAAGCACACTTCTCCAACAAGGAATCCTCCAAGAATTGGCTGTGAGATTCATGAGATTTGAAATCCAACTCTTCAAATTAGGATATTTAGTAGAAAGTGGTGCCTATTGGATGAAGTAAGTGACTTTAATGCAAGCATGTTTAAGGTCACAGACTCTAATGACATGAAAACTTCAATTTCAGATAAAAGCAGCTAGAATTGCTGTTGGAACTTTTCCTAAAATTTATGAAACTTGTTTGCCAATATACTGGATTACTTTAATGGTTTTATAGTTGGTCATAGGGGATTAATGTGTCTAGATGAAAAAGGATCATATTTGATATTAAATACTACCCAATACCACACTAGTGCAGATCATAGAACCCAGTGATATGATCAAATGCCATATCTTATTTATCATCTGTATAAATTTCAGTAGATTCATAGGAAGTGTCTGAGAAGCACAATCATAACAGTATTTAGCTGGTATCAAATGAATGAAAAGAAAGAGAAAAACAGATTTAGATGAGTTAATGTCTGATATCTCAAAGCAAATCCCATTGCATACATTAATTGAAGCTGTAAACAAATATTCATTGCACACTCCCCTTTTTTAGTGCAAACCTTAGTAGAGAATGATACTATGCTCTTTTTCTGTTCAATTTTATTTTTATTTTATTTATTTTATTTTTTTAAAAAATCCCACCTTTATTACTTTATAAGTAAACTCAAGGCAATAAATACATAATACTCCTTCCATTTTCTTCACAAAACAACTTTATGACCTAGCTGGGCTAAAATTGGCTCAAAGTCAAGCACCTTTCATTCCTAAAATGGGATTGGAATTCACAGTCTTCTGGTTTCTAGGCCAGCATCTTTACCACACACAACTGATTGTTTTCTGTTGCTTCTACTTTTCTAATGGTTTCAAAATTTTCTGTGTGAGACAAACGTTCTTTTTGCCTCCAAAGTGATCCTAATCAAACTTTTGGCTGGATATACTGACGATTGCTAGCAGCCAAGATTGCCTTCTTCCTATAGTTTCTGTCTCCCTTAAAAGCAGTAAAAATAAGTAAAGTACAAACCAACTGGCCTCTGGTTAACCACGAGGTGGAGTTCAGAATATGAAGGAAACTACAGATATTATCTAGGATGGATTCTGGCAGCCAAAGAATTATGCTTACACAGAATAGCACATGGTTTACTCTTTTTGTAAGGATATAATCTGCTTTTTGGTAGGCTTTCTTTGAGCTTCTCTACCTGTACCTAACATAATTGGAAATGAGACAAGCCTTTATTTCTTTTTAAAATTTATTATTTATTCATTTGTTCAGTGCTTGTAGGTACTGCTTGAACTACATTAATTTCTTGTAGGTATTCCTTGACCAACAATAGTTTGATTAGTGACCATTCAAGTTATGACAGCACCAAAAAAGTGACTACGACTTTTTCACAGTTACGATCATTGCAGCATCTCCATAGCCATATGATCAAAGTTCAGACGTGCAGCAAAAATTCAGATGTGACTCATATTTATGACAGTTGTAGTGTTCTGTGATCATGTGATTACTTTTTGTGACCTTCTGACAAGCAAAGTCCATGGGGAAGCCACATTCACTTAACAACCGTGTTACTAACTTAACAACCATGGCAAGAAAAGTCATAAAATGGGACAAAAGTCACTTAGCAACTGTCTTGCTTAGCAGCAGAACTTTTGGGCAGAAAGTTGAGGACTACCTGTGATTTCTCATAAAGTTAACACAAGACATAAAAAGAGTGTGACATAATCTGATTTTTTAAAACCCAAAAGCCTAAAACAGAGCTTGGAGTTCAGGATGAATAGTTCTGCTCCCTTTCCAGTGGATTCTAATTTTAAAGATCACCAAACAACTTTCTGCAGCCTGGAAGCTTCAGATTCATCTATCTATAAACATTTAGATTTCTAGTTAGTGTCATGCTTGGAGTTAATGTAATGTTTATCTCCATTTATTATATATTTATATAATTATTTGATTATATCCTACCTTTATTATTTGAGTAGTGCATATAACTAATACTCCTTCCTCTTCCTATTTTTCAACAACAACAACAACCCTGTGAGGTTGAGTTGTAAGAATGCCTGGACCAGTTACCCAACTGGCTTTCCTGCCTAAGGTAGGATTGGAACTCATCGTCTCCCAGTTTATTATATGAATTCAAATATAGGCTTATCATCAATAATATATCTCGGGAAGACTTTTCAATAAAACATTGAAAGTATTCTGCTTACACTGTGAACCTTTATATACACAGTCTTGTTTTGTTGTGTTGCCCTATAGAGTAAATGTCTCAACCAGAATGTCCATCTTTAATAGGTAGATTGGGTGAATAGATATACATGAAAAGGTATTTAGTATACCTGGCATCACTTCAAATGTATATTAAATATCTAATTTACTGATATATAAACTTTCATGTTATTCAATTCCAAGGTTTTGTCCCATCTTATATGCACTTAGAATTTTTGGAGAAATTAGTAAATCTTAAATTAAAACATGCATGCCTTCATGCGTGTTAATTACCAACACTATTTCAGAGGCCATCTCTTTTCATCTGTGCCTCTGTCTAGCTAAGGTTTCAGAGAGAGAGAGAGAGAGAGAGAGAGAGAGAGAGAGAGAGAGAGAGAGAGAGAGAGAGAACCTTCTTATCCTTGGAAAAGGAGGAAAAACTCTGGCTTTTGTGGTTTTAGGGTTGTTCTAATGAATTTTTTCTTTTTCATGCTTCTCTAAATATAGAATCTAAAGTAGGTTTTTTTTAACGCAACCTGTTCCTAACTTGCTTTTCTGACACCCCAATCTTATTGCACCTTATTTGCTTTTCAAAGGAACCGAGTAAGAATGCCTATTGAGTGGCTAGTTCAATGCCATGGACAACTACCACGATACTAGTTTTCTTCTGTGAGATTCTGATACAATAGGAGAAAGTTCCCTCTTCTAAACATGGATAAAGTTTTAAGTGTCATATTCTCAAAAGATCACAAACATGTTGCATTCAATGTCTCAACCTGTAGTAGTGGTATTTTCTGATTCTAGTGCCTTGTACAAAAACATTCTAGTGCCTTGTACAAAAGGGTAGTTGAAAAGCAGTGCTCTAGATTGCAATCTTTTTCTTTGGAAACAAAGACAACAAATAATTAAGAGTGATGTCTCATTAACCATGGGTGGGGATTTTACATGAAACAACTGGAATAAAATGTTTCTTTCAGGCTTCTTCCCTCTCCTTCTCCATACTTACATTTTAACAGAAATAGGCACCTTTAGAATTTGTCTTTAAGACACTATTTATTTATTTATTTATTTATTTATTTATTTATTTATAACATTTATATACCGCCCTTCTCCCTAGGGACTCAGGGTCGTGTACAGCCGAATCAGACCCAAACAATACAAAAGTTAAAAAGAGATTAAATAATGGCTGTTTAAGCTAAAACAACCCTCCCCCAAGAATATTAAAACCCAGGTTAAAACCAAATTAAAGGAGACATTTAAAACTGTATCAGCCCAGGCCAGCCTGCTCAAAGAGCCAGGTTTTTAACGCGCTCCTGAAGATCCTCAGGTCCGTGCTGGTGCGTATCTCAGGTGGCAGAGTATTCCAGAGGGCAGGGGCCCCCACAGAGAAGGCCCTACTCCTGGGGGCCGCCAGATGGCACATAGAGGCCGATGGCACCCGGAGAAGGCCCTCCCTGTGGGAACGCACCGGTCTGCTGGAGATCACCGGCAGAATGCGGTCCTGCAGATAACCTGACAAGAGATACAGAATAGTCAAGGCAAAGCATTTTTAAAAACAGCTTCCATCAAACTTTCCAATGTAAGCACCTTCATTTTCTAGGAGCTCATCCTCTTCTCCCCCAAAAGAAAAGAATTGGAAAGATTAACTTGGAAGATTATTGACAATGAAATAGCTGCAAATGTTTGAAGGCAGAGAACATTTAATGACCTTCACCAAAACATAATTAATGAGGGAGTTTTCTATTCAGCTTCCCACTATATCAGCAACTAATAACAATAATTAATTAATTAACCTTGGCCTTTACAAAAATAATGGCAAAAAATCTCATTTGATTCAAAGCCAAATCTCAGGAATTATGCCACAAGAAAGCTGTTATAATCAACAAGCCATGGTGATGGAAATCAACACATGTAAGATGAGTGTTTGCCCAATTAATCTAAACATAAACAACTGTTTATGAGTTGGGTTGGGGAGGGGGATGACATTCGAACTAGCATATTTCCTTGCTAAGTAAAACATAATCATTGACTTTGCCTCTCAATCACATAAATCCTCACTTAATATTGACAGAGCTGTTCCCTAAGGGCTTTGCCCACCAAGAAGTGGTTGTCAATAAAATACAAAAAAAGTTTCAAAGGGTTGTGTAGCTGGAAGAATAATAGGCCTGTGCAATAAAGAATGCAGATGGAAAGACTATTTTAAATCAGACTTATTCAAACTCCAATGAAGAATATGTATGGGGATTATGGGCAGCAAAGAATAGAAGCTAAATTCTTTAGAGATTGTGAAATACAGCTACTTGGGTAAGAAAAAGAAAATCAAGACTTATCTTAGCTATTCATCCTGTGCTATCTGTGAAATGGATAGAAGAGTCACCTGAACAGAAGAGGTGTCTGGTGCAGTTCAGTGCCTAGAAATTTAACAAACATTTTGAAAACCAAAATACTTATGGATTTTTTTACATCTTCCACAAGAAACTGAAAGTGGCCTATAACCTTGCAACAACCCTTATATAATCTAGGATATGATTTGTTCAAGGACACCCAGTGAATCCTAGCAATTCCCAAGTACATGGTTATATTTTGTTAAGCTCATCTTTTACCAGCTCATCTGGTGATAAATCTTGTGTAATATTTTAGATATACTGTATAATCATTTTCTGATGTTCCCAATTATTCATTTTCATACAGAATTAACCTACTGGCTCTGTGAACCAAGATGAAGACAGGATTTGACTGAGTTTCTGTATTCTAGCACTTTGTTCTAAATTTCTCCAATCTTGTATCTTATATTTGTTCCTCATCATTTTCCAAACAACATGCCATTCATGCTGAAGTGATATGTGGTGTAATCCAATAAATTTGGAAGCACCAGGTTGGAGAAGGTTATTCTGCTTGACCGATTTTTCTTTTTTCTTTATTATTTATATTTTGCTTTCTCCCCAGAAGGCCTTTATTTATCTTTATTTTATCAAGAATAACTTTGTGGTTAGACTGAAAGATAATTATTGGCCTCATGTGTTTTCATGGTTGAGGAAACAAAACTGAACCTGTGTCTTCATCAAGCTGCTCTTCATATTTGAAGAGCAGTTATCATCCACAAGTGATGATAACTTTTACAATAGAAGTGAGGCATTCTAAATATTGCCCAGCTATGAGTCCTAACAACCTGAAACAGTTGGGATAATGGTGAAGGATGCCCAGTGGTAATCCAGCAGATTGGAAAGTCTATATGTTCTTCATACTTTCTTTATATGATTCCTATTTTTTATTTTGTTTGGGGTAATCCATCCCCATTTTTTTGGCTTTTGTCCACGTGGAACTTTGTATTGCTTTCTATGGTATCTTGTGCTGGCAGGTTCCTTTTCACATGTAGATTGTATCCTTCATTGAGAAGGTCTTTCATTTATCAGGGGGAGCCTGCTCAGCCACTCCAGGTCCAGCTAGTTCCCCATTATACTCCTTATTAGTAGCAGCAGCAGTAACAGTGAACAACTCAGCAGCGGTTTTGAATCCACTGCCTTAGCTAGCAAATAGTCTTTTTAAAAGACTGAATTAGAGGAAAAGATGATTGAAGAAGAAAATTGTTGGTGTTTTGTCTCTTCTTTTTTTGATGAATTTTGAAAGCCATTCTAATGCCTATATTTTTGCATTATTTTGAGTGGTATTTTCTAAAGATCTCACATCAGGAGAGGGAGTACCTTGGATTTTGGGAACCTTTAGCAGCACATCCATTGCAGAAAAGGACACCCAGGTTACATTGTCAATTACTGATTTCTGCAGGACAGTGAAAATTGTGCAGAGGATCAGTAGCTAAGATATAATCTGAAAGAAGGCTTGTTTGGGGAAAAAAAACCCTTTGCAAATCCATGGTAAGAGAAAATCTTTACTTTTTGAATTAGTTTGCAGTAGTAAGGTGAAACAATTACAGGGTTTTTCAGGATTTAGTTTTGACAGCGTGATAAGTCTTTTGTCCTACTTATGAAGTAACTGCTTTATGGGTTTGATTTGTGCTTTGAGTCATTTTGTATTGATTTGATATTTCTTGTTATATTGATATTTCATGTAAAGACTTTTGAATATTTATTTAAAAGATAGCGTCAAAGCAATAGCTTTGAAAGGAAGGGAAGCCTCCCTCTCAGGAAAATTGTAGGCTTCTTTTCTACATTTTTTTCAACATAGACAAAAGAAGAGGAAAACAATAATTCTTCTACTTTTTTACATGTGCTGTTGTGAAGGGGAACATGGCACCATAGTAAGAAGAAAATTGTATACATGTGGATGATGACAGCTGCAGTATAGATGCAAAATTTATTCACTGAATCTAAATAACTTACTCTTTGCTAAGCTAGTTCCTTATAGAAATTGTATGTTGGAAGTGGAGTTCCCAGAATTCCTAGCCAATATGGCCAAGGATTATAATACAGCTGCAGATTTAGTAACCATATCCAGAGTTGTGGGGAAATGAATATGTTGTTTAGTTCACATTATTGTCTTAGAAAATAATGCTAGTATCTTTTCCCAGCTGCTGTGGGACCTACCGGAATGGCAAGGCTTACACAGATTTTTCTTCATCCTCTGCAATACTGCTCTCCAAAGCTTGTTGCTTTATTATGATTTGTTGCCTGGGTAATTGTTTCTTGTTTTGTTTTCTACATTTTATTCAGTTGCGTTAATAGCCAAACTATTCAATATTTATTGAGATTTTATAATTTGTCTATTGGTATGATATGAGATATAAGAAGAAGAGATGTTTTACTGAAATATTAGAGAAAGTGATGTTATTGTTTGCACTTATCTGGTGGGAGAGAGAAGTAATTTCTTTATACATCTTTTTTCTTTTCTCTGCACTTTTAGTTTTATATCTTTTTAGTCTGCACTTTCTATCTTTGTAAACTTTAATTCAAATTATTATAAGAAATTATGGGCCATATATTTTGCTTACTGAAAAATAGAACCAAAAGAATATTAATTGAAATTGGACTTTGCTGATTTTAATAGGCACAGTGGCTTCAAGTTTGTGTCTAGATCTTATGAACAATGCTGGGAAATCCATAAAGATATAAACTCTTTGGGATTAATATGCTAAACAAACACCTTTCTCAGTATATGCTTACTGAGTTTTATGATTTGCTTTCAAAGATTCTGCTTTGTGTGCTTCTGCCAACTGAAGTGAGCCAAGTGGTTATTAAGTATTCTTGATAATGGCACCTGAGTTTTATTAGAATATTCCCTGGAGAAGTTCACCTGATGTCTTCTTGTGCTTTATGCATTTGATAAAGATACGGTTATTTTCCCAGACTTTTTATATAATACTTATGCTCCCACTATATTAAAAGAATGATTTTTAATTTAATTTTTCTTGTAGCTTTTTTAGTAAGGTATATTTTTATGCTTACGTTTTTATTGTTTGTTGTCTGAGTAATAGTTGCTTGTTTTGTTTTTGCATTTTATTTGGTTTGCCTTAATTTCTAAACTGCCCACATATTTATTGATGGGCAATCAATAACAAGTCATGTCATTTGGGGAAGCAGAAGATTGGATTAGATGAACTCTTGGCCTAATCTAGGAGCACACTTTTGATAATCTTATGCAAAATCTAATTATTCAAGTAAACAGAAAGACATTGGGGAAATAGACAAGCATTAGGAACATGTTATCAAGTTTTGTGAAAATGCTTTGACAAAATGATGCATTAATGATGATATTCAGTCTCTTCTTGTATAATATTGATAATTCAATTAAATTTAAAAAATCTTATATAAGTATGGTCCAACTTGGAAAATCAAGTAATTAAAGTTCTAACAAAAAATTGTTATCTAAATAGATTTATTTTTTAAAGTTTAATAGCCAGAATACATACTTAATGTATTTTATATAGAAAATATGAATAAAATTACTTTGCATGGATTTAGATGGTTTCAAAAAACAGCTCAGTATAATTGATAAGCTTCACAAAGAGATCTATAGGATGCTACCATGGCAATGATTTTTTACATGGCATGATATTAAGTTCTGGCTAAGGACTGGAAAATACCAAAGAGTAACCAGGGTTGGAATCTAATATTATGCATATGAAAATCATGCTGGGATTGATTTGTGAAAAAATATGTATATTTGGGGCTAAATTTGTTAGTCCATAAACATTTCTTTCTCAGCCTAAGGTCTCAAAGTTTGGTCAAAAAGTCTTGTTTGTAACATCCTTTCTATTTCTAAATTAACCAATTTTGTCTCCTAGGAAAAGTTTCGCTAAATACCAATCATCTTGACGAGTTTCTGATGGTAATTCATAGTCCTTCTAAACATTTCCTGTGATTTCTTTCATTTTATCTATCCACTTTATATACTACTTTTCCTTTTCTACTATTCTCAATCTTTCTGACCACAACTATTTTTCCTTCTTTATTATCTACTCATTCCATATGCCCAAAGAAAGTGAATTTCTGCTTGTGTGAATCACCAGTCATTGCTTTCAAGATAAAATGGGTTTTTGTTTCATTCTGAATCCGCTAATCAGTTCTTCTCACTATCCTTGGTATTCAGTTTCCAGATTTATAATCATAAGATGTCCATCCTTTTTTTCCTGCTGTTTTTCAGTGTCCAGTTTTCACAGCTATTTATTACCACTACATAAGTAAAAAGAATAAATGGATATTTTCTCAATTCTGATTTTAATTTAATTATTTTTTAATTTTCTGATTCTATTTTTTTTATTGTTATTTATGATTTACTCTTCAGTTTAATTCACAATCTGGGATTGGTAAAAACTTAACAGTGCAAATTCTATCCAGGCACCTAAAAGGTGTTAGGATAATATTTGAATATATAGGCAGCTCCCAATAAGGCGGTTTTCATAGTCAGAATATTCATGTTTAAAAAGTTCAGAATGTCAATGTATTTAGGCAACCTTTTGGATATTGCTCCAAAGGCAGTTCAAAGTAAAGCTGTTTCTGCAATTGACTGGTGGCAAATTTGTTTATGGTGGTCAAGCGGTGCTCCAATTGTTTTGGGATTGTACACAAGATACCTAGTACTATTGGTACTACTCTTGCTTGCCTTTGCTATAATCATTCTACCTCTATTTGTAGGTCTTTGTACTTCGTTACCTTCTTCAATTTTTTCTCTTTTATTCTGCTGTCTCAAGGCACTGATAGATCCACTATCCAGACTTTTTTTTGTCTTTCTTATTGACAACTGTTTAGTGTGGGTGTTATGTTTGGCAGGTCCTGTCTGTCTGAATTCTAAAGTCCCAGAGAAATTTGGCATGGTTTTTTGCAAAGACAGGATATTAAAGTCTAATAAATTCAAAATTTCCATGTATCTGGGTAGCTCTTTGGGTATTGGTCCAAGGGTTCCTATTATCGTACTATTGGTTCAACCATTGATTTCTTCCTCCATAGTTGCTCAACTTCAATTTGCAAATCATGATATTTTGTTATTTTTTCTAGCAGTTTCTCTTCAATTCATGCATCACCTTGGTGTTGCAATATCAATGAATCAGACTTTTTTCCTTTCCATAATAGTGATGTCAGATGTGTTGTGGGCCAGATGTCTGTTTGGATCCAAAAATCCCACAGGATTTGACTTGCTCATTTTAGTTTAGTGTTCTCAATAATTTTTGCTGCATTTGAAACCAAACTTCTGGCAGAGCTTTCAATTTATAATTTCGGCAACTTGATCATGACGTTGTAGATAATCAGTCTGTGAAATTTTGCGGTAGCCATTGATAAGGTAATCCACTGCTTCATCTTCTTGTTGCATAAATGACATTTACTGTTGCTGACATGTTGAATTCTTGCTTTCTTGAATTGGTTCTTTGGATTGTGAACAATGGATTTTTAAGAGCTATACAGATATTACTTGCAGTAATTAATATCTATAAAGAAGATTTGTGTTTTAGTAATTGAGTACTAAATTTAATAAAAGGTCTCAATTTAAAATCTTTATTAATTGGATGAATAATCTTGATTTATCAATTTTTCCTCTTGCTTTAATCTGTAGCTGTGCCTTACTCTTTCAATATGTGCTTATTTAGTAAACATGATATCCAACCAACAAACTGATGAAATTCATTTGAATTAATGTTTTAAGTTCTATCAATTCAGTTCTGGAAATGATGTTCACTGAACATTCATGTTGCCATGTGTGTGATAATGTGTGTGTGTGTGCGTGCGTGTGTGTGTATGTTTGTGTGTGTGGATTCATTCTTTACTTTTTAAAAATTCTAGTAATATAATCTCATAAAATCAGCTGCAAATCAGTGGGTTTTTTGCATTCCATTAACAACTACCAGAAAGAAGAGTGGGAGTTCATTTACTGGTCTGTTAATACCTCAATTTTCCTCCATTCCTGCATTGAAAGGATCTGTCTGTAGAGGTCAGCATTCTCTATACATGTGGGCTTCTTCCATATCATGGAAGCTATTTAGCATTCTGTTCTCCATGTTTACTGACCCATTCAGGTGGCAACATAATGAGTAGTTGAGAAGGAAGCACCACAACATCAGGATATATAGGCACAGGGTTGTAAAATGCGTGGAATTTAGTACTACGTTGAAATTAAAATTTTTGAAAAGTTGTTTTCTGCTATAATAGAAACATCTGTTTTTCTACCTTTGTTTTTATGTGCTGGAGAATTTCTTTGAAATTTCTATTATAATTGTTTCTGAACTTTGTTTTGGAGATGGTGAGAAGTACTGTTTTTTGTTGCACTTCTTTCCTGACTTCCCATCCAAATTTGAGAAAACTCCGGGGAAATATGTTTCTTCATATTCTCTTGAACTGTCAAGACCAGAAATATAATTGTACAGTGAACAACTCCACCATTTTATAGCCAAATAAGTCCCCTATAAGAATTCTTTAAACAATAATATTTATTAATCTTCAATATTAACATTTTAAAATACAATTCTCTTTGAAAAGATTAAATGAAAATATTTAGAAAAAATGTAGCAGAATTTTTAAATATAGTACAGAAAATATACATTATTTTCTTTTAGCATCTGATTTTAGTCAAATTCATTTTAGAACCAGAACAACACTTTAATACATGTTTACCTGTGGTTTTAATTATTAAGTTGGATTACTTTTATTTGACAGAAACTTGTGAGCTTATTAGTGTTTATCGTGTTTTCCCAAAAATATGACCTACATCGAAAGTAACTCCTAGCTTGATTTTTACATCTGCCCTAACACTTACCTTTGGACAGTTGCAGCCAGGCCTCACACACCCTGACACCTGCCTTGCCAGCCCATTTCTTCTGCAGCTGCTAAGGCTTTCCTGAAGTCCTCTGTAGACAATAACAGAGCTCTGGATTGATATCGGCTTTTATTGGCTGTTATCTGCTGCAGAGGCCTTCAGGAAAGTCTTGCAGAAGAAGTTCCTGAAGGCATCTGACAGCAAAAAAAAAGGCGTGATGCATGCAAGTGAGTCATTTTATTTATTTATTTATTTATTTATTTATTATCATATTTATATACCGCCCTTCTCCCGGAGGACTCAGGGTGGTGCACAGCCAACCATAAAACTTTGTTACAATTTACAAAAGTTAAAAATAAATTAAATATTTTAGGCTGTCTAAAATTATACCCTCCCCCAATAAGTTATTAAAACCCAAATTTTAAAATCCAGATTAAAACACAAATACTAAATTAAAAATCCCATTTCAGCCTAGGCCAGCCTGCTCGAAGAGCCAGGTTTTTAATGCACGTCTGAAAGCTCTCAGGTCCATATTATTGCGCAATTCCAGAGGCAGACCATTCCAGAGGGCGGGGGCCCCCACAGAGAAGGCCCTACTCCTAGGGTCCGCCAGGCGACATATAGAAGCCGACGGCACCCGAAGAAGGCCCTCCCTGTGGGAACGCACAGGTCGGTGGGAGATTACTGGCAGAACGAGATCCTGCAGATAACCTGGTCCAATGCCATGGATCGCTTTAAAGGTCAAAACCAGAATCTTAAAGCGAACCCGGAAAATCACCGGCAGCCAATGCAGCTCGCGCAGGACAGGCATCACATGGGAACTTCGTGACGCCCCCATAACCACCTGTGCGGCCGCATTTTGTAACAGTTGGAGTCTCCGGGTGCTCCCCGCAGGGAGCTCCATGTAGAGAGCGTTACAGTAGTTCAGGTGAGAGGTGACAAGGGCATGAGTGACCGTATGTAAGTCCCGATCCAGAAAGGGCCGCAACTGGTGAATCAGGCGAACCTGATAAAAAGCCCCCCTGGAGACGGCCATAATATGATCTTCTAAAGACAGCCGTGCATCCAGGAGGACACCCAAATTGCGAGCCCTCTCTGTAGGGGATAAGATCTCTCCCCCAATAGCCAGCGACGGAGTCAGCTGACTATATCAGGGCACCGGAAACCACAGCCACTCAGTCTTGGAAGGGTTGAGCCGGAGCCTGTTCCCGCCCATCCAAATCTGCACGGCCTCCAGGCACCGGGACATAGCCTCCACAGCATCATTGGGGTGGCTTGGGGTGGAGATGTAAAGCTGGGTATCATCCGCATACAGATGACACCACACCCCAAAACCATGGATGATCTCCCCCAGCGGCTTAACATAAATGTTGAACAAAAGAGGGGAGAGGACTGACCCCTGAGGCACCCCACAAATGAGGGGCCTAGAGGTGGACCTCTCCCCCCCTGTCAACACAAATTGTGAGAGGTTGGAGAGCAGGAGGAGAACTATCGCAGGACAGTTCCTCCAATCCCCAACCCCTCCAACCGCCGCAATAAGATACTATGGTCGATAGTATCAAAAGCTACTGAGAGATCTAACAGGACCAGGACAGAGGAATACCCCCTGTCACGGGCTCTCCAGAGATCATCAACCAACACGACCAGTGCTATTTTGGTACTACGCCCGGGCCTGAAGCCCGATTGGAAAGGATCGAGGTAAGTCGCTTCCTCCAGGTACTGAGGAAGCTGACGTGCCACCACACGCTCAACAACCTTCGCTAGAAAAGGAAGGTTGGAGCCGGGTCCAGGGCAGGCTTCTTGAGGAGGGGCCGCACCACCGCCATTTTCAGGGCAGTAGGGAGCGACCCCTCTCTCAACTAAGTGTTGATAATCCCCTGGAGCCAGCCTTGTGTCACCTCCCTGGCGGTCGAAACCAACCAGGAGGGACATGGGTCCAAAAACATGTGGTGGTATTCAGCCCCCTCAGCAACCTGTCCACACCCTCAGCGGTCACAGGGTCAAACTCTTCCCAGATAATAGTCTCAAGACTTGCCCCGGACACCTCCCCCGGGACCACCCAATTGGAGTCCAGCCCACCCCGAATCTTAGCGATTTTGTTGTGCAGAAATCGGGAAAACTCCTCTGCCCTGCCCTGCAAGAGGTCCTCCCGCGCTCTCAGCTCAAGCAGGGAGTGGGTCACTCTAAACAGAGCGGCAGGCGATTTTCTGCCGACGCAATAAGGGCGGAGAAATGCGAACGCTTCGCTGCCTCTATCGCCACAAGGTAGGTCCTAATATAGGACCTCACCTGTGTTCGGTCGGACTCAGCGCGACTAGCCCTCCAAACACTCTCCAGATGTCTTTTCTGGCACTTCATCTCCTGCAGCTCCTCCGTAAACCATGGAGCTGGATGGGATCTGTGCTGGGTCATTGGCCGACGTCCCCCCAAAATAAGACCTGGTGCCTTTTTTGCTGGGAAAAAAAAAGATCCGGTCTTATTTTTTGTGGAAACATAGGTATGATTATATGCATTCGTTAAAGTCATAGTTGATGGAATTGCAGTTAGTAATTTACCTTACAATCTCAACCACAATGTCAGGATTTTTTTTACAACAATTTGTATATTTTAAAATAAGTGCAATGAAGTTGGTTTACATTTAGCTAATAGCCAAAAAGTCATTTATAGCATTAGTAATAGCTGCCTTGAACATATTGTATATACATACACATTCATATGTACATGCGTACATATACACATGACCACACCTATACATATACACATGACCACACCTGTATACATATTGGCAATCTAAAACGTAGCATTCATTTTTACATTTATAATGTTAATATGTTTCATAGTTTTAAAAAGAGGAAGTACAAGGGTTGATTCCATAGATTTTATAGAAGTGTTGGAAACAGAATATCAAGAATAGTGTCAAGCATAAAGTGACATTAGAATAGCAATAGCACTTAGACTTATATGCCGCTTCACAGTGCTTTACAGCCCTCTGTAAGTGATTTACAGAGTCAGCATATTGCCTCCAACAATTTGGGTCCTCATGTATCTTCTAAAATGCATACTCCTTTTAAATTATGACTTCAATTTAGGATGATTATTCTATGTGTTTCAAAATATTTTAGCAAAGATTTTCAGAGGTATGAAGACCTGGAATTAATTGATTCTCTAGAATATTTGCTGAAACCCTAGGATTGCAGACTCCTATATATATTGAGATAGATAGCAATGCTAACTTCTTCTAACTACCCAAACACTTAATAAAAAAATTAATTTGATATGTATGGTCCTGAATGTATATAACCTTAGGGATAGTCATCTTCTCAATGTTCTTTTCTATATACTTCTAAAATTCATTGTCATGACATTTAAATGGACTAATTTTCATGCGTCCAAAATCCAGAACCCATGACTGTCAATGGAATTAAATTTGGGAAAATTGTAGCTGTTTCAGTATTATTGGTTGCAGTTATATGATCTTCATATTCAATGTTCCATGATAGTTTCCCAGCCAGTTTTGCAATCTCTTGCTCTTTTGGTCATCCAATAGTAGCTACTTAATTACCGGTGGAAATGGGATGGGATGGGAAGGGAAGGGAAGGGAAGGAAGATTTCCAATGCTCAATGGGGAGGCTGGCAAGAAGTCCTAAATTGCTGCTTCTTCCACCATTGTGGAAGAATTGTTTTGCCTTTGATTATTTATTGTTTATTATTATTATTTGCCTTTGATTATTTATTGTTTTTTGTTTAGGTAAAAAATTATCTCTGAAATGATGACCTAAAGGGTCATGGGTTGTCTAGGATTAATATAAATGAGGTGGAACTGCATATATACTACTGTAGATAAAGGCAATCTAAAATGGTATGTTAACAAGAACAACAATATTAAAAAGTGTTACTGAATTTTGTCCAGTGCCCCTCTAGACCAACATTCAGCATCACATCAAGGTCAGCCATGAAGCTAGGAAAATGGGTAAAAGAAGATGCCTCTCTTCTATGTTTTCTCCCTAGCATTGGTCTGTTAAAAGTATGTTGTCTATGATTGAGGAAGTAGCCTGAATTCATTAAGATACCAACCATTTAAGGCATATAAATTTATGCCATTAAAGAAATAGATTCAGTTCTGGTTTTAGCTTCCAAGATTGCTATTAGCAACCATAAGAAGACTAACATACATCTTCCATGGATCAGTAAGGGAAATTGTTTTGGTTTTGAAAAGACCTTTGAAAAATCCTACAATGAACAATAATTTATTCTGGCTGCAAGTTATTAACTATATTACTTAACTATGGTTTTCCTAATACATTAGCTTTGTCTTTACAACTGTAATTTTTAGTTAAAAATAATGATCTTGGGTGTTTAATAATATTTCTCCTTAAGGAATTAATCTTTTTTTCATTTCGTATGCATTTACACTTATACATACAGACATTATTTTTTTAATTCTTTTCCTTTTATTTTTTTCTCCATGAATCATTGTTCTTTCTACTCTATTTTTTAAATCTTGGTTTGGGGGTTTGGTTTTCTTTCTTTCAGATAGAATTGAAACAAACAATTAGATATAGAAACTGAGAATTTGATTCTCTATCAATATAATAGGTAAAAATATAAAATATTGATGGTCCTCACTAAAGGTGGTAACAAATTTGAAGTGGTAGATCAGAATGGTATCTTGAAATTATAGAAGGTGATTTATTTATTTTTTTACTGGCATTGGTATTTGCAGTGCATTGGCCATACGTTGCATATATCTTTCTTGGTGGAATGCAGGAAATATTACACTGGCTTCTAAGGTGTCTTCAGATTATAGATCTAGCTTGCATAGACTGCCATAAGCATGTCTGGAATAAAATTAAGCATTTGTAGTGGTTGTAGCATATTATTAGCAGGAATATTGAATGTGACAAATTATGAATATGTTGATAACTAAGAGCATTATGACTTGCAATGTAAGAAGGATGAATGAAAGGAAGATGCATTGATTTATCATATTATTTATTTACAGATTTGTAAATGCTTCACTCCAAAAGATTCTAATGAATGAAATGAAATGAAAGAAAATTAAATATGATGTATTCCTATGAAACTAAGAGAAAGGAGAAGGATATAGTAGAACTGTACCAAGCTTGCCTGACTTTCGTAGAGTAGAATTTCTGCATATGAGTAGGAAAGTAATGTATAGAGTTAATTATGAATGAAAAGTCTGAAATATATGTTGGAAAGAATAAATTGGTGTTATTTATGTTTTTTGTATGCATGAAAGAGAAACTCATGCTGTATATTATATATGCAGCAAAAGTGATAATAGCAATAGCATAGTGCTTTACAGTCCTCTCTAAGTGGTTGACAGAGCCAGCATATTGAGCCCAACAGTCTGGGTCCTCATTTTACCAAACTTGGAAGGATAGAAAGCTGAGTCAACCTTGAGCTGATCAGGATTAAACTCTTGAGAGTAGGCAAGAGTTCTAACCACTGCACTGTCATGGTACATGGAATGATGGAATACATGCATAATATAATGGGAGAACCAGAAGAGTTTATGCCTTGTTCCAAATGGATGTGATATAAGAGAAAACATTCTGCTAGGTGACATGAATGAATGCATAAGAATGTGCAAAAACGTTTTTGGGTATTTGATGATCTAAGAATGAATGAGAAGGATGATTATTTGGTGAAAAAGGTCTATGTGTTTTGAATATGTAGTTTAATCATAGGTCTATTCATATGTACAGAGAAAATAATCAATATAAATTTAAAATCATGATTTGATTGTTTTTAATGAATTTCTGAAAGAGTATGTCAAGGATACAAGGGCAATGATAGATTGTAAATGTGGGACAAATTATTTCTGATAGTGTAAAAAAGTGGTCAAAAGTAAGCAAAAATGCAAAAAACAAAGAAATAAGAGCAACTGCAGTAAAAGAAAAGTATAAGTCCCATGTGGAAAAAGATCTCTGAATAAAATGAACAGAAAGTGGATATAAGGAAAAAGATTATCAAGACTGCTTGGCACAGAGAAAAAAGAATTGAATTTCAGAGTGCTACAGAAGTATGGAAATTCTGAAAAAAAAATGCTTGATGAGATAATGAATTGAAAGATACTGTGAATGAGAAAAAATGCATTTCAGTGCAATTAAAAATAGATAAACATTTATGAAAAACAAAAAGATTAACTGATTTGATACCAAAGTAACAGATTTTAAGAAATAATATTGTAGACAAACTGTATAGGAAATACAAGAGCCAGATTGGTACTAGTTGAGACCAAGGCTAGAAACGGAGAGACTATGAATTCTAGTCATATTTTGATCAAAAAACCAGCTAACATCCAAACCCATATACGTACACATACTCAAGCCTAAACCCACACCCCACCCGCCTATAAAGATAGATAGATGATGGATGGATGGAGAGATGGAGGGGGGGAGAGAGAAGAATTAGAATATCTTGAAGAATTGTAATACTTTAAATGTTACAGTCATTTAGAAAAAGTAAAAGATAAGTGAAAAGGAAGTAATAAATGCTGCAAGAATGTTGAAAAATAGTAAGGCTGCAGGAATAGATAGCATTGCCCTCAGAAATATTGAAATGTGGGTGTCGTTTCTTTACAAAGTGGCTCTAACAGCATCTGAGGTAGATGTCTGGAAGAATACAATTGTTGTTCTTCTATACTTGTATAATTTGTAAAGTTTTTTTCAGAAGAAGTCAGGCAGACTTCTGATAAAAAGGTTACAAGAAGGGAAAGGAAGCAAAACATGGATAGTGCAGTACTCAGCTTTTAATTTGGACTGTTGGTATGAAGCTCAGTTCAGCAGTCCCTGAAAATGACTGTGATTGTGATAATCTGTTTTACCTGAAGAATCCAAAAGGAGTTTCCAATCAGCAATAAATATAGTTGTGGGTCTTTTATATAAATGATGGTCATCAACTTTTGGTGACTGCCCTTTTGCTTATGACTTGTAGAGGTACTAAAAAAACATTATAGGATAGGTCATCAGAGACTCTTGTAAACTATTAGTCCTGGTCAATATTTAATATCTTCAATGTAAGAGACTGTCTGCAAAACTAGAGTGGAACAATACACAGTGCTGTAAGTGATATTCTTATGACATCTCATGAACATTTGGCTGACTGCAAAATGGAAGGGCTATATTTTGCAAAAGATGTTTTGTGCCTTAAATTATGCATTATCATGATTAATCTTTTTTGAGATGTCTAGTAATTCCAGTAATTAGAAGAGGCTTCTGAGCTTGCACAATTTATGCACAGAAGCTTCTTCTATTGCTGCTGGTTGTGAAGTTCAGAGCCATGTGTAGCAGTTTTGTTTCACTTTTAGAAGTATTGGATAGTAAAGCAATGGATATACATGTTTTACATATAAAGAGCTTCTAAGATGAATTACCACATTTTAAGCTTGGTTGGAATTTTTATGAGCAAAATTTCTTAGGTGAAGCTTGTTACAATATACATATGAGCTGTTTCAGATAGTTCATTGCTCAAAGTCTTTGAGAATAGATACAATTTAAACCAACTAAAGTCCTAAATAGGATCACTACATACCTACATGGAACTATGTTTTGAAAACCTCTCACTTAAGTTGACTAAATGGGGAAAGTTGCCTGAGTATATAATTAGGGCTTCCTTGCTCATTAATTAGAATATTCTAAGATTAAAACCTCGGTAGAAGCAGTTGGTAATTTGTATGATTAAACTCATTCTGATTATCAGTTAACAATCAGTTAAATGTGTAAGATGTTTTTATTTGTTATAGTTCCAATTAATGCCAATAACAATTGTAAGAAAAAAATCCACTGTATAAACAAAAGGACATTACCCCTTTATCATGCCACTATTAGCAGAAAGACCCTGATACCCGGTTTATCTTACTTACAAGACAGTTCTTTACAGAAGTGAAACTCTAGGTTGCATTGTATCACAATAACATATGATTTTGGTTCTAGAGGCTTGTCAGAATCTGAGTGATGAGTTTACAGATTTATTTATAAATGCCAAAAATATTTTATTCCTATTTTCTGTGTTGACTTTAAAGGAGTGATTTGTAAATTTAATTACTTTGCATGTTACATAATTTATTAGAATGTAATCTAGCAAAGTGCACTATGTAGTTTCATAATGGCTTGAGAATAATAATGGCTTGAGAAACATTCAGTTATTTATATATGGCATCTTTGCTCAAAGGCCCCCAAAGTAAGCTATGAATATTCAGTAATAAGTATATATTCTATATGTTCATATTTATAATCTATTTTAAAACAAATGACATACAAAGAAAAAAGGATGGAAGCAGAGGAGGGCAAGGAAAGCATTTGTTTTTAATATTGTATATTATATCACAATTATATTACTTTATATCATTGTGCATGTGTTGGACAAAGATTTGCATTATTCACAAAATAATTTCTTGGGTGAAAAGTCTGAGAGTTTTGACCACGTCATATCTGAAAATACCAAGAGGGAAAACTATGTGTAGGCAATAACTGATTGGCCAATGTCTTCTAGTATTGAGCTTAGTTGGCCATGATAATCACAGAAAATAAAGTCAACTGAGACAGGAATAATTATTATGCTATGTCTCCTGCAGAGTAGGTTCAAGAGCTTCTGTTTTGAATCTGCTTCAGGTTTTAGAATCAGTGGTGGTATTCTACTGCCCAGTTTGGGCGAACTGGTAGTAAAGAACAGTTACTGTGTCAGCTGAAGTGGTATTTCTTTCTTTTTTTCCTTCCAATGATCAGCTGTTTGAACAATCAGCTGTGCTGGGATTCCCCTCGTTGTCTTACTACTTTGCCCAGGAGGCTTCCCTGAGGCCCAGGAGGCAAAAGGGGGCGCGCGGGGGGTGGTGATGCCGAATGCCTGCTGCACTCTGTTTTTTGCCTCCTGGGCCTCAGGTGGCTTCCCTGAGGCCCAGGAGGCAAAAAAAAAAAAAAAAAAAGGAGCATGCGGAGGGGGAGGTTTGCTGCAAAAAATGAAAGCCACGCCTATCCAGTCATATGGCCACACCCACCTAGCCACACCCCAGAACTGGTAGTAAAAATATTTGCATCCTACCCCTGGTTAGAATGTTAAAATTGGTCTAGAAGACCTTGAGTTGAATTCTAGCACTGGGGGCAAAACTCAGCTGGTGACTGAGGCAACCATTTTATCTGCCCATTCTAATCTACGGCATAAGGCTACTGTGGAAATAAAAAGAGATCACCATATTGGACTCTATGAAGAAGATAAAAATCTATTCACTATGAGACTAAATAAACTAAAATGTTACATATATAATACATAGTACTCTGATAAATGTTATCTAAGTAAGAATAATAAATATATAAGTTCTAGAGCCCCTAAAGACTGCAAAGTTTTGGGCTAGGATGTGGAACCTCTTATTATATATACTGTATGAGATGTTTATTGTTGGCTGGATTTGCTATTTAGTTTACTGTTACGTGCTTTGTTTTTTGATTGTATATTTGTTTGTTTTTTCATGCAATGAGCCACCCAGAGATAGATTGGAATAAGGCAGTGCCTAAACTGAATAAAGCAAGCAAGTAGCCATCTAATTATTCCTTAATAACAAGCTTTTCTGAATGATTCTTTATTGATATAAATCATGTTGCATTTACTTATTTGGCTTTCCTTAGTTTTCTCTGCTGGTGTTCATATGCAAAAAGTTCAAGGGATGAGGCTGTGGTATGATCTATGCAACATTTCAGCACCAGAGAATGCACCAGAGAATGCAAACATGCAATTGACGCCCACATGTGACATAATCACAGCTACCATCATGACTTTTTTGTATCCTGCTCAAATTTATCTGTTTCTGGAAACACTGGATCTATAGAGATTTTACAAACCACCAAAAGTTTTACAAATAACCAAAGTTTATTGTAATATAATGGAGGAGATTAATTGCATAAATTTGCTTCACAATAAAATATTACAGTCTTCAATAAATTCTTATTCAAAATCTGTCATCAGAATTTAAGTAGCACAATGGCCTTTTTCAACTTTAAGCTCTGCAGTTGCTTTGATCTAATTCCAATTACTGTTAGCCATATTAGATGGGTCCAATGAGAATTTTATTGTTGAAAGTTGAGTAGCATATATATATATATATATATATATATATATATATATATATATATGTATATGTATATGTATATGTATATGTATATGTATATGTATATGTATATGTATATGTATATGTATATGTATATGTATATGTATATATATATATATATATATATATATAATAGATTGTTATTAATAATTTTAGTCAGAAATATCTGGAGGAACTTATATGGGGAAGGATAGACCAGCAGCAGATTACAGAACAAGAGAAGAATAATTTTATGTCTTACTGCAAGATGGTAGTGGAATATTTACAGATCTTTACTACTGTTTAGTACTGCACCAGAAACCCAGGATAATCAATGATGATAAATGATGGGAGTTAATGTTGGCAAGATCTTGAAGGTCAAAAGTTCATAGGGCATAAGGACATAAGAGAATTCTTCATCATCTGGAGAGTGAAAGGAGATCATTTGCATGAATGCTAAACAGAAGATCAGAGGATACAAATGATTCTGCTTCAGTTTACTTTTGTAGAGCATACGACCTTGAGAAAACCTTGCTATGCTTAGAGAAAAATGTGGGGTGTTAGAAACCATAAGTATTTTTTTCAGAGGCAGTATAATTTCTCACCTTTATGTGGGTGTAAAAACGTAAATACAATTGCTGGAAGTAAATGAAATATTTGAAGGTCACACTAGTATCCTCCATAAAGAGATCCAGATATACCATTTGATTCATCAGTGCCTGAACAGACAATAAGGCAGTCTATTGCTCTCTAGTAATCTTTTTCTAAGCACTTTATGGCCAATATTTATGTCCCTAGTTTCTAGTTTGGGAAATAAGAAATCTGAAATAAACCTTTAAGAATTTCATTGTAGGTATATTTATATCCTGACTTACCAGCATATCAAGCAATGAACTTTATGAAATGCCAAGCCTTCCTGGATTACATTTTCTTAGTTGCAAAATGACAGTACAGAATATTTGTAGAGATAGGAAGAACAGCTTTTGAAAGCTCTGGAGCAATCTTTGCTAGACTTTAAAAGAAAGAAAATCTTTAGCATCCTTATTCATTATTTCCTCTTATTCATTATTTCCACCATCACCACAGCAAAATAGGCCCTTTCCTTTTGCTATCATTCCTTACTACCAAACAAAAGCAGATACATTTCCACAGGAAACATTTTGCATTTATCTTAATTCCTAAGCAAATGCTTCCAGTATAGTTTGGATTCACAATTTATAAAACTTGCATGTTGGATTTTAAGAAAACCAGGTAGATCCATGATTACATGTATCACTTGAGGTCTCATGATTCTTCAGGAATGATTAAATCTGCACTCTCCTCATTTCTTCCCTTTATGTGGACGCTAAATAGATTAATCAATTCTTTAGACTTCAAATTCATGTCCTCTGGAGATACTTTACCACACCAACATCCCAAATTAGCACATAATCTATTTGAGCTGAGAGTGGTAGGCAGTGGTGGGATTCAACCAGTGTAACAATTGGTTCAGTGAGCGCGCACTTTGCACATGTACAGCATTTGAAAACTGCCTATTTTCAGCTCTAATACTTCTACTGGAGCTCTGGTGAGTACAGCTGAGGTGCAGCAATCTGCGGTGCTGCATGAATCAGCTGAGCTGCAAAACATGGAAATAAAGGACAGACTAAGGCGGGCTGGGTGGGTGGGGCCAAATCAACGCCAGAACTACGAACTGGGCCGAACCGGTAGAATTCCACCCCGGTGGTAGGACATGACATCAAATACATCCTGAACTGTCCATAAAGTCTCCACAAGTTGAGTTTGACTCTCACTTTTTGAAATTCAAACAAACAAATTGGAAATATTTTTTTCTTAAACACAATAACAGGGCTTTCCAGTTCCATTAACAAGATAAAATAATAAACATACACAACTTTATCTCCATTAGCATTTAAGGTATAACTTTTTTTTTGCTCTGTTAATAGCATTTCCCCCATCATTCTTGCCCTCCCCTCAGATTAGTTGTTCTAGAGCAAAAAGGACAATCTTTTTATTATTAAGGACACATTTAAGAACCTATTTGATTGGTGAGGGACCATGGTGCACATGGTGCTGATGCAACAGGAATGGGGCTAGAATTATTTGGATTTGTTTTCTTGGTCTTTAAGACAGAATATATTCATTTTATTATTTTATTTTATTTTCAACTTTATGGCCACGTTAATCTATTGACTGTACAGCTTTCTAAAACTTTAATTTGGGATTAAAACAGAATAATTTTTAATGCAAAACGATCTGTTATAAATAACTGTATAAAACTGTGAATCAATATTCAGTGTAATAAACGTATATCAATTCAGGATTTTCAATAGTCAATGGTGTAAATCTAAGTCTTTTTGTATTGGCTTAATTGGTTTGGGATCCGGAAAATCAGTAAGAGTAGAAAAATTTTAACTTTGGGATAGAAGATCAGTTTAATTATTATAGTAATAAATTGGAAAAATAAAGTTGAGATCAATAAATATGCAGTTAATATAGAACAGTAATGTATTTGTACTTTATTAGCCTATGCTATAAAAAATAAAACATCAAAATCCAAATCTTTTAATATCTTGTATGCACATAGCAATTGTGGATGAGATTGTGTTCTGTATGTATATCTCACCATCTTCTAAAGTTTTCTTAGTCATTCAGTGTTGAATCTAATGCTTCAGAAGTTCAGAGCTAAGATGCATATGGTGTATTTAAGAACCACATCATTTGAATTGAAGGCCCAATATCATCTAATACAGTGGTTCTCAAACTTTTTCAGTCCACCTCCCCCTTGGTGCTACAAACTCATCCTCGGTGCCCCCCATTGGGATTCAAATTTCTGTGAGCGTGGCCTAATTTGAGGGTGTGGCTTGCTAGTCACATGACTGGATGGGCATGGCTTGCTGGTCACATGATTGGCTGGGCGTGGCTTGCTGGTCACATGACCGGATAGGTGTGGTTTGGGGTGGTCATGTGACTGGGGGGGCATGGGCAGGTAACTGGCAAACCAAATACAAGTGGTTCTCACTTAATGGCCAGTTGTTTAGCAAGTATTCTAATTTATGACTGGCCTTCCCAGAGCTACTTGACCTGTTTTTGGAGTTTTGACAGCCATGCACACCCACACACACACTCCCTTCTAACCCTGCTGGAGCAGGTCATTGGACTAGAATCAGCAAAGCATCTCTGATTAGATTCTAGTAGTGCATAGAATCTAATCAGAGATGCTTTGCTGATTCTTGTTGATTTTTATTTGTATTTCTTTATTTTATGATGCTGAATTGCATTAACATGTGTGTCCCTTCTTGTGCACAGCCCAGAAGCTTTTGTGATTCTTTGTAGCAAAAATTACAGCCTCTGGCTTTGCTCTACTTTTCAAACATGCCGCCACTGCTGTGAAGAGACAGAAAGAAAAAGAAATAAAGAAGGAGGGAAGGAGGGAGAAGAAAGATAATGAGATATCTATTCTAGTTCAATCACCTGCTCCAGCAGGGTTAGAAGGGAGTGTGTGTGTTTGTGTGTGTATTTGTGTGTGTGTGTTCTCCTTGTAATTTACCAGTACATTTTGGTTTTGCCTTCTTCAGAATTGGCACTATAATACATTGGGGAAAAGTAATTTTCTAGGAATGAGATCTGGTCCAATGAATCCTGTTTAAAGCCTCAACAAAATGTGAGAGCTTTCTGATAATCTTGACCATGTTTCGTCCACAAAACCTTTAATAGAAGCCAAAGATGCTTCAATGTGCTGGCAAAGATGTTTCAATGTAGAAAAGAGCCTCAGTCTAAACTAGGCCTCATTTCAATCTGATGCATCAGGTCTCTCTCTCTCTTTCCCTCCCTCCCTCCCTCCCTCCCAGACTGGCTTTTTTCTACTTTCCCAATGTGCCTGGCACTTCGAACATGGATGGATGGATAGATAGAGAGACAGAGAAAGAGAGAGAAAGAGATAGGTAGGTAGGTAGGTAAGTAGATATATTGGTAGATAGGTAGGCAGGCAGGCAGACCTTTTGGATGAATATATGGATAGATAGGTAGGTAGGCAGGCAGGCAGGAAGACAGACAGACAGACCTTTTGGATGTATGTATGTATGGATAGGTAGATAGATAGATAGGTAGGTAGGTAACTAAGTAGGTAGGTAGGAAGATAGGTAGATAAATAAGTAGGTAGATAGATAGGTAGGTAGGTAGGCAGGCAGACAGGGAGCCAGACCTTTTGGATGAATGTATAGATAAGTAGGCAGGCAGGCACGCATGCAGGCAGACCTTTTGGATGAATGTATGGATAGATAGGTAGGTAGGCAGGCAGGCAGGAAGACAGACAGACAGACCTTTTGAATGTATGTATGTATGGATAGGTAGGTAAGTAAGAAGGTAGGTAGATAAGTAGGTAAGTAGGTAGGTAGGCAGGCACGCAGGCAGATCTTTTGGATGAATGTATGGATAGGTAGGTAGGTAGGTAGGCAGGCAGGTAGGCAAGCAGGCAGGCAGGAAGACAGACAGACAGACCTTTTGGATGGATAGACAGACAGACAGAATATGACAGTGGTTGCACTTTGGGAAAGTAGAGCAAAGCCAGACTGACTTTCCCAACATGCTGCTGCTGCTGCGTTCGACGCACCGACTCCGGTGCAACAGTCAATGGGATGACCCTGTGGTGCCGGCGCCTTGAACTCCCCCTGCTGTCTCTTAGCACTCCCCTTCAGCAGACGTTTCCAAGCAAAGCCCATCCCACCTCCTGTAATTCCTGACATCGCTTCACACCAACTTCTAGGCCTTGGCCCACCAAACAAAACCTCCTGACACTCGCCTTGACCAGGAATGCTCAACATGCTGAAAGGCCCGCCCTACGTAATTCCTGTGACACAACTACGAGGCGTCGCATGCACTTTTACCTCACTTCCTTGGGGGCACTAAGAGGCAGCAGGGGAGTGTTTGAGGCACCGGCTCTGCAGGCTCTGGTGCAACAGTCAATGGGGTGACCATTGACTGTTGTACCAGAGCGTGCGGAGCCGGTACCTCGAATGCCTCCTGCTGCCTCTTAGTGCCCCCTGCTGGCCCCCTTGTCTCTTAGCGCCCCTCTAAGGCATCCCCCCCCCCCCCGGGGGCAGTACCACCCACTTTGGGAACCACTGATCTAATGGAAGCAAGTAGGAGATTGTAATAGAAAAATACTGTGCTTTTGCTTTAAAAACAGAAGTGTAGTATGACTGATTAAGTCTACAAGTGGAGAGATTTAGATTCAAATCTACTCATCCATGGAAAATTATTGGATGACCAGCCTTTCTTTCAGAATTGCTTTTGTAGGATAAACTTTAGAGAGATCAACATGTAACTTGTATAGAGTTCCTGGAGGAAAGGCAAGACATGAATGAATAAATGAATCAATCAATCAAATGAATAATCAACTGATATTGCTGTTTTATATATTAAAATGTGTCTATGCTTTTGTCGGATATGTCCATGTAATAATGAGGTTTACCTTGATCCTAACCTGATATTAGATTATATATAATTGAATATATAGAATCAGGTACAATCCAAACACTATAAGCTGCACTGATTTTAGTCTTTTATTAAATAAATACAAAATAAAAGCACTTAACTTTTGCTCACTCATACTTAATTTTTTTTTTTTTTAATTACATTTATATGCCGCCCTTCTCCGGAGACTCAGGGCGGCTTACAGTCTATGGAGCACCGTGCTAGGTGCTCAGCAATAGCCTTCATTCCATTGTATATGCCTGCTTATTACTAGGGCTTTTTGGCCCCCTCAAGCGGCATTTTTACAAAGTCAGCTTATTGCCCCCAACAATCTTGGGTCCTCAATTTACCTACCCCGAGAGGATGGAAGGCTGAGTCAATCTTGAGCCTGGTGGGATTCGAACCTGCACTAATTGCAGGCAGCTTGCACTAAGTGCTAGATGATTAACAGTCTGCACCACCAAGGCCCTTAATTGAGAAGTAGACATACAGTAGTAAACGTTTTAAAGATATGGGGAAAAGTTGACTGGTGGTTTGTGCTGTCATGAAATTATATACAACAGAGATATATGTTCTGGTTTAAACAATGTTTGCTTATATGCTATTTTGTTGGTATGAAGTAATTCCTTTTTCATCATGCATACAATTATTGGATCGGGCTTGCAGATAACTGGACAACCAAAAGATTAGGAAAAAGTGTTTGCTGTCATCTAATCCTTCTCTAGATTTTGCAGCCCAGATCTGGTAGCCCTAAATTGCATCTCTTCTTGTGTGAGATTATTTGAAGCAGGCTTAGGGTTAAAATATCATTTTGATAAACAGGAAAACTATATATCCTGATGAAGAATGCTAATTTGAAATTTATGTCATAATGACTGTAGAAAGAATGCTGTCAAGGCTCCGACTAGCTGCATTCATATATAGGCAGAAATTTCTCACCCACTGAGAACAATTAACAGGAGGAAATATTGAAAATGGAATCTTTACACTGAAGCCGGAAGGGTCTTTCAGGTTCTTGAACAGCATGGGGGTAGAAATCATATGAAAAAGGTCATTGATTTTGTGCTAATGATTTTTTGAAATATGGATTTTATTCTCTTCACTTTATTTCATTTCACATTTATGCTTTTAAATTCTATTATATGATTTTGCAACCAACTCCTCCAGAATTAAGCAGTTTAGAACAGATAATGTTTTCATTCAGGAAAAACAGGTTAGCGTAAAAAGGAGCAAGCATACAATGCTATAGAAAAAAGAAAAATATTACTAGGTTAGAGCTATCCATATTGATCTTTGGATTTTGATGGTGGCCTGTCTGATTTCTTTAACCCTAAATCAGTCAAGGCTATAGTCTTCCTTGACTATGCTTTATTTCATCTAGTTTAAGTAGCTGGCTCAGAAATGGTTTTGGGAATCTTTAGCCTTGACTCAACTGCCTTTTGACTCTCCTTACAGTTCAGATACTGAAACAGCAATTAAAAACATCCCTTTGTGCTGACACAAAGAAGTGCAGTTTGGGAGTTTAGTCTTAATTAATGAACATTGCAAAGGGGTCAGACCTCCTCACTATTCCTATTCAGCAAGGTTTTAACTATAAGCCAATGAAGCAAATAAAAAAAGAAAGAAAAAAACTCCCAAAATCTCCAGAAAATATTCCCCTTGTTTGCATACATACCTTCCGTGTTCAAGTAGCAACATATAGTAGCGGGAGGTCTTATTTGGGAGGCACATGAATCTTTTCCCTTTTTCCCCTAAGCCTCTGCTCTTTATTTAAGAGAGTTGATTTTCTATAATATAATCAATTTTTGTGTTTTTAATACATTGTATTTATTCCTACCCTTCTTCTAAAAAGCTTAGGTGCAGCATTAATAGCATGTTTGCAGTGGTGTACAAATAGAAGAAGGGTGGTTAGTTTATTTTGTAGGCACAGGGTGTCTAGAAACCCCTCACCTTTAACAAACTCAAGTTCATTGCAGGAAAAGAATGGCAAGGTGATTTTCCTTCTCTTTCTCCCACAAGTAGTCTATCACAGCAGGTAGACCAGACTAGGAAAACTCAAAGTGCTTTTATTGAGATGGGATAGAATAATAGAAACTGGCAAGTCTCCTGATGTGATTCCTTATACTTATACTTCAATGAAATAGGTAGGCATCTCCTTCAGCCGCTTCCAAATATTATCTCATAGTTCTAGACTTTTAAAAAAACGCTACAGCCAATTTTTTTCTAGGCATTCCTGCTTATCTCCATCAAGGTAATCTTCCTTACTGTCTACAGCTTGTCTGCTTGCTGTCCAAATTGACTATCATTTTGGTGCTATTGATCATTCTTGTCAATGCCCTTGGCTTTCAACACTGTCAGCACTCCCTACTGAAACCTTCTTGGCACTTTACAAAAGTTTTTTCAGCAAGCATATACTTTTGGATATTTTAATTTTTAGGGTTTAATTTGAACATTTTATAATCTGTTGTTTTAAGAGGACTTGTCAGGAAATCATGATACTCAAAAATGTAAAACAATAATGCTGTAAATATTTTTTCAATACAAAACTAAATACAAAACTATCATGCACATCACACCAAGGTAATTATGGTTGCTTAATTATTATTTGCTGCATAAATCATGGTGCCTGCTTTCAAATAACATATTAAGCCACAACCTATGCTGTAGAGGTCACAATGGCTGAATTAATATAATACACCAAGTCAAAACCAAATTAAATCAAGAGTTAGTATAATATGTGAACTGAAGTCTATGACTGACTTCAAAACTAAGCAAATAATATATGATAGTTTTCTTCTGTAGTGCTGTAGCATGCTGCTATGCAAGTTTACAAGTTTAACCTAAGATCTAGGTTAAAACAATGTCTGAGATACAGTAGAATAATGAGTCAATTATGGTTATAATATTATAATCAGATATATAATATAGAATATTGTAATCAGATATTATTCCAAGCTATAGTTTGTATTTAGCAGATGCTGCCATGGGATATATAATTACTTCTTCAAATAAATTTCTGATTCTGTTTCTACCAGTAAAATTTGTTAATTTTGATATGCTAATTTTATGGAGGCTAAACTTTCTTATCCCATAGTTTGCTATGTTGAAAAGTCTTTTGTAATCAGCATGATTCATGGAATGATGCGATATATAGACCAACATTTTGAGAAACAGGCTGCTTGAGAAAAATTGTGCTAAAAAGATTGATTCTGACTATTCATCCTCATTTAATAATTATGGGATAGAATGGACTTTCAGGACAAATCTTCCTGTTGTTAATTTTACAAATGCTTTCAAATAAATGGAATAGTAAAGCAATTCCGTTTAAAAAAAAATCCAAGTCGGGAACTTTGAGGTGGAAATTGAAGCATATTTATCAGTGAATATTCCCCCTTCCCCTTTGAAAGTACATATTCTGTAGCAGAGCTACTGAAGGAATGACAAAATTAACTTGCTCAAGGGAATGGTATATCTGATAACCAGGTGCCCTGTTAAAGCAAATAGATGTATTTCTTTTCTTGCATGCCAGACTTGTAACTATATTAAAAATCTGTCTGGAGAAAAGAAAGGGATGTTGCAATACCTACAGAAAGTAACAGTTGTTAGCACCTATACAATCTGTCAATCTGAAATCCGAAGGTCTTTACAGGTAAGCTCAATTAACAACCAATGTTTACTGACTATTCAAAGTAACAATAGACCTTTAAAAAGCTATTGTGATGCATTCTTAAAGTTACGACTGCACCCCATCACAGTCATGTGTTCACATTTCAGGTGCTTGATACCTGACTGGCATTTACACTCAGTTGCAATGTTTTCTGGCCACATGACCCTGTTTTGTAATGTTTGCTTTTTGGCAGAAAACATTATCGAATGTCCATTGGATATGTTGGATTTGCTTAACGACCATGTGGTTTTCTTACAGACCATGTGATTCATTTAATGACCATGGTGATTCAATTTCCAAGCATTGTAAAATGGTTATGAAATCAAGTTCAATCAAGTGATGTCTTGGTTTATGACTACAATGACTTACAACTGAAATTCCAGCTGAAATTCCATCAGAACAACTTGCACAGTTAACTAATTGTCAGAGAAAAGATTTGGTTTTTGTATTCCAGAGCAAGATGCAGAAAACATTGGAATCTTCTCCTTTGCCAGTGTCCAAGAATTGTTTAGTTTATAGGTTCCATATTGGCTGAAATAATGGGACCAGTAGTCTCAGTTATGCTTATGACCATTTCCCTTGCTATAAGAATTAGAAATAGACGAATTGAATACCTTGATACACTTATCTAGGAGTACCATCACCAGGTGACAGAAGGTGAGTTTCCTAAAAGAAACTCTTTTGATACCATCTACTGATTGCCCGGTCATGAGGCTCCTGCTCATGATTAACATGATTAAATTAGCTGTAGTTTAATGTAGTTGATTATCTCAGGTGGTGTGACACACTGAAGAATAAACTAGTCATATAGACTCAGACCTAACAATTAAACATGTTTGATTTGCTTCCAATTCAACAAGTCATGCAGATTTAACCAATACATTTACTTACGCTATAACAAAGGGTCTTATCTAAGAATCTTTTCCTTTTAATGTCATTAGCTATTTCAAACTATGAAGAATATACATTTTTTATTTAGTATGGAGAAAAATAATTTTAATGTGATTTAAGTCTTCAAATATGTGTCTGACATATAGTTGCAACACGCTTGAAGAACACAGTCATTAAATTTTATTATTTTTGACAACAGACCATTTGCTACAGATTGAATATTTTTAATATTTATTGCTACAAAAAGTACTGAACAGAAACTTACAGTAAATTAAAAGGCCAATTAATTGGTCTTTTCAAAATGCAATAATCTTTGTAGACACTGCATTAAATATGAAAGTAAATTAGTCTTTACATTTTATGTGGATGCTTTTTAAAACTAAATACATGTATTGATAGATCCAAATGAGTACAGGACCTCAGCAGATATGAAAAGGCATTAAATATTTATTTATTTAAATTTATATACCGCCCCCCTCTCCCAAAGGGACTCGGGGCGGTGAACAGCCAAGATAAAACACACATATAGAAATACATATACAATATTTAAAAGGTAAAAGAATTAAATATGTTGACCATATCAAAAGATTAAAAATAAGGGAATTAAGAAAGATAAAACCAGATTAAAAACTCTAAAAACCCCTAGGCCAGATCGGCTTGCTGAAATAAATGAATTTTCAACGCACGGCGGAAGGTCAGGAGATCAGGATGGTCCTCATCTCTGGGGGCAATTCATTCCAGAGGGAGGGTGCCGCCAATGAGAAGGCCCACATCCTCGGGGTCGCCATCCATTCAGCCGGCGACTCCCCAAGGAGGCTGACTCTATGGGAGCATATCGGTCGGCGGGAGACCGATAATGGCAGGAGGCGGTCTCGCAAATATCCTGGTCCCAAGCCATGAAGCACTTTAAAGATGATAACTAAAACCTTGAAGTGCACCCGGAGGGCCACCGGGAGCCAATGCAGCTCGCGCAGAAGTGGCATAACATGGGAGCCCCGAGGAGCCCCCAACACCACCGCGCGGCTGCATTCTGCACCAGCTGGAGCCTCCGGATGCTCTTCAAAGGCAGCCCCATGTAGAGAGCATTGGCATAGTCTAGGCGGGAGGTTACAAGGGCGGAAGTGACCGTGCAAAGCGCATCCCGATCCAGAAAGAGCCGCAACTGGTAGATCCTACGGACCTGGCCAAAAGCCCCCCTGGCGACGGCCGCCACATGGTCTTCCAATGACAGCCGCACATCCAGGAGGACACCCAGATTGTGATCCCTCTCTGTGGGGGCAAGAATTTCCCCCCCCCACAGCCAGCAATGGAACCAGCTGGCTGTACCAGGGTGCCGGGAATCACAGCCACTCAGTTTTAGATGGGTTGAGCTGAAGCCTGTTCCACCCCATCCAACACCGCACGGCCTCTAGGCACCAGGTCATCACTTCAACAGCTTCATCAGGGTGGCCCGGGGTAGAGATGTACAGCTGAGTATCATCAGCGTACTGATGGAACTCTACCCCAAAGCCACGGATGATCTCACCCAGCGGCTTCATATAAATGTTGAACAGAAGGGGCGAGAGCACTAACCCCTGAGGCACCCCGCAAACCAGGGGCTTTGGGGCCGACCTCTGCCCCCCTGCCAACACGAATTGAGAACAGCCAGAGAGGAAGGAAGAGAACCACCGCATAACAATGCCTCCCACTCCCAACCCCTCTAGCTGCTGCAATAAGATACTGTGGTCGACAGTATCGAAAGCCGCCGAGAGATCTAATAGGACCAGGACAGAGGAATAACCTCTGTCACGGGCCCTCCAGAGATCATCCACCAATGCGGCCAATGCTGTCTCCGTGCTGTGGCTGGGCCTGAAGCCCGATTGGCATGGATCCAAATAGACAGCTTCATCCAGGTGCTGGGGAAGCTGTCGTGCCACCACACTCTCAATAACCTTCGCCACAAAACAAAGGTTGGAGATTTCTAGTCCTGCCTTAATTTGAAAATAGCTTCTGTGTAAGTTATAGAAGTGGAGAAAGTCTTACATTGAAAAGCATTGTTGAATCATAACAAACAAAGAGTGAGTTGGGAACCTCCCTTTCATAAAAGCCTGTAAAACCTTCCTTGGGCATCACTGTTGAAACGTTTCTTTTGTTCTAAATAAGAATGTTAAAAAGAAAGTAATTTCCTAAAGATTGTGATAGGAAGAAAATAACTACACTTCCCATCCTTGATCTTGCTTGATCTTGGATTTCGTTAATAAGTATTTGCTTTTTAAAATTAGTGCATATTAGTTAATTTCTTCTTTGAAACTTACCTGTGGTTAAATGGATCAGGATTTACCCAACCACCTTTTGTGGGTTTGCATGACACATTGAGCCATGTATTACCCATGTGGACTGTGTTTGCAAAAGACCCTTTATTAAAATATGATTAAATATGTATGTACGTATGTGTGTGTGCATGTGTGTATGTATGGCCATTCAAAGTATGAGGCAGAAAGCTGGCTAATATTTCTAATAATTTCCTAGGCAGTTACTTGATTCCCTCAGAAAGCCTTTATAGAAGATTGGATGATCCTGAACAGTAGAGATGGGAATATTTACTTTCATCAATATCTCTCTGTTAATTTGCCTTAGGATCCAAGCCTAATGTGAGTGATTATCTCTCCCTTAGCAATCCTCTCAGAGGAACTTTTCAGGGAACAGGAAGCTGTAGGGAAAAGCAATAGACAGGAAAATTTTCTTCCATGATTTTTTCCAGGCTACTTTGTCTCAGGAAAGTCACATTTTTATTCAGCAAATTTATTTAATTTTCTGCTTCTGTTACTAGCCTTGCATACCAAATACATCTCAGCTATGCATTTACATTCACTGCCATTTTCTGAGAGAGCTATGTTGATTTTGAAATTGACACAATTCCATTTTTTATAAACGCAAAGCTGAAAGTGTTTTGCTATGATTTACCTGGAAATAAATCTCAAGGAAGACATTGGATCTCCTTTCTGAGCAGCTACTTAGAAAATGGCACAGTTGATCTCAGATCCATTTAGGTAGCTATTTTTTTGCTTGTTTAAAAGAAAATAATGTTTTACACTGGAACTTTTTCTGAAACAATCTATCTATACCTTTTTAACTAGCAAATGAAAATATAAATTAAGAACAGAGATATGCAAAAATAGTATGAGCATTCTTCTGTAAGTTTTTGAGGCACCAAAGATCCGTTGAAAGCACTTACAGAAGTCCAGAGATGAGAGTCCAGAGAGGAGAATCCAAACAGAGCACAGGAGTGTTTGGAAAGGAAGTCCAGAGAGGCCTCTTTTGTCTATGGTATGGCATGAGTATAAATAGGCATTTTCTGAATTTTTGACACACTAAGCCATGCTGTCACTGTCCTAAACCCTAAATATTCCATAAGATATTATTTTCTTTATTTTCCAACAATAGGATATGTATTGTTCCTTATATAATAGAGGGAAGTAATAGCAAAACAAAATTATTTCTTTATTATGGTAGCTAAGTAAAGTAGGTCTTGTAAAAAAAAGAAGCAAGCGAATCTTAGCAACCTAATATGTAGATTTTCAGTATCTTCAGTACCGCCCCGAGTCCCTTTTGGGAGAGGGAGCGGTATAAAAATACGATAAATAATAATAATAATATCTTGAAAAGTATAATCTAAATGTTTACATGAGGACCTTCATTGTTGGAACTACAATATGCGCAGTGTAAATGCCTCTAAAACATGTTTATCTTAATGAAAAGATGAGAGAGAATTAGATATATTTATCTTGTGTAGAATTTCATAAATAAATACAAATACCATTTGTGGAAAGTATTGAAGATGTTTATATTACATTAATGTAACTTCCTGAGGGATGCATTCTAGTGACAAAACACAAATATAATTGAATTGTTCAGTAATGTAATTGCCATTTTATCAAGAGGAATGACAGATTATATGCCTTGCATTTAGAGGTGGTTAGAAAAACGAGCCTGAACTTTAAGACCTATTTCAGACTTATCATGATAATTAAGTTTCCTATATAATAATAAGATTAGTGGAATTGCAGCTTGCAATGGTGAGAGTTTTAGACTGGACCAAAAAAATCTCAGCTTCAAATTCTCACTCTCCTCATTCCATAATCTTCAGCTAATCATTATTTCTACCTTAATTTACACAAGATTATTAGTAAGATAAACTTGAGGACACATTAATGACACCTTGAGCTCTTTGAAAGAAAACAAGGAGATAAATGTAAGAAATCAAATCAATATCCTGAGTAAATTGAAATGTCCTGTGTAGGTTACTGGACTTTCACAATGGCAATGACAGCAGCAGCAATTTAGTGAGGACTAAGTAGATGGAAATGGGAAATTTCAGTTTCGTGTTACCACCTGCTACAGTTCATAGAAGCCTGACACTCCAGAAGCAATTCCATCAACAGACACACTGACTTACAACCAGACTACAAAACCCTCAGAATCCAAATTAACCATACAGCCAACTAGAGACAGCACTGACCCTGAACCAACCCATGCAACCTCCCTATACCAGCAGTTCACCTCCCAATGACCTGACCTAATGTAATCTCCTTATCACAAGACCCATCACAAGACTCATTGATGACTCACAGCTAATCCATCACAAGATCCCACCACTTGACACATCTATACCTCAAGCCATTATAAACAAGAGAACATTGACATTGACATCTTTTAATCTCTGCTGAAGTTGTTATCTAGTCTGGTAATGAAATATTTGGAAACCAACCCACAAGCTTGGAGGATGAACCCTCATCCTATACCCGAGCTACATATATTGACCACTTTTGCAAAAGCTTGCTGGTTTCCAATTCTATGTATGATCATTATGATAATAGAGGATTCATCTTTGATAGTACTGGACTCAACCTCTGACAGTGGATCAAACAAGACTGAACCAGTGGTGGGATTCAATTTTTTTTACTACCGGTTCTGTGGGCGTGGCTTTGTGGGCATGGCAGGAGAAGAATACTGTAAAATCTCTAGTAAGAGGTGATATTTGCCGGTTCTCCAAACTACTCAAAATTCCGGTACTGGTTCTCCAGAACTGGTCAGAACCTGCTGAATACCACCTTTGGACTGAACAGAATTTTCTTGAATCTGACACATCATTGGATATTTAATTTAAGGAAGATTCACTGAACAGAATCAGACTTAAAGCAATTGGATTAATGTAAGCTCCTGCTAGATTTCTGTTCTAAATGTGCCCTAGGGTGACAGTAGTTTAGAATGTTGGTTCCAAGAATACTTTATTTAGATGTAACTATATCAAAGGATAAAGCTGTCTTCTTTGTTTATTATGAGATATAATTTTATAACTAATCTCTCATGGTAGTTTAATGTAGTTCTTGCCACATCCTCAGCAAATATTGAACTTAAAGGAATACATATTTATTAGTTTAGAACCAAACTAATGCTATAATAAGAAATAATTATTTTGGTACATTCAGATGATTTATTGAATATATAATGTATGCTAGTTTATAATCACATATGTTATATGTGTATGATGTAGTTTGATGTAATGGTAAAAGGCACCAGTTTAGAAATCAGGAGATCATGAGATCTAATCACACCTTGGACAGGAAGTCATCTGGGGGATTTGGGGTCAGTTACTTTATTTCAGCCAAGAATGTTGCCAAGAAAAGTGCAGAGATTCATCCAGGAAGTCATTCAAAGGCACAAATATAGATGTATCTATTTAATTTTCTTCTAAACAAGACAGAAAAGGACCTGTGCATTTCTTATAGGAAGTTACAATACTTGATTTTAAATTGAAGGAAGGAAGGAAGGAAGGAAGGAAGGAAGGAAGGAAGGAAGGAAGGAAGGAAGGAAAAAAAAAGGCCTTATTAAGATTGGGAATTTTAGGCTAATTGCACCATAAGGCTAACAGAACTCTCCTTCCTGAACTATTTTGGAAAGTTGTTAACTTTACATCTTCCTTTCTCTAGAAATCTCTGTACTGCCCCACAAGTAAACATACAATTTTTGTTACCTTTACATTTCTAGAATGCTAAGATCCTCATTAAATATCTAGTTCCAAGTGCTGATGCATGATAAGGTACTATTAAGTGATTACTCAGGCAAAAGCCTTTTCATAATAGATTCTCATGCAAGGAATGGTCTTCTCAGAGTGATCTGACTGAGAAAACACCAGTTAAATACTTTTCCTGAGCTTAAATCATCTTGCTGTATTTTTAAAGTTATTGCATTTCAGTCATACTTAGATCTTCATATGAGATATGCCTTAGCCTTTTCTAGCTAATTGCTTAAAATCATCTCTTTTATTACTTGGGTTCTGGATTTTGTAGAATTGAGTTAGTGGCTACAGTATATCTAATATATACTTTATATATAAATTAAGCCTCTGCTTTGAGTCTGGTGACTTCTGGGTACGATCACATAATTTTTATGATTGTTTACCTTCTATTTTTTCAAGAGTAAGCAAATTTAGCAGGGTGGATTTGAGAGCAAGGTGGTGATATGAATAACTGTTAATACTTGCTCAACCCTTACAATTAATGTTTCCTCCATCCCAGTATAAAAGTGTTTCAAAATCCACCCCCAGTTTCAAATGAACTAACTACATTTGAAGGATGTATCTGAATACAATGTTAGGAATAAAATAAGAAACATATTTTGCAAAGGGCCCTAAATTCAATATCTTGGATTTACAAGAAAGCAGGTAGATACTCCGCTGTGAAGTCTTGGTATTACTGGGTTATATTAACCAATGTGTCACCTGTATCAAATAACTTGTAATGTTAATGTTTATTATGATATGGAATAGAAGAAATAAAGAAGCACAGTCTCCAGACTTCCTGGAGCATGATATTCTAGTGGCATTGATCTGTAGATTCCAATCAAAGAAGTGATAACACTACCGTTTACTATATTATCATAGAAACAGCCCTCTATCAATCCCAGCCATGTTAGTGATGTTTAAAGATGTCCCTTGTGTAATCCAGTTGAATTGCATCATGTCTCATTAACTAAAGGTATTAGATTCTGCCCTGTAAGAAAACTAAATCCTGACAAACAATAACCTTTCTGAACAAACTAATAGGAAAGTCAACTTGGACTGTAATGTTCCAGTCAGAGTGAGATGTTTTCTCTGGTCATATTAACGTCATGCTGATTTTCATTTATTTTTAAAGCCGCGTGGCTCCCCTACCATGTCGAAAACCCTAATAAATAAATAATGAAGCATTAAATGGCTCAGTGTGTGCCGGCAACAGGAATTGCCAGTCTTTTAATTTTGGAACATTTAAAACCTGCCATAGGTGGTTCTGCCCTGAGTTGATGGATAGAGGTTGGTCCTTAGTAGTAAACTTTCTGCACACATTTTCTTCCCTCCCCCATCTGGGACCAAGCTCTCCAGGAGAATTAATTACCATAAAGAAGGTCTCTTGCCCCTCAAGGCCTTCTCTCTGGTCACGGTTCAGCTTGTCAGCAACGCAGGGTGGAAATGCTTGAACCTGGAGAGTCTGCAGATCTGTTGACATCTAGATAGATGGAGTCTAATTTCCAGTTTCATAGTATAATATCCCTGAGCTTTGGAATTTTCCACGTTAGCTGAGGGCATAGGTAAATTTTGATACAGCAGGATGCACTGCATGATCTCCATTGCAATGGTTTCAGTTTGTTCCTCAGTACAATGCATCTTCTTATGACAGATTTAACTAAACGAATATATCATAATAACTCTTTAACAAAATGTGGGCTTCAAGAAAATAACCTGACCTTCCAGTCTAATTGTTAAGTTATCAGACCTGCTTCCTTTTCAGCATTTGTGGTTGATCTAATGCTTTCATCATTTGATGGATGTCTTTGAGCATGGAAAGTGATTTCTTTCCATGGGTTATTGCTAAACTGTTTTTCAGTGGGCTGTAGTTTCTTCTATCTAAAGAGAAAACTACTGTTCATGTATAAGGAAGGAAACAAAAGGTTTTTAGTAGAGACTCCATGTAGCCCTGATACAAATATAAGGAGATTTTGTTATAGGGTTCCAACTTCACTACTATCATTTTAAAAATGGCATTATGTGGATATAAGATTATCCACTGCTTCTAAACTGGATAGTTAGGGTATGGTCCCAGGAATTGTGCTGATTGGGGGAAAAACTTTGGTAGGCATGGCAATCTTGCAGAACTGCCTAACCAGTCACTCTAAGAAACAAGTTGTATACATAGGCCTCCCATGGGATTTACTAAGGTTCTTCTTTGATTCACACCTCTCATTTAAAAAAAAAGGCTTCTTTCATAAATATGTTTTTATTAGTTTGTGAGATTCAAGATGTTGGTTAATAGCTGGTTTGATCTGCCAGGGTTAGTTCCATCAATTAAACAATGTCATCTATTGAGACTCTGGAAATGTAGCAGTATTCCTTAAATTAGATTAAAGATCCATTGATTTCCAGATGTCAGAGCTGAGAGGTGTGAGTATAAAATAATATATCCAGAAGACAACTAGTTGGAAGAGAATAAGCTCTTTTTGGAGGGTTTATTAAAACAATTTTTTTGTTTTTTTTAAACCAAAATGGATGTTGGTTTTTTTAAAACCAAAATAATTTAATGATTTCATAAAGGCATTTTAAAATAATTAAATAGCAATAAAATAGGGATGTTCACAGGAGGGTTAAAAAAAAGTAAAGATGGTGATTTCAGTTGTACAGTTGCAGCCACTATCATGACTTTTTTGATTGTACCTTATGAATGTTTCTGGATAATTTAGGAAAAATCAATATTTTAATTATTTCATAAATAGAACTAAAAACAGCAAAATTTTTGATAAATGGATATATACCACTGGATGTAGCCTTCAACTTATTCTAGATATGGTGTAAAATCTCTAAATCAGGTTCCTGAGTTACTTGATAGTTACTGCTAAATTGTATTATTCTCTGGGAGATAAGTAATTAAATTGTGGAATTTTCCAGCATTTTCTTTGCTTAATTGCCTCTACTTCAAGCTAACAAGGCCTTTCAACTCCTTTGCCAAAGGTTGACATCTTTGGAAAAATTAAAATTTATTTCCTTATTTGTGAATGAAAATTATTCATGATCTGTCCAGTGAGATAATAATTGAAAGAACTTTTAATTCATTTTAATGGCCTTAAAGACTTGAAGAGGTTGTTACTATGATCCTTGTTTGATTTGATTCAGATTGGTGTATATATTCCATACAAAATGGAATTAAACAGCAAGAAGAGGCTCAAGGGTCATAAAATTTTACAAGGGCTTTTCCCAACATTTGAAAGAAAAATTCAGTAATAGAAAAGAAACAAATGATTTGGTAAGCTTTCATGACATATGGAATATATCCACACTCATTATTCAAATTGCTCTTTCCCTATGCATTGCCAGCTTGATTCTAAGTTGGTTTAAGAACATCTTGCCTGGACCATGATCCTTTGGTAACACTTTGCAGTCTGCACAGCATGTGTTCTACTGGATAATTTTCCTGGCACTGAGCTCTCCATCTTACTGTTTTAGAAGAGCAGTAGGCATTCACTTAACTTCCTGTGGGTAGTTTCTAGTTCTCTAATTAACTTTTGTCTTGAGACCTATTCACCAACTAGCTATGCATGCCAGAGGAACAACTTTTTATACCCCTCCCCATCCCCCTCTAGATGTTAGCCTTGTGAGGTATTCCTGTCAAGAAGCCTAATGCAATAATCCAAAAACAGGCGGATTAGCTTTATTATTGAAAAGTTATACTAACAGCATCTTGCAAATCTGAAAGCACCCATCCTTCATTTTTACATTCCCATAAATTAGGGAGGGTCTCTTTTGAAGTGCTTTCACCATCCTTCTCTTCTGGACTCAACTTTCATTTATCAGACCATTGTCTAGGCTGCTGTTCTTCTTCCTGTTTCACAAGGACATTCACACATAACTTTACACTAGCAAGTGCTCACTATTTTATTAGCAATCAATACATCAATAAATATAATAACTACTATGATAAAATATGGAATTAATGTGACATTTAAAAAAAGAATTGCCCTTTTTTTCCTTAGAGAGTTATTTCCGTAGAACTTTCTTTCAGAACAATTGGACCTCTAGAAATAAAAGAATGAAGGGACAACTATGTATATACGAAAAGGCAAATTTTCAGAGGGAAACTGTCCTGTGAACATTTTTCTGATTTTTCTCTCTTCCTTCTACCATTCTTCTTCAATTCCCAACTGAAACTAACTTGCCAGAAGCTATAACAGTTCCATTAAAAGACAAAAACTGCAATAGTTGTAACAAAAATTGTATAGTGCCTAATTTTATACCTATTAATTGGACTTGTAGCTATTTTTTTAAAATAGAGTAGGTTGGGTTGATTAGAGGAAAAGAAGGTATAAATAGAAATGAAATAAAAATATCCTTACTCTTTGCCACTGGACTGATCAAAATTAAAATGTTCCCTCTTTATTTATTTATCCTGTTATTTATTTATTAAATTTATATGCTGGCTATCTCAGTGTATGTAGGTGGCATACAATATAATAATAAAAAGTAAAGTTATAAAAACCACTATAAATGTAAAAACCAATTATAACAACAGAAGTTTGAATGCTAAATAAAAGATCATAAATTTAGAACAAAGCACTGGTGGTGCCTTCTCTGTCCCTGCAGCAACACTACAGCTTCTTCCTCACGGCCCCATGCCAATTGGCAAACCAGGTTTTAAGGTTCCACCTAAAGTCCAGAAGGGTGGGGACAGGTCTCATGTGTAGGGGCAAGATATTCCAAAGGGTGGGAGCTGTGGTAGAAAAGGCTCTTCTCCTGGATCCTGCTAGCTGAAATTCTTTGGCTGATGGGGTCTGCAGATGATGACCAACCCTTTCTGCCACAATGAGTGGGGCAGGCTGATCGCACCGGGCCATGCTATATAGGGCTGTAAAGATGATGATCAATACTTTGAATGGGACCTGGAAGCAGATCGGTAGCCAATGCTGTTCAATGCTATGACAATAGGGGCCTGCTCGCACTGCAGAATTCTGGACCAATTGTAGCTTCTGAATGTTTTCAGAAAGTTTTATATTGCTGTATGTTTTGAAAGCCCAGGAAAGTCTACAATGTAGTATGACTGCCTGCAGTTGCTAGTGCGTTTAGTTCACACTTTTGCACTATCCAGGGTGCATCACAAGGAGGAGAGCTAACTTCACACATCAATTCCCAATGGAAAGCCAAATGGTTATCTGAATGCCCACTTATAGGAAGACACATGATTTCACAAAAAAGATGAATGTCTTTAAACTACTATATTTTAGAATTTAAAATTTATTTGATTTGTCAATCGCTTACAAGATAATAGGTATAAGTATATACATAGTTATGAATACATGAAATGGGTATATATAAGAAAAATAAAAGAACCAATAGGACAGGGATGGTAGGCATGTTGGTGAGCTTATGCATGCCCCCTAAAGACCTCTTAGGAAAGGGGTGTGGTCAATAATAGACAGTCTAATATCAGCAATGAATAATCCTAAATAGGATTCACACCTTACATGGCATCTGCTAGGGTGCTCTGTATAAATAGGGCATAGTATCTTCCTCTCAGTGTTACTGTAGGGTCCCACCTCAAACTATAGATCTCATTGTGACTGGCTGTCAGCTAAGAGCATATACTGGTCCAGTATCTGATTTTTAAATATAAACAATTCTGTGCTTCAATGGTGAAATGGCATAGACATTGATATTTGAATATAGATCTTTCTGACATTTATATTTGATGGGGTTCTATTAATCTAGTTGAAATGTTAATGTATATTACTGGTCCATGTATAATATGCTACATGCTAAATAAATGAATAAAGTTTCTGAATGCTCTTCAATTGTAGTCCCATATATCCTTTTACTTGATTTTAAGCTAAATAATGAAACCACACACCATAGACTAGAAAGCAGGAGATTGTGAGTTCAAGTTCCGCCTTAGTCCTGAAAGCCTATGGAGATTCTCAGTCATCCAGGTCATGGTTGTCCCAAAGTTGTTTTTTCAAAGGCAACTGGACTTTCTAGGTTTTTTTCCTTTGAAGATGTTTCGCTTCTCATCCAAAATGCTTCTTAGTTTTGACTGGATGATGAGGAATGGAAGGTTTTATACTCCTTACACACAGCTAGTCATTTGCATTGTTTTAATGAGTCGTTAAGGCCACCTGGAGGTTTATCTGTGTTGTCAGGGTCACTTGAGTGGTGCAAACGGGTGTGAAAGCTTCTTGGAACTGCTGAAAGGACTGTATTGTAGACTGGAGACAGATGGTGTCGTATCCCTTCCCCTCTGTTGAGAGAAGGCTGTTCATTTTTGACATAGACAGCTTCTTTAACCCTTTTCAGTTATGAAATCTAACGGGGTGAATTTGGGCCAATCACTGTCTCTCAGCCCAATCCTATATTAAAGGATTGCTGTTGTAGGGAAAATAGTAATAGTAGTAGGAAGATATGTTGAATATGTTCACCACCGTAAGTCCTTTGTAAAAATAATAAAGACAACATATAAATAAATAAATAAATAAATAAATAAATAAATAAATAAGTACATACATACATACATACATACCAGGTAATGGGCCACAAAGTTAGTGGATATTCTTATGGGCTGCTGCATGGTTTTAACTGAGACTTCTATGGAAAGAATGTTACAGTGCAAATGCTAATGCTGATTTTAACATTAATAAATGGAACCAGTTTAACAAATCAAGAGCTGATGAAATCTGGTTTCTGCTGTGTTTTGGTGCTGCCTGAATAATAATATATTCAATTTTAGCTCACTTCAGATTCTGACCCTCTCAGAGAATACTTGGGAGCAAAAAATGAAAAAAGAGTTAACAATAATCATGAAGTCATACAAGAAATAGGACATCGGTGAGACTAGCACTATGTTTTCTCAGATATTTGATTTCTCAGGGGTAATTAAAAAAGCCAATTTCCTGGATCTATTTTTTTAAATTGACCTAGAACTCAAAGAACAGAAGAGAAAGTATCTTGGTATTAATTTTTGATGAAACTACTAAAATGTGATGCAATGAAGATTCATAAGAACCAGACTAGTGATGCATACTTTCTCACAAGTACAGTAATTGCCACTAAGTCCATATATAAATATATAGTATTCAGTTTAAGCGGTTTACTGAGCTGGGGGTAACAACACAAACTCAGGTGAATCTAATTTGGAAGAAGAATATTTCAAATGTTGGAGGCTGTGAGGAGGAAAATCATAAACTTGTAGGGAAGATTCTTCACCATAATAGTAAACATTATTCATTGTAAAATCTTATTGCAGCCATTTTCTTAAAAGATTTCATGGTATAGATTCTGCTTTTGTGGTTTAAATGCTTTAAATGCTTACAGTATGCTGCCATACTCTGCATCCTAATGTTTGAATTCCACTAAAAGTTCATTTTCCAAAAGAAAGAAATCCTTACTTTTAAAGAGTAAAATATTATGGAGTCAATACTTATAAGCTACATCTTGCTTTCAAAATATTGTATTATGAAAGAGACATAACTGTTGCTGTTTTAAATACTGGGATTATGTTTATGATGAAACAGATAATGCAAGTATAACCTTTTTATTTATTTTTCACAACCTTTTTTTTTTTCAAGTATAATTTTCTTTGGGCAAAACTTGATGTATTTAGCTCATTGTGTTTATCTTTATTCATTCTGTATTAAACTATACTATTTGGATTGAATCTGATATCTGACAAGAGAAAGAGAGAGAGAGAATATAAAAGTCAGAACCAATTCTTGTTTGCCAACTGATGAGAAACCGAGACAGTGAAAGCAGGGTTTCGTGTGAACATGACCATTAATCACAATATAATTCCGTCCATTAAAATGGATGGAATAGAATTAAAGGATGCTTCTGAATCAATTGGCCACCTTATGGAGCACCTAAACCCTTACACATTCTTTCCTTTATCATTCCACTGCTTTTGATAAAGTAGATGGAGTAATATTTATGCATTTGATAACCACTTACTACTCGTCCTGGAAGTCTTATATTGGAAAGTAGCAGTATGGGAGGAGCAGAAAATGCTGCATGAAGAACAAGCATCGAGAGTTTCTCATCATAGAGTTGTCAGAAATGATAATAAAAAACATCTACTGGACCACTGAGATCAGGATAAGGATCTGGAAGTGTACGAGATGGAAAAGTTGCTTAGATAAGTTAAGTACAAAAACTGCATTTGAAGTATGAGAGAAATTTCTTTTCATGCAATCTAGTGCCATCTAAAAGGTTTGGGTGAAAATGCTGGTAAGTAGTAGCTAGCAGGACCATAAACTGTTGTAATCCTACTCAGCTGGAGGCCACTAAGCTGTCTATCGGTATGATGGCCAAGGGATATTCATGAACATTCATGATAGTCTTCTCTCTAGCAGCCAAGTTTGTCCCTGTCTTTCCATAGTTCTGTTAAATTCCAGGGAAAATATATTTTGGAAACTCTTTCTATTGGATATGTCAGAATCTAAAGTTACTATTTAGATCTGCTCAATTTTTCTCCCCATACATTTAATGAAGAATTAGAAAAATACATTTATGCCCAGCCTCATTTGAAAAAATCCCAGTCTGCTTTTACATCCATTTTCATGTAATCTCTTTGGGGATACTTCAAAATATAATCACATGCCGAGGCAGTGACCTAGTTTAAATGTCTATATATTCAAATGTTTGATTCAGTTCAAATGTGAATAAGTAACAACCTCAGGGTAGAGGGGACAATGTTGTGACCAAGTCCCATGCCTTTTCATGTGCACATCTCAAAGGAGCAGAGACTGTGCTGTGAATTTGCAACACTGTTTTCATCTTTTTTTATGAAATAGTGAATTCCTTCAAAGGCAACTAAATACAGTGTTCAGTAATATGTTTATAAATGTTTGAATCAGTATATACCTACGGGAAAAGTTATAGCTAAAGGGAAGGGCTGCTCTGAAGTTACTTTTGAAAGTATGACCTGCTCACTCAATATTCTGACATACAATATATTTTGCTCTAGATGGCAATGAATATGATTTTTGAGAGATTCCAGTGGATGCTTTAACAAGGTACCACAAGAATGCAGATTCATAATGCTTGATCACACATGAGTAAATTGGTGTTGGGAGAGTTTTCTGATATAAAAATAATGGTTACAAAATTTGGAAGCTATAGCGAATCCAGAATGTAGCTATATGAGCAATTATGTGGCATCTCAGTGCGCTCATGTGATACCTTTACTCTGCAAGCTATATTGATTACCAGTAGCTTATTAATGGTTTTTATCAGTGCACAACTACCACCTAGTAATTCAAACTACTGATTGTTTTGTATAAGTTTATAAGTCCTGAATAATTTGGGACCTAGTCATTTATGGGAACACCCCATTCAGTTATCTATGCTCTTCCTAAAGATGAGATGGGATGAATGTGCTTGAGTTCTTAGCAGTTAAACAGGTGTCAGCCCTGGATCCATCTTGAGACAGACTAAATGGCTGTCACAGCAGGGGATGGGAGAACGGTGGAAAAGGGAGCATACTGAAGGGAGTATAGCCATAACAACATATTTTCACATGAGATCAAGAATGGGTTGCTGGCACTTGGAGGGGGAGAGGCTGAAGTTTGGAATCAGCAGAGAATACAGATTGATTGGGTCGAGTGGTGGGATTAAAAAAAATTACTACTGGTTCTGTGGGCATGGCTTGGTGGGCATGGAAGGGAAGGATACTGTAAAATCTCCATTCCCTCTCCATTCCTGTGGGAAGGTTACCACCGGTTCTCTGAACTACTCAAAATTTCCATTACTGGTTCTCCAGAACTGGTCAGAACTTGCTGAATATCACCTCTGATTGGGTCCCATGATGTGCATATTATTGAACAGGGCAGGGTGTGAGTTTAGTGTGGATTGGGGAAACTGTGGGATCTCAGATTTGGGTTTTCCCCAGATGTGCCAACATGAGTTCTCTAATAAATTCTTACTCTGATGGACTTTGTCTTGGAGTTCTGAATTGTCTTGAGAGTTTCCTTGGAATGCTGACACAGGATCATCTTATGGAACTCTGGAATCATGTCCAAATATCTTCAGTTAATGACAGTAATTGTGATTATAATTTCCATTGCTAAGCAATGAGATCATAAAACACTCATGACTGCATAAACATCACATGATTGCAGCAGTTAGTGATGGTAGCCTTACAAGTCCCCATGCCATTATTAACTGAATCCCACCAGTCATTAGGCAAGGACTCCTTCTGATCCAAACCATACCTGGTTTAGTCTCTCCCAAGGAGAAGTCTCTCCTTTCAGTAAAGTAAAGAACATTTACTATGCTCCTGATTTCCTCTACCTGCCTATCTTCCCCTCCATCTCTGCCCTTTCGGCTGCTTGACTACTTGCTGTTGTCAGCTCCCCTGTTGTCCAACCCTGCCTATTGCAGCTATGCATGCCACAACTATACCAGCTGGGGCCTTCTTTGGCACACATCAGACAGGGCCTCCATTTCTGGCATTTCTTTACAAAAGAAGCCTGATATATAAAAGAAGATTTTTATGTACCAGCACAAAAGAATCACCTAAACAATCAACTTATTTTACTAGTTACTTAAGAATAGCTGAAAATTATGCTGAACCAAGAACAGGTGCTTTAGATGTGGTAAAGCACTTCAGGCCTTCATAAATGATTCTTCCCTATGATCACAGGACAATGATCTGCAATGTTGTTAGCTAGTTTCAGCATTTTTTTTTTTTGCTGGTTTCAGGCAAAAAAAAAAAAAGCCCATTTGGAAGCATGTGTTCACACTTATGACCACAGTGTTTGTTAACATTGGTTAACAGTCACTGCAAAAAATATTGTAAAATTGGATTCAGTGAATTCTTCCATTTAGAACTGCAATGAGTTAACAACCAGAAACCTGGTCCCCCTAAACTGAGGATATCAATGAGGTGGGCCTAATCCCTTAAATGAAAAGACAAGCAGAGGGAGATTTCCCTATACCATAATCTTCCAATAATACTTAGATTTTCTGGATAGGTGGGAAAGACAAGAAGCAGAGGAATGCCCAATCAGCTCTGGACTGAGCACCTATTGTCAATCCTATTGCCAACTTGCAGCAATCCTGATGGGGATTCTTGAAGTTAGGTTTTTTCTTTTTTAAGGACAGAAGCAGCATGGAAGGCAAGCAGCTTAAGCTGCACAAAATGCCTTAAGAGGAACCCCAGTGGTGATGCAAAAGATCTTATTGAGACTAATTGTGTTGCCTCTTCTGCTCAATGAAGCAAATTGAATTGTCTTTGCAACACAAAGTACTTCCCTGAGCAAAACAAGCCACCTCACTCAGGCCTGTTTATTATCTAGATCACTTGTTTTGTCTTCATGTCAATATATTTACTAGATGGGCTTTTGTTGTGCTAAAGTGCTATGAGTTAGGTGAAGAACTGCATCACTCCCTTCTTTATGGGTCCAGCACCACACCTGCAAGTAATATTAAGATAATGTTAAAAAGGCATTCATAACAAGTACAAAATTGGGACATAGAAATTAATGACAAGTCCAACCCAACCCAACCCAACCCAAGTTTTTTCCTGATAAATAAAAATTGGAATTTTGAGTATAGAATTTTTTTAAAAAAATCTATATGGAACCCACTTCTTTATATTCACTTGTGCAAAAAGTCCTGGAGCATCAATTCTCAGGTAACCAGTATGCAACAGGAAGTTCCACTGTGAAAGATTGTGGCTCACATGGTAGAAAAGAAACAGGCCAGATTCAGATGGACCAGAGAAAATAGGGAGAAAGAAAAAGGGGAAAGTTGGAAGAAAGGAGGAAGGAGGTCCCCAAAATATTTTATCCCAGGACAATTTTAGTGAGCATAGTTGTAAAAGTGATTGGTTTGGCTTTAGTATGCCCTTGATTTTAGAAATATATTGCATTCCCAAGGAGATTGTTCATTCAGTACCTTAATGTTGGTTATATTACAACTGTACCTATGTTACAGTTTATATATTTGATTGTATGAATTTCCTAATATTATAAGTGAAAGCTGTAAGCATTTCATAATTTTTGAACCAGTATTAGTAAAATATCATCAGTAGGGTGAAACTTGGAAGGCAGTTAGGGATTGAAGTTAATATTTTGATATATTTCTTGTATATACTTTTTAATTGAGGATTTTGATTAGTGGAAACGTATTCAAACTAAACCTAAAAAACCGGATTTTCTTCTTTGTGTCTAGTTTCTAAATCATAAAGTTGCTTATCTTTATTATGAACCAGAATAGCAAAATAAGTCCCATAAAAACTATTTATTATTTTAATTAATTCAAAAATCTAATAGTAAAAATCAATATTCTAAATTTAACACATTTAAAACATTTGTAGCTTTCTTAAATCAAAGTCTTATTTAACTTTTTATTTAAATTTATTTCAAATTATTCTTATTTAAATTTATTTCAAATGCTTTAAATTCCCCAGCTTTTAATTAATTTTTATTTGGTTCAGAATTGAAAATAAAATCACCTGGCAATTTTTCAAATATGTCATTCTATACTTTAAGACAGTTAATAAGAAATTTCAGAAAGTGATTAAGCTTTTGCTTTAAAAGCCCCTCGTGGCTGTGAATAAGATGGCTAATCACTTTGTTTCTCTGTGCTCAAATCCATGGAAGACCACTGTCCTGTGATCTCCTTGTGAGGAGGAACGATTATTATTTTGTCACAAAGTGATGATGGTTGATGTAAAATACAACCTTGACATAAACATAATCATATTATGTACATAAAACTCTCAGTAAAAATCTGATTAAAATAAGCTGGTTGCCATCAACTAAGTATCAAGGCCCATTTTAAACTGATGATATTACCTAGTTTGAGTAATGAAATATCATCAAGAAAAGAATCAAGCTCAGAGAACCCCTCAAAGTTTTTCAGTGTCACATAGATAGTGTATTGCACTAGAAGGCAATCACATAGAAGGCACTACTTTCTAATCCATGCCCCACAGATCTCATGTGGAGGTTGGACCTTAAAGAAAACTTCTCTGGATGTCCTCACAGTTACAGCAGAATCATACTGGAAAGGCAATCCTTAATGTTTAGAAGAATAAATCATATTGTTTTCAATTATTTCCAAAATATTTTGATTTTCTTTGTTTTATAGTTATAGTTTTATTTATAGTTATAGCTTTATTAGTGGAAGCAGTACAAAACAATAAAAGATGAACATATGGTCTGCTAACAGGACATTGTTTTAAACGTGATTGAAGATGGCATCAACATAATTTTTGCATTTCATTTTCAGTGGAAACATCCCATCAAATCTTAGTTTACAATTTTGGCACATACACAAGTCTCCATAATATTAAAGAAGTCAGTAATTAATGGGCATCTAATTAAGCATTTCACAAAGACATGCTATGACTGCTTTGCATCACATATTCTTAGTTCCAAGTGACAGTTGAGATCCAATTAAAAGTAAATATATTGTCATAAACAGTTGATGTCTGACTTGTATTTTATCTTTTCTATTGATTTTTTTAATTCTCACTTTAATTAAATATTTATGAATATCTAAACTGCCTTCCCCATATTCATTCATTTGCAAAGTATGTCATTTTGATTTGAATGGAATCTATTAAAGGAAATTATTACAGAGTAAAAGTACTTTGGAGAACCACCTGGTTAGAATTCACTCTCAGTTGAACAAGTAACTGATCTCTTGGCATGTTGACTACTTTAAAATGGCTCTTACTATAAAACTTAAATACTTAATTGGCCTTTTGAGAAAGAGTAATTCCATAAGGAAATTACAGTGAAATTAATAACCTATTATATGCATTCATTATATCCTTCCAAAATGTGGTTACTGAATAGGGCTAACCATTGGCTAAGCCAGTTCCAAAATCTGTATTTGTGAATTGTTTAAATAAACAACACTTCTATTAAAATGCATAACTAGACTATTAGCCAATGTTTGCTCATTCATGTAATCAGTATTCATGTGAGGTTGGTTTAGAAAATGTATTGTGGCCTTAGTCAAGGGTCCTCATTTTTTTTTAGGCCTGTGATCATATTTGAAAGGTTCTTTTACAAAAGGTCTGCCATAATGATAATAAAATACTGCTAGAAGTGTTATTAGAAGAGTTACCAGAAACCTGCAATTTTTTTGTTCAATTGCATAGAATGTATTTTTATAGCTTCCCAACTATCAACAAATTAAAAAAACCCAATATTTAAAAATGCTCCAAAATTAAAAAAAATAGATGGCATAACAGGGATCAAGCATACAATATAATTATAGAAAGCCTATTGCATATAGCGGAACAAACCTAGAGAAAAACCCTTCAGGGGAAGTAGATTCATGGCTGTTCAAATGTCCAGCATCAAATGTGATGCTATTTCAGGGGTGAGTATTGTTGTAGAGAAGGCATGATTCCTGGGTCCCATGTGGTGGCATTGATTGATAAATGGGTCTCAGAGCATGCTAACTCTTGATTCTTATGAGCTGAACAGAATGGATACAAATCTGTTTTATGGCCACAAAACCTGCCCCATTTCATGAAGACTTTCAGAATCTATAATTAATTAACATTAACTGTTTTGGAGTTGATAAGCTTTTCCTTGTTAAGGGGAAGGTGAAATTTGCTTCAGCATTGCCGTTTATGTAGACTTCAACTATCCAGTATGCCAGAAGAGGCTCTGAAATGAGTGATCAAAGTTTATTTCACTATTAGAAGTGGAGTAGATAGCATTGCTTTCCCAAGAAATGCTTCACTTGAAGGAACTCCCCAATCCCTTTGATATTTTGCAGAGCCTTCCTTTGGACTCATAAGCAGGTCATCTGAGAAACTGTGGCGTGGCCTAATTTGTGGGTGTGGTTTGGTGATTATGTGACTGATTGGGCGTGGCTTGTTGACTGGGCATGGCTAGGTGGTCATGTGACTGACTGGGCGTGGCTAGGTGGTCATGTGACTGGGGTGGGCGTAGCTAGGTGGCCATGTGACTAGGGTGTGCGTAGCTAGGTGGCCATGTGACTGGCAAACCAAATATAAGTGGTCCTTGTTTAATGGCCAGTTGCTTAGCAAATGTACTAATTTATGACTGACCTCCCAAAGCTACTTGACCTGTTTTAGTGTTTTGACAGACATACATATACACACACATTTATGACCGATTACAACATCCCACACAGTCTTGTGACTGAGGTTTTCTATGTTTTTTTGCCAGTTTCCAACAATTCCTTCTGGTTTCCGGTTAAAATGCCCATTGGGGAAAATGGACTTGTTTAACAACCAATGCTTAATGACCATAAGGTTCACTTAACGACCATGGTGTTTGCCTAACCCAGAGGTCTGCAACCTTAAACACTCAAAGAACCATTTTTCTATTTTCTTTTAAATAGGTATCTCTGTCTCTGTTTTTCTTTCTTTCTTTCTCCCTCTCTCTTTCTCATCTCTCTCTCTCATCTCTTTCTCTTTCTTCCTCATCTCTCTTTCTCCCTCTCTCTGTTTCTCATTTCTCTTTCTCTCTCTCATCTATAACTGCTAAGATTGGAAGCTGTTTTTTTATAATCCTATTTCTTTGCAGTTTTTTTCACACACATTTGTGTATATGTATCCAATACTCTTTCTTCCTTTCCGCTATGTATTCCAAATGGGCAATGATTTTGTATATATTATGTATGTGTATGGATATGTATATATATTTCACTTTTAATGTGTGCCGGTGTATTTACAGTAAGAAAATGACAATAAAAAGTTATCTTATCCTATCTTCCTTCCTTCTTTCTTTCCCAACCCGTTTCCTCCCCACACCCTATTTTGTGTTGGCTTCCCAGCCAAGTACTTACCAGGTCTGATCCAGTTTAGCTTTCTAAAATCAGCCTACTGAAATAAATACCAAACTAACCTGCCCAATAATTTATCTACCCTCACTGTCTTGCACCTGATTTCAATGTAAACAACCAATCTGCAGTATTACTAAATTTGCTGCATGTTATTCTCTCCTCCTTAATAATCTAGTCCAGAGCATGTTATTCTCTCCTCTGCTGCATGTTATTCTCTCCTCCTTAATAATCTAGTCCAGAAGTTCCCAAACTTGGCAACTTTCAGAGTTGTGGACTTCAACTCCCAGAATTCTCCAGCCAGCAAAGCTGGTTGAGGAATTCTGTTAAATTGAAGTCAACAAGTCTTAAAGTTGCCAGGTTTGGGGACCCCTGATCTAGTCTTAGCTGGGCAAAACAGTCTGGAGTCACTGGCAAGAGCAGCTCAGTGCGGAGAAAAGTTATGCATCTCCCCATATTCCTTTCTCCGCAAGCAGCCTCGTCCCCTCCCCCTCTTTGTGAAGCATGCTAAGTTTTAAGGTGCTGCGAGAGGCTGGTCACAGAGACAGGAACATGGGGAGGCATGCAACTTTTCTCCATACCAAGAGGGCTGCTCTCTCTCTCTCGCCTCCACTCTTGGCATGGAAAAAAGTCAGTGGGAGCAGCACTTGAGGTGGTTGGTCACCTGTCCCAGGGCTCACGCTCACCATACCTGTGGGAGGTGGGGATGCAGCAGCAGCGAGGTGGCAATGGTGATTCCTGTGGTGTCAGGGCTTTCAAGACCAGTCCCCCTGCCATCCATGTGGCTGCACATGTGGTGCATCAGGGCTTCTAGGCTCTGCTTTCCACAGCCACCATCAGCTGTCCTGGACTCGATCAAGGGGTGCCTTGCTGACATGAGTCTCTCCATGTGTTTTTTCCTGCTGCTGTTCCTGGGATTCAACCTGGCTTGCTTCTCTTCTTGCCTGGGAGCTGTTTCTAATGGGAGGGGGACTTGGAAGCTTTCTGCTGTGCTGGAAACTCTCTTACTCTCCCAGCAACAGCAGCAGGTGAGAGAAGCAGCCGCTGACCTGGCTGTAGCCTATACGAATCTCTCCACATGTTCCTTGCGGAAGGCAAGTGGTAGGGGAAAGGCGACCACTGGCAGTGGCAAAAGGCAAGTGGGAGGGAGGAAGGTGACTGGCGGTGGCAGCAAAAGGCAAGTGGGAGTGAAAGGTGACTGCCTCCGGTGGCAAAAGGCAGGTGGGGGGAAGGCAACTGGCAGCAGCAGCAGAAGGCAAGTGGGGGGGGGGGGGGGCAGAAGGCAACAAGTGGTGGCAGCAGAGCTTGCAGAGCCTCACTCACCCAGGGAAATCAGTAAAGGCAGGGTTGCAGTGGAAGGCAGGCAACAATTATCCGAACTACAGAGAATCATAACAACCAGTTCTACTGCTCCGGTCCAAATTGGTAGAATCCCACCCCTGCTAATACGTCTATTTTTTGAAGCCAGAAGGTTCTTAACCAACATTAACTGGATGATAGGGTCTGCGAATCTACACCTGGGAATATATAAATTTTACAATATGTAGCATAAGACAGCATGGCTCCCCAAAATTTTAGGGATCATTCTGGAGGCCTCCAACAGTAATTTGTTAACAAATTTTGGTAATTTTAATGTGATAGAACAAGATATAAATGTAAAAATAAATAAAAAAATTCCAATCATCTACTCCTTTTTAAAATGTTAATTGATAATAATTAAAATTGAACCTTTATCCCACAAAAATATGAGTATAGTTCATTTAGACTATGTTCTGTGAAATTGATTGGAGTGATGTTTTTGAGGAAATTGCAATGTTTATATAAATCTAGAAACTTCCCCAAAACACACTATCTTTTCCTATCACTAGAATGATAGGATAAATGTCATTGGAAAAGAAAATTTAAAAATTGCAAGAGAAATTGAGTGAATTGAGTGATGCTTGCTGAAACCACTACAGTTTACAACAGAATAACACATGTTTATTCACAATAGACAATATGCCACAACTTTTTGTTACAAATGCAATTGTTTACCAATGCTAGTGAGATAACTTAAGAAACAGCACATCTTTGTGGTTCTTGATCCAAGGTGCTAGGTAATAAATCTCAGTAGATTAAATTGAAAATTGTGGTGTCTTTCTACGCACTCTAGGCTGCAAAAAATAGAAGTAAGCAATGTGAAGTGCAGCTTCTCAGCAACTATTGCAGTTTTTAATGTAACCTATTGTATGTCTTTGCAGCTCATCTATTGCAGCTAATAAAATAATAAGTTGTATATGCTTTAGAACAGTACCTCCAATCTTTGGGCCTAGGAACTGGTTCTGTGGATAAGGGTTTTTCTGCAGATCAGAAGGGGTATGATTTGGCGAGCTGCCTGCATCTCCCGGATGGGCCGTCACTTGTTTGGATGGATTGGTTGCTGGCATGCTGCTATTGGAAGAAATAACTATCTGTTTCAATTCCAAGCTGTGAGAAAGATACTGGAAACATGGAGGCTAATTGGAAGGAAGATTTAATGGTGAAGCAGAACCACCAAGCACGTGTGAGTAGCTGACCATATGGAGTTGAGAGCAAGTGGTATTTATACCTTCTCTTGGGCTTGAACTTGAGCTTCCTGTTCCTGTGCAAGAACATGTATTCTATTGGCTCTTGTAGGGATCATAGCTGGCTCTATAGGTTGTCCCAGGTATGGTTGAAGTTTTGAGGGTGTGGTACAACTGAGATGATGCAACGAAGGAGTTTGTATGCTGAAAAAGTATTGGGCAATTCCTATTATGGCTGTGGCTAATCCTACCTTTGTTCAGACCTTGCTTCAGGGAATGTGCTTATGAATAGAGCTAGCTATCTCTTTATCTCTTAAGTGCTGACATCTGCTATAGACTGTAAGTGTGAGTCTGCTTCCTGTCTAAACAAACATTTATTTATTTGATTTGTCAAATGCTTACAATATAATAGAAATAAGAATAAACGTAAGTATAAATACATGAAATAGGTACGAATGATTGGGGACAATAGGACAGGGATGGTAGGCATGACTGTGTACTTATGCACGCTCCTTACAGACCTCTTAGGAAAGGGGTGAGGTCAATAGAGGTTAGTTTGAGAGTAAAGGAGTGGGGGTTTGAGCATGTGACAAAAGAGTCAGGTAGTGAGTCCAGACACTGGCTGCTCTGTTGCTGAAATCGTACTTTCTGCAATCAAGTTTGGAGCGATTTACATTGAGTTTGTATCTGTTATGTGCTCTTTTTTGTATTGTTGTGGTTGAAGCTGAAATAGTCATATAGTTTATTTACTTTTTTGAGTTTGAGCAAGAAAACATTATAATGTTGTTTTGTAGTATTACAGCCAGACAATAGAATGTAGCAATCAAGAGATGATAAGTAAGCAGCTATGAGTTCATAATTGGCTTTTTTAAAATTGTATTTTGAGGATTTATCATTATGACCCTCTATGAGAGGGTGTAATCTTAGACAAAAGTTAATCATGCTATGGTCACTGTTTGAAAATGGTTCCTGTATTTGTAGGCCATAAATTGAATTTGGGCTGTTGCAGAAGTTGAAGCAGTTGTTCTGTCTAGTGTTGTTATATGCTAATTGATCCAGTCCCAGTGCGGTATAGGCATCTATAGAGTTGCATGAATGGGTTCGGATGTACATTCCTTTAGTGTCCAATTTATAAGAGGTAAGTTGAGGTCACCAAGAAAAATAAGAGAGTGTGGACAAGAGATAGCCCACATCAGTAGTGAAGTTAGCTTGTTTGCATGAATTATTTAACATGTTTCCTGGAAAATACAATATTCTGCCTTTTTAATATTTCTCAAAATATTTCATTCTTCTAGCAGAGTGGTGGGTGCTGTCTTCCTACCCCATGGATCAATGTCAGTCTACATTATACTTCTCTAAAAATTACTGGATAGCCTTTTCTCCCTCTTAGCTCAGATCATTGTGTCTTGATGCTACCAATATAATAGCTCCCTGGTTTTTCTCCCATTTTTACACTCCATTGTTAGCTTCTTCTTTTTTATGCTATGCCCTTCACTTACTGACAGAAGCTTGCATATGAATGCTCTGAGCAGAAATGTGCCATTTGTAAATTACCATACAATGATGAAGTGAACACAGATACTGTGACCGAAGCTTAATGAGATATGGAAACTGATGGAGATTTCTAATCCTCCATCTTAAGTGGCTGTTGAAAATGCAGCATTATTATTGATGAATGTGGACATGGAAGTGTTAGAACAATTTTTTTAAAGAATATTTTCACTAGGCAGAGAATATAGTGGTGGATGATTTCAATCCACATTTTCATTCAATAATTAAAAAAATAAATAAAGCATTTATTTTGCATAAGATGAAGAACATTCATTTATTCAATCTGGGTAGCAAATTAATTATGAGGCAGAACCCATAAAATGAATGTAAAAATAGTTCCCTTCTGTCTGACACAGTTTTTGATTTTAAAGTAGAAAAGAGAGAGGCAAAAAGATATAAAACAGGTCACTGGTAAATTAAGTGCATAAAGATCAGAGGTTAGATAATTAGTTCATTTACATGAGGTGCAGGATTTTTTTAAAAAAAAACTTAGCAACATTAACTGTACTGCATAAAGCAGCAATCTGAATTAATGAGCATAAATCAAAAGGACACCCCCCTCTTTTGCATCAACTAACAGTTAATCTCTTGATAGCAAAACAATCAGGTCAGCAGATGTTTTTATTGTTAGCTCTGGAATTAGTCAAGTAAATGGTGTTTGAAGGCAGCCTGTTAAAACTGAGAAGAAATGTTGGATCTAAAGCAGAATTAGCTTGCCAACTAGTTCAGTCTGTTTAAAAAACATTTTTTAAAAAATTGTGACCTTGTGAATCACAACACAATCTGGACAAGATTTGTTTCCTGCAGCAAAAGGATAGAAATGAAGTGGTAGACTGAGAACTTATTGCTTTAAGGTTCATACTTAATTGTTTCCTGCTACATCACTGGTTGATCCTTCTTGCTCTGGATGGTGAGCTGCATATTTAGCAGTACATTATATTTTGCTAAGTTATGCTACATATGCTACTGCCCAGTATGAAGGGAAAGATTGAATTCATGCAACAGGTTAGTTCAGTGTTTTTCAAACTTGGCAACTTTAAGATATGTGGACTTCAATTCCCAGAATTCCCAAAACAGTATAAAAAAGACTGGATTAGACTTCAATAACTGCTGGTAGGTAGTGTTGAATGAACTCAGTGATTGTTGAATAAGATGTACCAGGCCATTACATTAAGTTATACTTTTTTGTTATTCTGTTTAGACATAAGCTATTATATGAACTCAGGCTCAGTATTTTAATAGCCAAGGTTTATATTTTAGTTCATTGTGTGATTCAGTCACAATGTATTAATTAATCACAGATGATTATATTTCATGCATTTGCTTATCTATTACAAGTTCAATGTTATTATTTTTTGCTTGATATAATCATCCTTTCTCCTTGGAAATCTTGCATTTGAACTTTCCCTGCTTTGGAAAGACATGGGTTATATTTGAATCATATTGAAAAAAGACAGGAATTACAATTTAAGAAAGAAAGGAGCATATTTAATTTCCCGAGTACTAATAATTGAGTACTGTGTATATTCAATTTCAAGTTTCCATTTAGCTCTTTAAAAAGTATACTTATTGATTTTTAATGTACTGCATATTTTTATTAGACTTCTTTATATGAAAATGAAAAAAACCTGTTCAATATGTTTATTTGTAAGTAATTACACAGACATAAAATTATGAGCACTGGAAAGCAAAGTAAGGAAAAATTATATGAGAAATATAATTTTAAAAATGTTATTTCCTCAAGAACTTTGAACAGTTATGCTTTCACAAGAGCCCCTTCTTCAACTTGGTACCCATCATGTTGGATTACAGTCTTCATAAGCACCATCAGCCACAGGATGATAACTAGCTTTGAATGAACCACGGGACGTATTTAAGAACATTACATGATTGCTTTGGTACTTTTAAGGCAGCAGAACAGGGGCTCAAGACAAACATGATCCAACGCAAATCAGGAAATATGCGGGTTTGCTTCTTCGGCTAATCCAGAGGGATCCAAAGAAAGCTTCCCAGAACCATTGTTTCCTTCCTCCGTCCCTTCCATTTTGTATTGAATCTAACCAGCCAAATAAACAAAGCATAATCTCGTTTGGTGCATACCTCAGTGCTGGCACTTAAACTGCCTCTAATGTGCCAGCTGCTTCTTTGTTTCTTCTTGCTGTATTAATGGATTACACATCATTCTCATTACTTAGTGAAAGAACAAAAAGGGGAAAAAAACCCCAACACTTGGGATATAAGAATAAGAAAATGGTGTTGCATGTTAGAAAACATACTAGATAAGGGGCTTGGATGGGGCATGTTTTGAGAAGATTGGTTTTCTTTTCTCTTTTAAAAGAAAGGAATATTTTCTAGTGGCTATATGTGCCCCTGCTCTGAAATATTCACCCATGACATTTATATTTGTAGACCAGCATTTCCAAATGTTCCATTTCTTTTTTTGCATTAGGACATTCCACACAAAGAATGTCATCCATTGTTGCTCTGAGTATCCATCTTCCCAGGTTCCTTAATCACCAGTTTCATTAGCAATATTAAAAAACATGGAAAAGAAAGGACTGGAGAAATGCACTTTTGAATGCTAAATTGTTTTGAACAATATTGTTTTAGAACTCTGCTTTGATAGTAAAATCAAACTAAGATGCATTTTATCTTTGTACTGTATAAATTCTAGAATATATCAACAGGACCTGACCAGCAGCAGGTTTTCAATAGTACAGGTAGTCCTTGATTTACAACAGTTGGTTTATCAATCATTCAAAGTTATGATAGCATTGAAAAAAGTGACTTATGACCAGGGGTGGGATTCAAAATTTTTAACAACCGGTTCTGTGGGTGGCTTAGGTGGTGGGTGTGGCTTAGTGGTCCTGTGACTAGATGGGCATGGCTTGGTGGTCGTATTATTGGCTGGGTGTGGCCAACTCAATATCACATCGAGGTACACATCTTCTCGCCTGGCCTCTCATGACTGTGGGGATGCTGCCACAGTCGTAAGTGTGAAAAATGGTCATAAGTCACTTTTTTCAGTGCCATTGTAACTTTAAATCACTCCACACAAGCAAAGTACCAGCAAAGGAGGGGGAAAAAATTCCAGAGACGTTCTTGAGACAGGAAGTCTAGTCCTGCCAAGAATGTAATAAGGGACAATGGAACGGCAGTTTCTGTAAGCAACACCAAAATGTTTCCTTCCTGCCTTCCTTACAGAATTAGGCCAATAATTTCTTCTAACAAACAATTCTCTGAACTGCTTAGAATGTTAACAACTGGTTCTAGCGAATAGATGCAAATTGGTAGAATCCCACACCTGCTTATGACCATTTTTCACATGACCGTTGCAGCATTCCCATGGTCATGTGATCAGAGTTCAGATACTTGACAACTGTGTCATATTTAGGACAGTTGGAGTATTCTGGTGTCATGTGATCTCCTTTTGCTACCTTCTGACAAGCAAAGTCAGTGGAGAAGTCAAATTCACTTAAGAACCATATTACTAACTTATCAACTGCAGTGATTCACTTAATAACTGTGGAAGAAAGATCATAAAATGAGGCAAGACTCTCTTAACAACTGTTAGCAATACAAAAATGAGGCTCAGTTATAGACATAAGTCAAGGACTACCTGTACTAGCCCAGATGTTGGTTTTGCTCTAGTTGAATTTACTAACATTTATTTTACCATAAGCTGACCCACCTGCTATTTGGGATAGCATTCTCTTTTCCACATTTAGGTGTTTCATTAGTCTTTCTTGTCATAATCCTATGCATAAAAAAAAAAGAACCACTTACTGATTTCTGGTCCTTGTCTCTCCAATTTGTTTGTCATGCTGGAGCAATAGCAATTCTGTCTCCTCCGTTGACTGTACATTATCCAGACCACAAACATGTTTAAATGCAATAGTAGAAAAATGCCTCCTAACTTTTAAGCAACATTTTTTAAAGGGAGTTTGCATAACATCATCCAATCAATCACTGTAGACCAATCTATTTACTATCAATTACTACCCACCTGCCTTCAATTGAGGACCTGTATACTGCACAAGTCGAAAAGAGGGCTGTGAAAATATTTACAGACCCCTCACATCCCGGACATAAACTGTTTCAACTCCTTCCCTCAAGACGATGCTATAGAGCACTGCACATCAGAACAACTAGACACAAGAACAGTTTTTCCCCAAAAGCCATCACTCTGCTAAACAAATAATTCCCTCAACACTGTTCAACTATTTACAAAGTGTACACTACTATTATTGTTAATCTTCTAATCACTCCTTATCACCCATCCCGTCCCACTTGTGATTGTAGGACTGTAACTTTGTTGCTTATATCCTTACAATTTATATTGACTGTTTCCTAGTATGATTTGATTGTTGATTGTACCCTATGACTATCATTATGATTCTTGATCCTTAATGAATGTACCTTTTCTTTTATGTATACTGAGAGTATTTACACCAAGACAAATTCCTTGTGTGTCCAATCACACTTGGCCAATAAACTATTCTATTCTATTCTATTCTATTCTATTCTATTCTATTCTATTCTATTCTATTCTATTCTATTCTATTCTATTCTATTCTATCTAGACTTGACACTCATGTTGATGTGCCATACATGTACAAAGAGCTGGACCTTTGATCATACTGCTATAACTTGCTTTTTAAAATCTCTCTTTGCAGATACTATTAGATACAGTTTTGTGGAAAAGATGTTTGTCCCCTTAGGGATTTTTTAGTTTATTTATTTATATGGCTGTCCATCTCAGAAATGGTTAACTGCGGTATTGCAGGCAAACTTTGCCTAAAACCTGGAATTCAACCTTAATGGGTCTTGAGGCTGACTTAATCTTCTATCTCCTAAGGTCTGTAAGATGAGGACTCAGATTGTTGGGGGCAATATGAAAATAATGCTGACATTGTAAACTGTCCAGAGAGTGCTGTAAACCACGTCAGTGTAGTATATAAATGTAAGTGCTGTTTTTGCTATTACTAAAAGAACAACTATCAGCTATTACCCGTGACAGCCATGATTAAAAACAATGAAACTCCAATCACAAAATCACATCAGTAGCAGAGCTCACCTAAACCTCACTTGACCCAAATGCCTTGAGGAACAATCAAGTTTTCAAAGCCTCTTAAAAGACTAGCATGCAGGATTCCCTACAGGTGCTGCCACAGGGAAGATATGACTCCTGGTCCAATAATACAGTATAACTCTGGTTGGGAGGAATAGGACCATGCTTTTTTGCTATATTTGATCAGCTGAGCAGAAGCACTGGGAGAGGGCCTGTAAATAGCCTCCTTTGTTTTAAGGAGCTTTTTAGGTGAAAACCAGCACACTGTTAGGTTCTGTAACAGTGGTGAGATTAAATTTTTTTTACTACTGGTGCTGTGGGCATGGCTTGGTGGGTGTGGTGTGACTTGGTGGGCATGATTTGGTGGGTATGGCAGGAGAAGGATGCATCTCCATTTTCACCCCACTCCAGGGGAAGGATACTGTAAAATCCCCATTCTCTCCCCACTCCACTAAGCTGCTTTCCAGCTCCGTTCTCCTGTGCAGGGCAACAAAAGAAGACCCAGCCAATCCAAACTATTCAAAATTTCCACTACTAGTTCTCCAGAACTAGTCAGAACCTGCTGAACACCACCTCTGTTCTGCAGCGATTATACGAGTTATATAAGAATTAAGAGAAATACCAACTGGGCTGCCCATTCCAGTGCATTCTGGACTGGTTGCAGTTTTCCAGTATTCTTCAAGGAGATTGTTCATGTGGAACGCATTTCAGTAGTCCAAACAGACTAAGACAAGAGTAACTGTTAGCAAAGCCCCCTGGTTTGATGTAAAAGATGAATCTGTGCAGAGGCCCAGCTTGCATCAGCTTGCACCAGGCTTTTTAAGCATAAAAAAGCTAGAATGTGGCCTTTAATATTGTGTGACTGAAGCACATCTCCTGTTTTTATCTACAATGCCCATATAAAATGACAGGGTTTCTGTTTTATGGCTACAGGTACCATGTTGACTTTTTGGGGTGCCTTTTTTTTAACTTAGTGGAAACCTAGGTATTCCACTACTGAAATTTTACTGAATTAGTACTGGTATTTCTCTTATTGTAGCATCTATAATTAAAAACAAAATTCCAAGGTAGAATTGCTCATATCTGTATTGGGGACATTCAATGATGTGTATGATACACTGGACACATAGATGTATCATCTCTCCCTCCCTCCCTCCCTCTCTCTCTCTCTCTAATCATTCATCTTATGTGGCTACCCATTTCAAATAAGATTCCTCTAGAATGTGTAAAATAAAGCAAATATTTAAAACAAATTGTAAAACTACTGAAAACATTTAATAAGCAATATTTTCCCCAAAAGTGTCCTGTCTAGGAAGCATATTCATATAGTAACCTCATTGGACACTAGAAATGCAATCCAGGAATGAATAGTTCTTGTGAGTTATTATTTATTAGATTAATAACTTCATGTGTACCAGCCTCTCTCAACCTGACGCTCTTCAGATGTATTGGATTATAAATTCCATTAATTATAACTTTTATAATGATCATTTTAGCTAATTAGTTTCTTACTATTTCAGTTGAATTGAAAATTGAACAAGGAAGGTATGAATGTGTAAAGTCGATAAAATATCTCATTCCTTTTTTTTAATACTATGTGGTAGCATTTTTCTTTATTCTTTTTGTTTGGCATTCTGGTGTTATCTTCCTGATCAATAATCTTCTTAAATTCCTTTCCTTGCTGTGTTATCTTGTTTTTTTCTCTTTAATATATTTAATTTTTGTCTCCTTATATAAACATAATGATTTCTTTTTCAATCATTTTGTTAAATTATATCCCATGTTGGTGGATCTGTGTGGATAGTATTTATTAAACCCAGTATTCAATTTAAAAAAAAGTTTTATAATTAGGAAGAAATGCTTCTCCAGACCCAAAACCCTATTTTTCCAGTTTGTTGAATTTCTCCTCCTTTGACCCAGGAAAGTTTTCCCAGTGATCATATTTTACGGTGTGCTTTCAATATAACTTTCTTTTAACCATTCTTTAAAGTCCCCCTTATTATTATTTTTAAGTGGTACAAGATACCTAGTTTCAGGGGAATTATGGTGTTTGAGGTTCACTTTCCAAAATCTTATATTAAAGTGTAGCATGGGTCTAGGAGTCCCATTTCTTAAAAAATGTTATTTTTTAAAAAAAAAGCAATAGCGGGGAAAAATTACATATTAACCCTTGGAGCATTAAGTTTGTCCTTGTGCTTGACAACCAATGCTGTGTAATTTCATCTTGTGTGCTCTACCTTAAGAGTTTTTTTTAAATGTTTAAATGAATAGAACTCATGAATAAGTATCAGTTATTGATTAAACATTTATGAACTGATTATTTGAAAAAAATATAAGAAATAGCTGCTACAGTTTGTCCAAATGCTTTATTTATTCCTTGAAATGCATGAAAACATGAATAAATATGCATGTGTGCATGTGATATTTCAATGATATAAGCCGTTCCTTCCTTTTCAAAAAAACTATTACATTTTTTTTTATCTCTTGCTTCCCTTCCAATCTGCCTGGTTTACTGCTTATTGTAATTTGAAAAGATTATTTTACTAGGGTAATGGACAATAACAAATTTGTAATTCATCCTTATAAACATGAACAGTAGCTTGTTTCCTGCCAGGCATAATTTATCCCTATCTTTGGCTGTAAAACAGTGTGGATCTCTTAACTGAGTCCCTGACAGATGGTTTAAGCTTTTTTTTTTTTTCCAGGACTCCATTTCCAATCATTTTGCCCATATTGCAAAATTGGCCTTGAAAAAGGGTAAAGAGTTGTTATGCTGCATTAATATCCCTCCTGAATTGCTTGCTGTGAAGGGCGCGAGAAAAACCAAGGAAATCAAAAGAGGAATGCTTTTTAAAGTATGCCTTTGAAAGTTACAAATGTGCAACACATTGATGATTGTGGATTATGTCACAAATCTCCATTTACATTTGAATGCAGACACATTAAGAATAATAATAAAAACAGAAATACCCTTGGTACATTATTTCATAAGCTATTAAGATGACATTCATAATGCAAAAAACATGTGAATAAAAAGTACTATAATTTGGGAAGACTTCCTATAGTCTTAAAATCCTGCTGTTCAGCTCTTCCACTGACTCTTACATGAACAGAGATTTTCATTCAGCTTTCAAGTTTTCTGGTACCAGTTCATATAATGAAAGCTTTGATATCTGCATTCCTTTTCTGGCAAACATGAATTGATCACATTCACTATGCTATCTTTTTTCATTTGGTTTTGCAGCTTCAGCTGACTGACTTATTCATATCAAAGTGCTGTTCTTTTCTTCTTATTACCTTTTAGTTTATGATCAAAATCAATGAGGACTGAAGCTTTCAACAACCATCTATAAAATGCAATTACTGTATACAACACACAGTAAAACTCCTGTGGTGTATATGTTGGGACATAATTTATGCCACTTACTTCCAGAGTGGTATTGATCTTCTTGGCTGAATGTCCTGCAAAAAGACCCTTGAGTGTAAGTTCAAGGAAATATGTGGTTATTTGGATTGATCTATAATTTCATTAATAATGAGCTATCACCTGAACTCTACTCTTCTCCTTGGGGTTTGTGTGTGAGCGTGTGTGAGTGAGCGACCCTACCTTGTACCTTTTATTTTGTTTTTCAACACAAATATCAAATAGAGTGATGCTTGTCCTAACTGCTTTGTCATATTGTGCTCTAGTTGGGTGGAGGTCAATGCACTACTAATGGAGGATAGATGGGAAGATGTAAGCAAATTGCAATAGCAATCTTATATATAATAGTGTGTGGAAGCTTGGATCTTTAAGGTGTTCTTAGTGAGGAAAAAAACAGATTGGTGATATAATGGGTGATATACTCCACAAGCAATAAGATGAGATTGATTTTAAAAAAGAAATCAGTCTGTTAACACATTCCTGCTCATGCAGTGGCAAAAACTTTGACACTGGTTGACTGATAGTTTAGAATGTTTTGCTTAGAAAATAAAGCTACACAGTGCTGATTTATTCTGAGGAAAGGAAGGAGATATTGTTGTTCTCCAAAGATGGTTCAAAGATATGAAGATGTCCTGAAATCCAAGTAAGAAAAATAATAGGCAGGTGGAAGGAATTGAAAGGAGGGCATGCAAAAAAGTTTACTGGATTTGATAAAAAGAATGAAAGCACTAGAAACTAAAATGTGGTTTAAATTGTCAATCTGATGACAATTTAATCAGATGAATCAATTCAATAACATGTGTGTTCATGCATGTGCGTGACTCTATCAAATCAGCAAATTGATTTGAAAGAACTAGATTCAATTTGACACATCAAATGGATTCTCCAAATCAGTCTGAAGATTCAATTTGAAGAGGTGAACCTATCAAATTATCTTCTGATAGAAACTTTGCAAAACCATACTAGGGACCTAAGAAGAATAATGCTATATCAAGGCTCTGTAGATTCTAGATAGATTTTCATATTAGCCATAGCTACTTATCATTTGGATGATTTATTACACTTTGCTGATACCTTTGTGCATGAGTGATGTTCAGTATAAAGACCAAATATTTATTCATTACAGAACTGTATCAGCCTTCCGAACTAAGATGATCATTGCTTAAAAGTCCACACATCTGGAGAGAATTCAGGTTGGGGAAATCTGATGCATGGTGAGGCTGGCAATATATGACATTCTAGATGCTAAATGATAGCTACACTGTTAGCTATTGTTTTCAGCAAGTTATACAATGTCCAGCTCTGATTTATATCATGATTATTCCATAGAATTATAGAGCTGAAAGGGGTCATTTGAACCATGGAATCCAAGTCTCGGATCAATCCCAGAATCAACATTAAAATGTTTATTTTATTTATTAACTTTATATGCCACTCATCTTGAGATTCAAAGCAATTCTGAGTGGCTTTTGTTTCTAACAGAAGGTAATTTAACTTGTACTTGAATACAACTAGAAGCATAAAGTTCACAATTTCTCTGCATAATAGATTCTGCCATTAAACTACTCTTTATATTAGATTTATGTTCCCTGCCATTCAGTGAGATTTGCCATTCAGCAACCTGAGTTCATTCTATTTTATCATGCATTCTGGAATGAAAGAGGATAGATCTTGAACTTTTTAAAATTATAAATAGAGAACTCACATTTTCTATCCAAAACTGTTCTAGGTGAATGTTATGCCTTCTATCAATTTTTCAATAGAAGACATAACTGTGTAGGGAATAATAAGCTGAAGAAAATGTTTGGCTCTAGTATGTTGGTTCCTGATATGAAAATGCAAATATTTTACAAGAAATATTTCCAAAGGGTGATAGAAAATATTCAGCAGGTTAATTATTGTGGTTAGAAAATTGCCCTTTATGATAGAAATTTATCTTTGTGATAGAAAATGTTCTGTAATAAATAACACTACATTAGTTGAGTCTCACAAATCCCATATTTCAGGAGAAATGTGCAGCTATCAAAGGTAAAATCATGTCCCCTTTACACATATTAGGCTGTATTGTATAAAATAGGTAACGAGAACATCTTAGGAGACACCTTTTAAAATTCCAGTCGCGGACAAATTGCTGAGCAGTGAAACATTTTATTTGCAAAGAACAAACCTCTATTACCTGATCTCTCAATACTGAGTCTTAGGTAAATTCTTCAAATAAAAGACTGCAGGGCAAAGTCACTAAGCTGACAGTTTCCATTTCAGAGTCCATGTTCCCTGAGATTTTGGACAACTAGTGGTAATTTATTGTATTCTCTTGGAAAACTGTGCACTGTATTAAAAAAGAGTGAAGTTCTCTGGAAGCCCATTCACCTGGGTGAATCTTAGTTTCAGTCTTGGATGCTATGACTTACACTTTAATATTGTGAATTTAAGATTTCTTTGATGATTAAATAATTGTGGTCATATTACAACTAATAAACATTTTAATCCGGTCAAGAGTGCAATAAAATAACAAGGATCAGAAATGAATGAATTAGTCTGCTTTCTTTGAAGATGGCAAGCACTTGTATTAAGATTTAGGTATTCACCATTGATTCTCTATTGATTTTTTTTCTCCAAAAGGTTTTGCACAAAACAGGAAGAAACAAGTAGAAATCAAGATAGATTATGATTTCAGTGTAATCAGAGGTTGTACTTATAGGTCTGGATTGAAAGGACAGTGAAATGTAATTCAATAAATGCACTGGGATGGAAATAAAACTGTGGGGCGGAGTGTCTGTGTGTTTTTCATTGGACAGTAAGCCCTTCACACTACTTTCAAGTTAAGTTTGGTCAGAAAAGTGAGTTAGCATTCTGTTAAGGATTGCCAAGCCTTTGATATAAATCTCTGTCTTGGTTCTTTGCCTCCTGCACATATACCTGTGTTATATGGCATAAGATGGTAGAGGACAGAAAGACCTAGAGGAATGTTGTCCATGGAGTTGTGATGGGTCGGACACAACCTCACAACTAACAACAACAACAATTACTTATGGAGTTATGTCAACAATGCATATGAGTGGTTATACAGAGGATTTCTAAAATATACCCAAAAAAGTGCCCCTGCATTTTTTTCAACATACTGAACTTAAATAGTATTGTATGTAAACTCAAATGATGTATGATCCCAAATTAGTTCATGGTTCAATATATAGTTGGAATTCAGAAAATAGATTAAATCAGGAACCAGATTGTGTGTTACATGAATGAAACCATAGATTATGTTTCTTTGCATGATATCTCAAATTCTCAATTAAGTTTGAGGTAGTATTGCAATATTAAGAATACCAAAACTTGGCTGCAAAAATGAAAGGGATCATTAATTAGTTTTGCACCTCTTATTTTCTTTTTTCTTTTTGGTGTCATCTGGTGGTCATCACGTTTTTTGCATCCCACTTATTATGTGACTATTCTGAGTTACACTGTCAGTCATACCAGTAATAGTGGTATTTCACTATTTTACCCCCGCCCCCCCCCACCCCCTTATATAATTTTAAATGGTGTGAACATGGAACACCAACGCTGGAACTCTAGGAAGTGTTAAAAATAAGATTTTAACTTCGATTACGAGACTCTGTTCAATAGATGACAATATATGTAGCTTAGGGTTGAACTATGGAAACCTTGATGCTTCCTGAACTTGATTGTTTGCTTGAAGACAATTTATCACCCAACTAGGTAACATCATCTGTGTGAGTAAATACAAGATTTGCTTCCTGTTTATATACGGTAGCTTGCTGTGCTATGTTGTTCGAAGTGTGTTTTTCTTCTTGGTAGTTCCTTGTTTACTGCATTGTTTGGTGCTTAGTTGTTTGTCTGATTTTACTCCCTGCTTCTTTGAAGCTTCGGGGCTAGAATGGATATGTTATGTTCTTTTTTTTTCTTTCATAACTTTTTATTGTCTCTTTTGAATAGCGTGTGTATTTCTAGTTTTCTATGGATGTTTAATATCCTAATGTTTTTGGATTTAGCTTGCTGTAAGACATTTAAATTTTCCAGCTGAAACTATGTTTGTCTATGTCAAGGCTGTCAAATGTACTAGCCATACCCACGCCCGGTTTAGCAAAGGGGAAAAAAGTTCCGATAAGTTATGTGACACCACCATGATGACACGAGTTTAACACCCTTATTAAGGAAGTTTTATTGTGTTGACTGACTGCTAGTTGGTGCAGGTTGTACTCTGCTAGTCTTCTGCCTGCCTGTACAATAGTGGTTATTGTATATAAGCTACTGTATATACACAAAGGAACAAACCCTTACTCACTTGCACTGATGATATTACCTAGCTCAATAATGAAATGTCAGCAAGCAAACAACCAAGTTCAGAGAGTATCAAGAACTCCATTCCCTTTCAGGTTAATTTTGCCCAAGTCCTCTTAGGTATTAGTGAAGGGTCTGAGTATAGATTTTTCTATTTTAGAAAGCCTGTTATTCATTTTTTTGTTCATTATAACCTCTAATAGCTCAACACCTGTTTTTGCTGTGCTCTTATTGCTTTTTAAAGCTTATTTATGTTTCTGTAGAATTATCTTATAGATTTAGAGTGGGAAGGTTTTGGATTATCAACAAAGAACTAGGCTGAGTTCGATCCCAGGTAGAGGCTAATATTTGCTCCTGCTTGAGCAGGGGGTTGGACTAGATGACCTCCAAGGTCCCTTCCAACTCTGTTATTCTAGGCAAAGAGAGGATACAAAGGGATAAGTCTCTGCCCTTTATGGTACTCTACCATTAGTTCAGTGTTAAATCTTAAATGCAAAAGGGTTTCAAAGAACAGAGCAGTGGAAGGGTTAACCACAGCTGCAAAAACTACTTGAAGAAGAAAATTTAATCCTATCCCTTTTCTTTTGTTACTCCAACAGATCTGTCAGTGGTATACTCTGTGTGTGTGTTTTATGTGCGTGTATTCTTGTGAAGTGAGTTGGGAGGAGGTGTAACAAATAATGGCATGAAGAAAAACAGTTGAGAGAATTGATTTTAAAAATTCTGCACTACTTGGAAGTAGCATTTAGGACCAGATGTACATTTTCAGTAGTAGGTATGAATTAGGGATAGATTTGCATAAGCAATAAAATTATCCCTGATAACTACACTTATTGTCTTAACTTGAAATTCATCTAAAATTACACAAGAGAAAAGAAAAGAGAGTTGATTGCCTTTGAAGATGAAAATATGCTGAAGGTGAAAATAATTTGAAATTCAAACATCCATAGACTCTTGGGGAGGACTTGTTCTGAAGTCTCTGAGGCAATTTTTGACATTTACTCCTTTCTTAGACAAACATTTATCTGCTTGGGTGTATTTTTCAGCCAGTCAGCCATGTATAAGGCCACTATAAACGGGCTGTAAAAAAACAGCTTTGGATGGTAGCAATGACACATAAAAATCTAATTTACTAGATCTTCTAGTGGTATTTTGGATTTTTGCAACCTAGATATAGTAGCTTAAACTGAGGATTTTGTTTTTGTCCTTGAATATCATATGTCACCCTGTTACTGCAATTTGTCAGTACTGTAATGCTCTATTGAGATTGTATGACATAATGTATAGTTCTCCAGGCCTTTATAAGTGAAACATATGTTCAGAATGAATCTGATTCTTGTATTAACTAGGTTAAAAAGAAATAGTAGAGATGGATGCAGGATCACAGGTTGGGCATTTGCTGAGAGCATGTTGCAGGACCCTTATTGGAAATGATGAGAAAGACACGCAAAAACTCAAACAATTTATTTTGCAAAGAATTATATTATTTAAATACAATCCAAAATGGTTTATAATAAAATATGATTTTAGTTTCTTATTTCCAAGAATTATTCTTGTTCTATGCTGTTCTTTTTTTCCAGTTCTATTTATTTATAACTGCACAATAATCTATTTACTTAATCATATGATATGTATTTAGTATTTTTTTAGTATTTATTTGATTTGTCAATCACTTACAAGATACAGGTATAAGAATAAGTATAGTTTTGAGTACATGAGATAGATACTTATAAGAAAAATAAAAAACAATAGGATAGGGACGGTAGGCACGAATGGTGCACTTACACATGCCCTCTACAGGCCTCTTAGGAAGGGGGTAAGGTCAATAGTAGACAGTCTAAGGTTAAAGTTTTTGGGGTTTATGGAAGAAACCACAGAGTCAGGTAGAGTATTCCAGACATTGACCACTCTGTTGCTGAAGTCATATTTTCTGCTGTCGAGTTTGGTGCTGTTAACCTTGAGTTTGTAACAGAATATTCTAATTTTCTTCTTCCTATGTATATTTAAATTGTCTTAATCTATTTCCATTTATCCCTACCTGGCCTATTTTTTTCTGAGCCCTTGGATTCCTTCTCTTGGATCAGGCTACAAGGACAACCCTACTAGTTAGGTTGGACTGAGGAGAAGTGGCTGGCCCCAAGTCATCCAACTGGCTTCTGCAGCTGACTCTGGAGATGGGAATCCTTAGTACCAACCCATCTTAAGCATCTGTATAGACTATTTTATGTGGATTACGTTGTAAATAGTAATTATGATTTAAATAGCAGTGCAAATGTCTCACTGCAACAGAAATTTGTGACCAGGTCTACTCTTCAGGCACTACAGTAGCTAAGAATAGGCAGCATCAAAAGCCCTCTTTTCCTTTTAAATGAATTCTTACTTTTAAACTTTTAACCTTCAAGAACTGGATTAGGCAGCTCATCAGACAGGGAATTATTCTTTGTAAAATGCAAGTCCCATGGCATCTTTGTTAGGGAATCAGATCAAAAATAGCCCTTGCTAACAGTTCTTTATTTTAATCTCATTTCATTATAAGAAAAGATACTTCTTTTCTAGGCTGCATAATCTTAAAGCATTGCATGGAACTAAATTTGTCAGATGAACAAGACTCAGCCTCCAACTTGACTCTCCATGATGTTACATGATGTTAGCAGGAAGGACTTAACCAATGCCACATTAACTCAGATTATTTCTTATCACAGTCCTATACAAAAGGGCACAGCACTATATTTTTGAGAAATATGAGGCTGAAGGATGCTAATTGAGATAACAGATAAGATAACTGAATCTTCAGATTTGAACCTGGATTCAGCCAGTCTTTTCAAACCTGAGAAGTCTCTAAATGGGAGGACTCAACTCAGAAGATTCTCTGCAGTGACTGAGAAAGCCAGAAATGCTATTTAAGAAAACATGGCTGTAAGAAAAGGCTTTTAGATCTCCTACCACTCTCAGTTTCTGAAGCCACATGCTTCTTCACAGGAATACTTGTATTTAGAACAGCTCAGTGATTCTATACTCTGCACCCCTGCATAAACAATTAAGGGAAACATTCATTCACAGCAAGACTACAGAGCCTTTGTTTAAAAGCAAACTTATTCAGGTTTATTATTCTGTAGGTCTGCACGAAGCTAGGAACCCATTTGTTAATGGATTTACTACCAGGGTTTCTCAAATAATTCCAAAGGGTTTGACCTGCAGGGTTTTGTAAGTTAGGCATTATTACAAAAGCTGAGCAGAACCTGAACAAGAAGTCAGATTCTAATGTTATAGCTCAGGAAATCAAACACTGTGCAGTTGGCCTGTCATATTCACTGCTTGACAGCTGCCAAATTGGATCCCATTGTTACAAAATTGACTTCTTTTCAGAGAACTGGACAGAGACATGGCCTTGTGGGGGTAGGGGGGAACTATTGTGATAGACTCCATTTACAGGAACATAAAAAATGCCAAGAATATGTTTAGGAATATCAGCTGGGTCTTCGTATTAATCCTGCCCCAATAGCAGCATTATCTCTATGTTGTCATAAGACTCAAATAATAATTTCTGATGAACTTCTTTTCTCCTCCTGATTTAGAACAACAGGAGGAAGATTATAAAGGTTCCTCCTCTTAGGAATCAGAGGATGCTACTGCAACTTTAGTTACACACTATTGAAGTACCTAGGTTAATGGCATTTTAGCTACATGATAGCTCTCAAGGATTTATGTTTCCATTTTAAATAGAATGATGTCAATGCTGCTCATTTGGTTTAAACTAGTTCTTTCATTCTCGTCTAGAGTATTAAAGGCAAAATGAAACAATCATTAAGTCAAAATGATAAAATGCTTTAAAATTCATCTCAACAGCTTCCCTGTGTCACAAGATGCAGGATGAGTAACCTTGCAGGCATTGCAGGTACATTTTATATTATCTGTTTCCCTTCTGCCTAGTTAATATGTTATCCACTTTGTCAACTTTTTTCTCAGGCTGCTTTTTCAGAAAGTAAAGCACACAGACTTACCTTAAGCCTTCATTGCTGGCATCATCTATGGAAAGTCTGTTGAGCTTTTCAATGAACCCCCAATTAATTATCTATCTATTTATTTTAAATGTTTCCACAATGATTTTGTAAGATCAACTTTTCACATGATGAGTTTTGTCAGACATAACTTAAATTATAAAAAATATAAAAATGGCACAAACTTCACATTGATATAGACATGAATTGAATCGCAGGATGAATGGTAGGAAATACTTCTTAACAATATGAACGCTAAAAATGGCCAAGGTAATTGGTTTGTCAATGAGACTTAATATCCAGGATGGTGATGGGTTCTCTTTATTGGATATCTTGAAGTAAAGCCTGGAGTTTATCAGAAGTGTATTAATTTGGATTAGGTTGGATTTGATGACTTGTGTGACTCCTTCCAGCTCTGAAACATCAGCAAAGAATAGCAATAACTAGAAATCTTTCAGCATAGCAGAAATGAAATGAAAGGAATAATAATTCAGCATCAAATCAATTTATAGCAGCAAAATATTGTTATAATGAAAAATTAGTTAAAAACCAATTGGTCCTACATACTAATTTTGAAGGGGTGTGTGTGTTTGTATGTGTGTGTATCTATCTCTGTCTGTCTGTCTGTCTGTCTCTCTGTCTATTTATCTATCTTCCTGTCTACTATAATTCTATTTAATTGATCCTATATGTGATTTTGAATCACTGATCATTCTAGCCAGGATTCAGCAATAATTGGAGGGTCACAGGTTCTTCAAATGAATATAGGACTTGAATACTCATTTTTTCCATTTCTTCTCTGCCCAGGAGTCATTCAACTGAATTGATTAAGCCAAAATATAAGACAGAAACAAAAAAAATCCTTTAGGAAACTTCCTATTCACTTCTGCAAATCATTGCCTCAAGTCTGAGCAATTGTTATTGGATCTGATAGATTCAAAGAAAACTAAGCAAGTTCATGGAGTGTAGAGCTGTGAACAGTTGTGAGCTATGAAAGTTAACTGGAGCTCATCTATTAAGTGGCAGCATGCCTGAAGTATGTGTTTGGCCTCTGTGTAAAACAAGACCACAGGATTAAATGATGTAATGACATTTTTTGACCTGGGATCAGGCAGGGAGCCTTGCAAAACATTGCAGAATCAAAAATGGACATTCTATTTACATCTCATAAATGCCAGCTTCCCCTTGAATCACAAGCATTAGAAAGGCAACCAAGGGTATCAGGAAGGATCCATCCTAACATACTTGCAGATAAAACGTAGTTATAGTTCAAAAATTTCTAATTTCTAATATTCTGTAACCTAATTTCACTTTTTTTAAGAATAAACCTAATGAGACTTTGTTAGACTCTGAGTTTTCTGTACATGTCTGCTGCTATCATGTAGATGACCAGCTCAGATATAACTATTCTAATTTATAGTTACTTAATAAATTGAATGCCAGCTAAGGTATACCTATTCGGTTAGGGCAGAATAAAAGAGGATGGGAAAGCAGGAAGTGAAATTTTCAACATCCCCCCCCCCTCCCCCATTTTCTGAGACATTGTTGCCTGGCATGGATGATACATCACCTTCCCATTGCTTTGGCCTGTGCACCTGATATGGGAAAATTCAACATGCACATAAACTAGGAAGATTTTGAAATGACAAGATGCTGAAAAGATTTTTAATGGGGGAGAACTATCAGAGGAAAGGATTAAACTCTTCTGACTTCAAGCTTCTGGCTTGAAAAACTGTCAGTATATTGGAGGATTTTATGCATGAGGCTCTCAGAACTTGATGGTATTACTGAGGATACGCTGACAGGTGGTGAAGGAGACTCAAGCCAAACAAAGACATCTGCTGTTGATGTCAATAAAGTACAGTAGTCAGTCTATTACCATTAAAGACAGAACAGAAATGGCTGTTCTACAAGAGAAGAGAGGCTGTCAGAAAATTGTGAAGGCAGATCAGGAGGAGTCTATAGCAAATAGCTTATAGAACAGAAGCCAAATTTTATGCTTTTCCAGCTATAGTCAATTTTTGGTGCTCTCCAAAAATGTTGCACTACAAACCTCCTGGAGGAATAATGCCAGGCAGAGTGACAATCTGCACATTGAAGATTGGATCCCTTATAAGCCACTGGAAAAAAAAAGAATATGGATTTACCCTGCACTGGAAATGAACATAATTACTTTAAGTAGTAGAATAGCACAATTCTAAGTGAAAACCATAATGAATTTGCACAATCAGTTTCTGAGAACTACCTATTTTACCCTCTTGATTAAAATAGGAGTATCCTAAATGTTTCATAATCATCAAAAATATTTAGTACCACTTTGGAAAACATTTCAGCAAAAGCAGAGTTTGTTGAATGGAAAGGAACACTGGCCCATTGTTATGGAATGAATGGAAAGATCTTCATAATTTGGTCTTTAATTATCTAGTAAAGGCTTTGTTTGCTGTATTTAACGTTTTGATGTGGTTATAATAGTCTATTGGTTGAGATATACTCAACCAATATTGAGGTTGTCTATAATAAAATCACTCACATAAATCAAGAGCTGTATTACTACAGTAATATCCCAACATCCCACAAGACAAGCTGTAAGAACACTATTTAGATTAGTACAGATTTTCTTTTTACAACCCTGTAACTCCTAATTTGGGGTAGAGTCAAGATGACTGAATAGAGTTTAGCATTTACTGGCCAGTGGCCTTCCTGACACCTATATGGAATTCACCACAGATATTTTCTCTTTTTGCCTTGACAAAAAAACACCTGTTACTGCCTAGGGTTGAACTCTCAACCTTCTGAGTGATATATGAACATCTTCACCATTAGGCCACCACACTGCTCCATTTAGATAAGTACAAACACACTTCAGTAACCCTAAAAATCAGAAAAAGAAAACAGATAATCTATATCACATTTATCCAACAAAATGGATATCCATGCAACTTCAAAAACATCTCAGAAACCGGACAAGCTAACAATAGACAACAGCCCAACCAAGGAGCCACCAAAACTGACTACTCCCAACTCTGACAAGACAAGCCACTAGTGTATAAAATAAGAGCAAACCCTACTCCCTACAGTTACCTGATGATGTTATCTAGTCTGGTAATGAAATGTCTGCAAGAACAATTGTACCATTATTAGTAAAAATAGCTCTAGAAGTGGTAACCACTGACCTAGATGAGATGGTATTCCTAATTTCAGTGAAGCAGCCAAGAACAGCTGGCTTATTCTGCAATGAAGTAAAACATACCATAAAGTAAAGACAAACTAGACTGGTGTGTTCAAGGAAGCATTAAAAAGAAAACATACTTTAAAACCCTAGCAGGAAAATTATCCCGAGGTCACATGTGTGACGAGAATAACTAAGTGATCAGAGGCCTACTGAATTAAATACATTGTTGATAAACAAACTACGGCTATATACAACAACATTAGTAGAAAATACCTGGAAATATCTTAGGGGAGGGAACACTACTTGTTGCTGCTCTTTCACAAAGTAAAATGAATTATCTGAACTCCAACCATAAATTTATTTGTCTAGCAATCTGTTCCAACTCAACCCAATATGTGAGAATCTCCCACTTCAAACAAGATATAAAAGCAATACCATTCTCAATCTCATTGAAAATCATCTCTATAGTCTTTTCTAGTGAATGCCATAGTTAATTATATAAAGACATGGTCGTTTTTTTTCTGTCCTGAATGATAAGATGGCTCTCTATTGTAGTGGCACCTCTTGTTTCTAGCTCAGGGATCTCCAAACTTGGCAACTTTAAGACTTGTGACTTCAACTCCCAGAATTCCTCAGCCAACATGGAGGAATTCTACAAGTCTTAAAGTTGCCAGATTTGGACACTACCTGCTCTAGCTAAAGATGAAGGAATCAAGGTGTGGATATATGTTGTGGAAAAGGGTATGGTCATCTATCACTCTATAAAGATGTTCAGAATAAACTTTTAAGGACTGGAAAACAACCAGAACAGTTGGATTCATCTGAACATTGATTTGGGATAATAATTCATTGTTTTAGAAAGTTTGTACTATGTATTCTGCCTGCGCTTTACCTCAAATATCTGCAAATATTCTTATATGTAAAAATTCTGATAATTCCTTTGTGAAGCCCTTTTTCAAGCAAAATCAAATGTAAGTAACTGCTATGCCTGGAATCATTACTGCTTTGGGTAGTGAGAAATTAAATTCTATAACAAGATTTAATTAGGCTTCTCTGTGTTTCAAATATTTAAAATCTCTGTTCCTATTATTCCTTAGAATAAAGATGAACTGAAATGTGACCTTGTGCGGTATATTTCAATTCCCCCACCTGCCCAAATGTGAGGACATGAAACCTTCCAAATCTCAATATTACTATATATCACTCTTGCCAGGTCTCTAGATTTATGACAAGCCCACTTCTTTGTTAAGTGAGGAAGTATATTGTTAACTAGCTGACATCTAAATTATTGGGTATTTGAGAACATCTTACAGAGATGAATAGATGCAGTATCCAAGAGTCGTTTCTGAATCAATCACAGTTCTCATTTTCTGAGTTCTCTCTGCAGCCATAACAGCTAGAGATACGGTTAAAAAAATAAACCAAAGTGGATACTCTGTAGAACAAGATAGCTCCTTTAGAAAAGTGTCTGCATGCTGTACATTATGGAAATGATTGACTTGAAAGGAGAAAATATTTTGCTTTTCAAAAGGAGAAGCAGAGATCAATAGGACAAAACAAGAAAAACAGTTGCTATATATAAGAAATAGGATATCCTTTTAAGGTACAGAAAAAAGAAGATTCATTTTCTGATAGCCTATGAAAAATGCTACCATCTGCCACTGTCCTGAAAACAAAAAAAATGAAATGACCTGAGAGCTATATAAACTGATTATATACATCATTCTGTGGTGGGTGTATATGTAATTCAAGAAGGAGAATGAGAAACTTCATACACATGCACCCACTCACGGAGCATGGAGGGAGGGAGGGAGGGAGAGAGAGAGAGAGGGAGAGAGATATATATGATAGAACTATGTGCCTAGTGTGTCAAATATAAATATTAAGTAATTATGATAAGGTGGTATGGGCATGCCTTGGTTGCACTGGTTACCAATTTGCTTCCAGGTGTGGGATACAAAATGTTCATAATTGTCCATAAAACTCTATATGGCATAGAGCTTAGTTACTTAAGGGACCATGTCTCCCAGAGTACCTGTCCAACTGGTCTGGGGTTGGTGTGTTCCGAATTCCTTAATTTAGATCAGTGTTTCTCATCCCAGCATCTTTGAGATGTATGGACTTAACTCCCAGAATTCCCCAGCCAGTTTGGACAAAGTAATAGAAAATGAACAAAGTAGAATAAACAAAATAATAGTACTAGACAAAGTAATAGAAAACGAAGAAGCTAAAATAGAGAAAGTAATAGAAAATGAAGAAGCTAAAGTGCTCTGGGACTTTAGAATTCAAACGGACAAGCATCTATCACATAACACCCAGGCTAAATAAGTCAATAAGAAAGAACAAAATGTCTGGCTAATGGATGTGGCAGAACTTGGAGACAGCAGAAGAGAAGAGAAAGAACTGGAGAAAAGTAGAAAATACAAAGACCTGCAATATAAATAGAAAGACTATGGCAAAAGAAAGCAAAGTAGTACCAATATTAATAGACACCATGGGTGCAATCCTAAAACAACTTGAACACCATCAGCATTGACAAAATCACCATGATTAATTTTAAAAGGCAACCTTATTCAGAACAACTTACATCCTGCTGCAGTATCTTTAGCAATATCTGTATCAATATTTGCATATCCCAAATCTTTGACAAGGGCTCAATAGGTGGATAAAAAGGCCAATTCATAATAAACATCTTGTTGACTGTGCAATGATCCAAAACAATAATAAAAAGCCATAACAATTGCTTGAATTATTTCTTATACCTAATTGTAGACCAAATGATAAAGTAGAACTGGAGAATTAGTTCTGATGGAAACAGTATGCTTTTTTATACTGAAGAGTGGTTGTCTCTCTACACCCTATTCCTCCTGACTGAAGGAAAATCATGCAAAATCATTGTGATTACCACCTGAGATATCGCTTTCTTTTGTCATTGTTTGAAAAGCACTGGCAGAAGCCTACTATATTTGTACCCAAGACATATTTCTTCAGCATATGTTGACATTTTATATATGGGTTATTGTATTTCTAAATTGTTATGTTTTCCAACATGAGACATCTGTGCAGATAGACAATATTTGGGAAGGATATATATAAAAAACATAATAAATGCAAACATAACTTTTCATACTAAAAATTGGTTGTAGATACACTCAGCTATTTTATTCAACAACATTTGTAAAAATTCTCCTGTAATAATCTGTTACAATGGCAATTTTTTTTCTGATTTGAAGTTTTGGGAGAACATTAACATTCCCCAAAACACCAGATAATAGATAACATGGAAAGACATATTTCAGAGGCTGTCTGCTCCTTGTCTTTTTTAAAACAAATTCTTATTAGGTATGATATGGGCAAAATGACAAATTCTCATATTTTTTTAATTTCTAAAATATGTTATCTTTTTCTATAGATGGTGATAGAGATATGTAGAACCTAACTCCATTTTATTCTTATAAGCCTGGTGTTATTATTTTAATATTATTTATTTAGTGCATGGCATTGGTACATGAATGCTAGGAGTCTACAATGTTACTACAGAGTAGCAATTTGGCTGTCTAAGATTGTTAGTTTGTTCAGTTCTCACTCATATTATCCAGGGTGCACTACAGGGGGTGAACTAGCTCCATACATAAAGCAGCTAATTCACACCCTGTAGTGCACCCTGGATAGTATCAGTTCTGTAGAAGTATCAGTGTCATTTGGGCTTTTTTCACCTCACATTCACCTCACATTTATTTTCACCTCACATTCAGGCCAGCTCAACATCATTTGGTTTCTTCTTTTGGCTGTTAGTCACACCAGTGGTACCTATTTATCTATTAAGTGATAAATAAGTGGTACCTATTTATCTACTTGCATTTACATGCTCTTGAACTTCTAGACTGCAGAAGCTGAGGTGAGTGATGGGAGCTAAACTCTGTGATGCAGTGCTACGTCTGGAATTGCTGAAATGGAGAGAGACTATCTTTTCTATCAATCCAACATTTCTTTTAAACCCCTGAGCCATTGCACCTCTAATTTTAATGCTTAAATAATATTAAATGAGTTTTTCTTTTTTACTTTTTAATCAGGCCTGACTAGCATTTCTTAAAAAGTTGTTCTTTTATATCAGAAATTAAAAGATTACTTAAAAATGAATTAATAATTTGAGACTTATAAATGCAAGAGATATTGCTTGCAAATTGCTCAACTTGAACTAAAACAGTAAAAATGCTTAAATTTCAAAAAAATGAAAACCCATGAAATCATATGAATTTTATTCGAAATTTCTGATGAAAATGCCAAAGAATTAAAAGCTGTATAAAATTAATGATATTTTGTATATAATTTAATGATACGTTAGCATTCTTACATGGTATTTCCTGGTATGAATTTTTTGGGGGGAATGGAATCTTGTGAGATAAAGAGCACCTGCTAGCTCAAGTGTCAACAGTTTAAAGGTTAGCGTTAGAGTCTAGGTAATACGGGCCTTCATAGGTCATATAAGGACAGTGGATTCAAATATCAAGTTCATCAAAGCTGGTGTTCTTAGAATGTGAAATTCCGATTGGGATCTTGGCAACCTAAAAATAAAGATATATAGAAAATTCAAACTGCTATTTAACTCCCACCAATCACTTCAACACAAACTAGGAATCATCAGGAAACTATATCATAGGGCAGAAAACATCCCCACCTCCAGGGCTGCCCAAAAGAAGAAAAACAGACACCTGAAGACAGCTCTTAAAGCCTGCAGGTATCCAAATTGGGTCTTTATTAAGTCAGCGTTAGGATCCAACAAAAGATGGCAGACAGAGCTGAAACCCTAAGTCAACAGAAGAACCTAGTCATTCCTTACATGGCTGGTATAACAGGGAAGCTAAGATGGATATTTGGAAAACACCACATAGCTTTATACTTCATAGAGACAGAGGCTTAACCATCTTTAAAACTGGACACCAATGTAAGAAAGATATTCTTCTTATGTTGAATATTTTGTAAATAAGAATAATGTAATGTATACAGTCCAGTGAGGAGTGTTCAGAGTTCTAGATAGCTCAAAACCAACCCTTATTTAAATAGAAGGCCCAGCATAGGAAAAATAACACCAGAGGAACAGACTCAGCAGTATACTTTCATTTAAAAGAAAAAGGTTACTCATTTGAGGACAATAATATTCACATTTTGGACAAGGAAGATAGTTTGAGGGAGGAGTGAAAGAATCAATTTATGTCAAATAGAGGTCAAAGCCACAGACAAGGGTAAACCTCCAGGTGGTCTCAATGGTTCTCTAAAAGAATGCAAATGACCAGCTGCCTGCAAGGAATATAAATCCTTCCATTCCTGACTATCCAGTTAGAGCTGAAAAAGCTTCTTGGATGAAAAGTGAAACATTTTCAAAGAAAAACCAGAAAGTCCTGTTGCCTCTTGAAAAAGCAACTTTGGAACAACTATAACCTGGATTACTGAAAATCTCCATAGACATGACACCCAGAGAAATAGTCTTCATTTTTGTCTTTCTAAGAAACAGGAAGAAAAACTACTTATTTTCTGTAAAAATATGCCATGGGATCATATTTTAGAATATTATTTTAAATAGAATCATTGATTTGGAGTTAGAAATAAGTGAAGATTGGGGTGTGATTGACAATATAGCTTCATCCCAATATAGTATAGTTCAGTAATTAATGCTGATTCCCAGCCCAGAGATCACCATCTAACATTAATGGAATGGATTAGTCTCAAGGACATTAGAAATTACTTTTTTTTTTTACTTCAGGGATCACTTTAGCCTTCTGAAGTAGTCCAGGCAAGAACTATTAACTAGGAACATCAGCATTATCTTTAGTGTAAAGTTACATTAAACAAAAACTTGGAAGATATAAAGTATTTCTTTATTTCTCTCTTTTTAGACTCTGGAAAAACTAGGGAGAATCCTTTCTGAAGTGGTTCCCATGATTTCCCCTCACTTACAGACTGAACTATTATCCTGTGAGATTATTGCCTTAACTATGGGTCTTTCTGTCTTCCAAGTTCATATCTACATGCCATCACAGATCAGCATAGAAATTATGACTCTAACTCAACTTTGGAAAAAAAAATGGCTTGGAATTCTAGGGTGAGGCTGGGAACTGTGGGACTCTAGGAATGTATCGGATTAAAATATATTATTTAATCAAAACGTAATGAGGCTTGGACTAAACACTATCAAAATATGTTCTAATTATTTTAGTAGCTACTAGAACTGATTATAAATGTGCAAGATCTGTTTCTCATGTTTGTTTCTTTGTATAATGTCACTAAAATATAAGATTTATATGCTTATAGACCTAAGTGCATTGTGAATTTATGGGTGAATCATTATGTAATTGAATGGCTGTTCAAACAGAATATATTTCTCTTGCTCTCTAATCAATAGGTTAATTAACAGTTTGTTTTGTTCAGCTGTCTTCTTCTCATACTCATATCCATTCACAATTCTATTTTATTGATTACATTTGTAATTAAAGCACACCAATTGTAAATTGTAAGATTTGGCAATTTCAGTTAATTGCAGCAATGAATTTACATCTATATTTTATACACCATTTTCCTTGTTTAATCCCAAGTAAAACATATATAGTTCATTTGTGATTCAAATATATATAGTTCATTTGTGATTCATATGGTGAGACCTATATATATGATGGATGACTCTGTCACTTTTATTTTTGTCACATCCATTCAACCTTTTGGTAGCCAGAAGCTTAATTTAACTCTTTTTTGGGGGGGCGGGGGAGAAGAATAATGAATGTGGTGATTATACATAGTAGTCAAATCTATTTTAGAATCCAAGTATAATTTTTACATATTTCCTCTGTTTTTACGCTGGAGATTGAAGCCTCTGGTTTGGCACCTGTGTCATTAACATGTGGTAATAGGAACAGGGGTGCTTTAGGAATTGCCAAAATGTTGTCAGGAGTAGAGAGGAAGGGATTGGAAGCAACTTGTAGTTTAGATCTTCAAGGCGATTATCTCTTATTTAACCCCCCCCCCCCTTTTAAAATCTGATACTTTTGTTTTGCTTATAAAAAAGCAATGCAAATTCTTGCAATTTTTAGCCAAGTCAAATTCTAAATCAATAATGTTTTAGATGTGACTAAGTAATTTATGATCAGTGGCATTATTTTGTGATTAATAATGAGAAATAAATCTTACAATGCAAAAAATAGCACTTCTCATTTAGCATCAAAAGTTGAAAAAAGTCAGCAAGCTTATGGATTTAGAAGACCTGATAAAATGCTGGTTCATTGGACACCATCAATTTCTGAACAAGCATATCAGTTATTCTGAGTGGAAATATCCTAAAATAGAATACAGAATTAGTAGAAATTAGTGCAAAAGATCCTCTAGGTATACATAAATTATATTATAATTTTAGTTTTCCTCTCTGTATTATTATTTTTAAATATAATTGCTGTCTTCCCCTTTCTTTGTGTTATAATAAAGAGCATAATTTTACAAGAAAAATTGGGAAAAATAGAAGTTGATTCTACTATTGGCAGAGTGGTACAACTATTGGGTGATAGTTGTGAGATGCAAAGAAGCACCCATGAGCTTGGTATCCTTTAGATACATATTCAGCATTCTTATTTGGAAAATAGAACCATTGGATTTGATTGTAAGTAGGGGATCCCAGGTGAGTGAAGCTAAAATAGCAAAATATGTATGATGGATCATGATGGTTTCACTTATTATGACTCAGCTTTTAACATTATTTAGCTTGAAAACTGCATATCTGCTGGAAGTTGATGAAACAATAACCTAATAGAACAGGAATAATTTGTTGTTCTTTACTTCTTTGATGTAGAGGATCAGCAAAAGTAGCAGAAACATATATTTTTGTACCGAATGATCACTATCAACTGAATGATTGATTTGGATGCTAAAGGATGCAATATTTCTAGGTTGCAAGAAGAAAAATAAGAATTTTAACAGCAATGGTTGAAAACTTGGAATTATTCCACTGTTTCAAAGACTCATTTCTTAAGCAATGAGAGTTCACAGAGAAATCTCCTTAGGGGAATATAAAAGTCCTGGCATCTGTACTCTGTTTTGGGAACAAAGCTTCGGAAGAGCTATCTATGTTGCCTAATGAACCAAGAATCAAAACCTTGGATTACGTTACTGTTATGATTTCTTATCCCAGTAGTCTCTTATCAAAATGTGGTCTCATTAAGATCAAGTAGCCCTCTTCAATATAGCATTAAAATGTATTACACTAACTTAGCAAAAATGAAATATAATTATCTGAAAAATTATTGTCTGCTGGGTTAAATGCATGTTGCATCTGAGATAGATTTACTCATCAGTTTGAATTCTCACATGTATGAAGAATGTCTGTAGCACTAAGCAGATCCAGATATTATTTTTATCACCTCATGCATATCTGCTCAGAAGATTTCAGAGAGCAGAGTCTCAGAATTCATTGGTTTCTCAATCAATATCTATTCAATATTCTCTTTGTTTATTTATTTAGCATATGGCAGATACATGGACTTATAGTGGTTCAAATGTTAATGTCCAGTCCACTTAGTCATTCAAGGACAGGGTGTTTTATGTTGAAAAAAATCAGACATTGGGCCAGTGTAAGCTCTTGATGGACATTAAGACACAATGTGATGGATATTTTGTTGAAGAGCACCATTGTTACTCTGAGGGGTAGAGACAAGACCCCACTTAAACAATGAGTCCAGGCAGACACCATCTTGGGTAAGGATCCTGTTCAGAGTTGACCAATTCTGGCTCACTATGCTCACTAAGAACTCATCTTTCAGTCTTGCAAAAGCAGGATCCTTTGAAATTAGGGATAATTTGACAGTGTTAGTCATGCTAGCCAATTGCTAAGAGCTGACAATTCCTGAATTTCAATAATGAAATTGAAATTGAAATTATCAGTTACTGTGTATTCTTCTACAAAAAAGGAAATTAATAATAAAATAAAGTTTGTTCATTTATTGGAATCATCCATCACTATAACATCCCAAATAATGTTACTTAAACAATGATAATTTCTTCACCTTGGGATTAGAGACACTAGACAATATGGTTCACTCCTCTACTCATTACACCACTACTCTACTCATTGCAGAATACCTTATGCCACCAAACTTGAAATTCTAGACCTAGAAAACCTACAACTACGCCACCTTCGGTCCGATCTAAGTATAGTATATAAAATCATACATTGCAATGTCCTACCTGTCAATGAATATTTCAGCTTCAACCATAACAATACAAAAGCAAACAATAGATACACACCAAACTTGATTGCAGGAAATACAACTTCAGCAACAGAGTGGTCAATGTCGGAATACTCTACCTGACTCTGTGGTTTTTTTCCCAATTCCAAAAACTTTAACCTTAGACTACTTAGTCTACTATTGACCTCACCCCTTTGCTAAGAGGTCTGTAGGGGGCCTGCATAACCACAACAATGTGCCCACTGTCCCTGCCTGTTGTTTCTTTTATTTTTCTTATATGTATCCATGTATTCATAACTATGTTTTTACTTATACCTATTATCTTATAAGCAATTGACAAACCAAATAAAATAAAATAAATAAATAAACTTTTTAATAACTATGACCTAAATTATATTTTCTGAACTAATATGTAGATTATTATGGTTACTCTTAAAATTGTGGATTTACTTACATTTTTCACGCACAAATTGCATATAAAAATATAATGTGCTCAAAAGAAAACATATTAAAAAAAATGCATATATTTATATGTATATAAAATAAGAGAAAAGTATAAAATGTAATTTTAGTGGAATTTTTAAAAATATACCAAATGATGCTAAATTGGATAGAACTAATATATGATTAGGAATATCTAAAACTGATATTAATTGAATATTGGTTATTTTGATAAATAATTAATCTATCTAGGAGCATGAGACAATGATAAATACAGCCTAAATATTTAAGCCTAGATATAATCACAGGATTGAATATTTTGTGGTTTTCATAATTTAAGATCAAGTTAATATGCAGAGAAGGCATAGGGCATTTATTAATTTTTCTTTATTTTCTCTGATGAATAAGCTGTATAGCTCAAAGACAATGAAACTGGAACATTTATTTATTTATCAATATTAAATAGCCACATCATGTAAAAACTGGAAGATTCCAAATGTGCCTTTAATACACTTTTCAAAGGTTCTAACCTTTTCATTCTTCACTGTTTATTCTTCATGTATTCTAAAATTGCTTATCCTGGGAACTGATTTCCTTTCTTTCTTTTAATCTTCTGAATACAAAAAGATTGAAGAGATTGAAGAAAGGTCAGGACAAATTCAAATTCATTGATCCTGGTGAAATCATTCTGAAAAGTTAATCATTATTTAAATTCTGTTAATTTCATTTGGAGGTTAAGTTCAGCCCACAATCTAAATCTTACATGGAAAGATATATTTTAGTACTAAGCCATGGAAAGTCAGTCAGCAGACTGGAGGGATGGATCAAGAAACATTAGACATTGGAAACAAATCATAGCAATCTGACCCACATCCTTGGATGGGTCATCAGATGGAACATCAGAGCATAAATGAAAAATTTCCAGTTTATGCTCTGGGTCCCCTGATGATCTATTGGTCACATATAGGAAAAAATGAATTTATTAGAATGTACCTGCTAACCCTTTGACATTTTAATGTTTTTATTTATTACCCTGGGTGGTTGGAAGGATCTTTGTCTGTCTCTTTTAACCTATCTATATTTAAAAACCAAAATTACAACTAGAGACTTACCTTTGGCTCACTGAACTTATCATAACTGTCCAAGGTCTTCGTGAATTGCAATTTTCATAGAGTGATTTGCTTTGCCCCATGAGGAAATAGAGGATAAATATTAGAAGCAGTGGCATTCAAACATAGCATTAAACTATGGCTTAATGTTATGTATGAATTTGTGATACCTTAAAAATAGTTATTTCTTAATGGTGATGAAACTAAGATATTGGACCAGATATTATTCTGGCTTACTGTTACATCTTGTTTCTCAAACCATTGAATATTGTTAGATCATTGCTTTTTTTCAGACAGTAGTTGTTCTCTGACTTGAACATTGATATACTTTAAAAGTAGTTTGATCACGGAAATGGTTATCAGTTTTTGAACTTATGATATAGCATTCCACAGTAGAAGTTCACATTTTTTGTGGAGATGCGGGTCTAACAATGTTATTCAGTTTTTGAATAAAGAATTAGTTGCATTTCATAAAGGAGATAGCATAAAGACATATACTGGTCCATAATGCACTTTCTGAGTGGTTTTCAATGCCAGAGTATTGCTCACAAACAATCTAGGTCCTCATTTTACTGATTGCAGAAGGATGGAAGGCTGAATCAGTCTAGAGCCAGTCAGGATCAAACTCCTGGCTGTGGGCAGAATTACCCTGCAATTTTGCATTTTAACCAGTCCACCATCATGAATCCAAAAATAGGATTGACAAGGCAAAATTAAATTTGACTAAATATTATATTAACTATTTATTAATTACATATAGATCTCATGGAACTTTCTTAACATTATTTATTTTTATTTATTAAAGAATATGGCAGCAAATTTTAGAAGAATTCTGAGCTGTTCCCAGTTTGAGGCCCTCTGGTACTGCATTCTTCTAAGAAAGTATTTAATAAAAACCATTGTTTCATGTCATATTAAAACTGATTTCTTGCATGCAAAATGTTACAATAAATGTTTGTCATTATAAAATTATTCCTGGCTAAGGACAGAATTATAAAAATGTTACAATTTACTGTGAACTAATCACTTTATTGTTGATTACATCAACATGATTGTGTTCCTCATGTAATAATTTAAACTTTATTTACATGGTAGATTATGCAGAAAGATTTAGCTTGTTTTTTTTTAATGTAATAATTTGGGTCAACCATTGTCAAAGCATGATTCAACTATTCTGAAAAATCTAATGCTTTGAGAATTAATGCTATGAATTGGCAAAGTGTACAACTTTATAGGAAATCTTAATTCAAACTAGAATTGCAATAGTATTTGTGTTTACATAAGTGTTCATGATAGCTAACTATTGGTAACAAGCTAATCATCCCAGCGTAGTTTATCTTGAGAGTTTCTAAACAAGATAATTTCCAAATAAAAGGAATTAGATAAAGCATAATTTTATCTTATCTGAATGCAGATGGCAACAACCAGACAATCAAGCACTCAGGTAAAAGATAAATTTTTAAAGACATGATTTGGTAATTGTTCATAATATCCTACTTTAAAACCCTTTAAAATGTTTTATCATTAAATCACAGAACTAATTTTGGTATAGTTGTAGCAAGAAATTTAATTCTTCATTAAAAAGAAAAGTACAGTAACACAAAATATTTCATTAATGCAGAATGTTTTATAACTGGGCACAGCATGTAGAATTGGGTTAATTTCTCAATGAATATTTCATTACATTACTGAACTCACTTTGCTATGATAATCCCATAATGCTATATTAACTATATTAAACAATCTTGCATGGTGTTGATTTTGAGATTTGTTTAAATAAACATTTCAAGGAAATGAACCAAACTGTTTTGAGAACAGTAAATTTAAGATTATTTTAAGATCTTTAAACTGCATGCAGAAAATCTGTAGGAAAATCTGTAGTTTTGCAAATATGGAAGGCAGCAATCATAATGTAAGAATGACAGTTTATATACTCATGTGTAGAAAAGAACCAATTACTAGAGGCATAAACTCAACTCTTAGCATGAGCAAAAAGCTTATATATACAGTAGTGGTAGAAAAACAAAAAGCTTCAACAGTTATCTAGCTAGAAGGAAGGGGAAATGTATAGAAAGAAAGGGCTGATCTCATCAAAACAGTAAGACAATTGTTTCCTTCTGGCAAAGAATTATGAATGATTTAGATGTCACCCATTCTAAATCTTTGATATAAAAAATCATTTTATTTTTCAGTAAGGCTGGATATAGAAGCTGAAATGAATGTGAGAATCATGAATTTTTATTTCAACTGAAATAAAATGTATTGGATTGGAGATGATGATAGTGGTAGTGAACTAGCATATATATTAGAAACCAATTGTATTTCCACAATGTGACAGATTTTGGATTTGGAAACATTGTTTGTCTGGAACAGGACCTAGAAGAAATTCAGTTAAGTATTTATTAAAAATGAATAAAAGGGCTGTTTTCATTAAAAATTTTTATATACATTAAAATTGGCAGTGATAATGCCAACGGCAATATTCAGACAAGTGTAAAACGCATGTAGGTTGAAGGATTTTGTGGTTTCTTTTTTGTGGAACAAGTATCTCATTCAGATTTTAACATGCTTTATCTGATATCTATTTTTATTTTCTGCTAGAAATAAACAATTTGATTTGTTTTAATTGAAGTTACCCAGTCTGGGTGATGTACAAGAATGAAATATTAACTTTCATAGAACTATAATAAAATTGACCTGATGGATAAACTAAATAAACCAATTTTGGCTGAAAAATGGAAACAATTTTTTTTTGCATAGGAACTTGTAAAGACTGAATTCTTATAGTATCTCTGCTTTAACACATGCTCTGTTTAGTTGGAAGCCATTCTCTGACAGTATTTTTTTCTCCTAACTTAAAATCCTCTGCAAAAAATATATTTGTGCTAATGGCTCCATTGCTAGAGATGTATTTATAGTCCATATTGAATTAAACTTCTATTTAGAATTTTACAAACGGAATGTCTTATATACAGGTCTTTCCAATTGTCTACTAAACTTGCTAAGTGAAGGTATCTGATTCTTCAGATTTACCATCTACTCTCCCTACTTAATATTTGATCACCCAACTTTGCTAGTCTTTTTCCTTTTGTATTCTTTGGGAAGTCATGTATTTTATTTAAACGTATAAGAAGAGATTAATAAAAATCAAAGCTAAAGATCTTAAAGCACAAATCCCTGCAAAACAGAGAGGTGAGAATTTTTCAGATATGGTTGGAATACACTTTAAAAAGTCTGAAGGCTCCTTGAGAATTATGGATTGCTTAGAGATATGCATCAATTGCTTTCCTCTGCTCTGAGAATAAGTTGGAAGGCACATCTTGATTTGTTCCAGTAACTGAAAAATAATACTCATACTGTTGGAGGACAAAAGCAAAATGATTTATTTAGTTTCCTTAAAGATGGAAAATTCAATAGTGTGGTGAAGCTTTCCCCTTTATCTGGTTATGAAAATGCAGAGTAGCCCAGCTACCAAAGGTACCTATTCTAAAGAGGAATGACAGAGCTGCATTGCCAGCCAGGTGGGAAAAATAAATATTGAGAGTTCCAGATAAAAGGAACAGTTCTTTTGACTGTCAACAGTAGAAGAAGATATTCATCTGGTAGGCTGGAATGATTTTGTTCTTATCCACTAAAGCAGATTCTCTGAAAATGTTTGTTATATTGTTTTAACCTGGCATTTTGAAGCGAATACTTACCTGTATCACAATAATGAGAGATGCAATTTGAACACTGTCACTGAAATATGTTAATAGGGATGATTATGATAAAAACAGAAGCTTATTAAAATACAGGACTGTACATGAGCTTTTACAGCACTTTGTTTCTGCATTTCAGAAGGACAATTAGAAAGAGGATGGTTGTTTAATCTGTCCTTGTTCAGCTGTTCACTTTCTAATATGAAACTCTTTTCCCTGGAGAGATTCTTTTTATTCCCCAGTAACATTTAATACCTTCAAAGTATTTAGGAAAGCAACTAATTTAAAATGCAGGTAGTCCTTGACTTACAACCATGTTTTAGTGGCAATTCAATTACAATAGCACTGAAAAAAGTGAATTGCAACCAATCTTTGCAATTACAACTGTTGCAGTATCCTCAACACAATTTTGATCACATGATCAAAATTTAGGCACTTGGCAGTCAGTATGGATGATGCAGTATCCGGACATTAAACAACCCTTCCAGCCAGCTTCTGATAAGCAAAGTCAATGGGTGTAGCCAGATTCACTTAATGACTTCATGATTTACTTAATAAATACTGTGATTCACTTGACAACTGTGGGAAAAAGTTGGCAAAATTGGGTGTGAGTCAGTTAACAACCTCCTTTCTTAGCAATGAAAATTCTGGTGCCAATTGTGATAATAAATCAAGGATTATCTATGCTAAAAACAATCAAGCAATATCTCTTTATTACTCATCAATGCCTTTATTGTTGGACTATGCAATTCTTCTGTGAATTTGGGGAGTGTTCATTTGGATATACAACCATAATTGGAGATGTTTGGATCTTCTGATTTGTGGTCTTGTTATAAATTCTGTACTAATGTAAAATGATTTTCCCAGGTGGCCTTCTGCATAGGTGCAAAATATCAGTTTGAAAAGATTGTATATATCATATGTAGAAAATATTAATATGTATTTCTTTATCCACTATATGTACCTGGGGCAGCAGTTTTATGTATGCCATATGCAGAATTGTTTTCAATATTATATTGAATGGGAGATGTTAATACATTGAGGGCTACATATGTATCTGGCCAGGATTGTTGCAGTAAGGTCAACCTGGGGTGGGATGCAAATATTTTCAAAGTTCTGTGGATGTGGCTAGGTGGGAGTGACTAGGTGGGTGTAGCCATGTGACTGGGTAGGCGTGGCTTCTTCTTTTTTTGCAGCACCCACCATCTACCCCTCTGCGCTCAGTTTTTTTTTGCCTCCTGGGCCTCAAGGAAGCCTCCTGGGAGCCCGTTTTCGCTCCTGAGAGTCTTTCCTGAGGCCCAGGAGGCAAAAAATGGAGCAGAGCGGGGGTGGGGGGGGAATGCATGCTCATTTTTTTTTGCCTCCTGGGCCTCAGGAAAGACTCCTGGGTGAAGCAGTAAGACAGCAAGAAGGATCCTGGCATGGCTGATACTCAGAACAGCTGATCATCAGGAGGAAAAAAAGAAAGAAATACCAGTTCAGCCGAACTGTTAGCTGCTTTTTTTACTACTGGTTTGCCTGAACCGGGACAGACTAGTAGAATATCGCCACTGAGGTCACCCAATACTGCATTAATCTTGATCCATTGAAAAAGATATGGATGCCATTTGCTATTATTGTTCCTGGAAGGAATGGTTGCATACCATTTTAAATTGTCAATATTTTATTACTTCTTTAGCATTGTTGGAGATCAGAGAGATTTCTAGCATTTCAACACAGTCCTGAACTTATACATACAAAGAGACTTATTAGTTAATGATACTTTATTAATTATTACTGCTAAATAATAATCATAATAATCAATTCATCTTTCTAGGGTTGAGAATGGTAGATCCATTTGGTTCATGCTTGCAGAGCAATATTGAGCAGTATCTGGGCTCACATAAGGACAATAATTCTTTAAAATGGAAATATTCATGTTTTTACATGATGAGATTTCTATATGCCTAGAAATAGAACATATGAACACTATCTACTATGGATGAACAGTTGGTGGATTTAACATATTTTGATGAAATGGATAAATTGACTTCTAATAGAGAAAATACATGATGATTGATGTCCCATTACTTTTTTCAAGAATTGAAAAAATATGAACTTGTGATTTATGGTTTGGATAACTAGATTATAGAAAGAAAAGTAACACAATGTAATTTTAGAGAAAAAGGTTGAAATATATTTATATTTATAACTGCTGTGAAGAATATTGAAAGCTTCTTTATTTCTTTCCCCCCCCCCTTTTCCCTTTTTTCTTCAAAAATATTATTTTCTTGTATTTTTTGTTGACTTTTTTCTTTTTTTATATTATTTTTTCTTAGTTTTTATCTTCTCATTTAAAGGTTTTAATAAAAAAAAATTAACATACATGATATGAAGAAGTCTATCATATCCCTGTTGTTAAATCATATTATTATGCTTTTCGGGAGATTTGCAGTAAAGAATTTTGTGTGCAAACCATGATCAGGTTATAAATTATATGGAGATCCTTTGTGTATAGATCAAACTCAGCTCAAAGACTTCAGACCCAGCATGTGAAGCATGGTGGGGCTGGGAGGTGAGGAGGTACTGGAATATTCTTACATTGTTCTCCTCAGTTGATTAATTATAGCAATCAGATAAGATTTTTAATAAGAACAATAAAATGGAAAACTTGATAGGATCACTTCTTATATTCCTATATTTCTAGTTGCCCAAACTTGATATTTTAATATTACAAAATGAATGATACATCGAATTTATTATTTTGCAAACACTAAAATTTTCATTCCTTTTGAAAATGGAAATGCTTAAAAATAGATATCTGATTCAGAGGTGGTATTCAGCAGGTTCTGACCAGTTCTGGAGAACCGGTAGTAGAAATTTTGAGTAGTTCGGAGAACTGGCAAATACCATCTCTGACTGGAGATTTTACAGTATCCTTCCCCTGCCACACCCACCAAGCCATGCCCACAGAACCGGTAGTAAATTATTTTGAATCCCACCATTGATCTGACTTACAACCTAGAGAAAATGCATTTGGAAGGAAAGGGAGAAAATATATTGGGTTTCAACTAAATAACATTGATAGAGATATCAATGGAAATCAATCAGTATTGGATTTTTATTTTTCTTCTTCTCAATCTTTTATTTAAGATGAGAATTAAAAAAACTTTGATTCCCCTAATATCGCCCTCTAATAAATCTATTAACTATAGTTATTTAGAAATCCATTTCTCAATAGAAGTATGACCAGACAAATAAGGCTTTAAAAATGTATGAGCACATTTGTCAATGCATTTGGGTTACAAAATTTGATACCATACCCTTCAACCCACTTTTGTTCACTGGTTCAGCATCTTGCTTTATGCAAATTCACTTCAGTGAGATTTTCAGGGAATATAGCTCTAGAGTTTCTCAACTTTGAAGATGTGTGGACTTCAGCGCCTATAATTACTGAGCTAACATATATGAAGATTTAGGATTACCTACTATTTTTTCTGGCATCTATAAGACAATGATTATGAGTCAAAGGTGAAAATGAACATGACATTTCAGAAGAGTTTGATGTTATGAGTTATGCCTTGACTTTTCATACTTTTGTACCACCAGGGTAATCAATAAAGTTTCTTGAACCTATTTCAACAGTATGATTAAAAGTAATTGAAATATATTTTAATGTCTGACAAAGAACTCACATTGATGGGTTATCGAAAAAAGTACATTTATATACTGAATTGTGCATATCCAGTGTCCACTTCCTCACTGAATATTATCTGAATGAAATGAATGCAAGGATAGGACAGAATGGAGTAATTTAATCAGGAGACTTCTTTTTTATATGCTGTTCCTTTTATCATTATGTTTCTGATAAATGTTTTGCCTTCTCAGGCTCTGGAAAACACATGTTGTCAAACTGAACACCTTATTTAGAGGTTGGGTGGGCTATAATTATGCTGGAAGTTATCAAATAAATTGCATATGTTTAAATGCAAAAAAGAAACAACGTGCCTTGTTTTGGAAGAGAACCTACAAATAAAACAAAATTGCTCTTGGGAGGCAGTATGGAGACAAAGTACAGGAATATATACCCCAAATATGCGTCAATAATAAGAAAATTTTGTCATGATTAGACTACACTAAATTACTTTATTACACTTCTTATGTTGCTACTAAAGATTTTTTTTATCTTCCACACTATAGCACAGAAGAAAAAATTAGGAAGAAAATGGAAGAGTTGCAACACTGCAACTTAGTAAAGATTTCTACACAGTTGATTTGATATTGTTCTTCCTCAATAGTGAAAGACAATAAGGAGAGAAGGGGAAGAAGACTCCAGGGTCCCCTCTACTTGTGGATGCTTGAAGCTAAAAATGCTTAGTTATTTTAAGACTGATTAAAGTGAACTATTTCCTTAGCCCAGGGTTTTGGTTGAAACAGATGGATATTCTAGAGCACAGTATCTGAAAGATTTCTGATTGGTAAAAACTATCCTGTAGTAGAATGAGTACCTTATCGTGGCTTGAGAAGTTGTGACCTTCTCTTCCAGTCAGCTGGAAAAAAGGCAACTATTTTTCATTATAGGGCTGGTAAAGCTGACTAGGGATGTGGTGGCTCAATGGCTAAGACGCTGAGCTTGTCAATCAGAAAGGTGGGCAGTTCGCAGTTCGAATCCCTAGTACTGCATAACAGAATGAGCTCCGATTACTTGTTCCAGCTTCTGCCAATCTATCAGCTTGAAAGCATGTAAAAATATAAGTAGAAAAATAGAGATCACTTTGGTGGGAAGGTAACAGCGTTCTGTGCACCTTTGGTGTTTAGTCATGCTGGCCACATGACCATGGACGTCTTCGGACAACACTGGCTCTTTGGCTTTGTAAAGGACATTAAAGCACTGCCTCCTAAAGCTGGAAATGACTAGCACATATATGCAAGGGGAATCTTTACCTTTAAAGCTGAGTAAGGGAGTGGAAAACTACTGGGGAGCAAAGAGGTTAAGCATTTCTTCCCTCCAAACACTTCCCCACAGGCTGAAAATCATGTCACCAAAATTTGGCTGCAAAATGGCCAAATTTTAAAAGTGTATTTGCAATCATTGAGACTTTGGTGAGGAGATTAAATGAAGAATGGAAAAATCATGCCACTAAAATTATATTTATATGCTGGCAAACTTCAGCAGTGTTATATCAAGTGGATAAAAATAAATAGGAGGCTGGAGAACTGTGTATTTGTCTACCCGACCTGAAGGAATTTGACTGAAAATTGACAGAAAAGAAGTCCCATATATCTGAGTTATTGTCACCCCTCAGCAGTAAACTTGACAGGATATAGGCATAGATGAATTAACTCTACTCTGTTGTAAGGTTACCTTTAACAGAATCTTGCAAATCTGTATAGGCACAGATTTCCAGCTGCCACTTTTAACTGCTTGATCCATTAAGACCTGTCTTTTCCAAGTTTCTTTCTTTGATTTTTAAGCCATTTGGGAGGGATTTCTTCCTTTCTTGTTTGATTGTTTCTTAGGTGGCATCTCTTGCTCTTTTTCCTCAAGTCATTCCCATATTCCATTATGTTATATTCAGAAAAAATAGCTTGTGATTATAAACTCTGATTTCATTTGGATGATTTACTACAACTATAGGTCTAATTAGTTATTTGCCAGGATTAATTGTGCATAGTAATATTAATTATAAAAGACAGTGACAATAAATTAATGTGTTAAGGACACATTTGACTGAGTGGGCCATACACTAAAAATTTATTTATTAAATTTATTTTGAGACTCTTTATGTAGCCTCTTATTGCCAGATTCTGATGAACAATTCTTCAGATGTAAATCTAGAAGTAGAGATCCAGGAACAAGAACAGAAATAGCTGTAGTTGGGAGGCAAGCTCCTTATACAGAAAAATTTACTTTGAAATGTTATCGGAACAAGCACGGATAACATTTTCTAACTTTTATAAAGCATTTCAAGTGTTCTGAGGACTTCATGAGCATTAGCTAGCTGTAATCCTTACAGTCATCCTGCAAAATAAATTAGAATTATTAAATATGGTGAGGGAGAAATGAAGACTGAGTGAGGAAGCTTTTGTATATTAAATAATAAAATCTATCTTTTCCTAGTATTTCATAAACGTACCTATTTTGAGAGTTTAGTGATAAAAGCATTTACTCAAATTTCACTAATATATCGGTAAACATTATTTAATAAGAGAAATAGCTAAATAGTTATTAAAAACCTAAGTTCATTTATTGAAAGTAAGATAGTTTGGATAAAAACTGGAAATGGATTGTTTGCCTTGAGCAGTTGGGAGCTCAGTTTTTAATATTAAAAACAAGCTCCTTTGAAGACTGCATGCTTTAAGACACCACATTTTTAAAATAATGGTGCCTCAGACAATTTATAATTTTAAGAAACCACAAAACTGTCCTCTTTCCATTTCTTGTCTTTCAGACAGAAATCTTGCCAAACCTTAACTGATCAAAGTGTCCGGGATTAAACCTGAGCAGTTTGAAATCTAATAGGTGGATTGCCATGCCAGAAAGTGTCTGAGCCAGCAATTAGGCATTCAGCTTTCATTTTGTTGCTAATCTGTACATATTGTCCTAATGATGGTCGGATGGATACATTTTTGATAAAAGGTGAGGCAGAAGTCCTGGATTCCCTCAGTTTTTCTTGCACTAGAAGTAGTCTACTGATAGTCTGTATCAGAATAACGAAGAGGGATTAAGTGGGCTTCCTTTAAAATAATATGGGATCGTCTAATTTTTACAATATTTGTAACCAGAAAGCTCAGTAAGGTATCTAAAAGCAATGTTACTCCACTGAATTAAGGCCCCAATTTAGCCTCCCCTTCCCATCTTGACCTCGGTGTCCCTCATTTATGCCTCTCATAAAAGGAAAATTCAACACTCAAATTATATATGTATGTGTGTGTGTATACATATACACATATATATATAAAACAATATTTTGTGTTGAGTTAGTAGATATTAGTGCTAGTTGTACAGCACTGTTTTTTATCTGCAAGTTGTTGAAGATGTCAGTATTAGCCTTTATGTTTTCTTTTCAGTTGTGAAAAGTAACCCTGATCTCATGATTGTCCTCTTTTCTGTGTTTTGTATTGTTTTTACTTTGGTCTTTGCTAACTGGAATCTTATCTATATCTTTTGTTGGTCAGAAAATTATTAATATTAATAACCAGTCTAGCAGTCACATTCTATATGCTGTGATACAGTAATTTGTCACCAAACGACCCTATTCACAATTAGTGGTTTTCTTTAGAATGACAGCAGTTTTATTTGCCTAATTATAGAAAAATAAAATCTCTGTTGAGTCCAGTGTCTGATCTGACTGAAACTTGATTCAAGCTTTTGATGAATTAGCGGTTATATCCACATAGTAATAAAGACATCATTTTCTATTGCTTTCTTTTGGGATACTTTTTTTTCTATTTTTTAGTCTAGCTGACACTGTGGGTGTCTCCTAATAGACTCCCATCTAGGTATTTACCAGTAAGTCTTTGTTTCAGATTTGAAGGCAAAGAGGTACTTTGGAATGCATGTTGCATCTTTCTCCAAATCTTTCAATCAAATGTTTTTTTTTTTTTTTCCAGAAACACATTGCAGCTGTGAAGGAACTGCAGCTGGGGGCTATGTGAGCACTCACACATGCTCTAAAGCACTTATTTTGCTTTTGAATCCAAAGTGATGCACAGCTTTATAAATCAGTTCTGATCTTGCTTAGGTTCTTCCAAAATCAAACATTAGCTAGGTATTGCCTCTTAGTTGGCCTATCCAGTGCTAGCTTATATATATTTATCTTTATGTCTAAATTAATTTCTCCGAAAAAGCTATTATCAAAGAAATTCAACAGTATACTGAAGTTTGTTCCCAAATCTATGATACAGTTGATTTTAAAGAAAGGTTATAGTTTACATCGACATTTCAAAGATTCAAAATTCAAGGAAAATTAGAGTATCTGTATTAGATTAAATTATTGTGGATTCCATGAAGCCTTGTGTTCACATTTCCTGATTCTTAACATTGCTTTGGATACACTATTATGCTGTGTAAAATAATTTTTATCTATCCCTTTCACTTATATGTGAACCATAGATAGATTGTAAGGCATCCAGAAAGTATCCATGATATCAATCACTCCAAGACTTTTTCTCTCCAATTGATTTATTTAGGAACAGATCTGGCATGTCAAAGGCATTTCCCAAAGTGAAAATTTTTCATGCATTACATAGAATCCCCATTCTCTCCTCCTACTTCTACACTTCATAAATCACGAGAACCAATTAACTGCCACTGGAATTTTCTAATACGCCATACAGAATAACCTTGAACTTTTCAACTCCTCCAACTCTCTTAAAAAAAATGTGGCAACTGAATTTCAAAGCTGTCCCCCCTTGAAAACTCCTCCTCCTAAAAGAAAAAAAAAAAAAACAGATACAGGGGTTAACACATTGTCCTTAACCCCCTCTCCCCCCTCCACGAGGACCTTTTGGTTTGTGTGGAAAATCCTTATGGAATTGGTTAACCAATTGATCATCATGAACATCCCAACTTTTTACCCAACTAGTATCTGAGAGGGGGTATCCTTTCCATAAGACCAAATATTGCAATCGGCCACGGTGTAATCTAGAATTTAGAATTTTTTGAATCTCATAATGTGTTTCCCCCTATACCATTAACGGTTTAGGGAGAGCAATTGGCGATGGTCTTATCATTGATGTAGTAGCTGGTTTTAGTAAACTACAATGGAACACTGGATGAATTTTCCCCAATAGTCGAGGAAGACTTAATTGGACAGTGACCAGATTGATTACCTTTGAAATTAGGAACGGACCCAAGAATTTTGGACCCAGCTTCTTACTGGGCAGTTTCAACCTAAGATACTTGGTTGACAAATATACTTTGTCCCCTACTTTAAAAGGCGGTTGAAGGGATCTATGCTTATCCGCCTGTTTTTTATAATTTTTTGCAGCTTTGGTCAAAGCTTTTTTTGTATCTTCCCATCCTTTCTTTAATGAGTTCATCCATTTTGTTAGGGACATGGATCAGGGAGGTTGTTTAGGCAACTCTGGCATCGGGACAAAATCCATTCCAGTGTTGATTTGGAATGGAGTCAATCCCATGCTGCTATGTACTGCATTATTGTAAGTAACCTCTGCAAAAGGTAATAACTCAGCCCTATTTTCTTATTGCTAATTTACATAGCATCTAATGTATTGTTCAATCTTGGAGTTAGCTCTCTCTGCTGCTCCATTACAAGCAGGATGGAAAGCTGAGGATAACCTTTGAGAGGAACCAATAGATTTCAGAAATTCCCTCCAAACTTTTGCGGTAAATTGTACCCCTCTGTCTGATATTATTCTATGAGATACTCCATGTAGTCTATAGATATGTTTCACGAACAGCTTTGCAAGTTTTTCACAGATGGAAGTTCTTTGCAGGCTATAAAACGAGCCTGTTTAGAGAATAAGTCAATTATAGTCCAAATGATCGTATTCCCTTCACTCTTAGGTAATTCAACAATAAAATCCATTGTGTCTCTTCCCAAGGTTGGGTTGGTTCAGTGACTTGTTGCAGGAGGCCAGGGGGTTTTCCAGTTCAGTGTTTCATTGTGGCACAAATTGAGCAACATTTTACATAGTCCTCAACATCAGGTTTCATTTTTGGCCACCAGAACTGTCTTCTCAGTAAATGTAGGGTTTTTAGGAATTCGAAGTGGCCTCCCAGCCAGGAGTTGTAGCTATGCTTTAGTACCAGCAGTCTTAGGGTTGTGGTTACATAAAGCTTAGTCCCTTTCCAATCCAGTCCATCATTCATTGTCAACTCGGTTTGATGGTCCAGGAACCACGGATCAGTTAATAGGCCATTTTCAATTCTGCAGTCAGCTTATCTTCCAGGTATTTGGGGTTGCAGTTGGCTTGGGCTTGAGTGGTCACTTGGCCTGCTTGAGCATCTGAAATTAAGGCTTGTACTATTTCCTCTCAGTGACTGTCAAACTGAGGTTTTCTGGAAAGAGTGTCCGCCAGTACGTTTTCCCTCTGGGGATATATTTAATGTTGAGATTGAATCGCTTGAAATATTGGGCCCAGCGGACTTGTTTGGGTGATAATCTCCTAGGGGTCTTTAGAGCCTCGAGGTTCTTATGACCAGTCTATACCTCAAAGGCCTCTGGTGCCCCTTCTAGAAAATGTCTCCAAGCCAACAAAGCCCATCATATGGAAAATACTTCTTTCTCCCAGACCGCCCACCTTTGCTCTGTGTCTGCCAGCTTTTTGAACACAGCGCAAGGCATCAGTCAGCCTTGAGAGTCCTTTTGCAGCAAAACAGCTGCCACCACTACATCACTTGCATCCGTTTGGACAATAAAAGGCTCGGTCGCATCTGGGTGCTGGAAGATGGGCTCAGTTGTGATGAGGTGTTTTAAGGCCTCGAAAGCTTTCTGACAGTCCATAGTCCAAGCTAGGGATTGACTTGGCTTCGGTTTGGTGGGTGACTGGCCTGTTTTTAATAGTTCTGTCAATGGGAGGGCAACTTCAGCAAAGGATGGAATGAATTGTCTATAGAAGTTGGCAAAACCCAAGAAACTTTGAAGTTGTTTGTGGGTTCTGGAGAGTTGCCAGTCCAGCACCGCTTTTACCTTTCCGGGGTCCATTTCAATCCCCACGTTGGATATTCGATAGCCTAAGTAGTCCAGCGACTCTTTGTGGAATTCACATTTTGAGAGTTTCACATATAATTTGGCGGCTAGAAGTTTTTCTAGAACCTGTCGGACCAATTGAACATGTACTTCCATGTTTTCGCTGAAAATAAGGATGTCATCCAGGTACATGAGGACCCCCCGTTAAAGGTGCGGGTGTAGCACCTCATTGATGAGCTGCATAAAGACTGCAGGAGCCCCCTGAAGTCCAAAAGGCATGACTTTGAATTGGAAGCTACGCAGAGGGCAGTTAAAAGCTGTTTTCCATTCATCTCCCTCTTTGATGCAGACTCGGTAGTAAGCTTCTCTGAGATCTAGCTTGATGAATACTTTGCTCTTCGACAAGTGGTTCAATAAGTCCCTCATAAGAGGGAGAGGATACATGTTTTTGACGCATACGGCATTCACACCCTAAAGTCAACACGCAATCTCAGCCATCTTTCTTCTCCTTGAACAATATGGGGGCAACTAATCTTGATTTGGCAGGCTCAATAAACCTCATTCCAAATTGCTATTGATGTATTTCCTTAATTTGGTCATTTCAGCAGGTGTCATGGAATACATCTTTGGTTTTTGGTAAGTTCACCCTGGGCTCTAATTCTATGGCGCAATCAGTGGCTCGATGGGGAAGTAAAACATTACACTCTTCTTCACTTAATGCTCCAGCCAAGTCTTTGTATTGGTCGGATACCTGGGGATTATCTTGGAGAAGGAGGGATACCATGGATGCTGGCTCAGGCTCTGGGTTCAAGCTGACTGGTGGCTTTGTAGTGGTGGAAGAGGGGGCAATGGGTCCGGTCCAATGAGGATTTTTCTGAATCTATCCTCCCATTTGATTGTTGGGGCCATTTATCTAACTAAGCAAGTCCCAGTATGATTGATTCTGACATCTTGGGGGCCACTATGAAGAGTATGAGTTCACGGTGGAGCCCTAATTCCATTGTGATCAATTCTGTCATTTGAATGGCTGGGGCCCCCAGTTAAGGTTCCATCCACTTGCTCAAATCTGATTGGGCATTTTAGCGGGTTAGTCTTTATGCTCATTGTTCAATGATGGAGAGTCCGATAAGATATCTAGAACACCCAGTATCAATGACAGCTTCTAACTCTCCAGCCTCCCCTGTGTTTGGTACCACTAACTTGACCTTAATTGTAAAAGGTATGATGGGATCACTCACCTTTGGGTCATCTTTGCAGGTCAGATTCTTGGGGATTTGGTGTCAGTCCAGTGGTCTGCTGCTCCCATCTGTGCAGAGGGAGCTTTCCCAGCTGTGATTGATGAACCTGCCCCTACCCGAAGGTCTTCCTTGATTCTTCCAACCTCTAACAGTTGTATTAGGCTTCAACTGTGGAGCTTGTGGTACAGGAGCAGGGGCCAGTCTGCTGCCCTATGACCGGCTTGGCCACATCAGTAACATTTCAGCACCCTGATGGGTCGGGTACGAGCAGTTTTGGCTGGTCCAGTTGGTGGTCTCCTCACCACAATTCTCTTAGTCGGGGCTGCCAGAAGGGGTTTTCTGTGTGGGTTGATGCTGCAATCTAAGCTGAGCTATGTGACATACCACGATTGTAATGTCTCTGGGATTCCCCTAATTTCACAGGCCTTCTTTACTTCTGGATCAATGGCTTTTTAAAAATAGTGTAAAGTCATTCTTTCAGGCCAATCCATGAGGTGGCTTGCGACCCTTCTAAAGTCCCATTCTCTGATACCCTGTCTGGATTTTCAAATCTGAGTCTTAATAATTGAATAAATCCATTTACATCGTATAATTTGGGGGCTTGTTCATTGTGTAGTTGGGCCACTCAGTCTGAAGCATCCCCTTCATTCATCCCATTTGTTATGGCCATAACCAAATTGCGCTCTGTGGTGTATTGATCTCCAAATTGTTCTATATGGGATCGGATTCATGTGAGGAAGTAATTGAAATGTTCATGGCAGCCATCGAATACAGCCTTAAATGGTATTTGGTCTGGCCTGGGTCGTGGTTGAGGAGATGGCACAGGCCAGGCCCCTGCAGGTTGTACTGGATGAATGCTCTCTACATGGGGCTCCCCTTGAAGAGCATCCGGAAGCTTCAGCTGGTGCAGAATGCAGCCACGCGGGTGATTCTGGGATCTTCTCGGAGCTCCCATGTTACACCACTCCTGCGCGAGCTGCATTGGCTACCGGTGGCCTTCCGGGTGCAATTCAAGGTGTTGGTGGTTACCTTTAAAGCACTCCATGGCTTGGGACCGGGTATTTACGGGACCGCCTGCTGCCACCATCGGCCTTCTGCCGGCCAGTGTGCTCCCATAGGGTGGGCCTCCTTGGGGTGCCGTCAGCTGGACGATGCCGGCTGCTGGCCCCAAGGGTGCGGGCCTTCTCTGCGGGCGCACCCTCCCTTTGGAATGAATTACTCCCGGAGATGCGGGCCATTACTGACCTGAGGGCCTTCCGACGCGCATTAAAAACCCACCTTTTCCAATAGGCCGGTCTGGCCTAGTATTAAGTATGAGGGTTTTAAATTTTTGGTAATTTTTAACTTTTTTACCTTGCTTTTATTGCGTTACTGTAATTTTATATTTCCAGTCACTAGTTTAATTCTTTTTAAATCTGTTTTAAATTTTCTACTAATTGTGCTGTTTTATCTGGGCTGTACACTGCCCCGAGTCCCTTTTTGGGAGAGGGGGTGGTATAAAAATTTAATAAATAAATAAATAAATGGAAGGAACTGGCCTGGTGGTGTATGTAGGCTCAGTAGGCCCCCTGTATCCTGGCTGGGTAATGCCTCTCTGGAATAGGGGTCCCTCTGGCCTTGCTGCCGGTTGGGGCTGCATTTGTGGTTGTCAGGAGGAAGATGGGTGTGGCCTGGTTCCCTGGTTGGGTGGAGGGGAAGTGGCGGCTGTCTGCTGTCTGGGCAAGCCTCCTTCAGACCAGGGCTGGGTTGGTGCTGGCTGCCATTGGCATTGAATCCACCCCTGGAGGGATACTCTCTGCAGGGGGCAAAATTCCTTCTGGAAAATGAGGGAATTGCCTAGGGGGCTGCAACATACCTCTGTCAGTTTCTGGTTTCCACCAACTGGCATCTGTATAGTCTCCTCATTCCTCACAATACTTGGGTATGTGAATATGGGTGGTCTCAAGTTTCCACCAATCCAAACAGACTGTGAGACCAAACTGTCACCTTTAAATTCTGGAACTATTGATGTAAATCTGCCCTTGATGGACTTCCAGGAATAATCTTCCATGACGGCCATGGGCCTGACCCAGTTAATTTGGGACCCCACTCACGTGGGAGGTCACACCTTGGATTTGGTTTTTGTCTCTGATCAGTGGCAGAGTGATCTGGGTATAGGGGATATAGTTATAGAACCCCTGTCATGGACGGATCACTCGCTCCTGAAGCTCGACTTCCGTTCCGCACCCCCTGACCGCAGGGAGGCGGGACCATTAAAATGGTACCGCTGCAGGCGCCTGATGGACCCTGATAGGTTCCTGACGGAGCTTGGGCCATTCCCCGAAGCTCACACACACGACTCGGTTGAGGGCTTGGTCGCCACCTGGGATAGGGTGGCTGCTGGGGCCCTTGACCGAGTCGTGCCCTTGCGGCCTCTGACCCGGTGCCGATCCCAAGTGGCTCCCTGGTTTTCTGAGGAGCTAAGGGAGATGAAGCGCCGGAAAAGACGCCTAGAGAGCAGTTGGAGGGCTAGCCGCTCTGGGTCTGACCGAACACTATTACAATCTTATATCAAGACGTATTTAGTGGCGATAAGGATGGCGAGGAGGTCTTACCTCTCCACCCTTATTGCGTCCGCGGAAAACCGCCCAGCCGCCCTGTTTAGGGTGACCCGCTCCCTCCTGGAAGTGGGAGCGCGGGAGGACCCCTTGCAGGGATGGGCTGAGGAGTTTTCTAGGTTTCTGCAGGACAAAATCGCTCAGATCCGGGACGAGCTGGACTCCGACTGGGCATCTCCGGGCGGGGGAGAGGGGGTGGATATCGGTGAGGTCAATTGGGTTGAGTTCGATCCTGTTACCGTGGAGGACATGGACAGGATACTGGGGGGACTGAATGCCACCACCTGTTTGCTGGACCCGTGCCCCTCCTGGCTGGTCTTGGCACTCGGGAGGTGACACGAGGCTGGTTCCAGGGTATTATAAACGCTTCCTTGAGAGAGGGGCTGTTACCTGCCGCCTTGAAAGAGGCGGTGGTGCGGCCCCTCCTCAAGAAACCGTCCCTGGACCCAGCATTGTTATCTAATTATCATCCTGTCTCCAACCTTCGCTTTGTTGCGAAGGTTGTTGAGAGTGTGGTGGCACGTCAGCTCCCGCAATACCTGGATGAAGCGAGTTATCTTGACCCCCTCCAATCGGGTTTCAGGCCCGGGCACAGCACGGAGACGGCGTTGGTCGCGTTGGTGGATGATCTCTGGAGGGCTCGGGACAGGGGCTGTTCCTCTGTCCTGGTCCTGTTAGATCTCTCAGCGGCTTTTGATACTGTCGACCACAGTATCCTATTGCGGCGGTTGTAGGGGCTGGGGGTGGGGGGCACCGTGTTGCGGTGGTTCACCTCCTTCCTCTCCGACCATTCGCAATTTGTGTTGACGGGGGGGCAGAGATCGGCCCCGAGGCCCCTACTATGTGGGGTGCCTCAGGGGTCGGTGCTCTCGCCCCTGTTGTTCCACATTTATGTAAAGCCGCTGGGTGAGATCATCCGTGGCTTCGGGGTGGAGTTCCATCAGTACGCTGATGATACTCAGCTGTACATCTCCACCCCGGGCCACCCCAACGAAGCCGTCGAAGTGATGTCCCGGTGCCTGGAGGCCGTGCGGAGTTGGATGGGTCGTAACAGGCTTCGTCTCAACCCAACCAAAACCGAGTGGCTGTGGTTTCCTGCGCCCAGATACAGCCAGCTGGTTCCTTCGCTGGCCGTGGGGGGAGAGGTCTTGACCCCCGTGGAAAGGGCGCGCAACTTGGGTGTCCTCCTGGACGTACGGCTGTCTTTAGAAGAACACATTGCAGCCGTCGCCAGGGGGGCTTTTTATCAGATTCGTCTGATCTACCAGTTGCAGCCCTTTCTGGATCTGGGCGCACTTTGCACAGTCACTTCCACCCTCGTTATCTCCCGCCTGGATTATTGCAATGCTCTCTACATGGGGCTCCCCTTGAAGAGTCTCCGGAGGGTGCAGTTGGTCCAGAATGCAGCCGCGCGGGTGATCGTGGGTGCCCCTCGGAGCTCCCATGTTACACCGCTTCTCCGCAGGCTGCACTGGCTTCCTGTGGCCTTCCGGATTCGATTCAAGGTGGTACTGATGGTATTTAAAGTGCTCCATGGCTCGAGACCTGGGTACTTACGGGACCGCCTACTGCCATCATCAACCTCCCGCCGCCCAGTACGCTCCCACAGGGTTGCCCTCCTTGGGGTACCGCCGCCCGGCCGTTGTCGGCAGACAGCCCCGAGAGTTCGGGCTTTCTCTGTGGGAGCTCCCTCCCTATGGAATGATCTCCCCCCGGAGATACGGGCCATGACGGATATCCTGACCTTCCGGCGCGCAGTTAAAACCCTATTTTTTAGAAAGGCTGGCCTGGCCCAGTAATTAGGTTCCGGTTTTAAACTTAATTGGGTTTTATAATTAATTTTTAACTTTTATTCGGATCCCTGATTTTATATTGTTAAATTTAATTTAGATGGGACACAGCCGGACTAATCGTGTTTAATATATTTTTAAATTGTATTTATAGCGTATTTATTATGTGTTTTTAGTAGGGTGTACACTGCCCCGAGTCCCTTTTTGGGAGAGGGAGCGGTATAAAAATATGATAAATAAATAAATAAATAAAATAAATCTGGAGTTGTCTTCTTGAGAGAATTCTGACCCCAATTGCCTCTCTTCCCTCCAATCTGATGGAATAGCCATATGTCTGAGGCTAGAGAAAGATTTCTCTTCAGACAGTTGGGTTACATCTGGGTTATAACAACTTCTTGAGTTGAAATGCATTGGTATAGCTCCCAAATCTCTTTCTTCTACTGCCATCCTGAAAGCATCCATCATCTCCTCCAAACAAGCGCTGGCAGGTTCAATTAATGCTCCGGAGGGAGGGCCCCCACATGCTCTCCCCTGCACACCTTCAACTTCAGCTGATTGTTGATCTCTCTCCATTTCTGGAAAGAACTCAAGGGTATCAACCAACCCCTTCAAAAAAAAAAAATTTGGACTTTGGGAAATAAATGTAAGGCATCTAGAAAGTATACATGATATCAATAACTCCGGGACATTTTCTCTCCAATTGATTTATTTAGGAACAGATCTGGCATGTCAAAGGTATTTCCCAAAGTGAAAATTTTTCATGCGTTACACAGAATCTACTTTCTCTCCTCCCACTTCTACACTTCATAAATCACGAGAACCAATTAACTGCCACTGGAATTTCCTAATACGCCATACAGAACAACCTTGAACTTTTCAACTCCTCCAACTCTCTGAAAAAAAAATGTGGCAGCTGAATTTCAATGCTGACATAGATAAGCACTTTAAACATTTGTTGCTTATCTACATTCATCTAACAAATCTCTACAATGTCCCTTAATTTTCCAAAGCTAGGGCAGGGCATAAAAATCTCATTTTGTATTCTGACTTGTTTTGGGTTTCATGATAGTTCCTTTGTATAGTGAGATGGGCAGCATACAAATTTAATAAATAATTAAACTTTACCAATGTCATAGTATAATGCAAAACCCCGTCCCAGATGTCCTTCTGTAAAAAAGGAAAATTATCTATTTATCTATCCATCATCTATCTATCATCTCTAACATCTATTTATTTAAACATGGTTATATGGCTTCTCATCTCACAGCAGCAGCTCTCGGCAAGAAACATGGTTAAAATACAATTTTAAGCAGCCAGCTGCTATGCTTGGAAATAAGCCCATCCTGAAATCAAAGAGCTTATTCTTGAGTTAGTCTATAGGATGGTTTTTTTCTCCAAGAAAATGTTTTCTGATCTTAGAAAAGTCTTTTGGTCTTAATGGCTCTTTTATTGCCATTTCTGACTAATAGGATTTCATCTGGACATGTATGGATACAGATAGTGGCAAGTGTAGAACTGTGCAAAAATAGTATAGAAACCACTAGGGAATCAAGAAAGAAGACCGTGATTGGAAGGAGAGAGATAATAGAAAGCCTTAGGCCAGTTGTAACTCACATCGCTGGATGAGAATAGTTATTCAAAAGACAGAGCAGGAAGCAGAGGCAGAGTGCAAAATGAAACAAGTCTCGCTTGAGGTATTTTTGCCGTTTGTTTTCTGAAACAGCATGGCTTTTCCTATGAGATCACCAACCACCCTGCTATGGAACAGAACCCCTGAGTCGGCCTGGTCCAAAATGCCCTGGATATTTCATGCTGGATCAAGCACTTAATGCATTATCTAATATATAATGTAAGCATGCAAACTGTTACTGTAGCCATTTGGCATTCTGCTAAGGTTAATGCATCATAAAGGAATGTCACGGTTCTGATGAATTTCCACCCGAGCAAACATTTCTTATAGCTCTTTTATTGTTGCTATGATTTAATTCACATCTGACATATATCTTTATAGGAAGCAACTTTATATTTGCTTGCTTTTCATAACAGGCAATAAAAGATTAATAGAATGGTTAAGCAAAACACACAGCTTGTACTTGTGCTCATTATTTAAACAAGGGTGTCACAACAAAGGGATATTCCTAGAGAGATTTTTCTTTCAACTGACATAATATTTAGTATGTGCCTTTAGTCTGAAAGCATTCTTATTTTGCAAGCCATTGAGGATTTTTTTTTCAAAAATGCCTATTCCAATTGCAAAATTTTCTTATGTCACAGGGAAAGTTTAAAAACAAATCAAGAGATCTGGCATGTTTTTAAAGCAACTTGTTCTTCAGTTGGAAGACTTATGGAACATATAAGAGAACGTGCTTTCAATTTGGAGACCAACACTGACTCTACATTATTTTCCCAGTCTTTGGATGATGCAAATCAGAAACTTCAAAATCAAGAAAGTATTTCATATTTGATACAGGATTCTTGTAGCAGTTGTATATTTTTTCACATCTCTCTCTCTTTTTAATCTCCCTCAAATGCCCACACAAATACAGAGCTATAGATCCAACCTTTCTTAAAGGCCAGGATGATCAGAATGCCCCAGGAGAAATAACTAAATAGCAATCTCTTGCAATTACTGCTGCCATGAGGGAAAGACAGAGCAAGGCAGAGTTAATATAATGAGAACAACCGAGTTTCTGCTTACCTTCAAGAAAAGAAGCATGAGACATAGTTGATGGGATCCAGAGTGTAGGAAACATATAATCATGATATTTGACTTCACTTTCAGTAGAGTTCTTGTCAGCCTCTGATACTTAACATTCTTGATCTATAAACAGGAAAAATATACTCAAAACAAAACAAAATTCACAAAAATAAATAAAAAGAAGGAAAGACCCATTTTGAACAGGAAATAAGTATGTATAGAACAATGATTCAAGTCTTAAAATGCAGGTTAAATCTTGCACACACTGAGAAATATTGATCAGATTTACCACAATATTGATAAAAGGACTGTTCACGTATCGAAAGTATAACCAAACGTCTTCTCTCCAAGGTTTTAAGTCTGTTGTGATAAAAGTCTTTCTGTTCTAGTAAAACAATTTTCTTTGCTGCAAATCAAGCATAATAAATTCAAAATTATTCATATGTCAGGACAGTAGGTTGCAAATTAATTTATTTAGAATGCTTTTAAGACATTCAACTGCACTACAGAAAACATATAATGCTAGAGAAACAGACTCAGGTACTTCTCTGCATTCTTTTCTCTGTCCCAAAATCTACATTGAAAAAGCCAAGTATAGGTAGTCCTCAATTTAGTGACCATTCAAAGTTATAATGGTACTGAAAAAGTGACTGTTTTTCTCACTAATAATGTGGCAGCATTCCATGGTCACATGATTAAAATTTGGACACTTGGCAACTGGTTTATGATAATTGCAGTGTCCCAGAATCATGTGACCTTCTGACATGCAAAGGTAATGGGGAAGCAGATTTACTTAACAACTATACTATTAACTTAACTATGGCATGAAAGATCATAAAATGGTGCAAAATTCATTTAACAGCTTTCTCATTAGCAACAGAAATTTTGGGTTCACTTGTCATCGTAAGTCGAAGATTACCTGTACAAACAGGCAGAAACCATCCTGGAGGGATGTTATACCTAGCCTCCAAACTAGTATTTCTCAACCTTTGCAACCCTAGTCAGCTGGAAATTCTAGGAGTTGAATGCCACACATTTTAAAATTGGCAAGGTTGAGAGATACTGGTCCAAACTGGAGATGGCATAACATAAAGTAAATTTAAGTACCTTTGTTGATCATTTTCAGATAAGATCTGAATAAATTAAACTTTTTCTAATTTAGACATTAAAATACTTTAAAAAGCAAATTAAATGTAATTATATCTTGCAAAGTTTATAAACTGATTTTATATCTATAGTGTTACACATTTAGTATTGCTTATATTTCTATTTTTCCTCATCTCATGTCTGTCGATAAAATAAGACCAAGTAATTCTCAACTTACAACTATTTATTTAATGACCTTTCAAATTTCAATATCATTGAAAAAAGTGACCATTTTTCAGTTACAACTATTTTCAGCATCGCCATGATCAGAATTTTGATGCTTGGCCATTGCTTCATATTTATGATGATAGCAGTGTCCTATGATCACTTAACCACCTTTTGCAACCTTCTGACAAGTAAACTCAATGCAGAAGCCAGGTTCACTTAACTTTCATATGACTTACCTAATAACTGCAGTGATTCACTTAACAACTGTGGCAAGAAAGGACAAAATCATTTCACAAATGTCTCGCTTAACAACATAAATTCTGGACTCAATTGTGGTTGTAACTTGAGGACTATAAAGTCAGAATTTAAAAAGGTAATCTGGTTTTCATTTGGTTTGTTCAGAGGGTATACTTTTTAAGGTTCTTATATGTTGTGCAGACCCTTAGTGGCATTATAAAATGAACTGCAGCTAATATTTTTAAAGAAAACAGGTGTCTTGCCCTTTCAAACCCAATCTATTGTTAAAATTGTATCTATTCTTTTCCTTCTTAGTGATCTGTAGCATATAAATGTGTAACCCCGTTGGGCTGCATTTTTAATAAATACTCTCACTGAGCAAGTATCATGTGGAAGAATATTTTCAATCTATTTTAAATTTCACTGTAACCAGATAGGCTCACATTGGTATAAGAAGACTGTATATTACATCTGACAGATTCAACATGTAAACAATATATGGCTATGTTCATCCCTCTCACTTATAAAAAATTATAATATTATAGGACAGGCAAATATTGAATTGCCTACCGTATTTTCCAGTGTATAAGATGACCGGGCGTATAAGATGACCCCGGATTTTCGGTTGTCTTTTTTCAAAGTCATCTTATACACCAGAAAATACGGGTATTCAAAATTAAGCTGCAAGGATTTGTAAATGCTTCTCCTTCCTTCACGCTCGCATCAGCCGACCGTACAACCTTCCTCCTCCGGCCCCAGGGCGGCTCTCTCGGTCTCTCTCCCACACACACGGAAGACGACCAGGCCTCCCGCGGAGCATGATGGGCCGGCAGAGCGGCCGCCATCTTGTTCTCTTCGGGAAGGGGAGGAGCATCTCCCGGCGACGCCCGTAATATTTTCCGGCGTATAAGACGACCCGGCGTATAAGACGACCCCAGATTTTCGGTTGTCTTTTTTTGGTTTCAAAAGTCGTCTTATACGCCGGAAAATACGGTATATGTTATATATAACTCAGCTCCTTTTTTTCTGTTCTCAGACCTGCAGAATTACAAACTTGTGCTTTTAATTCTTTCCTACATAATCAGAAGTACAATTGTGCTACTCTTCTAATCAGATGAATACATTTTACTGAAAAAAAATCTCAATTCTCTCCAAAGTCCACAAAACAATTTTGGCTACATTCCTTCTGGTGATAGCATCTTACATCATATCCCAAAGAAGCTGATAGAATAAATAAATAAATTGGTTGTTAGAATTGGGTATGTCTAGTTTAATGAAAAGAAGGACTAGGGTGACATGTTAGCAGTGTTCCAATATCCCAGGAGTTGACACAAAGAAGAGGGAGTCAAGCTACTCTTTAAAGCTTTTTAAAACTTTACTCTTTAAAACTTTTTATGGTATCTCTGGACACCTGCATAACTGGATAGAAACATTCCTGTCAAACAGACAACAAATGGTCAAAATTAGGAGAGTCCTATCCAATTCTATACCTGTCAACAATGGTGTCCCCCAAGGCAGTGTTCTAGGACCAACTCTTTTCATACTCTACATAAATGACCTCTGTGATCATATCAAGAACAACTGCGTTCTCTTTGCTGATGATGTAAAGCTATTCAACACCACAGAAAATACCGCTACCCTTCAAAAAGACCTTGACTACGTATCAGAATGGTCAAACAAATGGCAACTTCAGATCTCAATAAATAAATGCTCTGTCCTACATATTGGCAAAAAAAATCAGAAAATAAAATACAGGCTGAATAGGCAAGACTTTGTTGATGACCCAAACTCTGTAAAGGATCTTGGAGTACTCATCTCAAATGACCTAAGTGCTAGAGCCCACTGTAACTACATAGCCAAAAAGGCGCTAAGAGTTGTTAACCTAATCTTACGTAGCCTTTTCTCTGGTAATATTACACTAATAACTAGAGCATACAAAACCTTTGCTAGACCAATACTCGAATACAGCTCATCAGTCTAGAACCCACATTATGTATCTGATATTAACACAGTTGAGAAAGTCCAGAAATATTTTACAAGAAAAGTTCTTCACTCCTCTACGCGTTGCAGAATACCTTATGCCACCAGACTCGAAATTCTAGACCTAGAAAACCTTGAACTATGCCGCCTTCAGTCCGATCTAAGTATAGTATATAAAATCATACATTGCAATGTCCTACCTGTCAATGAATATTTTAGCTTCAACTATAACAACACAAGAGCAAACAATAGAAACAAACTCAAGGTTAATCACACCAAACTTGATTGCAGGAAATATGACTTCAGCAACAGAGTGGTCAATGTCTGGAATACTCTACTTGACTCTGTGGTTTCTTCCCCAAACCCCAAAAACTTTAATCTTAGACTGTCTACTATTGACCTCACCCCTTTCCTAAGAGGTCTGTAGGGGGCATGCATAAGCGTACCAACGTGCCTACTGTCCCTGTCCTATTGTTTCTTTTATATTTTATTTTTCTTATATGTATCCATGTATTCATAACTATGTTATACTTATACCTATTATCTTGTAAGCAATTGACAAATAAAAATAAATAAAATAAAGCACCTGAGGGTAGGAGAAGAAGCAATAGATGGAAACTAATCAAGGAGACAAGAAGAAATTTCTTGGCTATTAGAACAAATAATCAGTGCAACAACTAGCTTCTAGAAGTTGTACGTTCTCCAATACTGGAAGTTTTTGAAGAAGAGATTGGAGAACCATCTGCTTGAAATGGTATAGGATTTCATGCCTAAAAATGGGAGGTTGGACAAGAAGACCTCCAATGCCCCTTTCAACTCTGTTATTCTATTCTATTCTTATTCCTATTCCATTCCATTTCATTCTATTTTCTAACTTCTAACCACAAAATAAATAAAAGTTTGCTCTTAAGCTTATAACAAATTTTGAATGAATTGCTACAAATGCACAAACACAAAGAAACCAACAATACTCAAATACCATATTTTTAGTGTCTATAGCTAATTTGGTATACATCCCTCCTTCAGAGCTTTAAGCAATGCAGATAAAATGCTGCTTAGGCTTAGAGATCTTTGGATATTTTCTAATGTACACAAATCTGCCACTTTCACACTTTCTTTTTTTAAATCATACTTGTTTCCCCACATTTAGCACTTGTTCCAAATTTGAATCTAGCTGATAATTCAAAGTAGATGAAAAACTACCACACACACTTTCGACATATTGATATCAATATACTGCTACTAATTCTTTCATCTGTGATTCACTAATGGCAATGAATAAATAATAATTTATTTACATTTATTCTTGTTTTACTCTATATTTTCCATGAGAATATGGTATTAAATATCTACTTATTGTATTTACTTAGATTACACTAATATAAATATATTTAAAATATATTAATAAATGTAGTAGAAATCCCAAGATAGATGACTAGATTTTACATGCATTTTTCCTTTCACATGCATAGAATTCTTTATGTCTTTGATATTACTCTTAAATCTATGAGCAGAGAAATTTTTTTAGTATAGTAGGAACTATAAGTCCTTGATTAATAGTTTATAAATTCTTGGCTATAATGCTATTTTTTAGGCTATAATTCTTTTTTAACATGACATGACATAACATGATACAACACAACATGACACAATACAACAATATAATAAATAAGAATAAAAAAGAGAAATCTCGAAATAGCCAATGACAACTGGATATAACAAGCTTGGTAATTGATGCTATATTTTTTTTTCAGGTGCTCTTAATCTTCCACCAGATCCAAAACTTAGTTGTAATTGGAAATAAAAGATGGTGTTGTTTGTCCACTGGGAAATAGATATCATGCAATAAACTTATTAGCCATAAGCAAAAGTAAGGATTCAAGAATTCATTAGAATGAACAAAAATGCTGGAATAAAAAAAGTGTTTATTGTGAAAAGCTTAAATTGATACAGTTTACCATAATCTTAAAATGAAATTCTCAAATGGCTTTGCTCAGATTCTAAATGAAGAACAATTCTGAGAACAAAGTGAAAACATTTTATCATTGTCTAGTTGAAGTTAGAATCAGAGATCAATATATATTTCTGCTTTTCTACCAGTTTGCCTAACCCTGCACATTTGATAATCATTTAAGCATTCTCCTTTTCCTTTGTATGTACTAGTTTGCTGGTCTTGGGAATTGTAATAGTGTACCTATATAAAAAAAGACTGGATCTTCTATCCCACTCATCAGAAAGCATTGGAGTTGTGATGGGAAAATCAAAGCATACAAATGAAACAAATTGATCCATTTTAAATAAATAAATGTGCCAAGTCTGAACAACTTGTTAAAATAATCCCCCAAGAATGACATTATATAGCTAGTATGGTAAGAAAAAATATAATGTTGATTTCTAAGATAAATAAATCAGTTACAAAAGCAACATTGTAGATGCCTTATAGATGCAGTCTGTTGAAGGTTGATGGATGTGACATTCCCCAGAGTGGACTCCAATTGATTTATTTTACAGCACATTCATTTCATATTGCCTATACAGAAATACTAACAATTAATACTTGCACTTGGAGAAATCTAGTATTAAAAAACAGATTCCCATTCTCTGTGTGTTTTCCTATGTGCATGTGTTAAAATAATGTAATAATTGAGTTTTTTTTTTTTTCATTTAAACATGTCTTGTGGAGTCAATTAGAGGCAAACTGAAATGAAATCACATAGGCTTAAATATGTATGATGTTTCAGTTAAGTACAGATTGAAACAGCTTAGAAATATTGAATACATAGGTTTGGTGTAGAGTTGTTCATTATATTTGAAAGATGGACAAGAACCTTCATCTGTCAGCAAGAATTAAGGATTGTTTCATACAAAGAATCAAATATCTACTAAACACGAATGGTTAAAGTATGGCCTTCTAAAACTTGTTACCCTTCAGATTTCATCATCCATCAATATTGGCAGTTCTGGTGTGAAGTTTGAAGAGTATCATGCCTGCACCTTCATTTTCAACAGTTTATAGTGCTGTCTTTTGTGTCAATCCTTAGATTAAGATGCCAGCTCCTGGATTAAGTGACCTGGTGACAGTTTTTAAATAATCGAACAACTACCTCATAGAAGATGATATAATCTTATTCCCTTTCCTGCAGAAAACAGAAGCAGAACAAATGAATAGAAAGTCTGGGAAAATACTTTGCAAAAACAGTAGAACCAGATAGCCTGATTCTCCTTCACTTTCAGGAATGTTTTATATTCTGCTTTAAGATGAGTGTATTTTGGACCTGTGCAAATAGTTCTTGGAATTTTGTGGCTACGTACAACAATAATAGAAATGTCTGCAGTGACTGCAAAAGTTAAATAAAGGGCTGTATCTGGGTTTCCACAAAGCAGAATGTCCACAAAGTCAACATGGCATCTGCAATCATGTAATTGACAGTCTGCTCATTTTTATCTGCAGGTAAAAATGGGAGAGGGGACATTTTTTTCACACAGTCTTGGAGGTCATCTTGACTTTATTTTACAGTCTCTTTTTAATGTTTGAAAACCTGGTGGCAGTTGAGGCTAGGGGAAACCTTTGCACGCTTCATTTCAAATACCAATTCCTGGATCAGGAAATTTTTGCTAACAGTGATTCTTGTCCTAGTCATGTCCCATCTGGATTACTGCAATGTGCTCCATAAGGGGGCTGTACATTTATTGGTATTTTTCTTAATTCACATATAATTCTACGATTACAGAAACTGCACTGACTCCAATTCGTGGTGCTGGTTATCACGTCTAAAGCTCCTTAAAACAAAGGGCCAGACTATTTGCAGGGCTTCTCTCATTGCTTCTGCTCAGCTGATCAGATATAGCAAAAGAATGTGCTCCTATCCTCTCAACCATTGTCATATTATTGGACTGTAGAGTCATATATTCCCTATGGCAGCACCTCTTCCTTTGAAATATAGGGGATTCTGCATGCTAGTCTTTTACAAGGCTTTGAAGACTTGATTGGCTCTCAAGGCATTGGGTCAAGGGAAGTTAGGTGAGCTCTGCTACTGATATGATTTTTGTGATTGGGGTTCATTGTTTGAATCATGATTGTCCTGGATAATAGCTGATAGCTGTTTTTTAATCCTTGTATATCACCGAGAGCCACCCTTGTAAGAATTTATTTATATGGACAGCCGTATAAATAAATAAATTTTTAAAAATCATGAAGGGAACAAAATCCTTTCCACAAATTGTATATAATGGTATTGTAAGGGGAGATTTTAAAAAAGCAAGTTATGGCAGCATGATCAAAGATCCAGCCCTTTGTACATTTGTGTCCTAACAACATTAGGGTCAAGTCTAGATTGGTGCATGTGATGGCCTGAGTGCTCTGCCAGAGAAAATGGCTCCGATCTCTGTTTTCAACTTGACACCCTCTTGCAACCCTCTGCCAGTGAAAACAGAGCTCAGAAGGGTTGTGCGCAGCCCTTCCCAGGTCCATTTTCACTTGCAGAGGCACCGCGGGCTGGTCCTTCACTGTTTCCAGGATATCCCTATTGGCCAGATGTAAGCATCCCATGGGCCAGATCTAGCCAGTGGGCCTTGAGTTTCACACTCCTGAATTTGACGATTTCAACTATAACAAAATAAGCATCAGGTTTGGTATAGCTATTTACCCAGGGCCCATTGAGATAGCCTAAAACGTATACTAAAATATTTCTTAGCTTACTTACTATCAAAGCAGAGTTCTAAAACAATATTGTTCAAAGCAATTTAGCATTCAAAAGTGCATTTTCTCCAGTCCTTTCTTTTCCATGTTTTTTAATATTGCTAATGAAACTGGTGATTAAGGAACCTGGGAAGATAACAGATAACAGATAATCAGAGTTGGAAGGGACTTTCTAGGTCATCTAGTCCAACCCCACCCAAGCGGGAGACCCTACACCATTTCTGACAAATGGCGGTCCAATCTCTTCTTGAAAGACTCAAGTGATGGCACTCCCACAACTTCTGAGGGCAAGCTGTCCCATTGGTTGATTGTTCTCACTGTCAGAAAGTTTCTCCTTATTTCCGGGTTAAATCTCTCCTTGTTCAGTTTCCATCCATTATTCCTTGTCTGGCCTACAGGCGCTTTAGAAAATAGCTTTGACCCCTTCCTCCCTGTGACAGCCCTTCAAATATTGGAAGACCACTATCATGTCTCCCCTAGTCCTTCTCTTTACTAGACTAGCCAAGCCCAGTTCCTGCAACCGTTCGTTTAACCTCCAGTCCCCTAATCATCCTGGTTGCTCGTCTCGGTACTTTTTCCAGAGTCTCAACATCTTTTTTATAATGTGGTGACCAAAACTGGATGCAGTACTCTAGATGTGGTCTTATTAAGGCTTTATAGAATGATATTAGTACTTCCCTTGATCTTGACTGTATCCCTCTGTTAATACAACTTAGGATTGCATTAACTCTTTTGGCTGCTGCTGCACATTGCTGGCTCATATTTAGCTGGTTGTCTACTAAGACTTCAAGATCTCTGTCACAGTTACTGCTATTGAGCCTGGTTTCACCCAGTCTATATGTGTATTTTTTATTTTTCTTGTCTAAGTGTAGGACTTTACTTTTCTCTACATTGAATTTCATTTTATTAGATATGGCCCAGTGTTCTAGTCTGTCAAGATCCATCTGGATCTTGAGCCTATCTTCTTGGGTGTTAGCTATTCCTGCCAGTTTAGTATCATCTGCAAATTTGGTAAGTTCCCCTTCTATTCCCTCATCTAAGTCGTTAATGAAGATATTGAAGAGTACTGGGCCTAAAACGGAACCTTATGGCACCCCACTACTTACTTCTCTCCATGTAGACTTAGACCCATTAAGGACAACTCATTGAGTATGGTTTGCCAGCCAGTTGTGAGTCCATCTAGTGATGGTGCTATCTATTCCACGTTTTTCTAGCTTACTAAGAAGGGTTGTGGTCTACTTTGTCAAATGCCTTGCTGAAATCTAAATATATTACATCCACTGTATTTTGCTGGTCTACTAATTTAGTCACTGTATTGAAGAATGAAATAAGATTGGTTTGGCATGATATGTTTTTAACAAACCCATACTGACTGCTAGTTATTACTTTACTTGTTTCTAGATGTTTGCAGATCTGTTTTTTTATTATCTTTTCCAGTATTTTCCTGGGTATTGATGTTAGGCTGATTGCTCTATAGTTTCCTGGGTCTGTTTTTTTTTTCCTTTTTTGAAGATGGGAACCACATCAGCTCTTTTCCAGTCCTCTGGTAGTTCCCTGGTGCTCCAGGATTTTTGAAAAATATGTTGCAGTGGTTCTGAGATGACCTCTGCCAGCTCCTTTAAAACTCCGGGATGTAATCCATCAGGCCCTGGTGATTTGTTTTCATCAAGATCAGACAGGTGTTCTCTTACTAATTTTTTTGCTTATTTTAACTTTTATTTCTGGTCTGTCTTTTACAGTTACGTTTTTGGTGAGTTGAGTTATAGTTTCTTTTTTGCGTGAAGACAGATGCAAAGAATGAGTTAAGCAGTTCTGCTTTTTCTCTGTTGCCTGTTACTTCCTTGCCATCTTCTCTCTTTAGTGGACCGACTGTTTCCTTGATTTTTTTTCTTGTTATTTATATGTTGGAAGAAATTTTTTTTATTATCTTTGACTTTTGTTGCAAGTCTTTGTTCGTTCTGAGCCTTTGCTATCCTGACTTTGTCTTTGCAGATTCTGGCTATCTGCTGATATTCTGCCTTAGTTGTATGTCCTCAACGGATGACATTCTTTTTGTGGAATGTCCTAATGCAAAAAAAAGAAGTGAAACATTTGGAAATGCTGGTCTACAAATATAAATGTCATGGGTGAATATTTCAGAGCAGGGGCACATATAGCCACAAGAAAACATTCCTTTCTTTTAAAAGAAAAAAGAAAACCAATCTTCTCAAAACATGCCCCATCCAAGCCCCTTATCTAGTATGTTTTCTAACATGCAACACCATTTTCTTATTCTTATATCCCAAGTGTTGGGGTTTTTTATCCCGTTTTGTTCTTTCACTAAGTAATGAGAATGATGTGTAATCCATTAATACAGCAAGAAGAAACAAAGAAGCAGCTGGCACATTAGAGGCAGTTTAAGTGCCAGCACTGAGGTATGCACCAAACGAGATTATGCTTTGTTTATTTGGCTGGTTAGATTCAATACAAAATGGAAGGGACGGAGGAAGGAAACAATGGTTCTGGGGAGCTTTCTTTGGATCCCTCTGGATTAGCCGCAGAAGCAAACCCACATCTTTTCTGATTTGCATTGGATCATGTTTGTCTTGAGCCCCTGTTCTGCTGCCTTAAAAGTACCAAAGCAATCATGTAATGTTCTTAAATACGTCCCATGGTTCATTCAAAGCTAGTTATCATCCTGTGGCTGATGGTGGTTATGAAGACTGTAATCCAACATGACCGATGGGTATCAAGTTGAGGAAGGGGCTGTTGTGAATAAATAACCAAACCAGTTATTATTTTGGCTACCTATTCCTGACTCAATCCTCCTCCGCTGCTGCTGCTGTCCTCAAATATCCCAACAATTGCAACTGAATCTGCTGAAACTACCATTGTTAAATAGCACAGTCCTATGATACTTTGCTTAATGCTCCTTTACTTAGTGATGTAAATTCCAATTCCCAATTAGAATCAAAGTCTAAGGATTACATATACATTGTTTCTAGATGGTGCATAACTGCTTTATAGACATCAGAAATGAGACCATCAGAGACAGAATTGGCATAGATCTAATGTTAGATTACATATAAAACAGCAAATAAAATGATTTGTCCACCTGGAGAAGACGTTGTGGGATTCCATACCATACAAGGTAGATATAAAAAGAGGCAAAGATCAAAGAACACAAGGCACATGCAGAAGAAGATGGAGAGACAATATCAAAGACACATACAACAACATCAATTAAAAATGGTTGAGGCCCCCAGAAGAAGAGCTAGAACTTTGTATCTCTGACACTCAAAGTAGTAAAAGAAGAAGTAAAGAAATTAATGTTAGAAAATGAATTTTCATTAATACAGCTGCTATTTTGAAAATAGTATTTTGTATTTGCATTTTTAAAAAATAATTCAAATTAAATGTAAAAGATTTATTTTTAAAAACTGCTTCCTACTTAACAATATTTAAACATTAATTAACACTTAAATATTAAGACTTAATATGGAAATGTGTTCCATCAAATTTAGCCATCTTATTTCTGAACAGACAGTTATTCAACTGCACATTAAGTAAACATTAAAAATATCAACCTTTGCTGCTGATATTATCAAGAGCAGGAAGTCAATCTTCAATTGAACCTATCTACATATCAACATTAATATAAAATGCAACTGTTTAAATGCTAGTTTCTTTTTTCTTCAAAATATTCCAAGTATTTCTTCAAATGTCAAAGAAGTCCAACTCTGACCATACTGCTACTATCCATCTACTTGCAATCTGCACTGTATGTTGCTGTTTTGCTTTTAATTTGATTTTATGGATTGCAATGAGTGACTAATATATTTCATAAACCTTTAAGATTATTGTGACGTTCAATTTATCTTGCCAAGGTATGTCGGACAAATATTCACCTGCAGTGTTAAAAACATGGTGCCTCTATAATTTTTCTTTCGTTAGCTTAGTTTGTGAAACTTACATAAATCGGTTACATTTTCTATAACCCCTTCCCCCCCAAATGGATGAAGGCTCATTTTGGATTTCTTTTGTAATTTGACATGAAAAATTCAGATACAAAAATAGATGTGAAAGCTTAGGTATCAGGCTTAGGTATCAGGCATTTTTACACATAAATTTTATACATAAACGTTGTAAAATCACTTCCTTAATGCAGAACATTCTTCTTAGAACTAGATGGCAGAGGGAGGGGAATACCTGACTAACCTGTAGATGCAGCAAAAATGTTACTTATAGCCATGGATACGCACAGCAAAGTAATTGAAAAATCTACCCAGAAGTCAAAAGTCAAACTAATCTGAATCCCAGTAAGGAGCCAGAAGATAGAAATCAGACAGCAAAGGTAGAATGGGGGCAGTGAATAGTAAATATACCATTACTGCCTATACAAGAAATGGCTACTATTCTCTACTATTACCTATTTGGTGCTTATTAAGTTGACGTGGCTACAAAATCATGCATGCAGGCTGGATTACTGTGAACCCAGCTATTTTGCAAGCATCTCTTTATATTCTGCTGTTGAAACCTGTGAATGTATTGGTGATTCTAAGGTAGAGGGGACTGGTTCTAGTGTATCCTCTATTAGAGTTGGACTCAGCTGTTTTATAAAATGAACAGGATTGTTTAATCTGTCTTCTTCCTTTGGAGACTTGTCCTTAGGTTATATTGATTTAGCATATTCAAAAAAGCATATTCTAAACTGGATTCCCTATTCAACTTTGAAGTTACTGGGCAATGTGGTATTCAGCAGGTTCTGACCAGTTCTGGAGAACCGGTAGCAGAAATTTTGAGTAGTTCAGAAAACTGGCAAATATTACCTCTGACTGGCCTCACCTCCATCTATTCTCTGCCTCCTAAGTGCCAGCTGATCATTTTGGTCTTCTTTTGTTGCCCTGCACAGGAAAATGGAGCTGCAAAGCAGGTTAGTGGGGTGGAGAGGGAATGAGATTTTGCAGTAACCTTCCCCTGCCATGCCCACCAAGCCATGCCCACCAGGCCATGCCCACAGAACTGGTAGTAAAATTTTTTGAATCCCACCACTGAATGTAGGGCTAATCACTGCTTCTCAGGTTTTTTACATTCAGCAGCCTTAATCTGTTTGTCCTTCATGCTGAAACTGGCTTAAGAAATTGCTGTTTGTATTTAGATCCCTTCTATTGCTTTAGCAAATTCTGGCCATTTGTTTTCTCTGGTGGGCAGTTATATAACCTTTGATTGGTAGATTCTGTTCCCTTTCCCATTTCTACCTGGAAATTTGTCTCAAGAAAGCAAGTACCATTTGTTTTCCTTTGAGGGGACTTTGACATTTAGTTTCCACTGAAACATCTTTAGTATGAAACCACCTCCTCCCCCACACACTTGGTGACTTCCTGTACAATTATCCAGTGGTGGATTAATGGAAAATAATCCAGCATTACAGTTGGATCACTGTCAGTTGAGTTTAAGAGGAAACTGTAAGTAGGATTGCTTGTTTAAAAAAAACATGAGAAGAGATGAATAGTTTATAAAAAAAATAGTGGTTCAAAACAATGAAAAAAAAACCTCTAATGGTTCATCAATTCCTTTCTGATCTGCTATTGCCTTCCTTAAATTTTGGTATAATAATTACTTTTCTGTCTTCCTGTCTTATCTTTCCTGTAAGACACTATAAGAAATCCATTGACCTTCAACTTTTGCATGTTTTCCTAGTTGACATATCCTCCAAGTTAGTGGACTTTAACTCTTAGAATTTTCCATTAATTTCCTGGTAATGAAAATTAAGTGCATTTTTAATGAATTAATTCAACGCAATGGCAAAACACTTCAAGAGAATGTTGACCAAGAGGCCTATCTGAAACACCTTGAATTCTCAGTGGGAAATATTGCATTTTCATGTAAAAATGTAATGTGATTTACTTCAATGAGATATGTAGCATCCTAATAGAACTTGAATAATTGGAAGAGGTTTCTCTGTAAACATGGATGTGCAGAAATCTTTTTCAATACTTGAAGCATTAGAAGAGGCTTCATGAATGTGGAGTGGTGACAGAGAAGACATGTATCTGGGTCCCACAAGATGGCGCTATTTAATCAATCAAACTAGAACACCCTGTTTGCTTGTTATAGCATAGGCAGAGTCAACCAAGGATAGACAGTCCAATAAATAATCAGCCTCTGAACTATTGTCCTAAGTTATTGGGACCTTGAATAGTATCTGGAAATCAAAAGTAACCAGTGCTGCGTCCAAAGTAGAGATATCACATAGACATTCCAAGTTGCACCATAACTACATGTGGAGTCACATTCTGGACCGAACGTATTTTTTGAGTGATATGCACGGGTGGCTCCCTGTAGAGAATATTAGAGTAATCCACAGTTGTACTACCATCACTTCACCGCTATTAATAATATAAGAACAAAAATGTATGATTGGAGCATACTGAAAGAACAGATCTATATCATGAAATGTGAGAAAACAAAAAATAATAATTTGTTGTGGAAATAAATAGAGATTTGAGCCTGGAACCCAGCTCTAATCTTCCAAGTATAAAGGCTGAATATCCATGCACTGCTGCATAGCGCTGTATAGGTCAGCAAATGGACTACTATTATCTCCCTTCTGTGGATTCATATATTCTTTGATAGTGATATACAGGAAATAAGAAATATAGCAAACATATTATGTTTCAGATGTTTTGCCATGCTGTTTTGGATGGGCTGCAGTTGCAGCAAAACTGAAATATGAAGCATTTGAATTGTTCCAGGCTTTATATATAGAAGGTCATATTGTGTAGGACTTAAGGCATCAGACTAAAAACTGGGAAAATTTAAGTTATTTTCTTACTTTGGTCACGAAACCAGCTGGATAATCTTAGGCCAACCACACTCTGTCTCAGCCCTAGGAAGGAGGCACTGGCAAACTACTTAGAAATCTTGCTAAGAAACCTGCTTGGATAGTCACCAGAAGTCAAGACACTGACTCAAAGACACAGATAAAGGCTTTATATATGTAGGATGATTAAGGCAATACTGATATACTCGCTATATTCTCCCATCTTCCTCTGCATATCCTAATCTGCCTGTTTATCAACCCAGTGATTTAAGCTACCCGATCTCTGCTCATCTGTAGCTGTAGAAATTTTTGGTTTTAAAATATCCCCTCCCCAATTTTCCCAGCACTTCCTTTTTCCTACATATCTAGTTACTAATATACTTGGCTTCAAGTATAACATATACATGCCCTATATTGGCCAATCTGGCCCTTCCCTGATCTTTCTAGTGCTTCCTTTTTCTAAGCTCCTTTTGGTTGTTGCATGATGCTGCACATATCCCTGAATTTTCCTACTCTACCCCAAACCACTTTTGCTGAAAATCAAATTTCAGGCTGTGCCAAGACAAGTATTGTCCAACACTGGTTCTTCCATGCATGGAAAGCTTGACCTATGGAATATTTTGTACAACGCAGTGTTCTACATCATATGATTTCTGATGTAAATCCAGGATATTTGGTCAAACTTTAGCAAAAATTCTAAAGATTTGAAGAGATTTTGGAGGAGGTGACATTGGCTGAGAAAACTCTTATGTCCCATGAGTTTAGCCCTGCTATGCATTTTATGTCTGAATGTTGCTAAAACTATAATGCTGTGCAAACCAGATTGATGGAGATCCATACTTTAGCTTTTCTGCCTTTAAATAGCTTGAATATTAAAAAGTAAAATAAAATGCTTATAATCCATTGGCAATGAATATTCAGATTGAGTCTAACTGCAGACCTACAAAGAAGGTGCTAATTCATATCTAGTTTCTATTAAGTGAAACAGCATGCCTGTTTTCTGATTTGGCATTCATTGTCTGCAGTTAGCATTTTGACTTTTAAAGAAATCTCTTTAATTATTTTAACTTCACTTTTTAAAACACACACGCACACCTGCACCAACGTGCTGTTAATTTGAACTGAAGGTTTAAATGGGTGTACGAAGAATTGTGTGTATAATTAGCGCCATAGGGATGGAAGGGACCTTGCAGATTTTCTAGTAAATTCCCCTGCTCGAGGCAGGAGCCTTGTACCATCCTAGTCCAATGGTTGCCCAGTCTATTTTTGAACACTTCCACTGATGGAGCACCCACAAGTCTGGGAGACAAACTATTCCATAGATAAATTGTTCTCACTGTTATAAAAATTCTCCTTACTACTAAGTTTAATACGTTTTAACACCATTATTTCTTGTCTTGCCCTATGCTGCTTTGGATAATTAGTCAATCTCCTCTTCTTTGTGACCGATTCTTAAGTACTAGAAGACAGTTCTATTCTGTTTTGTTTTGTTGTGCTCTGCTCTATTCTATTCATACCTGCAAATCTGCTCTGGAGTATTTGGTGACCCATCAGATTATTGCTGGAAATAAAGGAGAAGGAGATTTCCAGAAAGGCAAATTCTATTGTACAAATGGAAATTCAACATTAAATACAGACCACAGGGCCTTCTGTATTACCATAATATTATTTTAATACAGTTTATTTTATTGATGTAGACATTATTCCCAAACAGTGAAATTCAATTGGAAGAAATTAAGCATGAAACAAAAATGTAATTCAATAAATAAAACAAGGTTAATTTAATTGTGTAATAAAACTATTCAATACAAAAGGTATTCCATTTAAACTATTTTAAATTAATATCTTCAATGCCAAACTGTACATATGCTATCAATTTTGTTCTAAATCAATGATAACAACATTGATTAATAGATTTTATGTTCTGAAGCAGTTTATTTTATGGAGTACAGTCTAAAACTTCAGAATGTTTGATACTTTTAAGAGTTTTTGTTAAATTTCTTTTATTACCTTTGCTTGTACATTACTGCTAATATTTATGATCCACACAATTTCTCTAGAATATATAAGAATAAGTGCTCTTGAGATTATAAATATCACAAGAATCTTCTTCACACCTGGTTGTGCTCATTCTTCAATCACTTTCAGAGCTGTAATTTCTTTGCTTAAGATAGCTTCCTTAAAGACAGAATATTGAATTATTGTCTTCTTTCCATCTGCAGAGATGAAAGTAAAACTGCAATGTTACAATGTTTTATTAACCTCCAAAAGTAAACACAAACTGGAAGATACATCTTGGAAGAAATTTGACATCATGGCAGGACCAAGTGGTCCTTGGAATGACATTTTCAAAACTTTTGTCACTGGCAACATTAAAAAGTTTCTTAAACTCTGTATTTGACATATTGAATCAGAAATATGGTTACATTTGTTTCAGAAATCTGAATTTACCTATAGGAAATAGAATCTATAGGAAATACACTCTATAGTCAAATTCTTAGTGTAATGTTTATTCAGTGACTGGATTCATACATTATACATTCATACAATAAAACAATGTTTTATTTAATCATAGATTATGGACTAAATGGATTGGATTCATAAAAACATTAAACTGAAATGAAATAAATGAAATGAAATGAAACCAAACCAAACCAAACCAAACCAGAATTATTAGAATGATGGCTAGCTAGCTAGCTAGATGATGGAAAGAAACTGCAAATGAGATTCAAAATGTTGAAATATTTGGCAGATTATTAGTGCTGTTATTCTCACAATGCCTAAGTAAAAGTTTATCTTGTGAATGGTGCTGTTATTATCTAGGAAGACAGTCATTGATACAGACTACATAGGTTTCCAGTTTGCAGCCAAGTCCAGTTTGTATCCAGCACTGAAGCCAAAGTGCAAAGAGGTATGTGAGAATTTTGGGGAAAATGGCTCTACAAAATAAAATTATTAGCTATAGCACAGTGGTCCCCAATCTTTATGGCTTGGTAGCCCATCATGGAGGGACAGGTGAACTGTCCTGTTCAAGCCACAGGCTGGTACAAGCATGCACATGCATGTCAGCCAATTGTGTGAGTTGAGCTAAGTGCACACATGCCAGCCAATTGCTCATGTGGCCCATTTCCAAATTGGCATGGCCCAGAGGTTGGGAACTCCTGCTAAAGCAGACGCAAAAATATTTCAATTGTGTTGGACACAAAAACTGAAAATTTCAGAGGGTTGGAGCGTATGATGTAGATTTTCAAGAAGTTTCCACTGGAATGAAGCATTTCATTATCTAATTGTATACTGTATACCAGAAATGTAATTAAAATGTTAAATATGAGAGGTTTGGAATATATTAAATACAAAAAATGTTCAGGAAATCAGGCCTGTGAGGCTAAGCCCAAGAATGGCATAAATATTCAGTCAGAGTTTAGTTCTTATTTTCTTACATGTAGCAGACAGAATCTTGCCAGACTAATCCTTACTATCTCCAACCTCTGATTATACACAGGGAGATTCTTGGGAATAGATATTTATAGTCTCTTCCTATGTCTCTTAGCTATCTCTGGACTGTGTTGCTTCTTGTCTCCTTCCTCTTTTTGGAATACGTACCCTCTTTCATGGGAAACAGTAATTTACTATAGTCCACCAGTCTAGCTCTCCCTCCGTATGCACTATCTCTCTCATAAGACCTTATATTTTGTAGGGATTACAAAATTGCCTTTGCTGAAATTCATACTAAAATTCTGGTTGAAATAAATGCATCCTGACTAGACTGCCTCTGATAAAGTGTTTCAGAACACAGCTCTGTTCTATTTTATATATTTCTTGTCACCTATGTGACACTTGGTTCTCTTCTTTATAAGTAGATTCATTTTACAGATAGCCTATGCAATGATACTTAAAATCTTGTCATGTGGGGGATCTGAAGAATCACAATCTGTACCCACCTTTTTATAATTTCACATTTTGCTTTGCTAACTAGAAGCACAAGCATGGTGTGCCCTTATATACAGTAGGGTGAGTAAAGTAGCATATAGAAAGGGTCTTTTTTATTGCCTCCAAAGCCTTCTTTGGCAGTAGTAAATGAACATTGGCTTGGATTCTTGACATTTGAGAATTAGAATTAGAATTCTTTATTGGCCAAGTGTGATTGGACACACAAGGAATTTGTCTTGGTGCAAATGCTCTCAGTATACATAAAAGAAAAGATACATTTGTCAAGAGTTGAGGTGGAAAATGCATACAATAGATAATGCAAAGTATAAAATATTTTAACAGGTAATGCAAGGTTAAAATATTTGTTCAAGAGAAAAGGAAATAAAATTATTAATCTGAATCTCCCTATTCCAAATAGTCTCATTTACATTTCATCAACACTTGAGCCACTGTAGTTTTGGTCTCTCAAATTTTACATACAACAACAAAAAGCTTGGCTACAACAAAATTGCCTAAATCTGAGTTATGATTTGGTAGAACTCTATGGGTTTTCTCCTTTTACAAAAACAACCATTATATAATTATTAATTATAAACTATATTTACAACCTATTTTATTTTAAGAGCTTAAGTATGCATACTGTCAGATAAGTTAAAGTAAAACAGATAGTGGTGGGCTAACACGATGATTTTACATGGCTGAGAAAGAGCATTAGCGTGTGCTACAGTTTTAAGTTGAAGTTGAGTGATTAAAATAATCCCCAAATAAATTGAAGAGAAAAAAGAGAAATCTACTGCAAAGAATATTTAGCAGTGAATATGTCCATATATGATATCCTATGATTTAATTGGTTGGCAGATATATTAAAATGCATATTTTGAACAGAAAGCAAGGGTGGGGGAGAAAAAAAGGAGAAAGGAATCTTTTTTCTGAATCTACAATAAATGGTTTTAAAAATAGAGAGCAGTTTTTTTTCCAGTTTTAAAAACATTAAACAACCATTCACTTTATTGTTGAGCTTTTTGCTATATTTTTAGTGTTTGCTTTTTTCTTTAGAACTCTTCCAGTACATTCCTTAATTTTGAACAATAAATATATAATGATCTATGTGCTGACAGAAAGAGATTAGTTTTTTTCAGAAAATCAGTTAAATTCTATGAGAATATTGATATCATGATTTTACAACTAGCAATAAAAATGTATTGAATTGATTGGCTGGGCACTTTGGATGACCGATTAGGGCTTAGGGGTTGGGATTTTTGTTTTTGTTTTGAAAAATATAGAGAACAAGTCAGACAATTAACCTTTACTTAATTATGATAGCAACTATCATTATCAAGTTCTGGTGGGGCTTTATTTCAGTTTATAATAGAAGAATAATGTTTTGATATCGCATAAACATTTTAACTCTGTCTCTTCCTTTCTCATGTATGTAAACAAATGCTCATAAAACTGATTATTAAAAGTACTGTAGTTCTTTTTTTATTTATTTTTAAACATAAAATAAAGTTTATTTGAGATTCATATGTTTAAAACATTTAAAAACATACAAACATATAGACAGATATATGTATATATATACATTTTACAGCAGGTATAGAGTGATGATTACACACATTTTTTTCTCCCCCTAACATTGACCTGATCTACCTTGTTACAGTACCTTCCTCTTTTAATGTTTTAATTTCAGATAATATTTTATAATTAAATGCATGTCTTCCATAATTTCATAACTTATCCAGTTGTCAAATATTGCCTTTTCTTTAACTATTCATACCAGCAATTCCATGTTTTATAATAATTGCTATCTTGATTATTTTTTAGTAATTTAGTTAGGCTATCCGTCTCTGTGCTCTTGAATTTTTTTGATGACCATCTCCTCTGAAGGAATGGTAGACAATTTCCAATTTTGTGCATAACTTATTCTGGCTGCCATTATAATGTGCAAGATTAAATATTGGTATTTTTTTCCATTTTTGAATCTATCATACCTAGCAGAAAGATTTCAGGTTCAAGTTGTATATGTTGTTTAGTTATGTATAGTATCCAATTTCTAATGTTTCTCCAAAATTTCTGCATTGATGGACATGTCTACCACAAATAAAAGTATGTTCAGTACTGTACTTCTAATAATTCAATAAATAAAAGCATAGTGCCTACTCCCAAAATAATAATTAATCCTCACCCCTACCCAACATGCACACATTTCTGCTAGGTTTCAAACTGGCAACCTTATCTCTGTCAAGTGTTAATTCTAATCACTGTGCTACTTCCTTGGTGCTCCTAAGAGAAGATATAGAACCTATTATAGTTCAACTAGAAAAGATTTTTTAAATCATTGTTGTATCTGCATATTTCTGCAATTTTATGCTTTCCCCCTGTAAATATAAATTCAACTTAACTTGCTCTGTCTATCATAGATATGTCTATATATCACACAAGTATTTATATCCAGGGAAACCTATCTACCAAAAGAAAAGCAATTGGTCTTCCTTTGATGGAACAGAAAAGTGGGAGGACTTTGCAGCAGAGAAATGGTTCAGTAGGAGGGTGCAATGGCCTGCAATTTGAACAGAATACATTTCCAGCTGCTGTCCAAGTTTCTTAGTCTGGATTTTCTTAAACCAGTTTAGAATTAGAAGACGAGAGGGCCTATAGGTCAGAGGTTCTCAGACTGGTCTGAACATCAAAAAGACCAAAGAATTGATTATAGACTTCAGAAGATGCAAAGCAGAGCGTCTCCCACTATATATCAATGGAGACTGTGTGGAAAGAGTTCATAGTTTAAATTTCTAGGAATTCATATTTCTGACAACCTTACTTGGTCAGTCCACACTATGGCCACTGCAAAGAAGACCCAACAGTGCCTGCACTTTCTGAGGCTGCTGAAAAAGAGTTGTCTGGGTAAGAAGTTGCTGGTTACTTTTTACCGTTCTACCATTGAGAGCATTTTGGCATACTGTGTAATGGTGTAGTATGCTGGATGCTCTATAGTGGATAAGAAGATGCTCCAGAGAGTTATAAACACAGCAGAAAAAATCATCGGTTGCTCTCTTTCTTCTTTGGAAGATATTGCAAAGACCAGACTCCTCTCTAGAGCACTAAAAATCTCCACAGACCATTCTCATCCTGGACATTCATATTTTGAACTGTTACCATCAGGGAGGCGTCTTTATAGGTGTCTTAAAATGAAGACTAATAGACTGAGAAACAGTTTCTTCTCCAAGGCAATAATTATCTTGAATCAAACAATGCATATGTGATTTAGCCCTATGTATATAATGGCATTTTAAAACTATCTAACTTACTATATGTTTTAGATAGGTTTTAGACTAGCTTTTTAATTATTATTATTTTAATTATTTTAATTTTTAAATACTCTGTAGTGTGATTGTGATGTGATGTTTGGGGTATTGTGCTGGAGTAGCTTTCAAATTTCTTTGTATTTGTAGAATGCAAATGACAATAAAGGTATTCTAAAAAAAAAAAAAAAATCAAGCCAGAATGAGTGAAGGGCAAGGAGCTTAAATGGTTAATGCATCTATACCTTGAGTATGGGATGGCAGGGTAATGAGAAAGTTCTTCCAAGATCTTTGAACTAGATTTGGCCTTATGACCAAAGTTTGTATATCTCATGCAGTAGCATTTTCACCTTGGTGTTTAATGATATTAACAGCTAATGCTAAGCTGAACAGAAAACTTGACTTCCAGTGTCAATTCTTTTCTTCTCCTCCCAAATCAGGTTGACAAAGGCATTCTGAATTCTAAATTCCCCTTTGAAGTGAGTAACAACGCTTTCTCTAGCATTGCCAGCAAATGGGAAGCTGTCATTCCTTTGTCCACTTTATCTCACCATGAAGGATCAGAGAGTGGCTTATAATAGACAATCTTCAGCAGATTCACTGAAGCCTTTTTAGAAGACAGCTAATATTTGTCTCCCTTAAACAGGAGGAGAGGGTTAGATTCTGCTCTATCAGAAAAGAAAAATTATAATATAACCAAGGGATTTCTAATGTGGTCCTGGCTAGAGATTACAAATTACATCAGTCAAGAGGAGAAGGATAAGTAGTGAAATTTACCATTCTAGTGAGTTTTCAATGAGGTCAGAAAGGTTGAGGCAGCTTGTTGAGAAATCAGTCTTAGTAAGTTAAATCAATGTATTGTTGGGAAGAAGAGTGGAAGGGGAGAGAAATGTAAATCCAAACATACTTGTAATACTTATGAAGTGGATACTGGAATAAAGGCAATCTGGTTCTGATTAGAGCCAGAATTAGTTACACCTGCAGTCATACTTCAAATTCAGAATGAGATGGATTGATATCCCTCCCTCCCTCTATCCTTCTAGTGTTTTTGCATCAATTACAGTGTCTAAAGTTATATTTTAAAAGAAATGTGAAAAACAACAGCCATTATAAAAAAGAAAACTGACAGGTATTTAACATACATACGAATATTATGTGCTTATTTTGTTGTACTGCTCTGTTTATGTCAGGATCTTACATCTTGATAAATGATGTAAGTTAATTAGTCCATTAGTTTGAGGGCTGCATCTTTAAAATATTTTTATATCTTGATTCAAAAATTGCCACGGTAATAAGAGACTAATAAATGAAGATGGTAAACCATTAAGTGTATCATTTATTAAATTAACCTTTTTCCTTACCTACTTAGAAATCCAGATGTGAATAAGATGAGAATTCTGCCCATCAACTTAAATTTTGACATATTCTTACTCAAAAACACTATATTTCAGTGTAGTGATGAACATACCAGAAGAAGCTAGGTGTGATTTTCAAAGTGGAGAACAAAATATATAAAACTTACACTATGCTGTTTACATTATTTTGGTATCTGAAAACAAGAAACATTTGCAAGCTCTAGTTAAAACAACAACCAAGGAGCATAATGAAAAAATCAGTATAAAGAAGTAAATGACACCTGATACAATAACTAACAGAGCTGACAACAAAGCAACAGTATTGAAATAGTAGGTAGCTTCTGTCCTTTAATATAACCATCAACAGTATAAAGACACTAGTCAATACCATAACTAATATTTGTAAAATAGCCAGAAAGGCTATTGGAAAATAGAATAAAATAGAATAACAGAGTTGGAAGGGACCTTGGAGGTCTTCTAGTCCAACTCCCTTCCTAGGCAGGAAACCCTAGACCACTTCAGATAAATGGTTATCCAACATCTTCTTAAAAAGTTCCAGTGTTGGAGTATTCACAACTTCTGGAGGCAAGTTATTCCACTGATGAATTGTTCTAACTGTCAGGAAATTTCTCCTTAGTTCTAAGTTGCTTCTCTCCTTGATTAGTTTCCATCCATTGCTTCTTGTCCAGCCATCAGGTGCTCAAGTGCTCCCTCTTCTTTGTGACAGTCCCGAGATATTGGAACATTGCTATCATGTCTTCCCAGTCCTTGTTTTCATTAAACTAGACATACCCAATTCTTGCAACTGTTCTTCATGTGTTTGAGCCTCCAATCCCCTAATCATCTTTGTTGCTCTTCTCTGCACTCTTTCTAGAGTCTCAACATCTTTTTTTCGTGGCAACCAAAACTGAATGCAGTATTCCAAGTGTGGCCTTACCAAGGCATTATAAAGTGGTATTAACTCTTCATGTGATCTTGATTCTATCCCCCTGTTTATGCAGCCTAGAACTGTGTTGGCTTTTTTGGCAGCTGTTGCACACTGCTGGCTCATATTTAAATGGTTCTCCACTAGGACTCCAAGATCCCTCTCACAGTTACTACTATTGAGCAAGGAACCACATATACTGTACCTGTGCATTTGATTTTTCTTGTCTAAATGTAGAACCTTATTTTTTTCACCATTGAATTTCATTTTGTTTCATGTTCAAATCTGTCAAGATCCTTCTGTATCTTAAGCCTATTTTCTGGAGTTGGCTATTCCTGCTAGCTTGGTGTAATCTGAAAATTTGATGAGTTTCCCATCTATCCCCTTGTCAAGTCATTGATGAAGATATTGAAGAGTACTGGGCCTAAAACAGAGCCTTGGGGTACTCAACTGCATATTTCCCTCCATGTAGATGCAGTTCCATTGAGGACTACACATTGGTTGGTCAGCCAGTTACAAATCCATCTGGTGGTGATGCTATTTAACCCACATTTTTCTACTTATGTAGGTTATGGTCTATTTTATCAAATGCCTTACTGAAGTCCAAGTAAATTATATTGACAGCATTCTTCTGGTCAATTAATTTTGTCACTTTGTCAAAGAATGCAATAAGATTAGTCTGGCATGATTTGTGTTTAACAAACCCATGTTGGGGTTTGGTTATTACTTTGTTTGCCTCTAATTGCTTGATTATCTTTTCCAGAATCTTCCAGAAAAGTTATTCAAATGCTTTATTGCGTTTATATTTACAAAGATCCAAGTAGTGGTGTTCTCTGAGACTGTATGGAAGCAAAATTGCTTTAGAGAAGCAATATTAAAAATCATGATGATATGTCATACATGATGATACATAATAAATAAAAAGAGAAGAGCCACTTTAAATGCAGATATTTAAGCAAATATAAGATTAGCTAAATTAGGAAACACAGTAGTATTTAGTATGCTTTTATCACTTCTACTTTGATTTTTATTACTCTGTTTTTCATAACCAATTTAAAGGATGGAAATGATGCTCTTTATTTATTTTTTAATTTTTTAATTGACAGAAATATCAGGACCTTTTCCATATGCTGACACCCACACGAAATTTTTATTTTGTTCTTCCTGAAAAAAATAACTGGTTCATCTGAGGTAGCATTAATGGAAAGCTTAAAGAAAGAAAAAATAAATTACATTCTTGAGAAGAAGCACGTTCTTTCTAAATCCAATTTCATATATACTACATTTTGCATTGTCCATTGAGAGTAAAAGAGGCATTATAAATAGGCAGAATTGCAGTGGTTTGTGCATTTGAGAACTTGAAGCTCTCTTAATCATGTGGTACACCCACTTAAGGATTTCCTAATGTTATGGGGCTATAATGACAAAGTTATTAAGTTGCTGATGCTAATGAAGTAGCCCAGTAAAAAATGACAATGGGATGCATGTTGTTCTTTTATGACTAAACAAATCAAACTGCTTTTAAGAGCGGTGTGTGTGTTTGTGTGTGTGTGTGTGTGTGTGTGTGTGTTTGTGTGTGTATGTACCAGACTAAATTAATTAGATTATTAGTTGGCAAAAGCGAAGGTATTATTGTTGTGATCCTGAATTTGACATTCCTGATTTAAATGGTAATAATTGTTTCAAAATTTATATTTGTAGATAGAAATCAACATCTTATGTAGATTTCTGTCCTATTTCTTCCCACTCATTTTGTGTGAGAAATTGTGGCAAGGAATATTTGAGATGTATAAATGGGTTCTTTGAACTTCTATATTTCATAAAACTCCTTTGAGAAATCTGTCAAAAACAATCAGTTGCAGTTTTGTTCAGTTTTATTTATAATTTTCATTTTGTAAATTTATTTTAGTTCTTATCTGCATTAATTTCCTGATTAGAGAGAAAGAGAAGGAGGATTCTATGTGGAAATTAATGTACATTTCTAAATGAGATTTGTCCTTTAACACATTTTTGTCTGTGGTATTCAGGTACATATAGAAAGTCCTAAAATGGAATATTTTTGTATAACATTCAGTTGTTATTGTGTAACATAAGGTTTCCTGTATCATCTGTGCAACTGGTTTTTCAACTATCAAAACCTTATTCTAATATTTTGCCTTTGGTAAGCTGCTAAGAACCTATTCAATAAAGCGACTTAAAAGTATGAAAAATAAGAAAATAAAATATTACTAGCATTCAGCACAGTAATTAGAATTTCCAACAGACATGGTTACATTAAAGGATGCTTCCCCTTCCCCCTTTCGGTGCTTCAAGTTAGTATTTGGCCAACAACTGTGGAAGCGATTTTTAATTATGAAAGTCAATTAATGTTTTCATTTCAGCTACAGCAGGTGTACAAACAGCTTAATGTCAGGTTTTTTTTAATCAACTCCATGGTGCTGCATACAGAGGGAGCAGAAGCTCAAAACTCGTTGAAACAAATTGACACAGGTTCTATTTATTTAGGTGAAGCTCAGTTCTTTGATATTGGACTCAATGGCAAGAACTCTCGTTTTGGTTTGTTTATAGATATAGGGTGGATCTCTACATTTTAATTTTAGTAACTTCTGTATTTATATTTCAACTTTATTAGCACTTGGTTTAGTTTATCTAAACTAAAGCGTTTTGCATCTTCCAGATTTTCTTCCTAATATTTTTCTTTACCTATTTTTTTCCCCTTGACTCAGCAGGATGTTGAGAAGAGATAATGTAAACATCCGTTTGTCAGCAAAAAAAAAGTCTTTCTAAACTAAGCCGGGCTAGATTTAGTATGGGGAAGAAAATGGCAAAAGGAAGATTAACTTAATAAATGTTCCACATTCAGCTGAAGGCTGAAAAAAATAAATCCTTTTCCCCAATCTCCCAATACTACCCTTTTGTTGATTAATAGCTCAGAAGTGTGATGACTATTTGCTTTTAAGCCCCCTCCTTCTCATCATAGATACAAAGCCTGGCTACTTTTAATGTGTTAAAAAAAATCCAGAAATCTTGCTCTGTATTCTTTCCATTGCTTGTTCAATAATGAAGCAGTGATTTCAGTTTATAACTAATTTGAAAATGGCCTGAAAAAGCTTAGGAAAACTCATTGCTATCAGCACATACTGGATAAAATTCTATGAACAAACATGGAGTAAAATGATAGATTTTGTGCACCTCACATACCTAAGCTAATAATGGCAAAGCTAATATCTTAGTGACCAAATAGACAGAGTTCCTGCAGAACAAATACTTGCATGCATTATACAAATAAAACCATATAAATTGTTATAATTGATTTTAGAAGTAGCTGCAGCTACTGCTGCAATGCAATATTATGGTGGAACTTGGCATAATTTTATATGTGGATACGAACCAAAATTATTTCGCACACAATATTAGAATTTGTTTTTCTTCCTCCCTCCATTGATACCAGGTCTGGAAGGTGAGGGTGGAATGGGAAAGTCAAGACTAATAAAAGGAAGGGGTTCTTTATAAAATATGTTGTTAAATTATGGATTTGCTAATATCTATTGAAATGATGACTAATTCATTTTTAATATAAATTTTATTAAAACTTTTAAGAAGATAAAAATGAACAAAAACTAATGCAGAATAAAGAAAGTAGAAAAAGAGAAAGAGAAAAATACAGAAGTGCAAAAAAAAAGTTAAAAAGAAATAGAAATAAGAAGCTTCCTATTCCCTTTGCAGCAAATACATGTATGATTTACAAAGCTACCTCTTATTCTATGATTACAAAAAAATCACTTTTTACTCTTATTTATTTATTTTTCTAATCACCAAAATTATGGCCATTAATACTGATGCTTTTGCAAATGATGGGTTCATGAATGATAAGACCTGGGTCCTCAAACTACAGCCCACAGGCCAGATACAGCATACTGAAGCCATTAATCCAGTTTGTGTGGGAGCATGAGGCTGCTCTGCCCACATCGCTCCACACATCTGCTGGCTGCCACCCTTCAACCAAGAGCAGGCCTTACCTTCGTGCACTCTGTGGGCTGGAAATGGAAGATAAAAACAACATTTTTAATTGGCAGAATGCTTCTCGAGGCCAGGGAGGCCAAAAATGGCACAGTGCTGCAGGAGGATTGGATTGGAGGAGGGGAGCTGCCTGCTCACCCACCTGCCAGCTGGACTAGCCTGGAAGTGGTATGTCCTCCAGTTGTGGGCTGGATGCAGGGCCTGAGGTGGAGAAGAGGGCAAGTGGGTGGCCATCAAAGGAGACTGTTATGCTGGGCTGCTGTGAGTTGTGAAAAAAGGAAAGAAAGAGGGAGGGAGAAAGAAAGGAAAAAGAAGGAAGGGAGGGAGGAGAGAGAATGAGATAAGAGAGACAGAGAGAGAGACAACGATAGAGAAAGAGACACACACAGAGAGAGGGACAAAGGAAGGGAGAAGAAGGAAGAAAGGAAAGAGATAGGTAGGTAGGTAGGTAGATAGATAGATAGATAGATAGATAGATAGATAGATAGATAGATAGATAGATAGATAGATAGATAGATAGATAGACAGACAGACAGACAGACAGACAGACAGACAGAGACTTGTTGATTGTAAGCTCCTTGGGGCTGAGAAGAATTGCTGCAAAACTGAGTTTCCTGAACTGGACCACTAGACTCCTAAACAACTTTAAAAAATATCTAGTAAAAAGAAAAGTCAGCCAAAAGAGCAACATGCAAACAAAAGCAAATAAAACACCCCCAGGAACAAAACAAAATAAAGTTTAATTTGTGTGTATTGTTTAATGGACTGCTAAATTGTGCACGACCACCCAGTCACATGACCACCTAGCCATGCCCATCCAGCTGGTCTACCCCCTCATACAGTCTGAGGGACTGTAAATTGGCCCCCTATTTAAAAAGTGAATAAGACCATTAGCAGTTATCCCTTTCGATGATTACAATTAGCATCCTTGGACAGACAGAAATACCTGTTGCTAAAAAAAGAAAGAAAGGCAATTCTCATGCCCTGCATATAGTTTCTAAGAAGGAGCTGCCAGATTGTGGGATGGATAGGCAGATGCAGCTAGATTTGACTAATATTCTTAGTACTTTCTTTAGACATATTACACCAATATTCCTGATAATTCTGGGAATCTCATTTATTTCTATTTAGAAGTAAATCCCACTGAAGTTAATAAGAATTATTCACATATGTATTTAAGAGCGCAGCCCAAATATTCCATGGCATATTGTGTTTATCATGCTACCTGGGCATCCAAGTATGTGTTGGAATCAGTGCCAGTAGTAATAGCACTAAAGACTAAAACATGGGCCTAACCAAACCAATCACAGGCTAACTAGTTTTAGGCTGTACTGTTAAGGACCACTAGAACAATTTCTAGTTAGTTAGGGAACAAGCAACTAACTTTGGAATCAAACCCGTATTTTTGGGTATTGCCCCATATTATCTGCCATTGTCTAAAATTATGTGAGAGAGTCCCAGCTGATGGATCCAACATCCAGCATTAACTGCTCCTCTGTCGCCAACTCTGGAAAAAAGAAATTCATCACTATATCTAGCATAAGTAAAACTCTATAATTCTTTTTTTTTTAAAGTTAGAACACCTATTGTCTATTTTTTCTGAAAACATTTGGAATCAGAATGCTGTTGCTGAATCATTCTACTTTAAAGGCTTTAAAGTAGATCCCAGAATGTTTATAAAGATGTTGTGTAAAACTTAGTGGCAACATGAAAAAGAATAGTATTGCATTAACATCTCTTCTATTGTCAGCAATTTTATGAGTAAATCTTTACCACATAGAACAGAAGTTGTTATCCATCTCCTATATTATCATACCTGAGATATTAAGCTGTTTCTTTTGTTTGCTTTAACACCTGAACTGAAGATTCCTAATAAGATGTTGCTGTATCAGCTAAAATAATATTTTTCTTTGAGAGCCTGTTTTTCTGAGTTACTTTAAAACAAATAATGGGTGAAAGTAACTGGTAGAAAAATGAAGTAGAAGATGAATATGATGAGGTGTAATAGAGATAAAACTCAAAATAAAGTTAGATAGGTGTTTGATCCTCATTCTTTTCATTTTCTGAAGCTTAAATCTCATTTCCTTGCATAAAATTCTGAAGACAATGATATTTTAGTGTAATTCCAAACCTTCTTTCCTAATCAGAATAGGAATGTAGTAGTCATATCAATATTGGATAAATTGGGGGCATGTACAAAATTTATGTTTATAATTTTGATACAGAAAAATGACTAAAATTTTGTCAGAACTCTTACCCTGGCAAAATATGAGAATTATAATAACATGCAAAATCTGAAGAGCACCTATGCCTTAATTTGTCACTTGTATTACTTAGGGCTCCTACAATCCCAATTTCTATACCTTTTTTTTTTGTAATGTAACATCTTCTTGTTCTTTATCTATTTTTTAGTAGTGGCATCTGCCTTTGACTTTCATTCTTTTGAAAATGAGATTTGTGATGATGGAAGTAGATCTGATGGAAGTATGCATGTTAGTTCACTTGTCATCCTACCACTAAAGTGAAAAACAAAAGCAATGAATTAGTTTAAAAAAGATGAAAAAAAAATCATGACTTTATTGGTAGAACCATAATAGAAAAAAAGTGGATCAGCGGCTTAGTTTTGGCTTAGGTCTTTTCAGAATTCAGCCTTATTTTCCAAAGATATAGTCTAGGGATGCTCTGAAAGGAATTGAGGTGTTTATCTAACTCAGTAGTCACCAACCAGTGGGCTGGGGACCACGGGTGGTCTGCGAGAAAATTTTGGTGGTCCGCAGAGATATGTCACCCCCTAAGCATCTAATCCAGGCTGCATGGGAACACAAGGCTATGCCGCCCACATGGCCCTTGAGAACACAAGGCTTGCATCACTTACATTGCGAACAACATGAGGTAGTGAGGGGAGAGGGGAATGGATAGAGGAGGGAACTTGCCCCACCTGCCCACGGACCTGGTATGGCCACTGGGCTGCTTCTTTCCACTTCTTTTTTCTTCTGTTTTTGGCTGCATGAAACGAAAGCAGCAAAAGTCTTTCTTTCTCTCCCCCAAACTCCATCAGAAATGAATCTTTGGGACCCTGCAAGGCATCCTGCTCCAAAAGGCTACGCTAGCTCGACAAGTCTCACAAAAACTCATTTCTGGTGGAGTTTTGGGGAGAGAAAGAAAGACTTCTGCTGTTTCTGCTGCTTTCCTTGCATGAAGCCAAAAGTCTTCTTTCTCTTTCTCTCCCCCTGAGAATGGAACTGGAGACAGTATCTTGTGATCCCAAATAAAGAATGATTGATTGGTAGGAAAACAGGGTGGGGAATTTTCCTGCAGATTTTTTGGGGGGGATTTTCCCAGGATCTCTGGTCTGCAGGATTTAAAATTATGAGTTTGGTGGTCCCTGAGGTCCAAAAGGTTGGCGACCCCTGATCTAACTAACCTAATAAAATAAAGCACTTTCTGGCCACTGGCCCAAAGTAGGTCATGACCCACAACCTACAGATCATCTGTTTTTCACGCACAGTGATGTCTGATTTGCATCAGGCAATCAGTCTTAATTAAGTCTGAGTTGGACAATTGTCATCTTCCAATTGTGATTATTTAATAATTACAATCCAGTTAAGCAACTGGTAATTCCCCACATTGCTTAACTCAATACAATATGAAAATAGTGAAACACAATTTCAGATTAGGTTCAATCAGCTAAAAGAAAATTTTTACTTGGCAACACTATCAGTGTGTTAATAGGGCTGAAGGAAGAGTACATATAAAAGTATTGGAAGAGTACATATAAAAGTATTGGATACATCCACTCTTCTCAATAGATGTAAAGTCTGTGCTGGCATTGGGGTAGACTCCAAAAAGTACAATATAGAACCCAGTTTTAATTACCCAACATGCATTCACATACATCTCTATTTCCTGAGTCTATTGGAGGCTAACTTGTATGTGATCAAAAAGCTTCATGAAGAAACTAAGATACCCACGAGTGGATAGTAGGAACAGGGTTCTATACTTCATAGTTTCTAGTACTCTGATTCATCAGCACCAGTCATATTTTCCTCTTTTTTTGAATCTCTGGAGAATATAACAAATATATCAAGTGGCAATCCCCAAAAAGTTTCTTAAAAGCACCATATAATTTTATGTGGATGAAATTTTCTTAAAAAAATAATTAAAGAGAGAGTAGATCTGAAAAAAGGAGAAATTGGCAACAGAATATAGTTAGACCTTACATATTAGGTCTGATTTCCCATTGATCACATTATAATGTTTCCATATTGTCATTGTTGGACTATTCAATTTGGAGGCATCAAAGAACTTGTTCTGTTCTAGATGATTTTATCTCTCAATTGACTTGAATAGATCTAATATACAGACATTTATTACTATACCTATTTATTGATCTATGGTCTGAGTTGCCAGGATATGTGGGTCTAAATTTGGAAATAATTAAATTTACACTCCTAGGATCTTCAGTGCAACACCTCCATCTAATACAGAGGTCTCCAAATTTTTGGATCTCAGGGACCACCAAATTCATAATTTTAAATTTCACGGACCACTAATTTGAATCCAGCATGCCGCTTGCTAAAGTGCCTGGACTCCCACTGATGGGGTGGGATCCTTCAGGCACTTAGCTTGGCTGCCTGTTTCTGCAAAATACTTGAAAAATCATTTGGACCCATTTCCCACAGAAAACAAAACACCGGGATCTCTCATCTCTCTCTCTCTCTGTCCTCCCTCCCTCTTCCCCTTCCTCTCTCTGTCTTGTCTTTCTCTCTCTTTCCCTCTCCATCTCTCCCTCCCTCCCTCTCTGTGTCTTCTCTCTCTCTTTCTCCCCCCACTGTCTTCCCGGAGGTGGGGGGAGGAAAGGAACCTCTGAACTGGTGCTGGGTAATGGGAATCTGATGTCTGGAGGCTGACGAGCCATGTGCTGAAGACCAGATGGCTGGCAGGGAGGTGGGGCAATCCTGCAGTGTTCCTAGCAAACCCGTGTCATGGCTGCTGCCTCCTGCCTCCATGCATTGAGGAGGCCAAGCAGCAGTGAGAAGAGTGTGGACCTACTGAGCCGCAGGAAGCCGCTGCCAATGACCCTCAGGGGAAGAGGTTGCGATAGGGGGGCTCAACTCCTCCCCTCAGGAGCCGCAAAGCCCTCACTGCCCCTCTGGCACCCACCAAGCCTCCTCCTTCCTGTGTGAATGCTTCTGTCAAGGAGGACGAGAAGCATGGTGGAAAGAGGCTTGGCAGCTGTCAGAGGCGCAACAAGCGCTTTGCGACTCCTGAGGGGAGGGGTGTGGGAGATCACACCCTTTACTTGCAGGCCAGGGAACACCCAGGAAGGGTTCTGATGCTACAATCTCCCCCGTGCTATCCCCCCTCCCTATGCGCAATAGTCCATCCACCTCCAGTATCACTCCTGTTGCAGACATGGGTGCACTGCGGACCACTAAAATTTTCTCACAGACCACCAGTGGTCCAAGATCACTGGTTGGTGACCTCTGATCTAATGGGTTCAGGAATTGCTTCCTTGTATACCACCATATTACCATCCTTATTTGAGGTACTGCAAAGCATAGACTAATCTCTAAATTATTGTTTTAAAAGAAGACAAAAGATAGATAGTTGAAGATATATTCTTCATTTGGAAAAGTATCTACTTACCAATTTATTTTCTGGGAAAATAATGGCTATTTTGAAAACAGTCTTTACTATAGGCATTTCTTGCTTCTTACAACAGCTATTTTAGCAACTGCATTTTCTGTTGGATTTGCAGCAATTAATCACTTTCTCAAATCTATTTCGAGAAGCATCTTTTTTTATTGAAGCAAACTATTATGGTGAATTACATGTGATCCTCTATTTAATGGTCATGATGAACCAATGACAAAAATATGACATCATAATGAAAGCCCTATCCTTTTCTGCTTCTGTCCCAACATAGGCACAAGAAAGTCAACTGGCTTGTGTTGTGAATTACAACTCATGTTTCATCACAAAGCAACCCAGTCCTAGGCTGCATAAATAGAAGGATAGAATCAAAATCACCTGAAGTGTTAATACCACTTTATAATACCTTGGTAAGGCCATACTTGGAATACTGCATTCAGTTTTGGTTGCCACGATGTAAAAAAGATGTTGAGACTCTAGAAAGAGTGCAGAGAAAAACAACAAAGACGATTAGGGGACTGGAGGCTAAAACATATGAATAGAACAGTTGCAGGAACTAGGTATGTCTAATTTAATGAAAAGAAGGACTAGGGGAGACATGATAGCAGTGTTCCAATATCTCAGGGGCTGCCACAAAGAAGAGGGAGTCAAGCTCCAAAGTATCTAAGGGCAGGACAAGAAGCAATAGATGGAAACTAATCAAGGAGAGAAGCAATTTAGAATTATGGAGAAATTTCCTGACAGTTAGAACTATCCAGTTATTCCATCAGTGGAATAACTTGCCTCCAGAAGTTGTGAAGATTGGACAACCACTTGTCTGAAATGGTATAGGATTTCCTGCCTGAGCAGAGAGTTGGACTAGAAGACCTCCAAGTTCCCTTCCAACTCTGTTATTCTATTCTATTCAATGCCATATCCCCAAATCTCCTGTTAGTTTCCTAACACCCTTATACTTGGTAATTTTGTACAGTAAAGCCTATTGCAAGGATAATGGAAATAGCAGCAGATGTGAAACCTGATTAATTTAAAAATGTAACCAGTTCTGAGGTACTGATTTTTGGTATGGGAATAGTGATTCAAGGCTTCTTCAACATGGGTGTTATTGTTATATGTGAATGTCATAACTAAGAATTTCCAGGTTTGTAAAATCTGTCCAAGGGGTCCTATTTTTTAGGAAGGCAAGCAATCAATCGACGCATTTATATTTATATTAGAATAGCTATTAAAAGTCCTTCCCCCCCCCCCAGGTTAAAAAAGTTATTTACAGTGTATATTTGTGAGGGCACCTCAGTCTGATCAAAGGATATAATTTGAAAATTTGGAGTAAAGAATCTGGTTCTATTAACTTGCTGAAATATGTATTTAAAAGGTATTCCTCAGCACTTAAAATGATTAAATAAAACTATTTAAATATCCATCATTTCTTTAAAAAATTAGTGGAAAACAATTGTGTCTCCTGTGCAATGTGAGAGCCTTTGCAACACTGTGTTGGTGGTAAGCAGGGACATTGTGGCAGTCTTTTCTTCCCTGTCAGTCAGCTAATTCCAATCTGTAACTATGAATGGGCAGATACACGAAGAGAAATTAATGAAAAAGAAAACACAGCTGTTTTGTGGTCCAGCACCATGAATATCTGCCGGGTGGAAGTTGTTTCCCCATGAATATTAAAACACAATAGTGCTTTGATGCTTACAAGATTTGCTGTCCCCCTCCTTTATGAGTTGGATTCCCCCCCAAAATAACTGCTATATTACAAGATATTATGGTTTTGTGTTTTATGCCAATGCATAAGCAGCAGCAGGACAGATTCATTCAGTAGGATGACCCAAGTTGTATAGGAATAGGATTAGCAATACCAGTAGCCCTTAGATTTATATACCACTTCATAGTGCTTTATAGCACTCTCCTAGTGGTTTATAGAATCAGAATATTGCCCCCAGCAATCTGGGTCTTCGTTTTACTGACTTTGAAAGGGTGGAAGGATGAATCAACCTGGAGGCAGATCAAATTCCCGGCAGTGGGTAGAGTTAGCCTGCATACTGCATTCCAACTACTATGCCACCATAATTCCAGATTAAACTGAAATATTTCTGAGCAGAATTCAGTAAGTGAGCTCAAAAACTGAGGAATTATCTGCCTGTTAATATGATTAGAAGTAGACAGCATGGTATCCTCCAGATGTTTTGGACAACAGTTCTTATTATTGGGACTGATAATTCAAAACATGGGAAATATAAAATTGTTTTATCCTGTTGTGGGGAATACAAAGTTAGGTAGTTAGGTGACTTGTTCTCAAATAACTTTCAAAAATGTTCCAATAGTGAATGAGAAATTCTAAACAGAAGTAATATAAATGTAGAAGAAATGATAAGTTGCCATAGAATATCATTCTTCTTCTTCATTCTTCTACATTTGTTTTAGCTGCAGCACATAACAATACTAAAATAGTAGATATTTGAGTTTGATAACCATTAGGGATGCAAGCCAAGAACATTGGATCCAGATTCTGAAGTTCTCATTCTGGTTACTACTGATTAATTAAATATTTTAGATGAATTTGACTTTCTGGAAATTGGGTTCATATAATAAACTGAGAAATGGTTTGTTTAATTATGATTTATGAAACGAATGACAATTGGTTGAATGAAAAAAAGCATGTGTAAACATGTTTATAAACCACAGAGATTCAACTAAGCCAAAACCAAACCATTTTGGCTTTGCATACTGTACAAACCATATGGCTCTTTCAGTTTTGCATACTGCTTATTAACACACTTGTTAATGTTTGCCAATGAAAAACAATTTGGTTCTGCATGTATTTTATAGCTCCTCATTCTGAAAGTATTGAAAGCATTTTACATATATAAGTCTTTTTATTTCAACTCTGGCTCAACCTTTAACCAATAAACTTGTGCCCTTCTCAAGTTTGAGCTCTCACTGGGTTTTCACATGAGATGCATACTAGTGTGGAGAATTTTGTGTCCCTTTAGAGCAATAAGTGACTCCTCAGGATTAAGAGAATGACCTGTGTTTACTGTATAAGCCCTCTTCTCCCATTCTCAAAAGTGACAGGAACCTATTTACAATTGATTTACAGCAGTGCACCATCTGTGAACTGAGCCAATTCATCTTGCCAGTATAAAAATATTCAGAAGCTGACAATGAATGAATATCTGCAGCAAGCTTTTTATTCCCAGGGACTGTTGGAAAGCAAATGATCAGTACAAAAGTACCAGAAAAATCATGGAAACAAGCAAAAGAAACTAATTGAAATGATTTACCATTTTTTTCAAAGTTTCCACACACCAACTACTGTTATTTAACTTGAAAGAAAATAAACCATTCTCTAACTTTATTTGAAGGATTAGAATTCCCATATTTAGATTGTGGGGCTTGCTCTTTATTTAGTTAAGTGAAAGGCTAATAATGTTCCTTCTTAAATTATGTAGTCATCTCCCATCCAAGTAGTAACCAGACCTGACCTTGCTTAGCTTCCGAGATCAGACGGGATCGGGCTTGTTCATCTCACCTAGACTATGCAGTCTCCCCCCCGCCCTTTATATCTGAATTAGATATAAAACACGAAACTCATGAAGAAAGTATTTCTATGACACTTTCTAAGATTGTGGGCAGATAGGAAGAATGACAGTTTAACCAAGTCAAAACTAACATTCTCGATTATACTAGGAATCTAAATAGAAATAGTGAAACATACACAAAAGATTTATTTATTTTTATTTATTTTGGTTTGTCAATTGCTTAAAAGATAATAGGTATAAGTAAAACATAGTTATGAATACATGGATACATATAAGAAAAATAAAATAAAAAAAATAAAAGAAACAATAGGACAGGGACGGTAGGCATGTTGGTGTGCTTATACACATCCCCTACAGACCTCTTAGGAAAGGGGTGAGGTCAATAGTAGAAAGTCTAAGATTAAAGTTTTTGGGGTTTGGGGAAGAAACCACAGAGTCAGGTAGAGTATTCCAGACATTGACCACTCTATTGCTGAAGTCGTATTTCCTGCAATCAAGTTTGATGCAATTAACCTTGAGCTTGTATCTATTGTTTGCTCTTGTATTGTTATGGTTGAAGCTGAAGTATTCATTGACAGGTAGGACATTGCAATGTATGTTTTTATATACTATACTTAGATAGGACCAAAGGTAGCGTAGTTCTAGGTTTTCTAGGTCTAGAATTTCAAGTCTGGTGGCATAAAATATTCTACAATGAGTAGAGGAGTGGAGAAGTCTTCTTGTGAAATATTTCTGGTCTTTCTCAACTATGTTAATATCAGATACGTAATGTGGGTTCCAGACTGATGAGCTGTATTCGAGTATTGGTTAGCAAATGTTTTATATGCTCTAGTTAGTAGTGTAAAATTACCAGAGAAAAAGCTATGTAAGATTAGGTTAACAACTCTTAATGCCTTTTTGGCTATGTAGTTACAGTGGGCTCTAGCACTTAGATCATTAGAGATGAGTACTCTAAGATCCTTGTCAGAGTTTGGATCATCAACAAGGTCTTGCCTATTCAGCCTGTATTTTATTTTCTGATTTTTTTTTGCCAATATGTAAGACAGAGCATTTATTTGTTGAGATTTGAAGTTGCCATTTGTTTGACCATTCTGCTACATAGTCAAGGTCTTTTTGAAGGGTAGCAGTATTGTCTGTGATATTGAATAGCTTTACATCATCAGCGAAGAGAACACAGTTGCTCTTAATATGATCACAGAGGGCATTTATATAGAATATGAAAAAAGTTGGTCCCAGAACACTGCCTTGGGGGACACCACTATTGACAGGTATAGAATTTGATAGGACACTCCCAATTTTGACCATTTGTAGTCTGTCATCTTACAGAGATACCATAAGATTTTAGTTTTAGGTATAGTTTGTCGTGTACCACTGAATCAAAGGCTTTTCAGAAGTCTATGTAGTTTACATCTATTGCTTTGCCCTGATCGAGTTGTGTAGTCCATATGTTTTTGCAGTGTAAGAGTTGCAGATTACAGGATAATTTTTTTCTGAAACCAAATTGTTTATTAGAGAGTAGGTTGTTTGTCTCTAAGTGGAGGATGATGGATTGGTTAATAATAGATTCCATGACTTTACAGGTGATGCAGCATAAAGAGATTGGTTGTAATTTTCAACTAGGCTGGGGTCTCCCTATTTGAAGATGGGGATAACCGTGGCTTGTGACTATAGTTTTGGCAAGGAGCTGGTCCTGAAAGATTTTTCAAAGATTATGCTTAGAAATTTGGCTATGGCAGTGGATAGCTTTTTTAAGAAGTAGGCACATTTTCCATCCAGTCCAATAGATAGAGATGGTTTTAGATTGTGTAGTGCTTTTTCAACATTGTCTTCTGTAAAATCGATATATATTAGATCATTGTAGTTGTCTGTGGTTCAACTAGGAAATACTGGGCATGATCCATTGCTGTTTACAAATACTGAGCCAAAGAATGTATTAAAGAGATTGGTTTTAATGGTGTTGTCATTGCAGTCTTTACCAATTAGGTACTTTGAGGGTTGGGATGGACCTTGAGTCTTTTAGTTTGTTGTTTACAAAATTGTAGAAGGTGCGGGTGGAATTGGTGCGTAGAAGATAATTAACTTCACAAAAGATAATTAACTTCAATTACTTTTTGAAAAATGGAAAGTCAAACTTTAGAACCTTCTGTGCCTAGATTTAAGATAACTCAAGTACCATTTTAATTTCTCTTGATTTTGTATTGAATTGTCAGCATTTCCCTTACTTTAGGCAGGAAAAGTGTTCGTTATTGGTGCCTGATAGTTACCACTTCTGTAGTGCAGGGACTTAGCCTATTTTAAATCAAATTCCCAAATTTGCTACTATTACTAAGTTATAAAGCTTATAAATCCACTATATGGATTAGATCTCCTTTTGACATAAAGTTGTGAGCTTCTCTGGAACAGTCAGTAGCTCATTTTCTGTTAAGCCAGGAGCTGGCTACATTTCCATTTCTCTAGCAACCCATTTGCTGCTGCTGGAGGCCACTCAGATTAAGCATGTCTGAAATATTTACCCTATTTTTGTTTGTAGAAAGTCAAGAGTATTGGTGAAGGATGAAAGGATGAAATGGGTATCTTTATCCTCACAGTGGTCCCTAAATACCTTGTGCCACTATCAAGTTAGATCTATTTTCTTCATTTTAGGATGGGCACTAAATGGCAAAGGCAGCCATCATTCCTGCCAACTACATGGATAAGTCTGTGCAGTTTTCTAGACAATATGTCAAACTTCCTAGAGTTAAGAGAACGATACCCAGCTGGACAAGAACCCACACTCTCATGGTTTTTAGTCTGGTACATATCTCTCAAAGGCTTTCATGGCACAAAATAGCAACCTTAAATCTCTGGAAGTTAATCAATTTGCTTCTTATGCCCCAATCTTTGAAGAGTGCCAAAAATATCCAAAAGGTTGATATTGCCCATTCATGTGGTATAATATACCCTACAGTCCCTAGTTAAAGAGAAAGAACAGTCCTTGAATAGCTAAGATGTTGCCACCCCATCATAAGGAATCCAATACATTTTCTCAGAACTGTGACTATCAACAAGGCATAAATAAATAATTAATGAAAGATGAGATTAAATTAATTAGAATCCCTATAGATTATTGTATACACATTTATTTAATCAGGAATGTTTATTAACAAACATGACTATAGAATTACAGTCAAGGAAATCAAGAGTGATATTATTATAGCATCCTGGAGTAGTATTAATATCTTTCTTGTTATGTCTTATATAGCTATCAAAGCCCTACAGCAGCTTTTCTCAACTCCAGCAGCTTTAAGCTGTGTGGACTTCAACTGAATGGGCAAATCTGGGAGTAGAAGTCCCTATATCCTAAAGTTGGTGAGAGTGAGAAACACCCTCTTTAGAGAAAAACTGCAACAATCAGAAATCAAAGGCTTCCTTAATGAAAATATGAAGTAGGGAATCAGTGAGCATAGTTTCTCATTAATATAAGGCTGAGGATCTACAATCAATGATGTGGCTTCTCTTTGTCAAAATGCAGTCAGTATCAAGAAGAAAATTTATTTTTATTTCTGTGACACAAGAATGGAATGCAACACAAGCACAGGAGTTGAGTCTTTGCATGATGGAATAAATAATAATATAGGCGTGCTACATATCTAATGCTGGAAGCCATACCAAAAGTGTACTTTTTCCCCTATGGGAGGCACTTACCATAATTGTTTGTGCACTCATCACTTTGTATATATGTGGATTTAAAAAACACTGAAGTTATACTGTTGGGGTTACACGTCTGCCAAATCTATGAGGCCAGGAGAGGAAGGAGGAGGGAAGTAGCATATGATTGTGGTTTGCTATGTCTGGTGATTGTGATAATGATTTACATTTGTGCTTGTCACACACACAGCAGTTTTCAAGATTTCGCTTCCTGGAATAAATAAGAAACAGCTGCGTTTTCTGTTTTTGTATGGTAACTGTTGGAAGATATTGATTTTCTAAAAAACAGCAGTTTGATGTCTTTTATCCCTTTTATTTATTTAAAACCATACCAGCTGTCATTTATTAACATCTGCCCACCCACCAAGCTCTGGTAATCTTGACCTCAGTCTTTAGACTATTTTTTTAAGCCCAGTAGTTGAACAGTTTCAAATATTTTATTTCAAAACTATTGTATCCTTCAATTTAAATATATAATAACTGGTTTAAACAACACTACTTCAATTTGCAACTTGTCAATAAGTCAGAATTCTTATATTTTAATGAGTGTTATTATTCCTAACTGAAAATTACAGATATGGTATACAAGCTTTCTTGAAGTTTGGCCTAAATCTTGTTTCTCTAGGGTAAAAACATGCATTCACATCTTATCCATACCCTTTAGCCAAAGTGAACAAAAAGAAGGACATCTCTAACATTAGAGACAACATTGAATATATTATATGTTGCTGAAACTGGTGAAGTATCCTTAGCTGTAGGATGAGTTTTTAATTTGGAGGAATCTAATGGGTATAACACAACAAAGAATGCTAATAAAATTCAGAGTGCAGTGATCATTCAATTCTTTTGTTTCCCATTATGAATTAGAAATACAGCTGTAGAAAAGATGTATATTTCATTGTATATAGAGCACATGATTAGGAAGAAAGTAATATGAGCAACATAATCCTTAAGAATAAGGCTGTAAAAATAGATGAACATATTTGTCAATGTAAATATTTGACAAGATTTTGCAAGGTTGCAAGATTTGACAATTTGCCCTGTTTTTTTCTACTGGTTCAATATCTCAATTCATGAAAACATTTGTGAAACCTGTGTGAAAAAGTTCAGAAATATAACCTCAGCACGATGTGAGGGAATTTTAAATTTTTACTTTAATTTTGAAGTCTACAATCCGAATTATATCTTTGCTACATTGTCTATCTGTGTGCTGTTTTGCATGCTGGGCAAGTTATGGCTTTTACATTATGGTTGACTTCTGGTGACTGTCTAGACAAGTCCCTGGAGTTTTACTAGGAAGATTTTTGAAAGAAGTTTGCCACTGCCTCCTTTCTAGGGGAGAGAAAGAGAGACTGGGCCAAATGGCTTCATGCGTCAGGCAGAACTAGAACTTCTGGTTTTCTGGTTTCTAGCCTCTTCATTACTACACTAATCTGGCTGCCATACAAGTTTGAGAAGGTTGATAAAAGCTAAGCCAAAAAAATAAAACATGGTCTCATTGCTACGCATATCCTATAGTTTGGGTATAGTATAATAAGGGTAGCAATGAGGCCACAACCCTTTTTGCCTGGCTTTTATGAACCTTCCCAAACAAATATTTGTACAATTTGACTACACATTTTACCTGTTTGAATCTAATTCAGAAGATATTCTAACCACGTTCTAACACTACCTCTCTCTCTATATATATATATCTGTAATTTTTAAGATCATACTCCAGGAAGGAGTATTTTTTAATGTAACATGTTACAGAAAAAATATCCATTTTATTTTGCTATCATACAAATGATTTTGCTATCCTACAAATGATTTAATCATTTGTCATTCCATTAGTTCTTCTACCAAAATAATTAAAAAAACGTTTTATTGGTGTTCATGGTATGAAATAGGGCTGTGCAGGGATTTGAATTTCAAAAGGAAATGTGAAGTTCATATGAGTACAGGTACAGCATGTATCAGGAGCACTTTAAACCAAATGTGTCTTTTTTTAGTATCATCTGTCAGTTGTGAAGAAAATCTATGCAAGCCACAGAAAAGACCAACTTTTCCATGATGCTACATACACGACCACAAATGCTCCAGATCACATTTTGACTTCTGTATCCAGATCTCTGTATAGTTTTGGCATCACATCACAAACTTCTGTGAGTGCAGTCAGATTTTGGCTGAAATATAGAGATAATACTAGATGGCAGCAAAAAAGCATTAAAATCCCAAATTCTTTCCAGCCATCTACTGATCATCTGGATTTTTGCTCCCCAGGTAGCCATAACTAATCTTTCCTTTTTCTTTAATTTATATTTATTTAGAATTTTACCCAAAGTAAAAAACAAATCTATAGAAGAAGAAAGAAAAATTCAAAAAAAGCTGTTGATATTTGCAGTTTTTAAAAATCCTGCCTTTATTATTTTTAAATAAATAACCTAAGGCAGCAAAGATACCTAATACTATGTCTTTCTCCTCCTATTTTCCCCAGAATAACAATTTTATGAGGCGAATTGGGCTGAGAGAATGATGGTCCAAAGTCACTGAGCCAGTTTTTATGTTTACAGTAGAATTAGAACTCACAGTTTCCTGATTTCTAGTTTGGTCCCTTAATCTCTTGATAGAACCGACTCTCCGTTCTCTGAGCAGTAACAGTTGACCATATAATTTTGTTTCTATGTCCCTCCCTCTATGTGTGTGTGTGTGTGTGTGTGTGTGTGTGTGTGTGTGAGATCAGAGAGAGAGAGAGAGTTTTATGGAATGAATAGGATTTAGTACACTAGGTTTAATTAAAGAATTAATAAATAAGAAGAATAAGAATTGAAAAAGAATTCATGAAAAATGTATTAATAGTTATCTAGTAGTAGTTTTAAAACAATAACATCATTCTGCAAAAGAAAACTGAATATAATAAAAGAGTCAGTCAGTTGAGTGGTAAGTATTTTTAGTGTCAGTGAAATCTATCACAAAGATAGTGTATGCTATTATTATTGTGAAAAAGATACAAATTGCCCAGAAAAATACACAGAATTTAAAAAAAAATGCTCATAGCTTGAATTTTGTTCCAAACCTCATTTAAGACATTGCAGTTATTTCTGGATAAAGGAAGAATTGCTTTTATATCTCTATTAAGAGGCATTTTTCTCTTACTTTTTTTCAACATTTAACTTTGCATTTGATATTATTTCATATGACATACTTGACTGGATTTTCATCTTGCTTATGTTTAAAAATCTTGATAATACTCTAAATAATAGTGACATAGTTTATAGATCTTTATTGGAATTTAACACTGTATTCATACTGCCATGACATTTTACAGCTTTTCTTTTATGTTTCTCTCATAAAATGAATTCTGTTGATGCATGCATTTTGTAGCTAGAATAGGTCATGTCCCTTTCTGTCAAAGCCCCCTTATTTTGTGACTGTGCATCCTTGGCTGCCTGGCCACTATGGGCATTTAGAGACAGGACTTAAATGAAGTGTGAAATGTTGTGCTTTAAATGAATTGTTCCTCTCTCTTGTGAACAAATGCAAAAAAATACCATGTAAATAGAGCATAACTTTAAACCTGGTCTGTATAAGGGATTATCAGCTTTCTGTACTCATTTGTTGCCATACTGCTATTTTCTATGATATATTTACTTAAAGCTAATGAATAGATATTAGAATTAATACTTATAATACTTTAGTGTTAGTTGATGTTGCTTCAGTTTTTTTCCAGGGCTTAAATTATCCTTCATGCTGTTCAGGGGATCGTTTCACACCAGTTGGATCCAGCAAAGAGCAAGACAGCACTAGAGAAAAACTGAAATTGAGATATGACATGAAACACATTGAAAATGATCATAGCATAGTGATAAAAGAAGTAACAATTCAAGAGGTACAAAAAAAGTATCTTTTAAAATTGGGATTACTGTATATCTTGCAACTATGAAGCTTCCTTTCTAACAGTGACCTGACCAAAAATAGCAAGCGTTCAGTTGTCTGGGAATTTAATTTGGTTCCTGTGTTTAGTAAATCAACCTGATCCACATTTTCCAGATTATGTATGATTCCAGATGCAATCAGTCTGTTCAGTCTGTTATTTTTTTTTAATGTTGTAGTATGATATGGAGGTTAACTCCCCAATATTTATTAAAATTAATATTTTAAATTCATTCCAAAAATGCATAGAACAGTATAATTTCTAGTGGACTTTTTAAAACTTCAATTGTGAAATGCAAGCTGATTAAATAACATTATCACATATTTTTTTCACCATTTTGCCAATAAAAATGGATCATAATATCCAAGGACTTCTAAAAATCGCAAAAGTGTTGGTTCCCAGACTTGTTTTGGAACAAATATGAAATCTAACAAAGTTGCCCTTCTGTTCAAGGCATGCATATAGAAACACACACATACTGTACATGACTACTACAAAGGGCAGGACAAAGTTTAAGCTTCTGTGCAACTCTTTCCCAGATAATAGTTGAAAGTCTAAAATGTCAGTAGAAAACATTTTGATTGCTTTCCATGCATTTAAGTAGATAAAATTTAGAATTTAGAATTTATTTGATTTGTCAATCGCTTACAAGATAATAGGTATAAGTATATACATAGTTATGAATACATGAAATGGGTACATATAAGAAAAATAAAAGAAATAATAGAGGAGGTACGGTAGGCACATTGGTGCGCTTATGCACGCCCCCTACAGACCTCTTAGGAAAGGGATGAGGTCAATAGTAGACAGTCTAAAGTTAAAGTTTTTGGGGTTTGGGGAAGAAACCACAGAGTCAGGTAGAGTATTCCAGACACATTGACCACTCTTGTGCTGAAGTTGTATTTTCTGCAATCAAGTTTGGTGCAGTTAACCTTGAGTTTGTATCTATTGTGTGCTCTTGCGTTGTTATGATTGAAGCTGAAATATTCATTGACAGGTAGGTCATTGTAATGTATGATTTTATATACTATACTTAGATCAGACTGAACATGGCGTAATTCAAGGTTTTCTAGGTCTAGAATTTCAAGTCTGATGGCATAAGGTATTCTACAACGAGTAGAGGAGTGGAGAACTCTTCTTGTGAAATGTTTCTGGACTTTCTAAACTGTGCTAATATCAGATACGTAATGTGGGTTCCAGACTGATGAGCTGTATTCGAGTATTGGTCTAGCAAATGTTTTGTATGCTCTAGTTAGTAGTGTAATATTACCAGAGAAAAAGGTACATAGGTTAACAACTCTTAGCGCCTTTTTGGCTATGTAGTTACAGTGGGCTCTAGCACTTAGATCATTAGAGGTGAGTATTCCAAGATCCTTTACAGAGTTTGGATCATCAACAAGGTCTTGACTATTCAGCTTGTATTTTGTTTTCTGATTTTTTTGCCAATATGTAAGACAGAGCATGTATTTGTTGAGATTTGAAATTGCCATTTGTTTGAGCATTCTGATACATAGTTAAGATCAAGCTCTTTTGAAGGGTAGCAGTATTGTCTGTGGTATTGAACAGCTTTACATCATCAGCGAAAATGACGCAGTTGCTCTTGATATGATCACAGAGATCATTTATGTAGAGTATGAAGTGGGTTGGTCCTAGAATACTGCCTTTGAGGATACCACTATTGACAGGTACAGAATTTGATAGGACACTCCCAGTTTTGACCATTTGTTGTCTGTTTGACAGGAATGTTTCTATTTTTTCTTCTTCTTGAAGAAGAATCCAAACAAGAGAAAACACATTTCTTCCTACATTTCTTCCTACTTACCAGTTTACCTATATTTACCCATATTTACCCATGTAGTCCTTTTCCATTGCCCAGAGAAAAATTATCAATGTTTCCTTAGGATGTCTTATAGTAGCAAACATTGCTTCATCTCTAATTATCTTTCATTATGTTTTATCTCCAGCTATTCTGTAATAATATCGTCAATGAAAGAAAAAAAAATGATTGTGAATAATTGTTCATAGATATATAGCTTTTTATGTACTTATATATAGTCTCATTTATTTTATTTATAAATCATCTTCATTATTTTTACAATAAATTTACAATTATTATTTTTACAAATAACTCGAGGCAGCAGAAACTTTCTAGTTTCTCCCCATAACAACAGTTGGGCTGACAGAGAGAGTGGGGGGGAGAGAGGGATAGGCTCATAATCATACAGTTGGCTTTCATGGCTAATATAGGCCTTGTACTCATAGTCTTCTGCTTTCTAGCCTAGTGGTTTAACCATTAGACCAGGTTGGCTAATTAGTCTTATATATACCCTTATAATATGAGTGTTTTAAAATTCTTCAACTAATATAATAGTTTGTAGGATCTAGTTGTTTGTTTAATTTTAACTTCTGGAGTCAGACACTCCAGAAGTTAAAATTAAAATTTTATTAAAATTAAAGAATTCAGAGTCCAGAAATGTATTGAGTCTTGAAATTGAATAGTGCTTCTGCTCTTCATTTCGCAGTATAATGTATGATATGGAGCAAGTGTTTTTGCAGTTACTATTTCCCCACTTATTAAAGGAAGGTGGGGTAGACTGCTCCCAGAGGGGCAAATATGATTTACCCTGAGTTAGCTCTTTCTCCTATCATCTGCAGAAACCTAGAAATAGATCCAGATCTTTTCACCCTTCATATATTCTAATGAATTAGGGTGTAATGGTGTTTATGGAATGTTGTTAGTTATATCATACTAGTTTTAAATAGCCAAGGGACCAAACTGGCTTGAACTGGCTTGTCAGCTTCATTGGATTTTGGATCAGGCTGAAATAACATTCTAGGCACCATAGCAACCAGTAATCCATAACAGGGAACACTATGGTAATTTATCGACAGTCTCTCTAGACATTAATTTAATGATTTACCTCTGTGTTCATAAAAGAAGATGTGGGACAGATGCTGGAAACAGACAGAAATTTCCCCTGAGAGGAACAAGAAATACTGAGGGAAATCAGGATCATGCCAGCACAAATGATCAGGATATAGATTGTCCAAACTCCAAGGCCAGATGGAATCCTGGAATTCTGAAGTAGAAAAATAAATATAAAAGATATGTATTTACTTTTATACTAGAAGCAGAATCATCTTCTGGAGAAAGGAGAAAAGGGACATATGGAACAAGGAGGGAAGATTTCTTAAAATTCCATATAAAAGAAAGAAGCTTCAAAATATGGTTTACATATCTTATTTTAGTAATATAAGGATAATAATGCTAATTTGTCTAAAAAATCCACTACTTAATTAGGAGCAGCAAAAATTCAAGAAGAGGAATTTGTTTAATATTTTAATTAGGTCAAGAAAGAAATTCAGATGTGTGGAAGGACAAACTCAAATCCTGAAAATCCTGAATATTATAAAGGGTACCATTTGAAATTTTCCTTCGTATAACTAAATTTTTCTTTTTATGAAATGGGCAAATATGGTCCTTATTATTTTATTTTGAATATGAAAAAACCTTTACTTTTTATGTGTGCATCAACAATCTATTTTTCTTTGCTTCATTTCATAATTGTTTGACCTCATATGTTTATATTGTTTTATTCTGTTCCAGCCAGTGCAGCTTTTCTTTTTTCTTCTAATCCACATTCTTTTTCTTACATTTAAAATAATAAAAAATGTGTTATTTTATATATTATATGAAATCTAGACTGATAGGTAGTACACTAAGAAATATAGCCTGTGGTATTCAGAATAATTTTTTTTTTTTAACATAGAGAGCATTAAATAGAAACTTTTGGTGGCTTGCTAAATAATTCATTTGTGATGTTGATGATTTGTAGGGAAGATGTATAACATACGTCAATGTAGTCCACCAGTTAAAACAACCTTCTCCAAGGTCAAAACTCTATTCAAGTTTTACAAATAGAGCATTACCTACCACTCTGAAATTACATCTGTCATGTTTAATCACTGGACAACTGTGAGGACTAATCTCTTGAAGGAAGCCTTTGCATTACCTATACATATGTTAATTACAATAATTAACATAATATATAATAATAATTGTATGCATAAGGGAGGATGTTAATAATGCAGGATCCTAGCTCATATGTAAACCAAGGTACATATAGTTGTACATCTAAAAATTTTTTCTGTATTCCTTCAATCAGCATTGAATGAATTGATTATTGAAAAATTAGATGTCATTTATAATGCCTTATTGCAATCATCATTTATTAGATTTTTTAAAAATCCCTCTTTATTATTTTATAAATAATTTAAGATGGTATATATTGATACTCCTTTCTTATATATTTTCTCCACAACAACCACATTGTGAGTGGGGCTGAGAGAAAGTGACTGGTCCAAAATCATGTAACTGGTTTTCAAGCCCAAATTGACGCTAAAACTCACATCCTTGTGGTTTTTAACATGGTGCTTTAGCTCTATACCAAACTGACTCTATTCAGACTGGTTTCCTATTCAATCCTAAGGTTAGGAAGCATAGCTTGGATGCAGTCACTCTGAGGAAGAGACATGTTTTCTGTGCAAGTTTTCAATAAATGCAATAGAGATTAATTTCTATAGAGGGCTTTACTTCGTTCTGTACATAATAATGCAAGAACATTGTTGCAAAAAGAATATGAGTTTTGCAGTAATAAAGACACTATTTACAAAAGTTGTTCAGTTAATAGAACAGACTAGAACTGCTCATATAGTATATTTAAATTATTAGCTTGAAGGTCATTCATATAGATATTTCATGCAAGACTATTATTATTGCCAGAATTTCCATGGTTCCAGAATGAGTTTTGTGTGAGATTTTGGTAGACATTGCTTTGTAAATCTACAAAAAGTCTCTGAAGATCATTCAGTTTTTAGCTGTATTTGACAAGGAGGCACAATTGGCTTTAACTGTAATTTTAAATTCCATGAATTGACTTTTGTATATTTATCATTCTTATTTATTCATCTTTCATAGTTGTATATTTATTACTGTTTATCATTTATTTTATTATGTATGACTTGAGAGGCATACATAAATTTAAGCAAAGAAGTAATAAGTATTATGTATATATTTTAATAATGTAAATGGAGCTTTGCTGAGTTTATAAAGTCAGGTTGAGTTTATAGTCTGAATTTGAATATATCAGTAATCACATTTTTTTTCTCAGTATGCAAGCCCTATCTTTTTCTTGGTCCTGCTTGTTATTTCTCTAACTGTATAACTTCAAACCTTCCTTTGCCTATTCAACTTTTTATCTCTAAATGTTACTGCATAGCAGGTATACAGACTTAAATGCTGACTTAAAACTCAACATAGTACAGCCACATTATGCCTACATGTAGTTCACTAAAAAAATACATTCTTTGGGTGTCTATGGCAAAACAGTGACACCCAGACACTCTGAATTGATGTAAAAATGAACATGGTATCAGCAGGCAATGAGGTTGTGTGCCAATAGAAACAATTTGGATGGGCAAATTTCGGAAAGGGGACTTAAAGACCAGTACTGATGTTCCACAACTTCAAAAATTCATCCCAAAATATTACTTTTTCACATAGCTTCAGCAACAATGAAATGTTTTCAAAATATAAATAAAGGTGTCATTGAATGAGCAACTATCTTGAAACACTAATTAGGCTGAGAAGAATCAAAGCCAATTTGGGTCAAATTATCTGAGTCACCATTAAATTTAATATTCTTATTTTTAGGAAGAAGAGCATTGTTGTAAAGTATGCATAGTCCTTAAATATCACATGTTATAGAAGAAAGGGAGAAAAATTATAAAAATCAAGATGTTTATAAAAATTATAAAAATCAAATCTACTATAATTAGTTTGAAATATATGCTCCAAAGATATATCTGTAAACACACCTCCATTTTTAAATTCATAGATTTATTAGAGAATAAAAATAAAAAAGATTAAGATTTAGCTATTCATTCTTTATATTTCTGCTTATTGATTCAAAATATTCATTTAAGATTGTTCCTAATTTTAATTGCTCATGGCTTGGCAAGATATTTTTCTTCTCCACCTCTAAGTCCAGGTTTTCAAAGAAAGCCAAGATATTTGATCACACTTCCCATCTATTTCTTTTTCTGTCAATATTGCAATAGCAAGTGAAATATCAGATCCCTATTGTGGTTGTCTCATTCTGCCTAAAACATTATTGCTTAATACCCTTTACCAATCTATTGTGCTTTAAATGGGTCTATCTCCAGCAGTCATTATCTTCAGCTGACCACTGGAGTGTATCTAGCTGGGAAAAGTTTCTTTAGCATATTATTTTCTTTTTGTTCACTAACTCTGACATTTTAGCCTTTCTGAATCACTTCAGCAGGTGATTGATATTTATTGTAGATATTTTTTTAAATAAATCCTTTAGGATATTTATTTTGTTCAAATAGATGCTGTCAACAAATCCACCCAGATGATGAATTTTATGTGCATTCCTTTACATGTTGTCACACACCTGCCACATAATTTCTAGCAAAATCTCATTAACTTTTCTCTGATTAACAGAAAACAATTAGTTTATTTACATTTCCACAAGAATAACAGTTTTAAAATAATCTTGACAAGATCCGAAGCAAATCAATAATAGAAATATTATACTAAGCACTGCAAATTGTCTTGTCTTGTTAATCAACTCCACCTCTACCACCAAAAATGTAACCATTGATATTCATTTTTCAATATTTTATAATGCTGGAGAGTTGATGGCATATGTATTCATATACATTCTATTGTTTCAACATCAGCATAATCAATAATACTTCCATGCCAGGGACAATATTACAGCTATAATCTAATGTTGAAAAAAAATTAAGAATACCATTTAATACGCAGATCTTAATTTGCTGGCAGGTGGGAAGATCTTGTTTCAATTTCTGAATGGAGAAAAGCTGACATAAAGGCACTGATGAGAAATTTGGAATATAAGCATACTTACTGTTTGCACAGTGAATTTGCACTTCAAAACATCCTTGCTAATTCCTTGTCAAGTTTTATGGACTTCCTATGTTCATTTAGAATGCTTTGTTTTTCACAAATTTATTTTTTTCTTCCGAATCTTTCTTAAACTTGTAATTCAGCTTTCCTGTCAGTGAGCTCTAGTGAAAAGAATTCTTTTAAAATGTTGAAATAATAGACAAATTGTGTTCACTGTTGTTCCAGGTGCCAAGTATCAGTTTTTAAGAGATTCCTATTCTATTTCTTATTATGATTTGATACTGTGTAACCCAGTATGAGAGATCTAATCCTAAACTTAAATTTATATCAACTAGATATTTCTTATTCTAATATCACATACAGTCCTAGCTAGTATTGAAATATCAAAGTTGTTATATAAATATCCCAAATTGTTTATGTTCTTAATATGTTCTATAAGAGTTTACATGGCATGGGTTTGTTTTATCTGAGTCTAATTAATATACAGTCAAGGAATATAGTGAAGCAAAACAAGTTTCTTCTTCAGCATATAACTTCTTTATGTGCCCAACTAGCTAATGTGTGACAACAATGGACCATATAGTTTCCTCCTTCCCTCCCTCCTTCCCTCCTTCCTTTTTAACAAAAAACGATACCTTTTGTTATTTTATTTTATTTCAGCTTTTTGTTTAATATACAACATTTTCCTTTTTCACTCCTTCAAATTTAGTTTATGGTCTCTGACAGCATTCTCTGTATGCTATCTGCCCAAACATCTGTTCCTTCACTGAATCACAACCCTCCTTATCCAGACAGTGGAATGCAGATTTACAAAGCTATAAAACACTCTCTTTTTTAAAACTTGATTTTGCCAATATTAGGCTTTTGTTAAGAAATTTTACAACTTTCTCCTGTCATGTCTCACTTTTAGGCCTACTTCAATACATCTAATTTATTTGGGATCTGTGTTGGAGAAAGAAGAATGCTTTTGTTAGCATTTGAATCTGCAACTCATTTTAATGCTTAAGATTTGTGATTTTTACTTGTTCTTTTTAACTTTAGAAATTTTAGAAAATGTAGAACTTTTGTATTGGATAAGTATTGTATGTGATAAAATGAATTTTAATTGATATTTTAATAGCAATAGCACTTAGACTTATATATCACTTCCAGTGATTTAGAGCTCTCTCTAAGAGATTTACAGAGTCAGCATATTGCCCCCAACATCTGGGTCCTCATTTTACCTTCTTGAAAGGATGGAAGGCTGAGTCAACCTGACCCAGTGAGGAGGATCAAATCCTGGCAGTCAGCAGAATTAGTCTGCAATACTGCATTCTAACCTCGGTGTCATTATGGCTCTTGAGTGTTTTAAGTGTTTCTTGTCATCATTAATTAGCTTTTAATGCCACTTCTTTTAAGTGGCATGAAATTATTCAAAAAATAAAACACAAATGTATTATTCACGTGCATATGTACAGAATAAAAGAAGTCATCATTCACATATACACAACCACATATATGCTGAAACACAAACAAAATTGGGGGTAGCTGTTCTTGTTACTAAGAATGAAGTAAACTCTTAGGACTTTGCCACATGCATGGCTATAACAATACAGAGAAATTTCTGAATCGATGAACTTAATATGGACTGTCCAACCAGCATCAAGAAGTGTCCTTATTTTTTGGACACTTGTTTCTACAATATCTTCTATTTTCTTGCAACCTTCTCTCACCAAGAGAAATAGGCTACAAGAAATGTCATATTAATCCACAGGAGCTTTTTCTAAATACCTTCAATGTACTGGCCCTACAATTTCCAGAATTCCCATACAGCATGACTAAGTGTTTTTGCAATCCTTATGCACTAGCTGAGAAGTCTGTTACAGAAAAAATGACAGACCTAATCCAAGATTCTCAGACTAAGGAAGGATCATGGTTAGGAATACATACATCATATTGAACAGGGTGTCCTCCTGGACGTACGGCTGTCATTAGAAGATCACATAGAGGCCGTCACCAGGGGGGCTTTTTGTCAGGTCCGTAGGATCTACCAGTTGCAGTCCTTTCTGGATCGGGATGCACTTCGCACGGTTACATTCGCCCTCGTTATCTCCCTCCTAGACTATGCCAATGCTCTCTACATGGGACTCCCCTTGAAGAGCACCCGGAGGCTCCAGTTGGTGCAAAGTGCAGCCGTGCAGGTGGTTTTGGGGGCTTCTCGGAGCTCCCATGTTACACCACTCTTGCGCGAGCTGCATTGGCTCCCGATGGCCTTCCGGATGCGATTCAAGGTGCTAGTGACCATCTTTAAAACGTTCCATGGCTTGGGACCTGGGTACTTACGGGACCGCTTACTGCCGCCATCGATCTCCCGTCACCCAGTGCGCTCCCATAGGGCGGGTCTCCTCAGGGTGCTGCCGGCTGGACGGCTGGCAACCCCGAGGGTGCAGGCTTTCTCCCTCCCTCTGGAACGAATTGCCCCCGGAGCTGAGGACCATCCCTGACCTTTTGACCTTCTGGCATGCTTTGAAAACTTACCTATTTCATCAAGCCGGTCTGACCTAGGGTTTTTATAGGGTTTTAAATTGGTTTTAATTTGGTTTTAGTTTTATATTCTCATTCGAGTTTTACCTTTTAGCCACCTTATTTAATCTTTTTAAATTGTTTTTAAATATTGTATTCGTATTGTGTTTTTAATTTCGTCTGTACACTGCCCGAGTCCCTGCAGGGAGAGGGGCGGTATATAAAACTAGTAAATAAATAAATAAAATAAATAAACAGTTACGCATTAAAATAGAAATTGGTGTTTGGTGCCATATTAGAAAAAATAGCGTGTTTTAAAGTCATATTTCTAGCCTTTATGAATACAAAGATAGCCATAAAAGTATTGTGTGTGTGTGTGTGTGTGTGTGTGCGCGCGGGCGCGCACACGCGCATGTGTGTATATGAGAATTGGGCTGAGGCTGAGAAAATCAAGAAAGCCTAAATACCATATGTATCTCCTTACCTTCTCCTATTATTAAGAAAAAACAAAAATAAGCTATTTTATTTTGGTTAGCATCATTTTTCTTACAGTGTCTAATTAGATGATTCAGAAACTCATCAGCAAGACTTGGTAGTAGTGATTATCTTCTATTTCTTTTCTCTGGCAACTGTTGTTTGGTGACATATTGCATTGAAACTTCAGCTTGTTTATCTCCATCACAGCTAGTAGCCATGATTAGGAACATTAAAATCTAAAGTGTTTTTCATTTTTTCTTATGGCAGAATTTTTTTCCACCCTGAAAAAAAATCCTATGGCTCTATGTGCTGGGTACATAACTCTTCCATCCAAGTTTAACTTTAGTGATGCAAATTAGAGGAATGATCACTTGGTGTGATATTTCAGTCTGCTGCTCAGATCTACGTAAAAGAGTTAAAGCTTGAACGACCAAAGGTGATTTCCTTTGATAATGTCCATGCAAATCACTCACAGTATTACTTTCAAGATTATGTATAACTGTTGGTGAATTAACTTTTGCTGGTTGTTCATGTTATTCCTGCTTCAATCTGCAGTTTTTACTCTGTTTCCTCCCCCCAAATATCATTTTGACATTTTGATAATAAATAAACATATTTTTGCCATCTGAGGTAGTGGTGTGTATGTGCTTCCTTAGATCTGGATATATAAATTGATTGGAATTGTGTTGACTATAAATTAAACTGGAAATGACCCATAGTAATTTTCAATACACCAGATGGTACCTGTAAACATGGAAGGAAGCTTCATTTGCATACATTACCTGAGATTTTTCCAGACAAATTTTAAATATTGGTTCATGCCATCTATCTTCAATAATGGTGAAGCTGAACTTAATTACAACTTAAGACACCATACTACGTTCTCAATATCCAATTATTGTTATTGATATCTTTATAAATAGATTTAAAGATATCAATAACAATAATTGGATATTGAGAATGTAGTATGGTGTTTTAAGTTGTAATTAAGTTCAGCTTAAGACACCATACTACGTTCTCAATATTCAATTATTGTTATTGATATCTTTATAAATAGATTTATAGTTTGCCTACCCTCTAGGACATTGCTTACCAACACCCCAAATTCATGACAGGTAGGAATTTGAGCAAGTTCCAGCTAACATGGCAAACCTGTAGCACTAAAGATAATGAAAGAATTCCAAGAGTGGAGCAGTCAATGAACAAATACTCTACAAGATCAGGGATCCCCAACCCCAGTCTGTGGACTGGTCCACAGCATGCCAGAAACCAAAAAAACAAAGCTCCATCTGTGGGATGCTGGCAGCAAGGGAAACCACACCCTGTCCAGTCCATAGAAAAGCCTCTCTCCAAGAAACCAGTCCCTGGTGCCAAAAAAGTTGGGGTCGCTGTGCTAGATCACATCTACTGACACCTCTTTAGCTGTGCCTTTTTCATCAAATGTTTATGCTTTCAGCTTGAAGATTAGCAGCAAAGAAGAACTGGCAGAATAGGTTATAGTATACAATCCAGTATACTGATAAAGTTGAGTAGTTCTGCATTTGTAATGCCAAAATAAGGCTACTATGTTTAACTGAAAGATTGCCAATGAAGATTATATAAAACTTATAGAATTATGCTACTGTTGGAATTTTGAAACCTTAACTACTATGGAAGTCAGCATACTACAATACATTATTTTATTTATGAGTCAGGCTGTGGCAGGCTTTATTTACTGACAGTGCATACGACAGATTTTATTAATTCAGAGGAATAATGTTCTTACACTAATCTTAAAACCCGCGGCTCCAGCGTAATACAACAATACAGGTTTGTGCTGTTAAGTGTATTCTTTCTCTGTTGGCAGCCTCCTTGTTTTCTGACCGAATTTTTAAAACAATTTGTCACAGATCACAAAACAAATCTTTTTACTGCAAGCAGAAATTAAATTGAGGATTTTGGTACCAATGTCATTGGCTATAAAATTCCCAACCCATTTGTTGAATTTCTTTTTCTAGGTTTTGCACTAACAGAACTTCAGTGAAATCGGGCAAACTGCATTTATAAATCTTTCAAGCAAACTGCATTTATAAATCTTTTGTAATGAGACAGGGCTCTGAATAGCAATGCCATCCCTCTGGTGACCAATGCTATAAACTAAGCAGTATTTATACCATAAAGCTTCTGTGAGGGGCACTGCAGAAATGTAATTTCAGGCAGCAAATCCATAGACAAAAGGCAGGGATGATATATCTGGGTGCTAGCTGTCAAACTAGCTAGCCTGAATGTATGTATATGTATGTATGTGTGTCTGCATGTATCACTTCCTAAAACTAAAATAAGTATAAGAATTGGATGTAACATAACTTATTTATATTATTTTACCCAAGTATTTATAACCTTCCATTTTAATGTTCAGTCTTTAAGAACATTAAAAATTGCAGTGTCTCTTTATGTATCTTTCTTTGGAGTATCACTGCGATCACCTCTAAATGGACTAGCTCTGGTGATTGGAAGTAGAAAGTACTTTTCCCTTTTGATATGGCAATCAGAGATTAATGCAATCCTGTAATGAAAGTCTTTATTGCCAACCTGGAAATATGGAGAAGATAACTAATCTGAAGCATATCAAGTCTTTACCAACCTCCAGGAACTGTAATAATGTAATGGAAGTTGTAATGGAACTACAACTGTCTAAATTCTTGTCTAGAAGAAACTAAGTTAAGGGTGATTTAATGTTGGTTGGAATTAGCCTGTATAGGTTTTTCAAAAGAACGTCATGTATGCAATCCACCAGTGAATATATTTGAAAAGAGAAGTTCTTCTTAATATAGTCCTCAACTTACAATCACAATTGAGCCTAAAATTTATGTTTCTAAGAGAGAAAGTCAGTGAGTTTTGCCTCATTTTAGATCTTTCTGGCCACAGTTGTTAAGTGAATCATTGCAGTTGTTAAGTTAGTTACATGATTGTTAAGTGAATCTGGCTTTCCTGTGAACTTTGCTTGTCAGAAGATTGCAAAAGGTGATCACATTACCCTATGACACTGCAACTGTCATAAATATGAGTCAGTTGCTAAGCGTCTAAATTTCGATCATGTGACCATAGAGATGCTGAAATGATTATGTGTGAAAAATGGTCAAGTATCTTTTTTTTATGCTGTTCTAATTTTGAATTATCACTAAATAAAGGTTTGTAAATTGAGGATGCTGTACACTTAAATAACTTTCTTTGGAAAATTCAGAGAAGCAAATGAGTAAATATCCCAAACTGGCTCAGTATTATTAGAATGCTAATTAGTACTGAGCCAGTGTGGGATATTTGCTTATTTGCTTCTCCGAATTCAAGTTTCATCATGGTTCCCAATAACAACAATAATGTGCATAATAGGTAATTAGTCAAAATTGAAAGTATTATAAAGATTTTGGGGAAATTTTGAGAAAAAAATGAAGCACAGCATGAATGAAGCAAAATGAGCAGAAATGAATGAAGTTAAAGCTCCTTGAGTTGTTTACTTTTATATAATTTGAATTGTAGCCATTATCAATTGCCTGTTATATTTTAAAGATAGAAAAATTAATAGGGTTAGTGTGGGAATAACTGAAATCTAGATAGACTGCAAATAAAACCATAAATTCTGACTGTTAGTTGTATTTTTCCTCATTCTTTACTTATTGAGCTGCAAACCAAGACAACATTGTACATATAGACCAATTAATTGATAAACACATTTATTGATATGCCCTATTTGATTAAAAGAAAGCAAGAACTGTTGAATGAATTTTCAAGCGCGAGAAATATCAGTCCTCTTCCCAAATTGTTTAACATTTACATTTTTATGTGCCTAAATATATGAACATATTGGATGTTATTTAGCAAGCAGTATATTACAGTGGCATGCCATTCTGCGTTGCATGATAATGTAATTTTATTACTTTCTTTCAGATTTATGGCTTGCACTATTTACTAGGTGAAAAAAATCATGCTTATTAACTAAAGTTTAATTACATTATTATTATTTATAAAATCTATTGACCATGTCAGTTCCAATAGATCTTTGGTGTTTTAAGAAATATAAAACACCCAGACCACCAATAATAAAACAATAATAATGCAAAATAATAACAACCATTCTGGTATTGATGAGTCCATAAAAATAGCATTGAAAGTCTTTTTAAAATAAGAACCACTTTTAGTACCTTTTAGATGACCATGAAATTAGGAGCAATATTTGTCTCAGAGATTAAGCTGTTTCAGAACTGGTGAGTCTTCAGAGAGAATGAGTCCTGCTGAGTCTTGAAGGTGCTTTTTCAAAAGACAATTGGACGTTGTTTTTCTTTGAGGACATGTAACTTCTTATCCAAAAAGCTCCTTCACTTTGACTGAATTATGGATAAGGGAAATATTTATCTTCCTTGCAGTCATATGGCATTTCTGAGAGTTGGTGGGGCCACTTGGAGGTTTATTTGTGTCCTCTGGACCATCTCAATAGTGCAAATGGTTATGGATGACCTTTGGGACAACCATGACCTCAATGACTAAGAATCTCTATAGATAATCCTGTTGAGTTCTCTCCTGCTATATGGGGGCCCTCTATCAATATTCTTGATAATCAGGATTAGGCAAACCTATATTTGAAAGGCAGTATTGCACTTCTTATTACTCAATAACGGTATATATTATCTTCTTTGTGTGATGTAATATACTAGAGAGATATGTGTGTTCTCCTGAAGAAACTAAACAAGAATTGCAAATACGTTGTGTGTGAATGTATGTATATGCATTAATTAATTGTAATGGACTAGAAAGATACGCTCAAATGAATAGTATTAGGAAAGTGAATGCAGAGCTGCATATGTTATCTTTCTTAATTCTTTAAAGTGATTCAGGATCGGGGATTTTTAATAGATTCTCAAAAAAATATGTTTTGATTTTGTTTCTGCTTTATAGGTTAGCTTTTGATGTCATTACTTTTAAAAATAAATATTAAAAATATTTTTGCTAGACCAGATAGGGAAGCATAAACTTTATTTATTTAATAAAACATGAAATGATGTAGGGTTCTAATCAAATATTTAACCAAACATTGCTTATAGTTAACCCTCATCACTCCATAGATTTTTGTAATAATTGAACAGATGAAGATACTATAGTTCATACTTGCTACCTAGCTAGGCACATTTGCAGGCAGGAAAAGGAAATTATGTTAATTTTCATTAATTAACAGAGCACGGTGGTGCAGTGGTTGGAATATAATATTGCATTCTGATGACTGCCAGCAGTTAGGTCCTGACTGGCTCATAGTTGACTCAACCTTCTATCCTTCCGAGGTTGGTAAATGAGGACCCAGATAATTGGGGGCAACATGTTGCCTCTGCAAACTGCTTAGAAAAGCTGCAAGGCATCATGAAATGGTATGTAATATGTCTAAGTCTAAGTGCTATTGCTAATTCTTTTTATTTTCAACAAATATATTTTCTTCCTGTTAAGTTCTGCTCAGACATATACCTCAAAAATACCTCTACTTTTTCTCCTGTATTTATATATACAGTGTGCATTGTTTGCAAAATAGCTGTCCTGGAAAATACAGTTGTGAATGCACCAATCTGTAACTTGTATATACATAATTCTTTCTAACATATATATTTGTAGACACCTTTTAAAGTGTGATTCTCAAGTTGGTTAAATCACACATATCATTATGATCCCCTATATAGTCTTGAAATCTAAATTAGTATATAGTATTGAGCAGATTCTTATATCTTAATTATAATTGGCTTTGTAGGCTTAATGAGTTCCCTTTAAAGCTGTTTGCTTTGCAGGCGCCCATTCATTCAGTCTATGTCTATATATTTTATTAGAGTCATATTCCAGTATTTGCAAGGTCTTAGTAAATATCATTTAAATTAATTATATTAAAATACGAATACCTGTAAGTTTAGTTCAATTCCTGGTGACTATATAACATTTTGTCTGGTTTTAGAGAGCCAAATCTATCCGGTCAGGTCAATATTTTAATAGGACTTCATTAGAAATACTATACTATAAATTAAGCTAGAAATAAAAATAAATTCTGGAAGGAAACGGTGGCAAACCATTTTTGTATGAAAGTAAAAAAACAATAACCCTTGGATCTGTTCAATTGAACTTGATCAATGCACTGTTTCATATATAAAGAAAGTGGAATTCCTAGTCATAAAATTGCAATCAACATCTATGGCCACTGTAAATAAAACTTGACAACTGAGTATTTGAACACTCTCCCTCAACTCCTGGGTCAATACCCCGAGGCCCTTCTATTCATCTAGCTTAAATTAATGATCTCTCTTATGCACTAGGAAATGAATCAAAGCTCTCTTGAGCCAAGCATTTCCATACTAAATTTGATTAATTTTGATGACTATCAATTCATACTGTTAATTAAGTAAGGTACAGTGATTAAAAAGCTATGGCATGTTGTTTAAAAGTAATGGATGTTTAAATGGCTGGGTCATTCCTAGCTAAATACAAGCAGGGCATTCCAAATATTTAAATGGTTAGTTCCAAAGTTTGAAAATAATATAAATGCAGAATTAATATTTCTGACACTTGCAGGTAGTTGGGTGGTATCTCTCTTCTTTCTCAGAATGGCATGAATGGAAAAGTATATATATACATAGTCCAAGGCATTCTCAGTAAGCAAGAGTAGCACAAGGTAGACAATAAGAGCTCTAGAGCTGGTACATTCAGATTTGGTGGGCCTATGTGCTGTTCATTGTAAATGAGCTTGGGGTTCTGCTATTTACTAGAGAATAAAACAGAGGTGCTACAGAAATTTAAGCAATGGGCAAGCTTTGTAGAAAGAAGGTATAAACAACAGTTATGTCATCTGCAAACTAACAGAGGTTCAGAATTCATGTCATCAAGTTTTTAACAGTGGTTGGCACAGTTAGGAATAAAACACAGATGCACAAATCCTTACACAGCAGCTGAGAATTGTGTTGCTGAGAGACAGAATGGAGTCTTGCAAACCATGAAGGACTGCTAGCAAATTCTGGTCTAAGCATATCATATTGGGGTGAAGCCATATTGACTGCTAATTATTTAGTTAATAGGTTGTAGAGTTCCTCAATTAATGATATTCCATATGGAGTGCTATATGGGCAAAAATCATGTCTAGCACATTTAAGGATGTTTGGAAGCAATGCGTGGGTGCATATTCCAAAAGCAATTAGAAGAAAGGGGCAACCAAAGGCTAGAAAGCTCAGGTTTGTGGGCTATGAACCAGGCTCGAAGAGTTATCACTTTAGCGATGGGAGCAAAAGAATAGTGTTTTCAATTTTGCAGAGCAAAATTGGAACAGAATTGATGTAAATTTGTGGAATAATCCAGTTAGTGACAGTGATTCACTTAGTGATGGTAACTCACTTAATTACGGTAATTCACTTAGTGATGGTGTCAGTGTTCAGGGAGAAGCTGAACAAGATATGAAGCAAGAGAGGGATGACACACAGAAGCAGTCAGTGCCACGCAGGTCAGAGTGATGGAACAAGAGGATTCCACCTGACAGGTATTCTGCTAATGAAGTTAAAATGTGTAATGTATAGTATGAGCAACAAACTACAAAGAAGTATTGGCATTACCTAAAATTGAATAAGTAAAATGGAGTTAAAAATGGGATCAATGCAATTCCGTTGGGTAGATATAAAAAGGAATTATCAGGTATTTGGAAGGAACTGTGAATATGGGTCTTCAAATACAGGTATCTGAAGAATATTAAAGTTAATTGGATTTATGTCTATTCCAGTTATAAAGGGAGGAGTGTCAGAGTGTATTCATGAACTGGAATAGAGCTTAGTAACAAGGTCAGCCAATGAGGGCTGAGTTGAGGGCTGAAACTTAAAGAGAGAATCTGGGTATGGTTTATCTCTGTTCTATGCTCAGGTCTAAAGTGAAAGAGAAACTAACTTGCTTGCTTGTCTGCTGAAGTTGAATTGATTATAAGATGTCTGCTTCTGTTTGAGTTTGCTCCATGTTGGAGAAATCTACAACCGGTATTGTAAAACTTAATATGTTTATAAAGACGTTAAATGAAGCATCAGCCATCTGTGTTTACTTTTCTGGTGCTGAATTTACTCTGCAAAACTCTGAACAGTTTTCTTGTAATTTTCAAAGGCTTTCATGATTATTGTAATTGTACAATGATTGTTACATGATGTTTATATACAGTTATTTGGCTACTTCATTCTTGATCTTATAGTAACATATAACCCTTTTAAGTAGGTAGGTACAATAGGAACAGTGATAAGTTTACATGATACATCTCATTGACACCTAATGGGTGTCTTTCATTTTTTGGCTATTATAAGGAAAAGTTTTAAAAGATCCAGATTTTTTTACCCAAGGATAAACATATCGTTCCTCTGAAGAAGCTCAATTTTTTTGACATTATACATCTTGCAATTCTTGCAATTCTGTGTGGTGTCCATAAAACTGAATATGTCACTATCTTAATGTTCCAATTTGTCTTAGATTTTGCAACATAGGTGAGCATATCAGTTACAGAGATTCTGCTTCTTGAAATGGTTTCCATAGTGTACATATAGGGGTGGGATTCTACCAGTTCACACCTATTCACTAGAACTGGTTGTTAACATTCTAAACAGTTCGGAGAACCGATTGTTAGAAGAAATTACTGGCCTAATCCTGTAAGGAAGACAGGAAAGAAACATTCTGGTATTGCTTACAAAAACTGCCTCTCCATTAACCCTTATTACATTCTTGGCAGGACTAGACTTCCTGTCTCAGGAACTTCTCTGGAGTTTTTTCCCCATTCCTTAGGTGGTACTTTGCTTGTGTGGAATGACCATTGGAAAAAGTGACTTATGACCATTTTTCATACTTATGACTGTTGCAGCATCCCCACAGTCATGAGAGGCTAGGCGAGGAGATGTATGCCTTGATGTGAGTGATACTGAGTTGGCCACACCCAGCCAATCACATGACCACCAAGCCACACCCACTAACTAAGCCATGCCCACAGAACCACTTGTTAAAAAATTTGAATCCCATCCTTGTGTACATATCCAATGCTATTATGATAATTTTTATTTTTGTTTCCTTGATCATGTTCCATTGTTAGAATTGTCAGATCTTGGATATTACTTTTTCTCAGAAGGGAAGCATTTTCTTCCCTGCATCAAACAGCATGAAAGTAGGTGTGAATGTGTAGATTCCTTGATTTGCCTACACATAGATTTCTCAATAGAAAATTGAAGCATTTACCATCAGTCTTTGTTGTCATTATAACATTTTTCCTCATAGATTTGAGCAATCTAAATTGAGAGACTTGTTCTTTAGATTGTTTTCAGTACTGATGGTTATATTGATCTGCTGAGGTTGAGGATCATCCTCACTGTCCTTCTTTGAAGTCATTCTATATAGTTTGAATCTATTTTACTTTCAAGCCCAGATTCAAGAATAGTTTCAATTTAGATTCAAGAATCAGATAAGAACTTGGGTTTGTCTAATAAATTTAGAATAGAGAAGCATTACTTCCCAGGAATAAAAACAGGCATTTCTACTTTGAACAGTCTTTAGAATCATATCAATATCAATCATATCAGAATCATAACAATAAATTGGGATCTGTCTCCTCTGCTGTGATAAAAATAAAGACCTGGAATTCAGGAATCATTAATAAAAGTGTGTTTGAAAAACATGCTTGTATTGTTTGTTTATGCAGAATTAATATTTTGGCTAGAGCTATATTATTTCATAGGTTGCTGCTGAGTATTTGAATTGACTTTTATCTAAGAAAGGGTAGTGTCTTCAACAAGTGGGATATATGAAGTCGAGGGTGATGTACATTTTGATTAAAATGTTGCTCAGTGGCCTTTCAGGCAAATTCTACAATTATTTAATATTCCTTTCAGCACATAGATGAGAAATGGCAATGGCAATATTAATAAAAGAAGGCTTATAGGAGTGTAGAATCAAAGTACCAGGTCCTCACTAAAGTTATTTACCTAGCTAGAGTTTCATTTCAAAATGAACAGAAATGCTATGATGCCTGTATTATGCAAAAGCCTTAAAACTCTGTTAGATATTCTTAACCCATTCTAATTTATTCTTGGAGACTTTAATTTTCTACAGAATGGAACTGCTGTGACTTTTTCAAAAGCTGTCATAATCTACTAATACGAGGAAGAAGAAGATGGAAAAAGACAAAGAGAAGAAGACCTGTAAAGATGATACTGGCATTGGACTTTAAGAGTTCCCTTTAAATTTATTCTGAAAGTGTACAGTGGAGAAGAAGAGTTAAAAAAACCTATGTTGTATAGTTAACATTTCAATCCTTTCTAGTTCTTAGAAATGTGTTGTATCTTTGCCATTAACGCACTCTGATGGAATAGTCTAGGCTTGAAGAAAAAGAGAATGATCAGAAAAGAGACTTTGACCCTTGAAATTCATGGAGTATTGATTATGTAGGAACTGTCTAAGTCCAAGATGTTCAAAAGAAAATCACTTATCAGATACAATAAAAACATGTTGCTTGTTAAGTGATAATAACTGTAGAGAAAAAGATAATTTGTACAGCTGGGACAAAAACAATCAAAGTGCAATACCACCTTAGTAAAATCATTTCCTACATTGTATTGCTTCAAGTGAAACAGTTAATTAAGACTTCTCACTTAGCTTGTTATGGCTAATATATTAACAAGCAGAACTCCAGGTAATAATTACAATGTAGGGTGCTTGTCTTCAGCCATCCACCTATGGCCTCTTTCATGGAACTCCATTCAATTCTTCATACTTTGATTTTTAATTTATTCCCATTAATGTTTTCATCATTTTACAGATACTGAACATACCTTTAAGGTATGTTTTATGTTTTAGTTTTGTTGGTTTTTGTAGAACTTCACTGCTTTTCTTCAGGTTTTTATTGTTGCAAAGATAAAGTTGATTAACCTTTTCATGTGTGACTTGTGAGATGCCTTGGTGTTTCCTCAATATTTTCTTTAACTTTGCTTTCAATAAAACAATGGGGATGGGGCTCTCTAAAATCCTTCTTTCTTTCTTTCTTTCTTTCTTTCTTTCTTTCTTTCTTTCTTTCTTTCTTTCTTTCTTTCTTTCTTTCTTTCTTTCTTTCCTTCCTTCCTTCCTTCCTTCCTTCCTTCCTTCCTTCCTTCCTTCCTTCCTTCCTTCCTTCCTTCCTTCCCTCCCTCCCTCCCTCCTTTCTCCCTGGCTCTCTGGAAGATATAGTACAGTATCAAATGCAGTAATAAAAAATAAGCTAAGTTAATAAGCTTATCAGTTTAAAACCTTAGTTAAGCAAAGCATATGAATAAAAACAATAGCAACCAGATTTCAACTATTTCAGTAACAAGTCAGCCTCTCTGAATAAAAATGCACGTTGCCTAGCAGAAAGAGAACAAAAATGAAACTAGCATAGATTCCCTTGAAGAAAGTGTCAATAGTGCCTGGAAGCAGCAATTGAAAAAGTTCTCTTTAAAGTGTAAGCTATGATAATAGCAGGAGAGAGTGATGCACTGCTCCTAAGGATCATAAAAGCTGGGCAGCTTTATGTAGGACAATATGAATTTTTCCCCAGTCAGATTTGCCTCATGAACATAGGGATGTGCTGCTCTTAATCAGCACTATCCACTGTGTTCTAAAGCAGACTTTTATCCATTGAATTTGTAACAAGGAAACCACACATGATCCTTGTTATGGCATGGTCAGAGATCTTGCCTCATCATACTGGACCACCTGAGGTTTTCCCAGTTTCACACAAAGTACATTTTATGTAAGTTGAATGCCATCATGACTATAGCTAGCATTTCTAGAGAACAAACAGACAATCCTTGCTGTTAAACATCATCACATCATTAAACAACAACATCACCATCTGTTAATGACTCCAATTTATAATTTAAACAACTTTTTTGGACTGTGATGGGGAAAAAATGGAAGTTGGGTATTATCCACCTACCAGTTGGAGGACAAGTGACAGAGCTCCTGGCCTTAGTAACTTTCTAACAGAAGTGGAGAAAGGGAGGAGAAGATGCCTTCATTTATAGTAAGGATCTTCAAAGTTGGCAAATTTAAGACTTGTGGACTTCAACTCCCAGAATTCCTGAACTAACTAACATGATTGGAGGAGGAATTCTGGGAGTTGAACTCCACAAGTCTTAAAGCTGTCAAGTTTGAAGTCCCCTGATTTATAGTATGTATATATTTATGCAGGCAAATTTCATGCATATAAAGTAAGTTTCATGTACTCCATTTGCCGTAGTCTCTCAATAATATGATATAGACAATGAGTTTTACTGTTGATTATAGTTTCGTGGTTGTAATGTTTTGCTTCCCTAATTTATCTTTAAATTAAACTACAAGCCCAGCCTTAGCTTCAACAACCATTGCAAGAACAAGATTAGTTTTTGCAAAGCAATTGAACATAACATTTAACAGACACAATGGAAACATCAGCAATATTAAATATGAGAATGGGCATGTCAGAAATTTCTATTTATTTTAATGGAGAAATGTTGGAGGTAAATACAACATTGCAAATCAATTGGCATGACTTCATAGCACTTTGTATTTCTACGCTTGCCATGTGACAGCTGATGAAATCGAGCAGAGAAGCAGGAAAGCACACAATTTAAAGCCTTCACATTTCATATAATTAAACATTATGAAGAACCATTACAATGCAAAAAGCTACTGTTGGCATGACTGGCAGACTGTGCCATTATTGACCAATTGTTTTTGTTTTTTAAAAACCTGCATTTTGGATTTCATAAAGGCTAAAATGCTTCTATTTCAGATAACAAATAACCAGAGTTGGAAGGGACCTTGTAGGTCATCTAGTCCAACCCCCCGCCCAAGCAGGAGACCCTATTGCATTTCTGACAAATGGCAGTCCAATCCAATCTCAAATGAATTTTGGAGTACCACATCAAATTACAGAGATAATTTGTGGGTTAATCCCATGGTGTATACTACATACATAAGCCAAGTTTAATCTGAAGTGGGAGACAAAGACAGAGTAGGCATTTTTGAAGGTAACTAAATAAAGTAGAATCATCTTTAGGACATCCTTTCTGTGATTGAAGATGGGGAGATGAGCTAGTAAACATGGCTCAGTTCTTCTTCCATACCAAATTGGCATATTTTCCTTTTTCAGCCCTATTCCTTCTCCTCATTTGCTCCTGCTGTCAAAGTGCTGTTAAGAATTATATATTTTTTCCTTTTCTGTGATATCTTTGCTTTGTTAACTGACACACCTCAGTGTGTTTTGTTACAAATTCCTCCTCACTTATTCTGCTGAGCTGAGATATGGATACAAATCTGAGCTAGGTATATTTTATCCTCCTTGCTATTAAAAAGAAGGAAATAGTGGCGAAATCATCTCAGATGCAAGCAAACATGGCCATATTTGTCACTTTCCATCTACCTGCTTCCTCCAGCACATAAAAATATGCATCATTAATTATTGGGTGGTAGTTGCATTTTTAAAAATATCTTGTAAGGCTTTATTTGTCTTTATTTGTTTTAGGTAGCATTTCACATTTCCTTTTGAGAACAAGATCTCTGATTTTGGACCACATAATTTGACTGCCAGTAAAGAAAATATCTCCTTCTTAATGTATATAAGATATTTAGGCAGGAATTTTTGAAATTATTTTTGGCCATTAGATTTTGTGAGCAATCAAGGTGATGGGAATGGGGGATAAATCAGAAACTCTTATTCCAAGATTCACCCGTACAATGAAATAGGAAAGACCCTTATTGTTTATTCCAAAATGTTCTTATAAGGTTGACTAGTAGATACACTATTTAGATGCCAAAGTACTCTTGCATCATTTCTTTTTATCCAGTTCTAGAAAAGGAATGTGTGACATTTCAGTTTATTTCTGCTCACTATTCCTTAGGCAAAGTGAGAGAAATAGAGTAAATCTTTCTGAACTATCAAGGCACATAAGTCAACAAAATATTTTCAAAAGGTAAAGAAATAACATTAGTAAATATTTAATAAAAAAAAGAGAAAAAGAGAAAAGTAAAAAGAAACAATTGGATAGAACAGAGTTATATATTTTAAAAAGTAAATGTTATATTAGAAAGCTGATCCATCTAGAAAAATATATTTTGGGTTAGACTACCTTAATTAACTACGTTAATTCAAGATTTCTGATCCAACAGTATTTGGTGTATTGACCACATTTGAATTAACTGGGAATGTCCAAGAACAGATATGTGCTATACAAAGAGCAGAATGCTATCAATGACATTAATGACATTAATGTTTCCAAATGAGCAAGGTATAGTCAAATAGAACTGAGCATAAATGAGCTGTTTATTTTGGCCAGTTAGGACACATTGGAGCAACAGGAGTAAATGCTATCAGTATAATGAGATTGCACATTTCAGATCTATATAAGAGAAGTTTCCAATATATCTGCCCTTGAGAGTTAATTAATGTAACTAACACCACAACCTCATAACTAAATAAGTAACTACAAGCATATTTCATACCACCCAGGAGAATTTTCCCCAAATGCTCTTCAGAATTATCTTTCATCAAAATGAATATGGATGGGGTGAAAAGAGGGCAGAAGTAGTGCTACCCAGCACTACTATCATTTGTATTATTGTTGCATTAAAATATTACTTTTACATTTTAAAATTAGGAACAAATAGCTGACTTTTAATAGTGAGTTTTGTTTATATATTATTCACATCAATACATAACTGCAATGAATAAATCATGTTTCATAAATAAATAACACTGCTTTTATGTGTCAAATTGTCATCTTCTTCAACTGGAACAAACTTTTGATTCTTTGAAAAATGGTAAAACTAATTATAGATGAAAGAAACAATTTGGTAAATAATGTAGCAAAGATTGCATAGCATGAATTCATACAAAGACTACAATTTGGTTCACACATCATACTAAGACATAGCTTATATAAACTACAGGTTACGAGCATGGGAGTTGCATTCATATAAAAGCCATAATTACAGTTCAGCATGATATATGAATTTATTACCACAAGTAATAGATTAATTTATGATCTATCATAGAACTTTGCAGCTTCCAAACAAAAAGTTTGCTATACAAACAAAATGAGACAGGTACAGATGATCACTCTGAGACCAAACTTTTCTAACCTGATGTTCTGCAGAAGTTGGAGACTACAACATCCAGTATTTTGAATCATAATAGAGAAAATTGGTTAAGATGATTGTGAATGAACCCGAGACTTGTGGCTTGCTTTCTCTCCTCCAGGAAGTAAAAGAATACTTCTGTTTTGACTTTTTGACTTATGGATTTGCCAGTTCTGTAAGTTCCAACAAAAGGGACTGGTATAAGTGCTCAAAGATGAACTGAATGGCCGCTATGAAGATAAATTGCTTGATAGTGTTATTTGCATTAGTTACAGACATTTTTAAAAAGCTTTCTCAGCCTAAGTAAAAATCAAAATATTTTCTTTTTTTAAAAATCATAGATTTGTCATCTTTGCTCTTAAATTTTTAGATTTTATGAAATAGCTGCATATAACGAAGATGAATTTCGATTGCAGTGGTTAATTTTTTATAATACTAGAGTTTATTATCTGCATTGTTTTGGATTTTACTGATTTTTTTATTATGTTATTTGGATTTTATGATTTGTTTTAAAATAGATATGTCACACAAAGAACTATTTTATGTGGCTATTAGAGATTAAACTAATAATTCTCCTGATATGATTTATTAGCTTTGTGTAGATAAAAATCACATACCACCAAATGAGAATTGCAATTTGTTCTAAAATAAAGCAAAAACAAAAACCCTTCCTTTCCTCATACATAAAAGAGAAGAAAAAAGGGAGGGAGGATATGTGACTACAAGGTTTATAAAAGCACATTCTGGATCATTTAAGCTATAGCTAGTAGCCAAGAGGGAAGCAACTAGAGCAAAAACTAAAATGCTTTCCTAAAGAAATAAGGTTTAGTAAAACAAAAATTGTTAAAGAGACTGACATTCCCCCCTTTTGTTTTATAAATTTTTTTAAGTTTATTCAAAGATTAATGTATCTTGTATAAAACAAGATAAATAGAAAATAAGACTTTGAAAATTACACTTACGCACTTATCCCCACACACTGAATTATATATCTTTAATTGTTATTTAGATATCAAATGTATGGTATGCTGACCTTTGAATATTGATAATATATTTTATACAGGTAGTCTCTGGCTTATGACTACAATTGGGGATATAATTTCAATAAGTGATGTGGTCATTAAATGAGCTGGACCCAATTTTATGATTAGTTTTACTGTGATCATTAAGTGAATCTCTGCAGTTGTTAAGCAAACCATGTGCTCATTAAGTGGCTCAGATAGTCATTAAGCAAATATGGCTTCACCAATTGATTTTCCTAGTCAGAAGCCAGCTGGGAAGATTGCAAATCATGATTACATAAACACAAGTTGTTGCAGCTATTATAAATGCAAACTGGTTGCCAAGTGCCTGAATTGTGATCTTGTAACCATGGGGATGGTAACAATTGTAACTTCAAGGCTGGGTCATAAGTCACTTTTCTCAAGGCTGTCATACGAACTATCATTAAATAAACAGTCATAAGTCAAGGACTATTTGTAATAGCATTTGAGCTACATTTAGACCTGCAGTTTAACAGATTTGGAAGGGAACAGAATATTTATTATTGTCTCTAAGTTTGTTTTTGTTCTTAATTTTTCAGGTCACCTGTGCAAATTTAAGCAGTGGTGGCAAATCAGAACTTCTAAAAGCAGGCAGTTCCAAATCCATACTAAAGCATATATGGACAGAAAGCAGCAAAGACTTATCAATCAGCCGGCTGCTGTCACAGACTTTTCGCAGAAAAGAAAATGAAACAGATTTGAGTATGCGGTATGATGCTCCTGAAACTTATTCGGAGCAAGATCTATGGGAGTGGCTGAGGAACTCCACGGATCTTCAAGAGCCTCGATCCAGAGCCAAGCGACGGCCCATTGTCAAGACTGGGAAGTTTAAGAAAATGTTTGGCTGGGGTGATTTTCATTCCAATATCAAGACAGTCAAGCTAAACCTGTTGATAACTGGGAAAATAGTTGATCATGGCAACGGGACTTTCAGTGTTTACTTTAGGCATAATTCAACTGGCCAAGGGAATGTATCAGTGAGCTTGGTGCCCCCAACCAAAATAGTAGAATTTGACTTGGCACAACAAACAGTGATTGATGCCAAAGATTCCAAGTCCTTCAACTGCCGTATTGAGTATGAAAAGGTTGACAAAGCCACCAAGAACACGCTCTGCAACTATGATCCTTCTAAAACATGTTACCAGGAGCAAACCCAAAGTCACGTCTCATGGCTCTGCTCCAAGCCCTTTAAAGTAATCTGTATTTACATTTCCTTTTATAGTACAGATTATAAACTAGTACAGAAAGTATGCCCAGATTACAACTACCATAGCGACACGCCATACTTCCCTTCGGGTTGAAGCAGACCATACATCTAAGACTGAGGATCCCAAGGAATAAAATAAATCAAATCAAATAAAAGAGGTCATATGACAGGGCTATTACCTCAAAGAAGAAGGCCACAACTTTTGCCCAGAATGTGTCTACATTTTGCTGCTGATATCAACTGGCTGCAAATATGTTAACGGAAGCCAATCTAATCATTTCTGCCCAGTCAGCTCCATTACATATCAGTCCAGTTGTAAATCACTATTTAAATGATGCCACATACAGTTTCTCTTTCTCTTTCCTTCCTCTTTGCATCTACAGAGGTACCTCTTAAGATGACTCTCATCGTGTGATATGTTCAGGATCATCTATCATCAAGCAAAACAGATTAATTAGCTAAAGAATGGTTATGAAAATAACCAATGTTATGGAAATCTAAGTCTTGAATACATGATAATCAGTAATCCCCATTCATGCATTCCTTCACTTGAAGTAGCTGTACTGGTAAATATTACTGTGTAGGAGTAATTAATTGCTTGTTCAAAACTGGGATGGGGGTGGGTGGCAGGGGATATGTGTGTGTTTAGAGTTCAGTAGTTCTCTTGATATGAACACAATTTAGGATAGTGACTTTTCTCCAGCACACTGTGGGCACATTCAAGGTGATGTTAGGTGGCTCTTATTCTGCAGGGGGGACCCTATTGAACAAATAAAGATGAGCAAACATTTGGAATTTACATGTTAACAGACCTGATGATTTTTTGCATCCTGATAGTCATCACTTCAGACAGATAGGTTCAACTTGGCAGTCATCCCAACTGAGAAGTCCTACAATCACCATGTAGGAAAGAAAAAATGCCTGAAAGGCAACCTGTAAGTTGTAAATGTCTGTCTTATCTTTATTACACAATATTGTAACAAATTCAATATCCTAGTCCTCATTTGTATGAATGGTTTGTATTGTACATAGTTTAACCAGTGTTATTTCAGCTGCTAATTAATATTAACTTGTAATTGTCTCTTTCTCTCTCCTCTCTTTCTTCTGCTTATTATAGGTTAAAAACAAAACAAGGAAATGAGGAATCCATTTTATCAATGTAGCTGTAAACTCCATTTAAGAAGACAGCATTCTGTACAAAGCATATATTCAGCTAAATTATTGTTGAGAGCTATACACTTACAACATTTACAGTCTGTCTGTATTTAGACTTTTTCTTTCCAGGTGAAAAATATTGAAATGTACATAAAAATAAAATACTGAAATTCAGTTTCAATATGCATTCTGTAGCTGGTGGTTTAAATAGCACGAGAAGACTGATTATTCAATGGAGTATTTCTTTTGCAAGTTGATATATATGCTGGAGACTTTGATGTTTGTTGCCCCACACTGCTGACCACAAAAGTTGAGCCCTACAGATCAGGTTTCTTATCTTTATATGCAACTTTTCAATCAACAAAGAAGTTACTAATTTTCAGTAATTTTCATAACTCCAGAGATCCGATGTCAAATTTAACTTAATGTCAAGAGGTCACTGTATGAGACTAAGGTTGTACCAATTTCCTAAAAATAGAAGTGAGATGCAGTGCATGTTGGAAATTTTGACCCTTGTCCTTCATTGCACCCACCTCTCAATATTTTTGACCTGGTAGGAGAAATTTGCTGGATGGGGGAAAAACGTTCCAAGCAGAAAAATAGCAGGGAGGGAAGAGATCAGCATCATTTATAGAGATGCCTCTTTAAAAGATTCCAAGCATCACCTGCCATTATGACAATAGTTTCATATTTCTGATTTGGTCATGAGCCACAAATTAAATCTATAGCATCACATCATACAGATTGTTTCATAGTGTACCTCAACTTAAGCATTTAAATCAAGAACAGGTGTGATGAAGATAGCTTCTGTTAACAATATACACAATCCTATCCACATATTCTAATTTTTTTTTCAGTGTATATGCTTTCTTTTCTACTTTCATGGAATTCCAATAAAATGGGACAGGTTGCGACCCAAAGTTTATGAGTCAACTTCCCAGAATTTAAGTATAGTCCAAAGTGTTTACTTTGTCCATCACAAACGCTATTGGCAAAATGTAGATTGGAATATTTTAATATACTTATAGGAGACCTATAGTACATCAGCAAGCATTCTATCTTTCCAGTTGATTTAATAATATTTTTCCCTAAATAAATTTATCAATAAACAAAAGCCTAAAGAAGAAAGGAGAACCCATGAATAAATATGTGTAAAAGGGTTTCTAAACTTGGTTCTGCAACTACTGATCATTTTCTCAATGACTCATATATGTTAGGATTATCTATGGGAGGATTAAAAAAAGTCAAATGATACTTTCTATCACATGCTCATGATTCGCACTGTTTGTTTACAGTTAAAGATCAACTATTAAAAATACATTAAATAAACACACATACAGATGCAATATATTGTATAGGACATAATCAATTGAGTTGATCATTCTAGGATTTAACATTCTGTGGGCAAATGTTCTCAACCTGTGACCTGTGGACTCCTGGAGGGTTGTGATGTCATCACAGACCACGAAGGCTTGAAGAAACATTATGATTTAAATCTTGAACTAAGTCTTGGGGGACCATGGCCAGGATCTGTGGCCACAAAAGGTATTTAAAGGAGGTCTGTGGTGAAGAAACAGTTGAGAACCACTGCCCTACTGAATTGACTATGACCTTAAAGTTTCTACAAATTAAAAAATATTAATGCTGTAGAAATAGAGAAAATAAAATAGATTTTATTCTGACCTCATCCATCCCATGTTCTCTTTTTGGGAAGTACAACCAGTAGCATGCCAGTCAAAGACCAATATAGCTCTTGGCCCTAGAAAAGTTGTGCTGTCTACAGCTATCATTCAGGTTCGCTTTTCTTTGATTTTAACCAGTACATGGAAAGGTTATTTGGGCAATTAATGATGGCTTGTGCCTTGGATCATTAAAGTGTTATATTGAATGGTTCTGTTTGAAGTGCTATGCAGCATGCAACCTCATTCCTCTACCACGTGATATGACATTTAATGATCTATCCACTAATGATAACTAAACAAGATTTGTTGCCTTGTGTCCACAATAAAAAAGGAGGGCTATTAAATATGGAAGGTCTGGCTTACTGCATGTAAAACTAATGGGGCTGTGTGGATTAGCATCTGAAAAAATGGGTGTATTATCAACAATTAAAGTGAAATTTGAGCACAAATTTTCACACAAAAAATGACAAGAATATGTTGGAAGGTTAGGATTCAGTGTTGCAAAAAATCAAGGGTCAAAATCGTTTGAAACTTTAATAGATACCTGTTTCTTTTTGTTTAGCTTTCAAACATATTTAATTGCAGTCACACAGTTCTCACCCACTTTATCTGGAGGGTAATGAGATTGGAAAGGTGGTTTTACCTTGATCCATTCTCATAAACCAAATATTTTCTATATCTATATCTATTGAATATATGTGTATATGTAGAATGTATGTAGAACATGTGTTTGTGTGTGTGTATGCACACATCATGTATATATCTACATATTACGTACATGTACACACATAGAGTGAGCTTTAGCTCCTCCAAAAGGTTGGCTTTTCTTTGAAGAAGTATTAATAATTTATAATTGTTAAAACTTTTAGAGAAATTATAAATAGGATATCTATAAGAGAAGTCAAAAAGTCAAGATAGCAGCAGCAGGCATTTAGTTGAAGCACTACCCTTCTTATATGAATTGCAACATATGAAAAGGGTAGGATTTTGATTACCTGTTCAAGTCCACCATCTTAATTTTTTGACTCCTCTGGATGTGTCTGATTATATAATATCTGAAAATTAAGTCTATTAACTGTTTTTAATTGATGTAATTACATTTAATTCAATTAACACAAACTCTTGTTGCCATTCCATCCCTTTCTTTATATTGACCTTGCATCTTTTCTGGAGTGCAATCTTTGGCATGCTGCTGTGAAGCCAAAGGTGACTCTCCTGCCTGAAAATGTAGCCTTTCTTTGCACATTATCAAGTTACGTCAATAAAATGATGTTTCTAACAAAAGTCATTCTAACCTTCATGGAGTCTTAAGTGTTTGCTGGCTTTCTTGTTTTCTTGTTTTTTCATTTTATCTCAAAAGTTTGTTTTCCCTCTTGTCCACATCACCCCAATATTGGTGGATTTCACAGCAAGCATTACAAATACTAACTATAACTGAAAGCCTTTTTTCAGATTTGAAAAAAAAAACTGCTTCAAAATAAGACCTTGGGCCGCAGTGATTTAGACAACATAGCGGATAAGCTACATTGTCTTATGCTCAGCTGGAATTCAACATTCAAAGCAGAGCAATAATTAATTTTCTGTATTTTTTTTAAAAGGTATGTTCATTTTGCAGAGGCTTGAACTTTCTTTTTTAAATACATTAGCCTCTTGTACTCTTGATTTATGGATTCATTTGCTAGCTGGAATAACTAGCCTGCAGTCTCAAAAGCAAAACTAGTTTGGTGCAATATTTGTTTGAGTTAAACGTGCTAGACTAAGGTCTGAGAGTATATCTTTGTTTGATTTTGGATTATATTTAAAATATCTTTGCCTTGTGTAAACTGGATGCTTTTCAATTTAAACATACAGAAATAGAAGCTTTGCATATTTAGAACTTTCATCATACTCTGATGTTATTCAACTCCACAGTTAAACTTAAGTATCTATGCATCTTTTTAAATTTGTAACATGGATATATTTTTTTCAAATCTGTAGCCTTTTAGGGGTGGTATGGCGATAATTTCCTCCTACAGCTTGATCCTAATGTTTTTTCTCTGAAAATAAATTGTTCTGCTCTCCAGTATGAACAGTGAGAACAATTAAGCAGTGGAACGGCTTCAGCTTGTTGGTGATTCATCACTGGAGGCTTTTAAGAAGAGACTGGACAGCCACTTGTTTGAAATTGTATAGTCTCCTGCTTGAGCAGGGGGTTGGACTAGATGACCTCCAAGGTCCCTTCCAACTCTATTATTCTGTATTCTATTCTGTATATTAACTCCTTCTCATTACTTTTGAGATTGCAACTTCCATCTCTTTCGGAACAGAGAAAGAGATGTTAGCATTGCTAGCATGATAGTTTTCTGGCATAGTTTAAACCAGGTTTATGGTTTTATAGTACTTGCAGCCAAGATTAGACATTAATGTTTAGATAGCCATATTTGTGAACAAAAGTGTTTTAAACAAATAGAAGTAGAAATATAATGCAATGTGTTGTCAATTTCATATTTTGGATGTGTTCTTTTTTTCTCATATTATTCTCTGTATTTATCTTTCTCAATCACATAGTTAAAGTTTTCCACTGGCTTCATACTATTGCCATGTATTATGTGTTAAATTTCTTAAACGTTTATTGTAAACCTGATGGATGACCTGGCTTCTGCTTCAGTATGGATATGTAGATTTGTGTTATTATCAGATGCCCATGGTGCCATTATAACCTAATATTCATCATTATAGTAAATGGAAAAAATAGGAGGTTATTTTTGGCCAGGAAACTGATATAGCTGGAGAAATATTGTGATAAGCAAGTAGGACTTTGAAAGAATTTTCAGTTCTGTTTGAACTAAAACCTAGACCTTAACCCTAATCCTAGGCTAAAGTTAATTGATTAAGCCTCTTCATTCATTGTACAATATGAAGGCAATTGAGCTGTAAACATTAACTTGTCTTTCCAAAATAAATAAAGCAATTATGTTTTACAGAAGGCTCACTACTTCTATTAAATTTTTATTTAAATGTTCCTAAAACATCTACAGCCACTCTATCTGACACAACTGGCAACAGTTACTGGATTTGTTGCACTCACACATCATAAACACATTCTGATTTCTGGTGTTGAATTCCATTTGAAGATTAAACAATTCTTTTAAGTCATTCACAGAATTAAAACTAGCTGCATAAAAATACTAGTATGACTGTTTAATTTCTACTTCCCTAAGAGACTATGTTTTTCCCATGTTTCAGTTTTCTGAAACTTGAAACCATTATTTGTTGAAGCAATAGATAAAATACATTTATTATGCTCAGAAGATTAACAGCTGTTGCAATCAAACGAAACCACAAAGAAGCAAGCATTATTTACAACACAAAAATATCTCTACTTAAAATATGGGTAGCCTAGGAGGAAAAAAAAAATATTTTCATGATCTCATAACATCCCTGGTATTAAGAAGTACGGCAAACGCTTAGACATCCATCATAGCATCAAGGGGGTCAAAGGGTCAAGATTGTAGTTGGTGAAATGAACTTGATTCTTTACTCTTTTGTAGGTGTGTGCCTTCTTGACATACTGTATATATAAAAGGGAAAAGTTGCTCAGACAACTGAGATGTTGATTTCTTGACTTTCCCTGCAGACATCACTAATGTCTTTTTGATAATATGTTATTGCAGTTGGTCACACAGTTAGCCAGATGTTTAAACTGGATTTGGCATTTTTATTCACCCATCAAGTCCTTCCAAATCTGGAATATTTGATGATGTTCAAGGTATTGTCACAGGATATAAGCTGTTCTATGTAAAGCTGACTTTTACAATTGACTGATAGTGAATTTGTCAATGCCAATGGTGTTCAGGTGGTGCTTCCAAGGAGCCTATTATTATTGGTACTACCATTGCTTTTTTTTGCAACAGTTGTTCTATTTCTATTTGCAGGTTGTGGTGTATATATTTTATCTTCTCCAGTTCTTTATCTTCTCTTCTGTTGTGTCCAGGTACTGCTAGGTCCACTACTAGCCTTTCTTGTCTTTCTTATTGACAATTCTGGGGTGTTATGTGGCAGATATTAGTGTTATTATGTTGGAGATAAGAGAAGCATTTGTGATTTTTTTGCTGGAATGATTTTGGTATTACCTATGTTGATTTGAGTGAATTGGGGAGGAAGAATATAACCTTTAGAAATATAATCTCTAGAAGAATATCTGGGCCAAACTGTGTATAGTCTGAGAGATGAGTATGTATCCAATTTCCAATTCCTAAAATAGGATTGAAAATAGTAAAAAGTATTCATAGGAAGAATATATGGGAAGAAAAAAAATGGGTGGCTTTCCCCAGTATGGTGTCCACTAGCTCTAAACGATCACAACTGCTATTTAGCACAGGGATCTGGCCTATGATAGCTGAAAATATATTTTCTTCCAACACACATGGAGATGCAAAATGGGAAAATACTAGAGTAATATAATATACAAAATATATTGCCATATTCTCAACAAAGAACAAAAACAAAATATGCAATGGTGCAATTCTTCTGGGATTAGGGACTGTAAGTCTCCAATCAATTCCAGTGTCATCTTTTATCAGAAAAATAGCTTAACAGCAACAGCCTAATAAAATACTCAGAAAGCATCAGAAACTCACAGAATAAAGCATCGAAATAGCTGTGCCTCTTATGGATCTCTGAATACTTCATGCTGAAAACAGACTATTGGGGAAAAAACTATTGCTGACTCTTTAAAGCAAGAGAGATCACTCTGTACCTCAAGGTCTTTGCAGGAAATTTAAACATTGCTATATAACAGTCTGTGCTCTGGTCAAGTCCTGCAAAATTCACAGAACCTTAGGAGTAGGACAAAAACGTTACATAAAAGAGCATCTCTGTCCTTTATTTGATGAGCTGTTTAATAATAGCCTTTTCCATTTATTTTTAAAATATGATGTTTTACAGTGAGATAAGAAGGCATTCTCTATGCTCTATCACTATGTTCTTATGGCCTTTCAATGTATAAAATACAAGTGGCAGGTTTTTTTTAGAACATTTTAGAACATCTAATCGAATCCAATCTAACATAACATAATGTAATATAATTTATATTATATTTATTACTGTGCTATGCTATACTATTAATATTACATTACATTATATGTTTATTTAAATTCATTTACGGCCCATTTCCAGTGGACTCTAGTGGCATACAACACTAAAACATATCCCATAAAAACAGCTAAGAACATTGAATCACACAGGCATCCCAGGCTAAAATAATTTAATTTTGCAAAAACAAGAATGCAAAATAGCGATTGAACAAATAATAAAGCCCCAGGCTTTGGGTTTTAGAGTTTAAAGTAATGCTTGTTAATTAAGCAGAGAAGCTGAATATACAATAGTATATCTAGTTTAATGAAAAGAAGGAGTAAGGATGACATGATTGCAGTATTCCAATATCTAAAAGACTGCCATAAAGAAAAGGGAGTCAACCTATTCTCCAAAGAACCTGAGGGCAGGAAATGAAGCAATGAATGGAAACTAATCAAGAAGCGAAGCAATCCAGAACTTAGAAGAAATTTCCTGGCAATGAGAACAATTAACCAGTGGAATGGGTTGCCTTCAGAAATCGAAGGTGCTCTTTCACAGGAGGTTTTTAATAAGAGATCGGACAACAGAAATGGTATAGAATCATCTGCTTGCGAGGTGGCTTGACTAGAAGGCCTCCAAGTTTCCTTACAACTCTGTCATTTTATTCTGTTCTGAATAATATTACAGTAAAGTATATTATATTTTGAAATAATATGAACTGAATATGATGGGTATTATATCCAATAAATTATGCATGAAATGGACTCTGCATTTTGCTTTCTTCCTTCTGTAAATACAGTGACTTGGCTTATCTCCTGTACATTAGTTAATAATAGGTCTTCATGGGAAGACACAGTTGTCAAAAGGAAGCCATGAAATGCTTCCAACAATGGCTATTTGTGAAATGTAGCTAGTTTTCATTAATATACGTATTGTATTCCTAGTATAAAATGTTCAGTTTAGATTTTTCCAGTGACCATAATATACAATAGAATGCCAGATAGTTGGTTTTTCTGATCAATGTTCAGTCACTAAGGCATATCCGACTCTTTGTGACCCCATGGACCATACCACACCATGTTCTCCTGTCTCCTTCTGCTTCCCATGAGTTTGTCCCAATTCATGTTCATGTTTCTAGCCATTGGTCTTGGGTTTTCACATTTCTACAATATCAGTAAATATTTAGTATGTATGTGGCTATATTTGTATCTTCCTCCCCCCCTCCATCTTTCGTTTTTTATGTTCCTATTTAACATGATATGTTCAATGTTTGTACACTACTGGTGATTAACTCAATGAATATCATGTAGTTTTTTTCCAAGATGTGATATCTAATTCATCTTTTGCTTTACATAAGAAACATGTTGAAATTTTATCAAGACTAAAGAAGACTGAAAATGTTTCAAATCACTTAAGGCAGACATTTAAAAAAAATCATCTCTCTCAATTTAATGAGAAAATTTAGAAACTGGCTGATGGAAACTGTTCAACTGTTCAACTGTTTATAATTCCAAAACCAGACTTTTGAAACAGAAAATTACACAGTAAGGCTGACACTATTGACAATACCTTGTGTTGTCTATATACAATACTCATAGTTAAGAAGTAAAGTTAGAATGTATAAAGAGTGCGTAACATATAATGAACCCTGATTAATTAAAATAATTTCAGAAGTGTTCTCAAAATTTTCATTTTTAAATGGTTGAAATCCTTCAAGATCCTGAAATAATATAAGCAATCTTGTCCCCAGAACTTAGGCAACCTGGACCATTATTTTCCAGATAGAGGTCCATGAGCACTATGTCGTCATCTACTGACATAAGTCCAATGTGTAATTATTTACTTATAGAAGGCATTGAAAGAACATAGCTCAATGGCATCAAAATGCTTTGCAAGCAGCTTTCAGGAGAAAGTCATTCTTCCTTGACAGATCTGCCAATCAAAATAAACAATGCAAGACCCAAAGGTTTGATTGTCTGATTCAGTAGCTGTTTTTGCCTAACATTCTAAACCATAAACTATAAGATAAAACTAAAATCAAAGCCACATTATGGCTTAGAATTTCATATGAAGCATGTCATAGTTATAGTGTTTGTTAATTTTGATAGTTATGAACATAGCCACTGTGACCTGTTAAACATGACTTAAGTGAAATGAGGACTCAGATTCTTGGGAGGTGGGGTTGCAATATACTGACTCTGTGAACTGCTTAGAGACTATTTAAATCACTACAAAGTGGTATATTATTATTCTAAGTGCCACTGCTATTACCATATATATATAGAGAGAGATTCTCTCCTTTTTGATAATGTGATCCCAGAAGTTTCTCTATGAGGAGATTCTAGACCTTATCAAGCAGGATACTTATTAATTAGCATTATTTATGATGCTTACATTTTTTCTGGAGAGGGATCATAATTCAATAATAATAAAACAATTAATATGGACAAATGTTTTGGAGTGATGTGATAGCAAAAACAAATGCAAATATTTAGTGCTCTTCTAATGTCCAACTAGATTTGTTTACTTATACATTATAGGCAGAACATAACACAACAATGCAAATTTATGATAATAAATTGAGGAGTACAGCATCTACAATATCCACTTATGTTGGGAATATTTACATATTATATTTCCAACAAACCTGGAAAGGGTCCAGATTAGAAAAGGAGGCATGCATTAATATTAGAAATAGCAAAGGACTGATAAGGAACCAAATCAAAATATTTTTTTAATAAACTAAATGCATTTAATTAGTTAATTATGGGACATGATAGTGCTTTGATCATGATAGACCAAGTTGTGATGATATCCAAATTAATGGACAGGAACAAAATGACCCTCTTTTTCTGATTATCCATTTGATATCTAAAACATATAATGCAAATCTGTATAGGACTGAGGTTTGGGACTGGGATACATAACCTTATTTCCTCTTGAATAGTTAAGTATAACAAGCAAAAATATTTGCTCAACAATAGAATGTGTATTCTTAGCTCGTAGTTATCTGAAGAAAAGGGTAAGGTTGAGATGGAGAGATCTGTATTTGAAAGAAAAATATTTTTGTCTGTTCTAGGAAATCAATCAATCAAAGTATTAAATAAATATTTTCATAGCTCTAGGAATAAAATTCTGATGAACACCTACTAAAAAAAGGGCAATGTGTAAATATGTTGCAGGAAAATGGGAGGATACGCTAGTTTCTCATATTGAACCAAATTACGGTTTTCGTAACCATTTTTGTTAACTAACCCACAATTGCACACCAAATATAAATCGAATAAGCAACAATATCACTTGGCATAACATGTGAATCCAGCCTTAATTTCAGAGAGAATATTGAAATATTCAGAGAACAATTTAATACAGAAACAAGAAATAGTCACCTAATAAAATTTCATCATTAAGATGCAGTAGATATTAGTTATATCATATTCTTGTGTGTGTGATGTCACTAGAAAATGACATAGATATATTTCCTTTTCTCTAGATATTCCTTCAGCTTTACCCCCACTTATCTATATCCTTTATTTTATCCCACTGCTGACTTATTTTTTCATATACTTTTAAATGCTTGCCAATGAGATGATGTTAGTAATGGAAAAGAAATTCTTCTCTCCTAACAAATTGGTATAGCTATAAACCAGACGACAAAAGCATTGGACATTAATATATTCCACACTCATACAGCTTATTTCACGACTGCAGCAGTATGAAAGAATGTGACACCTTTTCTTTCTTCACAGTTCAATCAATAAAGATAAGAAGTGAAAAACAATGACAGAATCATAGAGTACAAGGCCTGGAAGGGATTTTGAGATAATCAGCCTAACCTCTGCCTTTTGTAGGAATCTAGAACCAACGCATCCCTAAAAGAGTGCTGCTGAATTCTATTGCCAAATTGTTAAGATAGCTGCAAGCCTTCTATTGAGGAGTAGCTATACAATCTACAGCAAATATAAGCAAATATATTGTAGATGGACCTTTTCCAGAACCTTTTATTAATAACCTGGCGTCATTTCTACTGACAAGAAGATTTCATGCCTTATTTACAGAAACTTTGTGTTTGTGGATAGAGAGAAACTCTTGTTCATGTCTCCTATGGTGTACTCTTGATGATACCTCAATATATAATTTAATCTCCCCAATAATGTGCAAATATGATAGTCACACAAATAAATGTTTTGTTTATTATTTTTAAGGGATGCTAACCCACACTCACACAACAGGTGGCCAGATTTTTTCACCAAGTTATAGAATAGTGCAAAACTTTTAATTAAATTTGTCATTATAATTTCTCTTTTTTTACTTAAAGGCTGATTAAAGACAGTAATAAGGAAATTTGATTTAGCAGAGTATTTCATTGTTGAAGAACTTTTATCATTAGAATTTCTTTTTCCTGATGTCCATCTAGAGACAGAATTTATTAGTAGTGCTTATATTCTGAGTATTTCCAACTTATTAACTCTTCAACAGAACTTTAAAGTAAATCAAGATATATCTCAATCTCACCAAAGGAAAATCCTACCCGTGTATAAATTAATTAAGCTTCTTTGCACCCATTCTTTGCCTTTGAAAAACGAACTCCACTGCCATTAACTGTAGCCAACAAAAGCAGCTATTCTGGTAGAAAATACAGAGCCAATTGTCACTTATTCTACAAACTATAACTTAGTACATTAGGAAAAAAAACGTATGTCAGAGATCAGACTGCTGGAACCAGGTAGCCTGGCAAAGATGACATGGATTATTTATTACCTTGGTCCAAATATCCAAGTGAGTCCAAATGAGTTAAGTGAGACTCAATAACTTTTTAAAATAGTTATTAATTATAACAGTAAAAAACATAACATAAATCAACAACAGTCTTTCCTAATATTTTCCATACAAATAGAAACTAAGTCTCACAATAGTCCTGCTGGTTAGAGATTTTGGAAGTTATATCTGGCAACAGTTCACATTGGACAATGATCATCCAAGACATGGATTTAGAGGAAAATGTTCGACACATTTGCTGGCACCAATTTGAATTTTGTTTGTTGATTGTGTCCTGCAACAGACTACAGTTCTTTCTTTTTGAATTTTCTGTAAGCACACCTTTTCATTAAATTTATTCTCTGGTGATACCAAAAAAGCATAATTATTACTTGCTTTCTAGTTGCTTTTGTGGATAGATCAGTTCAGTTTCTAGCTTTACATAACATGGTTTGTTGTTTTCCCCTAATAAAACCAGGATTTATTTATACATTTGTTATATCCAAGTTCATAATCACCTTGAACTAAAGCCTAAAGCTCCCATATGAGTACAAATGCCAATTTAAGCTGCATTGCTCACAAAAAAGTAAAACAGTACAGAATTTATTGGTGATGTGTTTAGCAATTAATAAACGGAACTCCACAGCTGACAATACATATTCATTTCAACAGCTTATTTAATAATCTACTACAGTGAAATAGCCAGTTCTGTCTCAGTGCCATCTGGTGACATTTTTTTTACACTAACAAGGAACAGAGAAAATGTATGCTTTTGTTGTCCCTCATTCCCTTTTCCGCTGATCCTTTCATTTAGCCCGTAAGTGCTAAAATATCCTACACAACAGTCCAAGAGGTTTAATTTTAAAGATTGCATATATGCTTTCAAATTGACTACCTTTCTTTATGAAGAGAGATAGAAATTGCATGATTGGATAAGCAAGTTCTATATCCATGAAGGACCACTGAATGGTTATACTTTGCTGACTGATTGAGTTATCTGTGGACAATTTGACACATACCATGTAGAAAACACAGTAACTACTCATTCATGATTTTTCTGAGTGTTTCTATTTTTCAGAATTCATCCACAGAAAAACCCCTTTTGTTTCCCATTGTAAAACACAGTGTGTCAGCCATGGTGTTCTTTCCTACTCTGATCCTAAATTTCTAGATGGACAACTGCAGGCAAATCCCAAAATGAGGAACTTGCTAAATTTTTGATATTTTCTTGGTAAATCTAATGAAGATAGTAATTTGTTTAGTGTAGGTTTAATAAAAATCTCCATTTTTAATAGGCTTTGATCAAACTACAGATAAATATAGTGCCCATTAGGGAAAGTATTGCTAGCTTTTCATAGATGCAGTCTTCATCATTATTGTTGTTCTTAGCTTTTCTTTTTGACCTGCAAATTGTCTTTACAAAGCATACTACAATTCATTCCACACTGTATTATTTGTGTAACACACTGTAACTATTACAGTTAACCAGCCACAATTTGTTCTTTAATGAAATATGATAAATTTAATAAGGAAGTATGATATCTGTTTTGATACTGGAATGAAGAAGTAACTAATAATGTCTTTTAGCTGAAAGATACTATACTGAGAGATCTATCTATCTATCTATCTATCTATCTATCTATCTATCTATCTATCTATCTATCTATCTATCATCTATCTATCTATCGTCTTCCTTCCTTCACCACAAAATGGTGATTCTGTCAAATTGGTGTTGTTCAAATGATGCTCAGATGTTTTGGGAGTGCATCCAAGGGACCTATTACCAATAGTACTATTTTTGTTTTCTTTTGCAATAGTTATTCTATTTGCTGGTCTTTGTGTTTTATGATTTTCTCCAGTACTTTCTTTTCTATTCTGCTGTCTCCAGGTACCATCACACCCACTATCCAGACATTTTTGTCTTTCTTATCAATAATTGTTAAGTCTGGCGTGTTATCTGATAGGTGCTCATCTGTTTGAATTCTAAAGTCCCAGAGCACTTTATAGCCTTTTCATTTTCTATTACTTTGTCTATTTTGTGGTTCCACTAGTTCTTGCTTGCAGGCAAATGGTATTTCTTGCAGATATTCCAATGCACCATAGTTATTATGTTGTCATGCAGTTGTATTAAACTTGTCTGCAGAGAAGTTTGTTATCTGTAGCTGTCTTTTCAGTTTGACTTTGTATGCATTTGCTTTTAAGGCTTGGTCTTGTGCAGCTAGAATTAGCCCTCTATCTGTTTCTTCAACCATCGCTAGATCTTATTATCTGCTTTGCTCTTAATTTTTTTGGGGGTGGGAAGGGGTGTATTGGCTATATCATACTTTGCCTTGCCTTGCCATGTTTTTTTTTTTGTATTCTTCATTTGATCTTTGGTTTCTCCAGTATTCAGTGAGTCTTTATGGTATACTAACCTTGGTACATCTTCAGATTCTCTTCCAATGCCCTTTTCTTCTTCTTCAGCTGTCTGGTGTATTGCATTCAATGTCTACCTATTTTCTGAAACTTTATGAGAGGCTTGATGATCTGAAGAGTTTAGGAAATTCTGATTTACATAATTGTAGTATTTGAGCCACTTCCACTATCAGAAAAAAATTGTGCCAAAGCTACTAGAACCCCATATTCAACAAATGTTGTGAAGCAATGAAAGCGGATATAACAGGACAATGGTAGCTGTTCACATGTGCAGCAAATCTCAGGTGTGGTTAATGATTTTATTTCTCCTTGGCTTTTGAATTATTTTCATTTGCACCGCTTTAGAATATAAGAGAAAGGTTCAAACAGAAAACTTTATTTTTTAAAAAAATGACTTCTATAGAAGTTCAGTTGTTATGCACTGTATTAAAATTTGGCCAGCTAAAAGAATTTTAATCATTCTTTTAGTTATGTGGACAAAGGACCAATATTTTTGAAGATAATGTACCTAGGTTATTAGTCCAAGATGATAATGCTACTGTTTTTTTCTACCTGGTGTCTTCCAGACGTACTGGGAATACAAGTCCAAGATTTTTAGCTGATTAGTAAGAGGAAAGGAAGCAAAATGAAACAAAATAAACAGTCTGGTGCAGTGTTAAAATTTTGAATGAGGCCTGAGGAAATGCCAGTTCAAATCTACTTTCATAAACTGAAGATGATATTATGCCCAATAATTTCTGTTTATACAATTTTGATCATAGAATTGCTGTTGTGAAGTGAAAAAGTGTTATGTATGCCTCCTAGAATTCTTAAATTAAATATGGGCTATAAATCTAATGAATTGTGATCAATCAGTCAATCAATCTAAAGCAGTTGCAGCATTAAGTATGCTATTACTCCAACATGGAAGAATATATGACTTATGACAGAAAAAGAAGTGATAGCTGCTTGAAAGATTGTAAAGTTATAATACTGTTTGGTAGTAGAATTTCTTACCACTTCTTTAGCTTGAGGAAAAAGAAACTGTTTTTGAACATTTTTTCAAAGAAGAGAATTTCAGTGGGTAAATTGAAATGTTGGGCATTTCTTTACTTATGGGGTGGCCAATTAGTTGTGTGAATATCTCAGCTTCCTTTGTTCAATCACCTCTTTGGTGATCTTCCTGTATTTCAGTTAGATCACAAAGGAAGACAAGGGATCTGATTTAATGCAGTCATGTTACTTGTAGAGATAATTTCTACCTTTGTGATATTATTGGAAAGTTTTTGTTTTGGAAAGCTTCTTTGTAGATTGGTGTGTGTGTGTATGTGTGTGTGTGTGTGTGTGTGTACACATGTGAGAAAGGGGGGGAGGGGAAGGAAGAGGGAAGGAGGGAGAGAGAGAATGTAACTAAGACATTAATTTCACTCCATAAGAACAGTACTACTAATAGTATTATATTTTCTGTAATCTTCTGGTGCAATGAATGTTCCCAAAATGGGGTCATCTTCAGTGAGTGTTCTGTACAAAATTAGATGATCAATGATTGCAAGCAAATGTATCATCATGAATATAAAAAGCAATGCAAAAGCAGAGATTAATCCATCAAATAGAAGCTTCTCTTTCTATCTGAAATGTATATTATTGTGGAATTTGAATTTTTTTGATTGCATTGGTTTCACTACTTAAAAGAGAATGCTGATTTTTTTAATTGCCTAATAGATATATGCATATATGTATGTGTGTGTGTGTGTGTTTGTGTGTATGTGTGGTTTTGCTTTTTCCTCCCTCCACCCTTCATGACATTGTTATTTATTTAGTTGATGTGATGGAACATTGATAACTTGGGCCCAACTCTTATTCTTTATTAGGTTGTGTTGAATTACAATGTTTGAACCTCACAGCAAGTGCAAGCAAAACTGACGAGATTACATTTTTTTTATAAGATTAGAAGCTACTCATGTAAGTTAATATTAAAATTGACTCTGAATATAATCAAGGATTTGTCCAGCTATCTTTAATTGATCTGCTATGGAAAGCTAAAGCAAATGTAGATTGCATGATAGTACAAATCAAAGGAGTGATGTAAAATGAAGCAATAAAACAAAATGACATTTGTGCCTATCTTAGACCCAAGTATTAAAGTCCGTTTACCTGGAGAGAAGAGATAGCTTGGTATTACTGAGCATTAACACAAAACCAGTTAGTTTACATCCCAGGGTTCTGAAGGAACTGGCAGATGTGATCTTGGAACCACTGAAAAAAATCTTTCAGACCTCTCTTAGCACTAGAAAATAATTGATGTGGTTCCCATCTTCAAAAACAGGGAGAATAGTAGAAACTACAGATCAATCAGCTTCACATCAATATCACGGAAAATCCTGTAAAAGATAATCAAGGAGCAGGTTTGTGAGCACTGGGAAATGAACAAGATTATTACTAGAAGCCAGCACAGTTTGTTAAAAACAGGTCATACCAAACAAACTTTATTATCTTCTTTGATAAAATTACTAAATTAGTAAATCAAGGAAATGCTGTGGATATAGTATACTTATACTTCAGTAAGGCATTTGGCATACAATGCCTTTGTAAGGCATACAAAGTAGAATACAGCATACTTTTTAGTAAGATAGAACAATGTACCTCTGAATTCCTGAACAGTCACGCACACAAAGCAGATGGTACTCGCTTTGTTGATGCAGCTACATCTCAGCTTTATTTTGGAGAATTAGGATTAATAGCAGCAAGAAAGGGAAATCCATGAAAAGTCAGTGCTGAGGGCTAACGCCTCTCAGCGCTTTAAATATCCTGTCCCATAATCTAGTCCTGGGTTATCCACCTATTCCATTAAGCCGGTCCGTCAAGAATTACTGGTAGGGCTTTTAATTGATTTTAAATGGTTTTAGCTTTTTAACAGTCCTTTGACTGTTTTATCTTCCAGCCACCTATTTAATCTTTTTAACTTCATTTTAAATATTGTATTTATGATTGTATTTTTATTCGGCTGTAAACTGCCCCGAGTCCGTTGGGAGAGCGGAGCGGTATATAAAATTGATAAATAAATAAATACCACATCTGCATGGAATAGTTAATTACTACGCCCGTCTAACATCTGCCCACCATCCTGCTGCTTCTATCCTGCTCCCTTATTCTATCCTTCAGTATCCTACATTATCGTATGCACACTCTTCTATCCTATCCCTCAATCCTACACCTTTGTGCTCCCCTGTGCCTTCCTCCTCCACATCTTCCAAATCCAGCAAATCTTGCAACCATCATCATTCACAACCCCCCTACAGTCCATTCGCCTTCCCCAGGAAGATCTACCATTTCCCAGCAGCCATTTATCAGCAGCCTGCTGTTGTGATGTGTCTGTAACTGCCCCACCACTGCTCAGCAGCCTTGCTAATGAGGCATCGCATTGTATTGAGGATGTCACCAGGTATGTGAAGTCCCGATCAGCATCAGCCTGCTGGTGACACCCCCTCACGTAACCCTCTGATGTGTCAGGCTCTGGAATGGGTCGAATAGCCCGACATCAGAGCTCCTATAGCACAGGGAAACTAGAAAATAATTGAAGTGAGCAGCTACCAAAAAAGTAAATACAGGCCAAGTTGCATTAAAGAGAATTAAATATCAAGATCATAAGAAGTTACAATACCACTCTATATTGCAATGATGTTGCCATAATTGGAATTCTGCATTCAGTTATGGTCACCATTATACAAGAAAAAAAATTGCTGAAGCCCTAGAAAGAAAAGAGCAACAGAGATGCTGCTTGGAAACTAAACTGTGCAATGAATGGTGAAGGGAACTAGATACGTTTAGCCTAATTATTATTATTATTATTTATTGAATTTCTATACTGCCCCCTCTCCCAAAAAGGGACTCGGGGCGGTGCACAGCCAACTAAAAACAAACAATATATACAATTAAAAACAGATTAAACAATTACATCAAGGCCGAAATGCAATTTAAAATGTAAAACTAATACAAATTTAAAATTTAGAAATTTTTTAAAATTTAATAACCTAGTTATTAAAACCCCAAAAAACATCTTCTAATGAAGAGAAGGCTCCTGAGAAATATGATCGCTATGTTCCAATAATTGAAGGGCTGTCACAGGGAAGACGGAATCAATTTCTTCTCTAAAGCATTTAAGGATAGGATAAGAAGCAATGGGTGGAAGATTGTCAGAGGGAAATGAAACTTGGAACTAAGGAAAAACTTCCTGACAATGAGAAAAATTAATCAATGGAACAGCTTACCTCCCAGAGTCATGGGTGCTCTATCACTGGAGATTTTCAAGAAAACATTGGACAACCATTTGCCTGGGATATAATAAGAATTTCTGTCTTGGACAGGAGACTGAACTGGAAGACCTTCAAGACCCCTTCCAGTGCTATGATTCTAAGTAATCTATCTCATGCTTATAGAGAGATGAGTTAATTAACCTGCTGCCATAAAACTAAGGAATAAAATTGTAGGGCAACATTGGGAATGGAATCCTTTATGGAAGAGGAATTTTGTCCATCTATTGAATTCCATTACCTATATACCAAATCTAGCCCTCAATTTGGTTTCCCAAAAGATAGTTTTCCAATGATTCCATGGAGATCATCAAAGGGGAAGAATCCACTACCTTTCCTAGTACTTTATTTCATTTTCAAGGTACTCCAGAAAATTTCTCCTTGTTCAACCACATCCAACCAACATTAATCCAGCTTTCTTGCTCTGTATTTTGGTGCTAACAAAGGAAATAGGTAACACTGAAGGACATTTTGAAAGAAAAGTAACAAAATTACAATTAAATAGCTTCTCCTGTACCTGAGAAATCAGTCTGCTACATTCTAGTATGTTATAAGGTCCATTTCATGTATGAAATGTATTTCTTTTGCCAATTAGGTTTGCTGTAATATAGGAAATGCAGGCAAATCTAACAAAAGAAGTAAGCTCTAGGTTAAATACTACATATATTAGGATAAATAGGAAAAAGAACATATAAAGCATTAACATAAAATGTATAAGAAACAACTGTAGTTAAATAATTTTATTTTCTAGTGCATCTTGATAATACTATTTTGCTATAGGGGCTGGCCTGTGTCCTGCCCAAGTGTTGCAATCTCTGAACATACAACATGAGAATTCCTTAGAAATAATCAAACACAAAAACTGAGAGGAAAGCAGGTGAAAAAATTTGATCAGAGAAATCTATAATAAGGACAATAGGTGAATCAAAAAAGTCAAGATGGCATCTGCAATTGTGGAACAAAAAAACGGTGTCATTTTTGGGCATGACATATTAAAAAGTGTGGCTATGATTGGGTGGTAACGTGTGCCTTTTTTCTTTTTTTCTTTTGGATAACTTCCTTGGTTGAACCAGGATGTTCAAATTTCCTTCTGAGGCTGAATTCTATTTCCACAGTCAAGGGGCAATCTATGTAACCCTCTTAAGGTAGGGTCATAACACTCCCCCTGAAACTTTCTTGGAGTTTCTAAAAAAAACTTTACCTTGTGATAGCAGCTCCTATTCTATCTGGTTATCAGAATTCCTGTGAATTTATCTTTTAATTTTGTTGGTAACACTTCTGGATGACATAGAGAACCTCCGTTATATTCTATTACATTATTTTCCATCATTTAAGCCTCCTTGGCTGCTCTTACTTGGAAAAGTTCAATGGGATGAGTTCCTTCTAAAAGTCTTCTCTTAAGATTTATTTGCAGTGTAGTTATAACATCAAATATGGACATTCACATACATTTCCTGGCTGTTTGTAACTAAGGATCCAGAGCACCATATTTCATTCATGAGTGTTTTTTAAGTCCTTTTTTCTTTTAAAATGAATGTCAAAACTAAATTTTCTGTCATTTAATGGAAGGATAGAAGTGGTCTCTGCCCACCCCCAAATTCTAGTTCTAGTTGTGTTTTCAATAAGGTATATTTAAATCCTATCTATTTAAACCCAAATGTTTTCAATTTACTCCAAGTTCTTGATGCAGCAGTAATCACATTCATTCCAACTAGTGATTATCAAAATATTGTGGATATCCAGCTATCACTTAGATTAATGTGCTTCTACCATAATTTGTCTGTTACTTATTGTCATTATCATCACATCTGACTATGAACTTCATTGCCATTTTTGCTTTAAATGGCACCCATTCATCTTCTTTGTGCAAATTTGTACTTCTCCATTGTTCTCTGAGAAGCAACAACACCAAAATTGCCATTTTGAATTTTCGTATCAATGCCAGATGTCATTCACTTTTGTTTTATTATTGAAAGGGTGCAATGAACAGCCCTTTAAGACAAACCAAGCTATAATTATTGGTTTGTTTGGAATTGTCACTCAGATTAATCTCTCTTTCTCCTCCCCAATCTCTTTGCTCTATTACTGCTTCTGGAAAGATTCCATTCACAGTCAGAATGAAACTTCATCCTGAGAGCGTAACAGAAAGAAAAATGTGTAAAGATTTAAATAATAAGAAATAGGGGATTAAGAATGCTTCAGGCAAAGAATTCCTAGCCCCACCAGTTGGAAGAAAAAAACACACATACGCAAAATAGTAAGAAAACAGACAAGACTTCAAATATAAGATATTATATCTGGCCCATTCGGTGAATAATACAGGTCAATTGTATAATGAATCTTCATTGGAAAAATTAAGCAGAGATCTATAATTGATTTTTTTCTGCACTCTGAAATCCAATCCTTGGACGAGGAACATGAACATGAAAGTGAATGGAGAAACTTTAACTATCTTATGTCTTTATGTACAGAGTAGCCATACTTGAGAGCTAATATAGTGAAATACTTAAGGTATTGGATTAGAACCAATAATTACCGAGGCTTACTATGTGATTTTGGGCCAATCACTTTTTCTCCAATTATCTGATATTTTTTTCTGGGATGTTAATAAAAGAGAGAACGATGTGCATATCACTTTGAACTTCCAGAGAAACAATGGGATAAATGATTAACTAAAATGATAATAAACAGTATTGTGTTTAGTTTCATTTTGCATATCTCATAATGACATTATAGATCAGAAAACAACAACAAAAGTATTAGTTGATTAGGAAAATTTGATTTTCTTAGAAAAATATTGAGTGAAGGTAAGAAAATGACAAATATTTGTTTTTATGTGTGTGGGGTATTCAACTAAAACGATTAGCTAGGATTCTTAAACTACACAAAAGGAAGCCCTTCTCTACAGAGCATAGAATTAAACTGTGGAATTAATTGACATGTTATTGGGCCTAATTTAGAGTGGATCTGAGATTATTTATTACTTTGTTGCTTTATGTTCATAAGCAAAAGCTAGGCAATGAGTAAATAGCCTGTACTCAGTATGGGTGGGGAAACTATGATCACATATATTGCTGAGATATAGCTCAAAATTTTTCATTGCTTAATGTCAGGTGATGGTGCTTGGATTTAGATTTGGAGAAACTTGTGATCAGCAAAAGATGGTCTATCATAGATTACTATGTTTAAAAAATAACAACAAACACTTGTGACAAATCTGCAAATGAAATCTTTTGTATTCTATTATTCTAGAAATATGTGTTCTAGTTCCCATCATTTCTACATTTCTATTTTCATTTATTGACCACAATTCTCTCTCACATTCTCCTTCTTCATCCTAGCAAACACTGTCCTACTATTACACAGTGTTTCCTTTTATTCCTTCATCAGCAATCATTTTGCTAATCTGCACTGTTCTTGCCTTATCTCTATTAGAAACAATAAAATGGTCTATGTAATAAGAAAGTAAATATTCTCTTGTGCAAAACTGTTGCTGTTCATGCATTAAATGTTAAGCCTGCAGGTTTTAACTTGAATGATTGTTTGAACCAATTAATTAATCTCCATTTACGATCAGTTTGTTGTAACTGAATGAATATATTTGCAGCAAATTCTTAATTCTAGCATCTATTTATTTACATATAAACTCACAGGTTGACATATATATGTAAATGGAAAACTCAGATTCATCCCATTTACAGAGATGCACTTAAGTGAAACATTGACCATGTAGGCATAGCATAGTAAATTTGTCCAGTCAGATAGTTTCTCCTTTTTTGTTCCTTTACTATTTATTCAGTTTTGTTACTAAAATGTTCTCCCTTTCTTAAATTTTGATTTGCTACAAATTCTTATAAAAGTTACATAATTTGTTTCAGCCTTTGAGGTCTCCCGTTTTTCCTTTTTTTTTTCTTTTTGCATTATGGTGATAATATTAAAAGCACTTGTTTTGATTCTTTTATGCACAAATATATCATTCCTTTTGTGGGTTCTACTGAGTGGTCATACACTACAGTACATTACTACAATATAATAAATGAAAATCATGGAAACCTTGAGCTAGAACAGCCTTTGTAGACATATACTAAATCAGGGGTTCCCAGCTCTCAAGCAGTGACTACTGGGCTATAGCCTATTTGGAACTGGGCTGCATGAGTGTGGGCCAGCATGCACACATGCACACATGCACACTATTCCACTCACGCAAGCATTGAGCTGGCCCGCATAAACACATGCAGCTCCATTTGCACAAGCATTGGGCTGGCAGGCACATGCGCACCAGCTCACTGCTCATTCCAGTGGAGCTGCACAGGTGTGCGTGTGCGTACCAGCCTGACACTTCTGCAGTCCAGTTCCCCTCTTACTACCATACCCGGCAGGTTGCCAGGCCTCAAAGATTGGAGACTGTTGAACTAAATCCAGAAAATACAGCCCCAGTTCTTCTCCATCAGCGGGCAACTTTTTAGATTTTTTCCCTGAGGCTTTCTATGTGCAATGTAGTTATAATACACCACAGTCACACACTAAACAATATAGTACATTAAATTATATATATATATTAAATTAAATTACAACACAACATGTGTTTCCTAATGCTTACACAAAATCAGGAACTTTGTTGGAGTCCGTGAGAAATTAAAATGGGGACATCCATCCATCTATCTATCTATCTATCTATCTATCTATCTATCTATCTATCTATCTATCTATCTATCTATCTATCTATCTATCTATCTATCCATCTGACCATCCATCCATCCATTCACATACCTACCTAGCTACCCATCTGTCATATTTGGCTTCCTTCCTTTGAATTAAATTCCAAGTCAATCATAAAAAAATCTTCCCTTTAAATACTGCCAGTAGTAGTGTTTTTTTTCTTTTATCAACCAAGGGTCTGTCTTTCCCGTGAAAGATTTTTACTCTTGTACTCAAAAAATAGTAACAAAAAAACAGGATACTAGTATCACTAAGTATCTTTGCTCAGAAATCTGGAGAAAATTTTCAAAAGACATTCAGTGCAAGATCTACCATATATAATTATATTATAATGCAATCCAAGAAGTTATAGTATATATAATTTATCTTTGATAAGAATGAAAGGTTTTAGGGTCAATAAAGAGCACTTGAGCTTATTATTAGTCATGTATCCTAAATTAAATTTCAGCATATCTTCAACCTTCTTCTGAGAGGCAGGAAATAAATGTTGCAATAAATAAAATAATAATAAATTTTTCCTTCTCTGCCGATAAGCTTATTAATCTTGTTAACAAAATAAATAGTAAGAAAGGTTTAAAAATTAAATTATGTTTGTGGAAATGTGATTAAAACTTTTGAAACTAATGAACCATGCACTGTTTAAAACATCTTAATCTCTTTGCTTCATACTTTGCTTCATCATGCCTCTCCAAAATGTTGCAGTCTTTTTGCTGGAGTATCTTATCACATTGCTACTTTCTGAGATGATGGTGATGGTTACATTAAACCAACTATTGTATTTCTCAAGTACAGATAGTCCTTGATTTGACAACAATTGACCCCAAAATTTCTGTTGCTAAATGAGATATTTGTTTAGTGAATTTTGTCCTATTTTATGATGTTTCTTGTCACAATTGTTAAGTGAATCACTGCAGTTGTTAAATTAGTAATTCGATTGTTAAGTGAATGTGGCTTACCCATTGACCTGGGACCCTGCAACCATCATAAATATGAGTCAGTTGCTAAGTGTCTCAATTTTTATTCTGTGACCATGGGGATGCTGCAGTGACTATAAGTGTAAAAAATGTCATAACTCATTTTTTTCAGTGTCATTGTAACTTCAAATGGTCACTAACCAGTTGTAAGTTGACGACTATCAGTATAATCACTAATTGGTTGAAGGGAGTCTCTTTGATTATGAGGTGTAATTGGTACTATGAACTTATTACACTACAGACAGTATAAACTATTAACATGGTATATTTTCTCTTTTCACTTGTAGATCTGTCCCATCTTTGTCTTTGAACATTAATCTTTGGACTTACCTCAATAATTACTTTTGTCATGAAAATATGGCAGAAATAAAGGCATGGGTGGTCGTTAAAACAAGACCCTTCCTAATAAATGCAATAGATTCTGATCTTAGTTGTTGATATGATTCTTCATTTGATTAATTTCAGAAAGTTATATTTCTGTAGTTGGACTGAAAAGAATGTCTGTGGGGAAACTGGTGATACATGTCAGTGTGTATCTGATTGACAAGTCACCATCCAGCTAAATATATGCAATTCATAATCATAGATAATAAAGGTGCTTATACAGGCTAAAGTTTAATCCTGCCATCACTATATATTTACCCTGTCTATCTTTCCTAAATGTTGATTTAAGTAATTTAATTTTTGGATTTTTTTAAAAAAATTGATTTGACTGAATTGGTTTCTAACTGAAATTATGATTCGATGCTTTAGACACTGTGCACATGCATATGTATGTTGGTTGTTGGCAGATCTATAGAGTAAGGTGATGGGTATTAATACAGTACATTCAATGCTGCTTTCAGTTATGCCTTGCCAAAGCTCACGAATACATTTGTAAGAAAAAAATTTGTGTGCTATGTGGATGGTCATACATAAAGTCTACATGTCATTGTAGATCTATACCTGAATGTTTCATGCACTCATGCAGTATGAATTGTTGTTGTATGTATTTCTAATTAGAGATATCTCTGAGTATCAAAAGAAAATGCCTCTGATCATGTGATCAAAGCTGCCATCTGACTTTTCCTAATCCTGTGAATGCCCCAACTTTTATTCTACAAACTGTTAGGTTGTTGGTTCCACTGTATAACATGTATTCACTAAACTGTCAAACAAAAGAAATAAGTTTACATGAGAAGGTATATCCCTTTTACCCTAAGTTGCTAAGAAAAAGGAGGACTTAATTTTAAATTGAACAAAGAAATAAAGAAATAAAGTCAAGTGGAGATAAAAGAATGAGATCATTAGGTCAAGTTCTTCAATCAGCTAAGGTATTTTTCAGATTCACGTTTACACAGTGACAAAAAGTATATCATAACTCTTCAATCATACTGCAAAATCTTCAAAACCTCTTGATCACTAAAAACTTGAAATAATTTTGCATTACTGATGTGGTTACCCTGTAACATTTCACCTTACATATGGTTTAAAACAAAATGTATAAGAAAAATTTTCCTGCTATATTTTTATAATGTCCAGACTTCTAAAGTCTAGACATTCTTAATCAATATTATTTAAAACAGAGACCTCCAACCTTGGCAACTTTAAGACTTGTGGACTTCAACTCCCAGAATTCTCCAGTCAGCATACCAAGATTGGGGGATTCCTGGTCTAAAATATATCACATAATTGATCTATTTCTCTGAATAACACCTGTTCAGTTGATTTGAACCTCCAGTAAATTTGTTATGCAGAGCTTTAATGTGATGCTATATTTTGCCTTTTTTGGCTTTGTTTTGGAGGCTTCCTCCTTCAAGGCGAAAAGAAGGGGGAAAATGACACAAAGTACCTTCCTGAATAAATCAGTTTGTCTCTGCCTCAGAAAGAAGAATCATGCTGTCTCCGCCAAGAAAAAAAGTGCCCTATCAGATCCAAGTCACTTTGCACAAATCAACATTGATTGTCCATGACATCTGGGTAATGTTTTGATTTTATTTAACAGATTTAATTTAATTGTGGTTTTATTTAACTGAGGTTATTCACAGACTTCAATTTTAAATATTAGGCTCACCTAAACTTTAAAATATAACAGACATCTCTCTAGAGAATGACCTTGAACAAAGAATGTGACAGTTACAAAACATGTTTTAAGTCCTGGAAATGGTGAAAATATTAAAAATAATCATAAACTGACTCTGCTTTAATTATCTGAGCTGTAAAAGAAAGGAAAGGGAAAGCATGCGAGGCTTTCAAGATTATGTTACTCTACCCTGGATGAATAAAGTAGAGTTCCAATATTTCTTATGAAGTCTATTTCTCAAACAAGGATATTATCCATATATATGCAATAATATGTGCCTTAGTATACTGAGAATAGTTACTAGTAAAATATCAATACAGTTAGGACATACTGTATGTTACCTTAATGTAATCTGAAATAACAATTCAATATGGTAATAGAACTGAAAATCAAATCTTGATTTGTGGATTATTTGCAAAAAAGGTTTATGTGAAAATTTCTTTAATTACAGATGACCATCTTGACCTTGAATAAATACTCATTGTGCAGGAGAGCCTAATATTTTCTGATGGATATTGTTTTATTAAGGAAGAGATTTTATTGTCTGGAAGTTTCTCTTAATATTTAGTCATAAAATATTTGCATCACGTAGTATGTATGCATTATTAGGTCTGGCTGTGATTTTTTACCTGCTTAAATAAATGGTGGCACAGTGGTTAGAGTACAGTACTGTCGGCTGACTGCTAGCTGACTGCAATTTGGCAGTTCAGATCTCACCAGGCTCAATGTTGACTTCCATCATTCCAAGGTTAGTAAAATGAGGATCCAAAATAGTTGGGGGCAATATGCTGACTCTGTAAACCACTTAGAGCGGGCTGTAAAGCACTGTAAAGTGGTACATAAGTCTAAGTGCTATTTCTATTGCTAAATTCTTACAGATTTGTTTGACTTTTTTATTGTCATAGTAGAAAATCTACTATTCAGACCAAATATACCTTCTATCTATTATGTAACCAATGAAATATTCGAGTAGTAGCAAGTCTATATTAAAATATAGTAAATCTATTAACACAATTTAGTTTAGATATGCCCTGGTATAATACAGTAGGGCTGAATTACTTTTTAATAAACATTTAACAGGTTCAGTTTCTCAACAAGGAAAAAGTAAGGATTCTAATATGAATTCTATGTACAACAAAAGCTTGGAAACAAGAAAGCAAATGTAAAGAGGAAAGCATTAATTATTTTTAAAATCACATCATCTATAAGCCAATCTCATGATTAGACTTGTCTGACTTGATCATTCTTGAATAATTTAGGGTTGGCAACTCTGCACCAGGGACTATTTCAGTGCTAGATTTTAATTTGGAAGAAATCTGTTTAGCCATTTGTTTTAATTAGAAAACCATTAAGGAAAAGTAGATAGGAGTTTAAAATGCATTTACTACCAGGCTAGTGATCTGTGAACTAAAAATTCTCCTACCAGCATTGATATGATAAATTATAATGGCTCCCATAAGGCTATTTGAAGATTAGGTTCTAATTCTGTCCATTTCAGGTCTTGAGGAAAAAAGCAAATGCTATGATTCTAAAGGCCTAAATCAATTGCTATCTTATCTCTGTATCTATATTTCTTTCTGCATGCTTGTGTATAGATTTTTCAAGATGAAAATAGACTGATGTAAGGGCGAAGAATTATAATATAGTGATAGAATGTCATGTATCTATGATATCTCAAACAGCAGCTGATGGAAACTATATCTGATGAAGAAAACAGTCAGGGAATGCCATTAGAAGAGACAGCAGATAAATGATGGTGTCTCCCAAGGCAACTTCCCTAGGACTCTCTCAAATATGATGACACCAGTGCAAATCATGAAGAGCTATAGATGTCAATGCCAATGTCATGTCATCTAAAGAAGCTTCTTTCTTTTGCCAAACACCAAATGGCATATACCACTGCACTATGAGGTCCATTCCCTTTAGGCATGTTAAAAGATGTCAGGCTTGCATTGTGGTGTGTGATGATGCTCTTTTTGTCACTGCAGCTGCAGCTGCAAAGAAAAGGATACAATGATAACTTTTAAACTTTCTTAGCTTTTAAGAAAGATTTTATAAATTGAAAGAAAGTAGTAGTGGCATTTTTTTCTTATGAAGATTTAGTAAATTTCATTGTCAAAAGAAGTATGCCACTGAATATTGATTGGTGTTTTATTATCATGGCTTGTGGATATTGTGAAAAACTGGAAACTGAACTAGATGCTGACAATATTGTGACCCACTAAAAATCTTTTAGGAAAAAACAAGACAATAAATAAGAGGACATTGTGCCTCACTAAGTTTAAGTTAAAAAAAAAAGATCAGGAACTATACTATAGCAGTAGCTGGCAAAATACAGTACAAGTACAGTTACTTCATAATGCCTGCTCCTAGTTACCACTTAAACTGTCACCTCCTAGGAATGTACAAATCATCTTCAATGTCAGTTCTGCATATTATGTATTTGCTCATTCTGGAATTTAAAGAATTAAATTAGGTGGGTTGGTTTAGTGTAATTTACATTGGATAATTATATTAATGTCAGGCAGAAAAATTCTCCTGTGCATATTTTTCTACCAATCCTTATCCATTCTGGCGAATGAGCAGTTTTTAATAAAATTCTATCAAAAGAACAGAGCATTATAAAACCGTGTTTTAACACTGATTTATTTACAGGATAGTTAAGGGGTATTGATCAAGTTCTCTTTTTTCAACATCCTCCTTGGCTTTCTATATTTCAGTTTAATTATGAAGCAATTCCTTCCCTGGAATATTTTGGCAGCATTGCTACTATCTCCTTGAAGAGGGAGAATTTCTCCTTACTTTGAAGAATTTAGAGAAATCATTCATCCAGTTTCTTTGTCACAAGTTTGATGGAGAAGTTCAAATAATCTGTGCATTATTCTCCCCCATGATAGTTTTATATTTCCCAATGAAAGCAATCAATTAAACAATTTATAGTAAGCTACGAGCATTCCTGACCTCTTGGGACTGATGCTAGCATTTACCTATTGTTGTTTAGATGCAGTCAGGGACAATCCATTGTGTTTAAATTGTTGGCCACTGCCAGTTCCTAGTTTTTCAACTGACAGCTTGACAGCAGGAGGGCAAATCAAACCATTGGCACGCTCTTTGCTCCTCACAATTACTGCTGTGCTCAACTAACTGAGAGTAGCAGTTGAGCAAGGCGGTGTCTGACTGACAACATTTAAATCACCTTATCCTGTCATCAGCAAACCTGTTTTCCTTATTCCCCCTCACTTGCCAAATCCTCTAAGCTTTAGATTAGAAAAATCACTTCTGGGTTACTAGGAAAAAAGGTAGGTATCTTTCCAGTCTACTGAAAATCTTGCAGAGAAATAAGGATCTCTGCTAAATATAGTAGGACATGTAGTTATCATCAACAACAACAATCATAATCATAATTTGTTAAACTTGTGTGTCCTCTGACTTTCAATGACTTTAGTTTATGAAGAAATGGAGAAATGGTACCTCTGCTTGATTTTCAGAGATTCTCTTCCTCTTCCAACATTATAGAGTATCCAGCAGATATAGCAGCACCTTCTGTTTTGTAAATAGCATTTTTAGAGCAGGTGGGGGAACTTGTAAGTGCTTCTGTGGGAAGCAAAGTCCATTCTATTCAGTTGCTAAATGCTAGATTGGTCTCTTTTTCAACTAAATGAAGCATGCTTATAACTATAAAATATATAGGCTATAAATAGAACAGCAGTATGCATGTTGCCTGCCATTAGCCATTAGCTGAGAAGATTGGTTTTCTTCTATTTAGTTAATTAAATGAAGGATTAGTCACGTTAATGAGATGCTACATGTCTAAAAATATTCAGTAGAAGTGTTTTGATTTTCTATTATACCTTTTAATTTCTTGGAGCTTCTTTAGCTAATTTGGTTCTGATTCTAGCAAACGGATTTTTTCTTCTTCCTTTGGCGATAGTAAATTAAATGGGGCACTTTTTATATGGGGATTCAAATGCTTATATTATGCAGGAATTTTACTGTGAATTTCTTCTGATGGGCATAAAAGATACAATCTAACATTGTTTTTCACAACAATAATAGATATTATTCAGATATGTAAATAAATAAACATCATCCTATACATTATTGAAATGGTTATGTCTTTAATATCACAATCATTTGACATATAACTGTGTATTGATTTTCTGTTGATATGATTTCAAACTTCAACTGACTTTAGATAATAAAAAGTATGAAAGTTTCATCAGATTTTATAAATTATGATCTAAAAATGTGGTTGAAATCACGGTTACAAATGACCTAGAACACTGCTTCAGGTACCTGAGTGTTTCTACATATGTTATAAGATGGAGGTCCAAAAGCAGTTTTTACATGTTTGATAAAGTATGATTGGTGGAACACAGAAGGTTGATTTACTAAAAATGACTAGATTCCCATGAATTTCATTCTCATATTTGAAGTTGGAAATTTGGGAGAAGAAATTATTGAGTTTCCTGAAATATGTTAAAACAGAGGAAGAAAATATTTGGAAATTATTTGGTTGTTGTTAGAGCATTACTTTTAGTCAACAGAAAGAATATTATTTATTAGAATTGCATTTAAATCCCAGGTTCATTCATACCATATTGAAATCAGCATGAAATATTATATGTCACTGATTTCAACTAAGCCTAACTAACTTAGCCTGAATTCAATAATTTAAGTTGTGATATTTTATATCTTAACTTTTGCCCTGAATATTGCTTATATTATTCCTTTCATTTCTTTGTAAGTGCTAGTAATTACTGAATTATCTAAATTATCAGACAAGGATTCTATACTGAGTGAATATAAAATATAATAAGATACATGAGAATATAAAACATATATTTTATGCATGAAGATAACAAAACAATGCAAAATGAATTTGCCTCAAATATGATCTAACATTAAATGCTGCCTGTAAGAATTTTCCTTTGTTTACACATAACTACCTATAGATAAGTTAAGAAATTTGTGCACTATGTAATCTAAACAAATCTTAGCACAATATTTATGGATTTCTTATGTTTTAAAATATTTCTTTTAGCCAATGTACTTGATTTTTCCATGCGCTATTTAAAAGTATGTGTCCATGCTCTATTTAAAAGTATGTGCTATATACCTATGCTTCCATTAATAATTACCTTGTTGGCTAATCCTCAAAGAGAGTGGAAAATTACTTAAAAATTAGTGGTCTTAAAAGTGCACCATCAGTTGCATTCTGGATGACATTTTAGTCCAGCACTATATTTATACCCCCATCTGAATTTAAGTTTTCTGCTATATAGTATTTTAAGTTTAATCAAAAGTCAACTTAGAAAGGCCATTCTGCCTAAGGGATATTTTTCCATTAAGTATTTTGACATATTGGTGGCCTTGAGGGATTATTGGTTTTTGAAAAAATATTAACAGCTGGAAATTTGCATTTTAATACAGTTCTCCTCAACTATTCAAGCAATTTTATTTTTAAGACCTGTGACAGGCTTCAAAGCCTTACTTCTAAAGTAATCTCATCAAGTAGTAGCTAACATAATTTTATTACAAATGACTAAGTTTCTTAATCGCATTCCATTTTTTTAGTTCTGTTATGGTGTTGACTGTGAAATCAAGACAAAAACTTTGAAACTTTTTAAAAATATTAACATTGCTAATTAGGCTAACCTGATTGGTAGGTAGGTAGGTAGGTGGGAAGGTTGATAAGGCAAACAGGTGAGTAGATAGACAGGCAGCTAGATAGAAAAGTAGATAATAGATATCAAAATGGGATTCTTCAAAAGAAAAGTAACTTAAGCCATTTTTTAAAAAAAGAATCTATAACTTACTGAGTTTCAGCAGGCCTCTTTTGTACATTTGGTGAATTCATTGCAATTTGACTTTAATATTTGTTCTGCTGCCTCTGGAAAATCATTTAGTTTGGTTGAAGTACAGTTCTGAAAGGAACAAAATATTCCATTCTCAACAGTATAATTGATAATAATTGCATTAGTGAATTCCTCTCCCACCTTCCTCTTTTGTTTTGCAAATCCTTGATTCCTAAGCAAGTATTGTACACAGATTTGGGTTATCTGTGTCTAGAAGCCTTTTTTATTTTGTTGATGGTAATGTGAAGGAAGGAGTTAGTTGGAAGGAATCTATGACATGCACAATATTCAACAAGGTTCCTTATCAAAGGAATCACTCAACTCGTATTGTGACTTAGCTCTAAACTGAGATACCCTTTGTTGGTGAGAGAAAATATATACAGGCAGATTCAGAAAATGTGTTTCTCAATGATCCACAGATTTCGCTCTCTGCCCTAGGAATAATAGGTTGTCTATTGCAAATATAGATTGCTTTCTCAAACTTTTGTTTAGCTCATTTCTTTATATTTTTTCTTCCAGGCATTTTTCTCACAAGTGCGTGTTCTGTTTTTTTCCACTCCAGATTAACTAAGTGTTGATCCAGTGATTGGGACAGGAATTGATTAACTGGCTTGCCACCTGACATTATTGGTTGAGAGACAGCAACTGTCCCAAAGTCACCCAGCAACTTTCATGCCTAAGGCAGGACTAGAACTTACAGTCTTCTAGTATTGAGCCTGATGCCTTAATTACTAGACCAAACTGGCTCATATCTCTAGGTCAGTAGTCTATAGCTTGAAGATTATTTTTTAACAGCCTGTTTAACTGATAACCACCTTCTGATTTTGAAAATAGCTTTTGGATTGGATATATAAAAGCATAGAAGTCATAGCTTGATGATGATCCAGAACTTGTGTGTATACTTCTAAAGTGCTCAAGTTCATAGGAGTAAGATTTAAGATATTTTTTTGTGTGTATCCAGAAGAAGGAAATATTTTTTGTTTGTTATGCCAGGTGCACACACTTTTGATAATTCTGAAGCACTGTTGCTTTTGCCTGATACTGATAAGGAAAACACAGAAAATGGGAGTTTCTGATGATTAGGAGAGAGAAAGAGAGAAATGAAGAAACCATTGCATTAAGAAGGTCTTAGGAGCTATGTCTTAATTATTTGTAAAGTGCGCAAAGAGAGGTGGGGGTTTTCTATGTGGATAACATGATTAAGTTCCAGTTTATATTGATTAGATAGATTTATGCTAAGAATAAGATTACAACATCACATTGGAGGAAGCTTTTGTAATACTACATGACTGGAGATTGGTTGGCGATAACAAGTAATGTTTCAAAAGATAATTGGATCAAATTAATCCCTTGTGCAACATGAACATATTTAATAAGGGGATAAGCAGTGCAATAGTTCAGGCAACAACAGCCTTAAAAAAAAGAGAAAAGCAGCAAAGACTTATTTCTTCAAGGCTTTTCAGTCAAGCACTATAAATATTTAAGTCAAACTGAGCTATGGGCTTTTAACTGCAGTAGAAAGATTTCATTACAATTCCATCTTTACCTTGACTGGCAGTTTATGTCTGTGAATCTGGTAGGTTGGTTGGGAATTGGCTAACATTAAATTCAGAATGAGATTACGATTGGGAGAAGCTCTTCTCAATTGGTGTTTCTTTCTTATGTTTTCTACACATAATCCAAATCTTTTTCACAAAATATATAATTTAAAAACATTTATTTTTTTTCTTTCCTCAAAATACAGGCCTCAAGAATATATGCTGGTACTTCTAAATTGTCATTCTCCCCAAAATATTAGAATATGTGGAAAAGGTTGAAATTTGTTGGATTCTTGGAGAAAAATCTTCAAGATTCAAACTAACTTAACGGTATATTATACCATTATATACTTAATGGTATATATTCAGTCCATTAAAAAAAAATCTCTTGGATAGCTAAATTACAAGTTATTTCTCAGAAAGAGACTGCCTGACTCAAAATCAAGAGTAATGTTTATTCACAATCACTTTATCTGAAAAGCCAGGAATGAAAGACACACAATGCATACATAGAGTAAACAGTTCGCTTTCATTATGTAAATATGAATAATCTAGTTCCAGTTCAATACAACCATTGGTTCATTGCAAGATCACCATATTCATTACTGAAATTGGGAATCATTGTTGCAATATACCTATTTACATTGCAGATACAGTAGATTTATTGGCCTTTAATTGAATACTACATCTAATGGAAAACCAGGTGGAAAGTGGTAAATGGTTGTACCAAAGGTTCTTTTTTCTTGTTTTTTCTTTTGAAGACATTTCACTTCTCATCCAAGAAGCTTCTTCAGCTCTGACAGGATAGTGGAGAATGGAAGGATTTATATTCCTTGCAGACCGCTGGTAATCTGTATCCAGGAGTGGGATTCAATTCTTTTAACAACCAGTTCTGTGGGTGTGGCTTAGTTGGTGGGCATGGCTTGGTGGTCATGTGACTGGCTGGGCATGGCCAACTCAACACCACTCACATCGAGACATGCATCTCCTCGCCTGGCCTCTCATGATTGTGGGGATGCTGCAACAGTCGTAAATGTGAAAAACAATCATAAGTCATTTTTTTCAGTGCCATTGTAAGTTTGAATGGTCACTCCACACAAGCAAAGTATCAGCAGAGGAGGAAAAAAGAAACTCCAGAGACGTTCCAGAGACAGGAAGTCTAGTCCTGCCAAGAATGTAATAAGAGTTAATGGAGAGGCAGTTTCTGTAAGCAATATCAGAATGTCTCCTTCCTGCCTTCCTTACAGGATTAGGCCATTAATTTCTTCTAACGATTGGTTCTCCGAACTGCTTAGAATGTTAACAACTGGTTCTAGCGGATAGGTGTGAATCTGTAGAATCCCACCCCTGTCTGTATCCTTTTAGAGGGTTGTTGAAGCACTTGAAGGTTTATCTGTGTCGTCATGGTCACCTGAGCTTCTCACAGAAGCTTTTTGGATGAGAAGCAAAACATCTTCAAAACAAAAAACAAGAAATCCAGTTGCCTCCTGAAAAAAGCACTTTTGGGACAACCATGACTTGGATGACTGAGAATCTCTACAAATGTAAACGGATGTAATACAGAGGCGTTCAACTTAAGGCCCTAGGAATACACAGGGTGTATCATTTACACACACACAGGGTGTGTGTGTAAATGATTTTTGCATGGGTAGCATTGGCATCTTGAGGAACTGTTTCATCCTGATGTGGTTAGTCCACACCACCTGTGCTGCAGAGGGTTTCATTAGCCAAGGAATTTCAATAGATAGGTTCCAGGAGTCTTCTCAGCCTTGGCTCCTGTCCTCTGGAACATCTTATTCCCTGCCACCCTCCTGAAGTTTTGAAAGAGCCTCAAGATCTAGTCCTGCCAGATACTTTGGGGATCCAATCGGGTAGCTTCATACTGGAGGTGGCTGGTTATTGAAAACCTAATCCAACTTCCCCATCCACTGTTTGACTAGGTCCTGCCATTCCTACCAGGTTTAATGGTTTCTATTTGTCAATTATTTTGTTTTCTGCGTGCTAGGACTGTCGATTTTAATGCCATTTCTGTTTTAACATTTTAAACTGTAAGCCACACAGTCTTTGGATACGAGATGGGTGGCAAATACATTTCCTAAATCATTATCATCAATCATTGTCACCACCATCACCACCACACCATTACCACCATCATCGATCACTATAATATTTAAACATTTTTTGTGACCTTCTATTCATGCATTTGTCAATTGCACTCAGGTATATTCTGGACAGAGTTTGTGTCACAACATATTTAATCACTAGATAGCTATTGCCTCCCTGGATCCCTAGACTGGCTTTGTTTCATCAGGTTTTGAACATGGCCTCTAGGATTCCAGTAAAAGTTCTGCGTTGCTGCTTGGGCTGAAAGACAATGGGAATAATTTCATTAATCCACAGTAAACTCTGACTGGAATTTGTTTCAAAATATCTGTGCCATACAAGCTACATGCAGCTTTCTAATCAAAAGGTGATGCAGTTATGATTGTCCTAATTGGGATTCATCCTCAATGTTTTGCTCTAGAAAAAATAAAAATAAGAAGTGATGCCACACAATATTTTTAGAATTACATATTAACATAATTTAATGAGTCATACTTTGGATCTCATCACTACAGGAGATTTATTGAATGTCTGAAGTAAGAAGCAGTATTTAATGCATACTTCTGATTTTTGGGGAGGGGGAAGGGCCACCAGAGATTAAGACAGTTGTCCTCCCACAATGTCTTTAAATATTGAATTAATAAGAGCAGAAATGTTTAAACTGCGAAGCAGCCCAAAAAAAGTTAAATTCACTAAGACTGATAGAATTATAGTATTGAATAGTTTGTTCAATTTCAATACATTCAAAAGGAGAGCCCTTTTTACAAAGCTGAAACAAGGCTACTTTCTTGAGTCTGTTTTTGTCACAATGCCTTTTGAAGTGTTTTTTAAAGTTGAGTAACATGATGCACCTCTACAGCCCCTCTTTGCTTTATAAAATATATTTTAATATAACAAATGCAGAGTATTTATTCCAAAAATATGAACTATATATGAATTTTGACATAATTGGAAAACAAAGCATATTCTTCTGCTATAGAACCTAAGTTGGGAGCTGCAATGTTATTAGCCATATTAGCATAATTATCATATTCACATTATGACCAACAAGGAAATGTGCAACAGTTATTCCAACTGAGCAAATAATTCATTTTAACTCTGTACATCAAAGTAGTAATAAGAAAAGTATTTAAAAATTGTTGTAAGTAAATAAAGAAGTTGGTTGCTCCAAAAATGAAGTTCATACTCACAAATAATTCTTAAAGTCTAAATAAAAATGCAGAAACATTTCTCTTCACAATGTTATTAAAAGATAACTATTGCTGAAATTTTAAAGATGACATCTTTAATTTACAGGCATTTATGCATTTTCTAATTTAAGAGTAACAGGATAAGCAGAAACATAAAGTTAGAAGGAACCATCCATTCCATGTACCCTTCAGCTTAGGCAGGAATCCAAATAAACCATCTCATTTACTCTTTCTGCACCATAATCATAATATTTGTCTCATATTTAGTCTGCAATCAGATACCGGTACTGTTCCAAGATCTTTTTCAGAATTAGGATTACCAATCCAGATATCCCACTTCCTATATTTGGGCTTTTGATTTCTGTTAAGTGAAGAATTTTGCACTTGTATGTATTAAATTCCATTCAGTTATTTTCAATTTTCATTTCAAGTTAACAATATGAACCATATTCCTCTTATAACCTGCCATTCTGTTTCCCGTCTCTTTCTTTCACATCAGGTAACACAGCAGGTTTATTCTGTAAGCACCTGAAAGCTATGTTCAATTTCCTTTGTGCAGAATATGTTATGTTTGCTTTTGTATCTCAGTCTTAACCACTTTGATTTTGATTTGCACTTTAGCTTGATTTTCTTCCTTATGGAGAGCTACTTCTTCCCTTCCCATTATATCTCAAATCTTTAATCTGATTAATCTCCATTTTCTTACCAGAGAGACTGGGGCCATTCCTTGCTCCAATCCTTTTAACATTTTTTCAAAGTCCACTACATATGTTTGCTTGATATTTGTCTGGGTGTGCTATGAACATGGTTTATTTTTTTGTCTGCATTTTTTTAAAATTAGCATTGACTCCTCTTGACTGCTTGGACAACTCCCTAGAGTTTTCTTGGAAGTGGTTTGCCATTGCCTCTTTCCTTAGGACTGAGAGTGACTTGCCCAAGGCCATTTAGTTATTTAGACTATTGCAATGCTCTCTACATGGAGCTCCCCTTGAAGAGTCTCCAGAGGCTGCAGCTGGTCCAGAATGCAGCCGCGCGGGTGATCGTGGGTGCCCCTCGGGGCTCCCACGTAACACCGCTTCTCTGCAGGCTGCACTGGCTTCCTGTGGCCTTCCGGATTCGATTCAAGGTGGTACTGATGGTATTTAAAGTGCTCCATGGCTCAGGACCTGGGTACTTACGGGACCGCCTGCTGCCATCAACAACCTCCCGCCGCCCGGTACGCTCTCACAGGGTTGCCCTACTTGGGGTGCCGCCGCCTGATCGTTGTCGGCTGGCGGCTCCAAGGGTGCGGGCTTTCTCTGTGGGAGCCCCCTCCCTGTGGAATGATTTCCCCCCAGAGATATGGGCCATGACGGACATCTTGACCTTCCGGCGCGCAGTTAAGACCCTATTTTTTAAGCAGGCCGGCCTGGCCCAGTAAATGGTCTATGGGTTTTAAATTTAATTTGGGTTTTTAATTGTTAAATTTTATACTTTTTAAATTTTAATTAATTCCAGATTTTAAATGTCTGAATTTGTAGTTGGATGGGATTCAGCCGGATTTGCTTATTTAATCTAGTTTTAAATTGTATTTAAATTGTATTTATTTTGTGTGTTTTTAGTAGGCTGTACACCGCCCCGAGTCCCTTTTTGGGAGAGGGAGCGGTATAGAAATCTGATTAATAAATAATAAATAATAGTTGGATTTGTGCCAGAAGTAGAATTAGAACTCACAATCTCTTCGTTTATAGTCTGGTGCCTTAGCCTTTACCCCAACCTGGCTCTTACTACATCGCACCACAATATTAGATGCCCCAAACTCAAGTCTGTTTTCCTTTAGTTTTTTTCTGAGACGCCCTCCTTTGTCATTTTCTTAGATGTGTTGGAAGAAATGTTCATCTAGGTTCAGTTCCAAGTGGGGAGAAAGATACCGGAAACTTGGAGGCTGTTTGGAAAAATTGTTTAATGGTGGACAGGACCACATGGTTTGAGGTTCTGGTCAATTGATCACATGGGTGTATGTGTGAGAGAGATTTATACCCTCTCTTGGGCTTTGAACTTGTTTCCTGTTCCTGTGGGAAGGGCATGTATTCTGACTGGATGTCAGACTCCCATGGGGCCATGCAGGGGTAAGGCTTGAGTCCTGGGCTTGGTTGAACCTTGCTGGGTAATACAATCTTCCCAGGTGCCATGTGATGAGATGGGTAGAAGGCTAATCATATTATATCCTCAGGGTGAAGGTCTTTTGTTTTGTAGATATGCTGGCCCAGCCTTTTGTCTTTTAGATAGGTTGGCACCAAAATATCTGCTGGGGAGGCAGGGAGCTGAGGCTCTGAATTTATATCTTTAGAAACATATTTCTCCTTTAGGGAAAATATAATGTTCTGCCTTTTTAATATTTACTAGAATATTTATTTTTCTAGAAGGGTGGGTGCTAGCTTTCTACAGATGCTAGGGATAAAAAAGTCCATATGGACAAAGTCCTTGTTTACCAACTGCCTCATTTAGGACTATTCATAGACAAGAAGGTGATGAAAAAGTAAGTTTTACAATAAATTCTCACATTTATGACATTTTCGGTTGATAAAAGAAAGGAAAGCTGCAATAAGATCATTAGCATAGTTTATATTTCATTTAGTGATTGCTTTACTTAATAACTAGCTACCAATAGGGATTGCTAAATGATGACTATCTCCACTTAGAATCCAAAAAGAAAGAAAGAACATTCCTGAGAGCTCAATGACCTTGTTCCCTAGTTGCCGTATATTCTTTCTCTATATTAGCATATTCAGTGGAGACTCTTATTCTCAAGACACTTCCTTTGTAATTAGCAGCTATTTGGCAGATGACATTTGTCATGTCTTGCAGCTGAGCACATGATTTCTTTTCCCTTTTGCAAATGGCACATAATGGCTATCAAAAATGTATTAACAATTAATATTATTTACCTTTTGTTTGGAATAAAGCAAGAGAACATTATTACTGTAGAAGCTGTGGCATCAAAGAGGCCAGGGCATGGACTGAATGCCATTTTTGTACCTTCCTATTGTTAACTGATTGCAGCAATGACTGGTTTGCACTGCCTATTCTCAGTATTTTGAGGTCAGCAGAAATGAACGTGACAGAAAATCAGTTTTAAATCATTTTTGAGCTCTTGAGAAATAAAAATAGTTCAGATTAGAAAAAGTTGCAAAGAAATCAAAATAATAGTACCTTAGTCTTGAATTGGCCATGAAAACTAAAATCAAAAATATAAAAGCCGGTGAGTATGTAGTTTTCATGTGTTGAATAAGATTCAGAAGAAAACAAAACATCAGTGCTCACTGCTTTCAAATCGCATAATATTCTATTTCAAGCTTTGTAGCTGTACATCATACTGTAAGTCAACAAAAAGATGTCTAACAATGAGTCAGTGCTAGAGAACAGCTACTTCTAAGGCAAAAAGTCCTCTCAGATTAACTGTCCATTAGGATTTTATTCCACAAGATTGGAAAGGATTTCTGTTTTAGCCTCTGGAGAGCCAATATAAATAAAAAAACAATCTAGAATGGAGTAATCTACTTTGAATCATATATGGTTTTCTTCTTAGAGTTCTACATATGCAGAGTTCACTTTTTCAAAACAACCAAGTATTGCTCCATTTAGTTTTAACAGGAATTAACCAACTAATTTATCATTCAAGCCTGATGTTGTAGGCTAAAAGTGACTGACTGGCTCAAAGTCACTCAACCAGCTTTCATTTGCTAACTTACAATCTCCAGGTTTCTAGTTTTCTGCCTTACCCACTAGAGCTCCATATGTTCCTCTATAAATTGAAAATTGAACACATTCAATACATATAGATTCCATACTCCATTATTTCTTAACAGCCATCTGTTTTCTGAAGTCTACTCCTAATTTGACATTCTTTCTAATCCATTCCTTTATTTATTATTGGGACTAAAAATAAAAGGGATTGATAATCAGAGAATCATATTTACTTTTGCCCCAAATGTGGATATACCCCACATATATACGTCCATAGCCCAGATTCTAAAGGAACATGTCTCTATTGGTTATTGTTGCTATAGTCAAAGAGTATGAATTGCTGTTTGTATTCCTTTTGGGTCCAGGACATGATTAGTTCTTTAGATTTTTCATTTGTTCTTTGAGATCAGCATGTCTACATTCTGCATTTAGCCATCTTCAGAAGCCCTACCTGTCTGTCCTTTTACGGCAATTTCCTGTTAATGCTGTGTAATTGAGCAGAAATGAAAATAAATCCCAGCTTTGTAGAATGTCCTTTGCCATTCAAAGAGCCATCTTACTTTTGCCTTTACCTTGTGGACAATGTAGCCTGCGGCTGCTAAGTAATGAAAAGGATAATTGTCTGCAAATAAAAAATTCTTTGATCTTCTAAAAGGCACTTGAATGCAAAAGACTTCATAGACATTTTTATTGGTTGCTTTTGAACTTCTATTACTTTAGGCAATAGAATGTGTTCACTTTTTAGGGGAGTTTGTTCTATTTATCATCCCGCCCGCCCCCAAAAAACAAACACTGGCTTAGCTTTGTAGTCTTACATGCATGAGCGTTCTCAGTGATTAGGTGGGGAACGAAACTCTTTTATATATTTATTTATTTAAATGAATAAATTAAAGTTTATTTTTACTCTGGGATTCTGGCTGTACAATGATGTTACAACTCAAATAAATCTTAAGTGATGCTACTCTGTCCTCTCATTTTTCTACTCAGAAAAATTCCATCAGCATGAAGAAATTATTCAGTCATTCAAGAAGCTGTTTTGGAACCACTATTTTGTCAAAAAGTTTTTGAAAAGTTAGGCTCTGAAGTGATCTTAGGCTATTAAATTAAAGAAATAGAAATCAAAAACAAGAAATCACAGTTTGGCGTTAGTTCACCAGCCTCATAAATAAGCTATTAAGTCATGGCACATGTCTGATTCAGACCACACTTTCAGCCAAAAGCCTTTATGTTCCTTTCAGATCAGAAGAGGTATCATCAAAAGCAGATATTTATACAAACTTTTATCTGATTCAACAATGCAGTAAACATGGCAGATAAACTGCCAACATGTGGGGAATCTATAAGCCACAGATTGTTATGTTAATATTTATGATTGGCAAATTAAAAAACCAAAAATAGAAGAATGAGATATTTCATTTCATGATACTGAAGTTCTGGGAATGTGTTCATAACAGTAATCAGATTTTAGGAGTGGCTTCAACATTAGTTGATAACTCTCATATATGTTTCTAAAGGAACCCAACAGTAGTAAAATGAAAATGTAGAAGAATAGAAGCTGTAGATCAGTTTTATACAGAGAACATTCTAAATTCAGGCTCTGGAGAATTGCTGTTAATATTAACACATTTGAGCTGATAAGCTAAGAGCATGAAAATTTTCCTCAGGCTCTCTCATATAACGTTAAGCAAACAAATTTATTACAATTTTTTTTACCAATTTAATTTGAGAAAAGAGACTTGCATTTGCATAAATTTGAGGGAAAACAGAGTATACAGAGTCTACACTGGTCAAGGAATATTAGCTAAGGTCATGTTCATCTTTTATTGTACAATCATATCTTCAGTCTAAAGTCTCCTGGGTTTCCACTTGTACCTTATATTCCAAGGGAAGAGAATATAAGGGAAATAATTTTTTAAAATAGTGGTTCTATTGTTACTGCTAAGAGAGAGTCCTATCCTTGAAAAATGAAGATTCCTCCTCCCTAACAATTTCAAAAGACCATATATGCCCAATCTGGATGTCTGGTTCTGGTCTCCTTGACTAAATCCACCTAATTTTAAGAAATAACTTCTTAGGGAACTGAATTGTGCCAATGAAATATTCCATAGGCATCACTTCATATTCTGGGTGTATCTATGGAAAGCTTTATAGCTATTTCTTCTACAATTGTACTAAATTGGCAGATAAATGAAATTTCTTAGATTGCATTTGTCATCTTTTATCTTTATCTTTTATTAATTTTATTGTAATTTCTTTATTGTTGTGAGCCTTCCAAATATATTGAGAGTTAGGCAGCATGTAGGTTTAATTAAATTATTATTTTTTAAAGTTAAATTTAAATTAACTTAAATTTAAATTGATTATCCTCTGCCTTTTCAGTTCATTCTTTTTCACTCATTTTAAGTGCTCGGTGTAATGTTGCTTATGCTAAAAGGAAATTGTGTGATAATATGTATGTATATAGATAATCATTTCTCTTTTCTATTGCATTAAAAATTACAATTTTATCATCACATTAAAAATCTTGGGCAGTACTCCAAGCTCTCAGGCTACAGTAACTCAGACAAATAACTTTATTAACTTTATTAACAGCTTCTCAGAATAACCCAAAATAAAATAACAAAAATCTAGAATGTTGGTCCTTGTTATCATGAGGGCATCCAATCCAATCTTACACAACAAAGTACATTGAGTTTTTTTCATTCTATGCAGTAATGAATAATTCATAATGCTTCTCACTTTGTGACAAGTACATTATAAAAAACTTTATTCAATTATCAATAGTCTGCCCTACTTCATTATGAAAGCCATTATTTTGATATTGACTATTACTCATGAATGAAGTTGTCAGTGTCAGACATTCTTGTCAGAATCCACAACAACTGTTTTATCAAGGAGATAGACTTAATTATTGACATATCTAATACAGTCTTTATTCCCTGAGGGTAGATTATTACTCTCACCTCCATCCATCTAAAATACTGACAGTATTGGTACATACAGATATATATTCTTGACTCCTATTTTATATGCATGTCATGTGCTTTATCTAGAAGGGTTGATGAATTAAAATGGGAAGGGGCTCAGTGCAAAGAAGAGGATTAATTCACCTCAAAACCATTTCCCATTAAAGATGCCTGGCAAGAAGCAACAGTGACCATGATATACAAATTATATCTGGACATTCCAAGTAATGGTATTTATCATCTCCTGTTGCTGTTGGTTCTTTGTAGTTTGCCCAAGCATATTAAAAACATATTAGGATAGTATACAAACCCTAAACATTAACAGATTTTACACCACACATACACTCCTCTGAATGAATTCAATTTCACATTAAAAACCATTACGGGTATTGATGCTTTGTCCTCTTTGACTACAAATTGATTTCTGCATTATACTGTTGATAAGAATATTCGAAGAAGAAAACTGGAAATGTTCAAGAATACAAAAGCTACTGACTCTATATATGTGCATTGTTATGTTAATCAAATATTTATTGCTTCTATTATCTTCAGTTGCTAAATTATACAGGGGCGGGTGGGTGTCTAATATAATCTTGAGATACAGAATATTAGAAAACTCTGCCAGCAAGACTGCCTAGGGAGAAAACACATAAAGGAAGAAGAGACCATCCTTTCAGGTGTTAGTGTGCCAGAAGGTAACAGCAAGCATGAGCAAATTTAGTGCAAGCAAACAAACAAATCAAGAGAGCTCAAGGGAAAGAGCCAAGACACCATTTTTGGAAAAAAATACATCATCGTTAAGCATGAAGCTGGAGAAATGACATTATCTACATTTATTGGTAACCAGGCTCTTCTTATGTTTTATCTTTTGCTTTAAAAACCCCAACAACCAAACTTATGATCTATGGTTTTGATGTTTACAAAGAGAGATGATAGAAAGAAAAATAATATGTGATTTTAAACGAAGAGGTTAAAATACATATATATTAGAAACTACTTTTTATCTTTTGTTTCCATCTTTCTACTTTTTTTCTTGCACCTTTTGCTTTTACTTTAACTTCTTTTTCTTTTTTCTTCCTTTTTTTATTAGTTTGTATTATTTATCCTCTTGGTTAAAAGTTTTGATAAAAATTATACCCAAGAAATAATTAAGCACGAAGCAAACTTAATTATTTTTCCCTACAAAGTATCTCTAAGTATTCTACTGTAAAAAAAATTTCCACAATCAGCAACATCATTTGTATTTTTAATATTTTACAAAATATTAAAGTAAAGCATAACTGTAATAGAAGTAGACACTATTGCTGGTTTGTAAAAGCACTTTTCGTTTAGGTTCTGTGTGTCCCAAACAGATATAAGCTTTACTGAATTATTGTTAAATTACAATTCCACATGTAAGCTTCAAAACATTGTTTGTATTGAATTAGGTCACTGTTATAACCACTACAGCCTTCCAAAGCCAAGCTTTTGCTTTTTCTGGTCCATGATTGGAGAGAAGAAAAAGAATGGTCTACTTACACAAATATTTCTCCCTTTGCTTCCTGCATGCCTCTACTCCAGGCACAATGTGGAAGATCAGGTCACTAAGAAAAATTGGAGGCATCTGTGTTGCCTTCATTTACCTCCCACCTGAACCTTTTCTAAAATTGCGATCTTGAAACAGAGGTGGGGGAAGACTGGAGGAATTGGAAGCTCAACGGTAGAGCTGTAAAATTCCTGCCCTGCGGGCCAGATGTGTCACACACTGACTACGCCCATATCCAATTTAGCAAAGGAAAAAAGTCCCAATACATCATATAATGCCACCACGATGACATGAGTTTGACATCCCTGCTCCACAGTCACAAGCAATAGAAAATACAAGTGGGAACAACAGATTTTTTTTTTTTTTAAAGAAGTGAATGGTCCAGGACGAAAAAACATAATCAACAAACACTTGGGAAGATGCAAATATTCTAAACATAGAAGAAAAAAAGTAGAAGAAATTCCAGAAAAAGAGAAATTAAGGTAGAAGGCAAGACAGAGTTGTAAAAAGAAAACATTGCTATGGTAGTAATACTAGAGAGCACGAATGGGCAACAAATTTTTCCAAGGGGCCACATGAGAAACTGGGACTATCTCCATGGCCCCATCCCTGCTGTTTGTTATAATAATATCAATTAGCATAATAAAATAGAGAATTAATATTAATATTAATAGATATAGGATACACTATAAGAAAGAACTACAAGAACTGTCATATAGATTATAATTTTCACATTTCACTTTTATATCTTAGTTTTTTTTCCAAAATTAAGCATCTCTCCAATCCTTACAGGTAGATTTTAAAAAAATACCTTCATGTCCAGTATCAAGTGCTTTTATGGCTCTTTTGAATCTGAGTTAGTTAAAAAAAAAAAAACCTGTGACACACAGATATGTAGACTAATTCTCCAAATCAGAGATTCTTCATTGTTGTTATATAATAGGAGATGGTGCATAAATGTATTTAGGATTGAATAAAAACATAGATTTATAAGTGATGGATGTAAAGGAATATTATGTGGAAGCTTTATTATCAAGCTTCTGTACTAACATGGGCGAGACAATGGATAACTTTCAAGACATAGAAGATTATTATTTCTAGAAGGTCACAATCTCCTATTAGGAAGGCATGCTTTTTAAGGCATGATAAAAATAGAACTCATAGGTATTTCCAAAGTTGTAATGAATGTTTGAAGACCTACATTTTTTTCCCCTTTGGATAATTTTTGGATATATAATACTTTCTTTAAAAGAACTAATATTTTCAAACATATTTTTAGAATTAAAAAAAAGACTGTACAACATGGAGATACAAAACCATGTGTTGATTCCACAATGTTATAATGTTTAATGTAACGAAGGAAAAGTTGCTAAACGAGTGTAACCATGCAAGATTTCTTTAATTATTTTAATTTAATGCTAATTAATAAAACATAATTCAAATGCAGTTTCAATTCTATTTCCATTTCTTTCTTTTGCTTCCTTCTACCTTTTAAAATATATTTTTAGCTATGATTCCAAAATAGGCTACAAGCTCCTATTTAAAGAAATGGATTGCTTATTTTATGATACATTTTGAGTTAAATTGATGTTTTCCCTTAGCACATCCATCCTTATTAAATCCTTACTTAGTCCAATAACTGCTTTATTGATTAATGCTGCTGCTTCTCTCTGATATTATACCTCAAGGTTATAAGTATCTTCTTAAACATAATACATTTTCACTATATCAGGTCAGTTCACTTCTTCAAAACAGAACAAAATATTATCAATAAGTAGACTTATTAGGAAACATGTCTAAAAATTGTAGAATAAACTCTCTGTTCACTGTGTTGCTGTATAATGGCTTAGGGGGTCTTACATTACGTATTTTTACAAGGATGAGAAGCTAGCATATTTGGAGGTGTGTTTGCAACAGTTCTTACATCAAAATAAATACTTCTTTATTTTCAGAAATCTGCATTAGAATTAGAAAGTGATTTGTGAAGAGCGACAGGAAATTTAGAAGGACTTGTAAAATACAGTAACTAAAACTAAGGAACATCAACAAAATTTAAGGTGAGCCATCTCCTCTTAGGGAAGGAGGAGATTGAGATCCACCTGAAGGGGCATGCTGAAGAATTTGCGGATTTTCTGGAAGACAAAATTGCTCGACTTCATTCCCTGTTAAGATGCCAGCAGGGTTGCTGATCCGATGGAAGCTTCTGAGGTAGGTTCTTGCCCTGTTACCTGGGAATGGTTTGACCCTGTTACTCCTGAGGAAGTAGTCAGGATCCTAGGGAGTATGACCCTGTTACTCCTGAGGAAGTAGTCAGGATACTAGGGAGCACCTGTATTTTAGACCCACATCCTCCTGGCTTGTGAAAGCTTCCCAGGAGGTGATAGGAGGTTGGACTCTGGTGGTGATTAATGTTTCTCTACAGGAGGGGACGGTGTCCCAGAACTTTAATGAGGCTGTGGTCCATTCTCTTCTTAAGAAGCCATTGCTACCCAGTTGGATAATTTCTGACCTGTATCCAATCTTCCCTTTTGGGGGAAGGTTGTTGAGAAGGTGGTCACGCAACAGCTCTAGAGGTTTCTGGATGAAATGGATTATCCCAACCCCTACTAGTTAGGATTCGGGCCTGGATTTAAGACAGAATCAGCATTGGTTGCACTTTTGGATGATCTTGGTGGCTTTTGATAACATTGACCAAGGGATTTTCCTGGGACGGCTACAGGGATGGGAATGGGAGGCCTTGTGCTGTCTTGGTTCACTTCCTTCCTCTGCAGCCACTCTCAATCAGTGTTGATAAAAGGGGAGAGATCCAACCCTTGCCCACTGCTTTACGGGGTTCTGCAGGGCTCGGTACTCTCTCTGCTCCTGTTCAACATGTATATGAAACTGCTGGGTGAGATCATCCGTCTGAGGTTAATCAGACAGATTGAGATATCACCAATATGCTGATGATACTCAGTTGTATGTCTCAGCCCGTGGTGAGTTAAGTATTGCTGTGTTCTCCCTCTCACAATGCCTGGAGGCTGTTAGGGACTGGATGGGGAGTAACGGGTTGAAACTAAACCTGAGCAAGACCGAGTGGCTTTGGGTCTGGGGTTCATTGGTTCAGGGTGAATTATTACCTTTAATCTTGGATGGGGTGGCACTACCCCAAACAGATCCTGTGCGTAATCCAAGGGTTCTCCTAGACTCATGACTCCTGTTCGAAGAGCAGGTGGCGGTTATGGCCAGAAGGGCCTTTGCGCAACTGCGGGTTGTGTACCAATTATATCCTTTCCTGGATCAGTGGTCCCTACTCATAGTCACTCATGCCCTGGTCACTTCCCGTCTTGATTATTGCAATGCCCTCTACATGGGGCTGCCTTGAAGAGCATCTGGAGGCTCCAGCTGGTGCAAAATGCAGCAGCCCACATGGTTTTATGCAGACCCCGATGTGCACATGTATCACCTCTCCTGCAGGAGCTGCATTGGCTGCCAATTTGCTTCTGAGTGCAATTCAAGGTGCTGATTGTCACCTTTAAAGCCCTTCATGGCTTGGGTCCGGGTTATCTGAGGAAATATCTCTTGCCAGTGACATCTACTCAACCCATTAGAGCAAGGAGGCAGGAAATGCTGCGGGTCCCACCCCTGAGGGAGATACACCTAGTGGGACCTAGAAGAAGGGCCTTCTCTGGGTGGCTCCATCTCTCTGGAACATCATTCCCCCAGAGATTAGAATGGCCCCCTCATTAATACTATTCTGAAAGGCACTGAAGACCTGGTTTGACAGCGGGCCTGGGGAACCAAAAGACGGATGGAACCCATCAAATGGCTAGTGTGATCCACTGTCATTGGGGAGGGGGGTGGGAGTTGTGTTTTGTTTTTGTTTTGTTTAGTTTTTTTGTTTTCCCAAATTTTTTCTATTGTACTTTATTAATTTATTTGATTCTTTTTGTTAGTTCTTATTGTTTTTATTGTTATTTTTTGTTTTACATTGTGTAAGCCGCCTTGAGTCATCATGGTGAATAGGCGGCAATATAAATCAAATAAATGAATGAATGAATAAATAAATAAATAAATAAATAAATAAATAAATAAATAAATAAATAAATAAATAAATAAATAAATAAAAGGCTTGGCTGAATGAAAGCAAGGATACAAATGGTGGCTGGGCAAAGCTTCAAGTACAAAGGCAAAAATTTAAATCAAGGTAAATCGCACCAAACTTGATTGCAGGAAATACGACTTCAGCAACAGAGTGGTCAATGTCTGGAATACTCTACCTGACTCTGTGGTTTCTTCCCCAAACCCCAAAAACTTTAACCTTAGACTGTCTACTATTGACCTCACCCCTTTCCTAAGAGGTCTATAGGGGGCGTGCATAAGCGCATCAATGTGCCTACCATCCCTGTCCTATTGTTTCTTTTTATTTTTCTTATATGTATCCATTTCATGTATTCATAACCATGTTTATACTTATCCCTGTTATCTTACAAAAATAAACATAAATGAATAAAATAAATGAATACAAAAATAAAATAAATGAATAAAATAAAAATGAAACTTGTGTGCTTTGAAGCATCCTTTCCTTTTAAATCTGTTCGGCTTGGATATAACAGAAGTCGAAGATATTTAAGGGTCTGTTTAATCAAACTTTGATATTTTTGCATTTGCTAATAATGTAAACAAAAACAAATCTCTTTATAATTCACAATGAATCAGTATCAATACTTCCACTTAGTAATGTGGAACATATTCCCGTGATACTATGTATTTTGTTTCCCATTATTTTCTCAGCTGCTCTTAGCCTCAAGTCTGCTTCAAGATTATTACTAGTTTGGTATTGTTTAGTCCCTTGTGTTTATTTTTTCTGTTAGAAATGGTCCATATGTTTTCTTGACGAATGTTTGTGTTTCTACCACTGTATTATAAAATTCATTTGAGTGGATAGAAAGTGCATGCTATGCAGAGTAGTACATGAATGTCAGTTTGAGAACATATGCCATGCGGTCTAATTTCAATTTTGTAACTGAAACATTTAAAAACAGTGAGAGACACTACCATGGCACTAATATTAAAGCAAAATTCATCAGGATGGAGTTTATGAGCGCCATAAGAAGCAATATGCTTCACTGTGATGTGACTTTTGCAACTGTCCCTGAAAAGCTTCTCTCCATGCAGAAAACTCTTCATGTATGTACAGAATCATTTTTGACTTTTTGACATTCAACGTAACTCAGAAGCAACTCAAAATGAAGCAGTACATCTTTTGTCACAGCTGGCTGAGTACATTGCTTTGGAATCAGCTTTGGAAGAATTTTGAAATAAAGCTTTAAAAGAAGCAGCTGTGAATTAAATAATTTCTTTCGAGCTTTGGATAGACCCAGTGGTGGCATGCTGCAGGAAGCTTGATAGAAAGGGATTCATTCTGATTCAGTATGAGCCAGTTTGGTGTTGTGGTTATGGCATCAGGCTAGAAACCAGAAACTGCAAGTTTTACTTTTACACTAATCATATTGGTCAATTTTTCTCAAACTACTTCTGAAATACCTTATTAAGAAAACTGCAGGGATTAGAAAACCAAATCTTGAAGGCACACATACACATCATCTTTTATTTTTGAAAATTTTACAATTCTCTTTCTGAGAGTATCATACATACTATTTAAGGATAAATTTCACAGTGCTTCCCTTCCATTTACTTTTTCTTTATATGTTTGTTCAGTCATTCAGATCTAATTTATTCTTTCTGCAAGACCATGCCCTTTAAAATACTTTGGTATATATCGTTCACTTTTGCATGCAATCTACATTCATTCAGCATCATTCATTCTGATCCAATTTCTTTTTTTTTTTTAATCACATGCTTAGGTAATACATCAATAGAGGCTATTCTCACCTAGTAAAAGAGAAATTGATGTCTGATATCAAAAGTAGCCATTCCATAAACTAAGGTCAGCTGGAAACAACTTCCTATTCAAAAGAGGGCCAGAGCATGAAGCTGGCAGAAAAACATAGCTGAAAAGAATGAATCAATGAATATACATGCTATATAAAGAGCTTACTGTTGGAAAAATAATTCATTCTTTAAAATTTTACAGTTCCTGAACTACAATATCCTTGTTTCACAAATCACAGGGGTCTGACGGATTACATCCCAGAGTTTTAAATTAGCTGGCAGACATCATTTCAGACCACTGCATCATATCTTTCAAAAATCCTGGAGCACCAGGGAACTATCAGAGGACTGGAAAAGTGCTGATGTGGTTCCCATCTTCAAAAAAGGAAAAAATAATAGATCCAGGAAACTACAGACCAATCAGCCTAACATTAATATCTCGGAACATATTGGAAAAGATAATTAAAAAAACAGATCTGCCAACATCTAGGAACAAGTAAGGTAATAACTAGCAGTCAGCATAGATTTGTTAAAAATAGATCATGCCAAACCAATCTTATTTCATTCTTCAACATAGTGACTAAATTAGTAGACCAGCAAACTACTGTGGACATAATATACTTAGATTTCAGCACGGCATTTGACAAAGTAGACCACAATCTGCATTAAAGTCATATCAAAAAAACATCCAAGTTACCCAGGAGCTTGCTTTTCCTGAGACCATCGTATGTGAACTGTCCTTAAATATCACATTTTGATTCTTACTATGTTACAGAACCTCTGATTATGACATCGAACATGTAAACAAGCTAAATTCACTACTAACACGGGCAGCATCCTGCCCACACACTTTTATCTTTCTTGGTGACTTCAATCTACCTCATATTAACTGGACCCTAAACGAATGTACAACTGAACCCATACATGCAATCTTCTACAATGCTGTAACAAATCTGGGACTGGAACAACTAGTAACTAACAATACTAGACTTAACAACTGCCTTGATCTCATCTTCTGCAATAATTTGAATTCAATTTACAGAAAACAAATTAAAGAACCCTTTTCCAACAGTGACCACAACATGATTGACTTTTGTCTCAACATATGCCCACACAAAAATCATCACAATGAGAGGATCCCCAATTATAACTTCAAAAAAGGCAACTATGATCTTATAGACAACGATCTCTCATCTCTTGATTGGCGAATTCTATTCACTATATGCAATACTGTTGAAGACTATTACAACATATTTTTACTTGAAGTCAAAAGAATCATCAGACTATATGTACCAATAACAACTCCCAAAACCAGAAAAAAAAAAACAGATTACCCATAACAATAAGGAAGCTTCAATCCAAAAAGAGATCACTTTGGTAGAAAAACAAATCTGGTCACGTTGCAAATTTTAAAAGCTCATACAAAAAATTATTCCACCAGATAAAGACAGAATGCATCAATTATCACACTAAACAAGAGGAAAACCTTCTATGCACTAATTCCACCTGCACTTTCTACAATTTTGTAAACAACAAACTAAAAGCGTCAAGGTCTATCCCATCCTTGAAAGAACCTAATGATAAAGACTGCTCCTTGCCAAACCTATGGTCACAAACCAGTAAAGTCATGAAATCAATTATTAACCAATCCATTATCCTCCACTTAGAGACAAACAACCTACTCTCTAATAAACAATTTGGTTTCAGAAAAAAACTATCTTGTAATCTCCAACTCTTACACTGCAAAAACATATGGACTACAAAACTCAATCACGGCAAAGCAATAGACGCAATCTACACAGACTTCTGTAAAACCTTTGATTCAGTGGTACACGACAAACTACTCCTAAAACTAAAATCTTATGATATCTCTGGACATCTGCATAATTGGATCGAAGCATCCTGTCAAACAGACAACAAATGGTCAAAATTGGGAGCGTCCTATCAAATTCTGTACCTGTTAACAGTGGTGTCCCCCAAGGCAGTGTTCTAGGACCAACTCTCTTCATACTCTACATAAATGACCTCCGTGATCATGTTAAGAACAACTGCGTTCTCTTTGCTGATGATGTAAAGCTATTCAACACCACAGAAAATACTGCTACCCTTCAAAACGACCTTGACTATGTATCAAAATGGTCAAACAAATGGCAACTTCAAATCTCAACAAATAAATGCTCTGTCTTACATATTGGCAAAAAAATATCAGAAAATAAAATACCAGCTGAATAGTCAAGTCCTTGTTGATGATCAAGGACCTTGTCAAAGACCTTGGAATACTCATCTCTAATGATCTAAATGCTGTACTGTAACTACATAGCCAAAAAGGCATTAAGAGTTGTTAATCTAATCCTACATAGCTTCTTCTCTGATAATATCACACTACTAACTAGAGCATACAAAACATTTGCTAGACCTATACTTGAATACAAGTCATCAGTCTGGAACCCATATCATGTATCTGATATTAACACAATTGAAAAAGTCCAGAAATATTTCACAAGAAGAGTTCTCCATTCCTCTACTCATTGCAGAATACCTAATGCCACCAGACTTGAAACTCTAGACCTAGAAAACCTAGAACTATGCCGCCTCCAGTCAATCTAAATATAGTATATAAAATCATACATTGCAATGTCCTACCTGCAAATCATAACAATACAGGAGCACACAATAGATACAAACTCAAGGTTAACCGCACCAAATTTGACTGCAGAAAATACGACTTCAGCAACTGAGTGGTCAATGTTTGGAATACTCTACCTGACTCTGTGGTTTCTTCCCCAAACCCCAAAAACTTTAACCTTAGACTGTCTACTATTGACCTCACCCCTTCCTAAGAGATCTGTAGGGGGCGTGCATAAGCGCACCAATCGTGCCTACTGTCCCTGTCCTATTGTTTATTTTATTTTTCTTATAAGTATCTATCTCATGTATTCAAAACTATATTTATTCTTATACCTGTATCTTGTAAGCGATTGACAAATCAAATAAATACTAAATACTAAATACAATGTTGGTTACCACAATATAGAAAAGAAGAAAATGAAAAAATGAAAAAAGAGCAACAAAGATGATTAGAGACATGGAGGCTAAAATATTTGTGATTTGCAAGAATTGGGTAGTGAAAAGAAGAATTTGGGATGACAGAATAGATTAGAATAGAATTTTTTATTGGCCAAGTTTGATTGGACACACTAGGAATTTGACTTGGTACAAACACTCTCAGTGTACATAAAAGAAAAGATACATTCGTCAAGAATCATAAGGTAAAACACTTAATGATAGTCATAGGATACAATAAGCAATCAAATCAAACTAGGAAACAGTCAATATAAATCGTAAGGATACAAGCGACAAAGTTACAGTCATACTGTCACAGGTAGGAGGGGATGGGTGATAAAGAGTAATGAGAAGATTAATAGTAATAATAGTGCAGACCTTGTAAATAGTTGGACAGTGTTGAGGGAATTACTTGTTTAGCAGATAATGGCATTTTGGAAAAACTGTCCTTATGTCTAGTTGTTCTTGTGTGCAGTGCTCTGTAGTGTCATATTGAGGGAGTTGAAACAGTTTATGTCTGGGATGTGAGTGGTCTGTAAATATTTTCACAGCTCTCTTTTTGAATCATGCAGTATACAGGTACTCGATTGAAGGCAGGTTGGTGGTAATTGTTTTTTCTGCAGTCCTAATTATTCTCTGAAGTCTGTGTCTATCTTGTTGGGTTGCAGAACCAAACCAGACAGAAATAGAGGTGCAGATGATAGACTCAATAATTCCTCTGTAGAACTGTATCAGCAGCTACTTGGGCAGTTTGAGCTTTCTGAGTTGGTGCAGAGAGAACATTCTTTATTTTGCTTTTTTGATGATGTTTTTGATGTTAGATATCCATTTTAGGTCTTGTGATATGATAGACCCTAGAAATTTGAAGGTCTCTACTGTTGATGTTGTGTTGCCTAGTATTGTAAGAGGTGACATGATAGCAATGTTCCAATATTTGAGCAGCTGCCACAGAAAATAAGTGGTCAACCTATTTTCCAAAGCACCTGAAGGCAAAACAAGAAGCAATGGATGGAAACTAATCAAGGAGAGAAGAAACTTAGAACTAAGAAAAATTTATTTGATAGTGACAACAATTAATCAGTGGAATGAATGGCTTGCCTTCAGAAGTTATGCTCCAATATTAGAGGCTCTTAAAAAGAGATTGGACAGCCATTTATCTGAAATGGTGTGTATATATATATATATATATATATATATATATATATATATATATATATATATATACTTTGTATTACAACACCCTGTTAAGTCCCAATTAAGGGAGAAAGCATACTACTTTCTTTTCTGTCTTTTCACCAGAGACGGGGCTTAACAGGGTGTTGTTAATTGGGGCTTAACAGGGTGTTGTTAATTGGGGCTTAACAGGGTGTTGTAATACAAAGTATATACTTATTCCCCTGCCTGAGCTGATAAGGAGAGAGCCAGTGGTGGAGTGGCAATTACAACTGCCTCACATGTAATACTTCCCTGGTTCGAATCCCAGTAAGGGTATGGCTAGCTGAAGAGAGCTAACTAGCTCAAAATAGATCTATACTACCGTAGTCTCCCTTATTTATTATTTAAAATTATCAGCTTAAAAACCTTACACACATGTAAAGAAAAGACAACGAAACAAATAGCTTTCTGTCGGTATGGTCTCTGGTGATGAGCTGAAAGACAGAAAAGAAAGCAGTATGCTTTCTCCCTTAATTGGGGCTTAACAGGGTCTTGTAACACAAATATATATATATATATATATATATATATATATATATATATATATATATATATATATATATATATATATATATATATATATATATATATATATATATATCCTGTTTGAGCAGGAGCTTGGACTAGAAGATACTTCTAGTACTTTTTATACAGATTTCCTTGTTTTGAAATTAGTTTTCTACCCATTATCTTCCCACCACCATTAACACACTAACAATTTTCTTTTTCCCATCTTTAGTGAACAAACTACCAATATACAGAAAATTATTTGTTGTATCTAACAATTTATGCATACCTTCCACATGCTTATTCTATTCACTCAGTCAAGCATATTTATTTTGGTATTGATACTTTAATTTTCAGGCTTATACTTCTCACTGCATAATAGTTTATTTGTCACTTCAAATATTTGGTTTCTCAAATAACAATAATCTACATATAAAAATCCCAAATTAATACACCTATAATTTCACCACAAATACCATCAAACACTGGCTTTATATATTTATCTATAAATAGAACAGGACATCAGTCATCCTTGTCCAAAACTAAATTGTGAGCTTTATTTCCCTCAAAATCATTCATATCACATGCTACAATCAGCTCTGCACTCATGTACAGTATGTTCAAACACTGATGCAAATAATTCAAACTGATTCACTTTCTCTAGATCTATTATTTTCTCATACCTGTATATTTCTCAATGACCTGCAGAAAAGCAAAAATCTAGTCTGGGTACCTTTTGCTTGTAATAAAATGACAGTGCATTTCCTTTATTTACCTCACTGTATACCTTTAGATATAATTTTGCCAAACACATTCCCAGGCCCATTTAATAAACTAAGCTTGTGTGTCCAATCACACTTGACCAATAAAGTATTCTATTCTATTCTATTCTATTCTATTCTATTCTATTCTATTCTATTCTATTCTATTCTATTCTATTCTATTCTTTCTCTAGTTTTTACATTCATGCCTGCTATTTTTCCCTTTGAAACACAACGTTCTTCCAATTATTAACCACTATTCCCACACACATGAAGCAAATCATACAGCCCTCACATAAATGAACAACATATATATTTCAATATTTTTTCAGTTATTTTCCATCTATACCTTATTCCTTTACAGCTAGATTGAACTTTTTTTTAAAGCAAATTAAAGTTTTACCTCAATTTTCTTTTTTAAAAAATAAATTTTATTTGGGTTTTTACAAAACATAATACAAATAAAACATCTTTTTTTGAGAAGAGCATGATCCCAGATTATCACTTCTCCATACAGACACAAACTCAATTTCATATTTGTCCTTGTGTTCTATTCCATATCTTATTACTATTTTAACATTTTCTCCATAATTTTTCCCCTCCCTTAGTTTTCTCAACTTTATTTTTAATTATCTCATACCTATCAAAATTCAATTATATATCTTTTTAAAGTTTCAATGTCTGTCTAATCAATATATTTATACTTTTGTCTGTCCTATTTCAATTTCATATTTTCTTTTCTCATTAAACAAGTTTTCCACTGTAGTTACTAATTGGAATATGACACTTTTATATCTTTTAATTTTGTCCATTCAACTCTTATTTAAACTTCAATTTATCCCTTTACAATTTATAACGTTCATTATAACACATAATGTCCAATTGAATTCTGCTTGGTACATTCTTAAAATACACACACTGTTCTTAAAGAGAAATATATATATATATAACAATAGTAAATAAAACACTTATTCTATTCCAACTCAGCTCTATCATTAATGTTAGTTACAATCTTTAACATCTTTAACATTTCTTTTCAATTGAATGTCTTACTTCCTTAGGAACACTTATAATATTGCCATAATTTTTCCCCATATTTCTTTCATATTTCTCTTCACTTGTTTTTATAAATCATTAATAATAATTAAACTGTTCCTATCCTTTCAATTTCATTGTCTCTTTCTTATTTATTAACAAACATTCCATTCCAGTATTTTATCTATCATTTTAATCACACTTGATTCATTTTTCTAAGTTTATTTCTAATATAACAATATTATCTTATCTACCCTTGCAGAATCCCTCTTTCAATTAAATTTCACCCATTATCTCTATGTCTTCTAAATAGGCTTATACCTTTAATCCTTGTACATTTTCCTTATTTCTCTATATCTTGTTTCTGTCCTATATAACTTCTTTTCCTTTCCTTCTTCCCCCTCTCCTTCTCCCTCCCCTTTTTGACCCCTTGTCTCTCTAATTCTAATTCTCTCTTCTGTAATCCACTCTTTTGTTTCTTCCTAGTATTGTAATTACTTTTCAAACTATTCTTTTTTTGGGTTGTTTTTTCAAATGTTAAACTTTTCACTTTCTTTCCCCCCTTTCCTTCCCCACCCCACTTAAAATTTCTTGGTCATTAAAGATGTCTTCTTCTTTGTCCCGCCCTTCTTGTTTTACAAGCATTTCTAGTTGTTTCTCATAGTTCCAAATGTCCATTCTAAAAATTGAAATATGAAGCCAAAAAAGCCTCTTCCTTCTTGTGCATCTTCTTTCTGTTTTTTAAGTTCCATTTTCAGTTCTTCCAAGAGTGATGCCATTTTAAACACCTGATTGATTTTAATCATTTAAGTCGAATAGCAAAAATCCAAAAATCATCAAGTAATCCAAATAATCCAAAGCTGTTTTTTCTTGCTTCTTTTTTTCCACTTTCTCTTCCTGGGGTTCTATTATCTTGTTACAAAGTTTCAGTTAGAATGTATCTTTTAGGAACCTTGTTAAAGTTTCACTGTAAATTCCTTTTACTTCCAGGCAGTCTCCTCCATTTTTCCAGATCCCGCCCTTTTATTTTTTCCTTTTTTCTCCTTTCCTTCTTTTAAAGGTTTTTGAATATCCAAAAGTCTTTGTTATCCCTTTGACATTTTATTTTCAGCTTGAATGCCTATTGATGTCAAAGTGGATTTCTGTCAGTTTCTTACTTCAATCTCTTAGCTGTCAATATGAGGAAGGAAAGAAAAAAAGCCAAATCCTTTCCCTTCCCTTTCTTCTTTGCCACTTCAAAATCTTCTTTGGGAACAATGTTATTCTTAATAGTTCAAATTCCAGGGTACCTTATGTTATTGCTTTTTCAGTTCAACCAGGTCAACCAAAGCTTTATCTTCTTAACTTACTTTTCTTTTCTGGTCAAGTTCTTCTTTGAGGTGGCCATTTCTGACCACCGCTGCAACCGCCTTCAGGAAAGGAGTAATGGCCAGCTGGGGAAGAGAGATCCAGCTCTCCTTGACCCTGCTGGTGGTCTCCTCCCTCTTCACCACCTCTATGGGATGGCTTAGCCCTGAATCCAGCCGGCTCGGGGCACTCCGGCGGTGAGCACAGATCGATACCGCGCATGATCATGGATTTTGGTCTGTCGCCGAAGAAGCTCAAACTGGAAGTCCCGTTTTACCTCAATTTTCAACCAGTCTACAGCTAGTTTGGTTTATTGGTTAAGACAGGGTAGAAAGCAGGAAAAAATAAGTTCAAGACCCATCTTAGCTGTAAAAAGTGATTTGGGGCCTCTGTCTCTGTCTCTGTCTCTCTCTCTCTCTCCTGTCACTGTGTTGTTGTGGGGAAAACAGGAGAATTGTGTGTTCGAGATGTTCACCACCTTGAGTCATCTGTAAAAAATATTAAAAATGGGATACAAATAAAAGAAAACAAATATTCTCACAGTAATTATGACTTACCTTTCATAGGCTGTATATCATAGGCTTGTATATCAACATATAAACACATCTATCACTATCATATATATTTTAATAATACTCACTCCAATTTTATCTCCATTAAAACTTATCTCAAATAATTTCATTATTTTTCACTTTGGGTTCATTCAATCTCTAAAGTTCAGTGCCACAATCCAAAACAAATCTCAGGAGAAGAAGTTTAAAATCAATTCCCTCAACAAGGCACATGAATTTTATGGACATTACCTGAGAACAGAGGAAGAACAAGAAAGTAAGGGAGAAGTCGAGAGCAGAAGCCAAGAGGAGATAACAGTGGAGGATAAGAAAATAGAAAGGGAAAGAAGAGAATAGAAGAACCAAGAAGAAGAAGAAAACAACCGACTCTGGAGAGAATTGAGAACAAAAGTAGTAGAGTATCAACAATAAAATGGAAAGAAGTTTTGTTTTACTATCCCTTAATATAAATGGACTAAACACATTACTTAAAAGAAAGCAATTTTTTTCAAAACTTGTAAAGCAAGATGCAGATATTACATGTTTACAAGAAGTCCATATCCCAAAACAAGATAGATCCTTATTAGAATTCCCGAAACTGGGCAAATTACATCTGGCCCTGACGAATCAAAAAAAGAGGGTTGTGGTGTACGTTAAAAATTGGCTAAATCCAAAACTAATATATAAAGATGATATTGGAAGGATACTCCTCATAGAGATAACAATGGATCAAAAAAAGATGCTATTAATAGCAATTTATGCTCCAAACACCAATCAAAAGGAATTTTATCATAAACTTCATAAGAAAATTATAAAGACTGAATTAACAAATATATGTATGGTAGGTGACTATAATGCAGTGTCAAATATAGAAAAGGACTATAAAAGTAGTAAAAATAATAAAAAAGAGAGGAGAAAACTTCCAATAATTTTTGATAATCTAGCCCAAGAGAAATGAATTTAAAAGATGCCTGGAGGGAACTAAACCTAACTAAAAGTCAATTTACCTTTTTTTCTATCCCACATAAATCATGGTCCAGGATTGATATGATTTGAATGGATTCAGAACTATTGGAAAAAGTAGAAACAGTGGAAATATTACCAAACACCTGGGCCAATCACAATCCAATTAAAATTGATTTGGAGAGGTAAGAAAAAGATAGGCAAATGGACTTTTAATAAGAGTTTATTGAGGGACAAAGGATACATCCAAATGATAAGGAAGGAATTGGAGCTATTTTTTGAAATGAACAGGAATGAGCAAACAACAACCCAAAACCTATGGGACACAACAAAGGCTTATCTGAGGGGTTTGACAATTGCCTACACAGCAAAAAATAAAAAATAAATATAGGAAAGAGCAACAGAGGGTGAGACAGGAGAAACTGGAAAATTTAAATTGAAGTTAAATTGCAAAAAGACCCATGTAATGAAGTAATTACGGTAAAAAAGAATTAATTTTGATGAAACATGAAATAAATTTAAATCTCCAAGAAGAAACAGCCAGGAAATTGAAATTAGTCAAACAAAACTACTTTAAGAATGCGAATAAGCCTGGGAGACGGCTCTCGCATAAATTAAAAAAAGAACAGGAGAAAAAAATTATAATATTCCTACAGGATGACAATGGAATAATGTGCTCACAAATGGATCAAAAGAAAACAATAGCTCAAAATTTCTTTGCTAATCTATACAAAAAAGAAGAAATCCCATATTATACAATATTTTGAGAACAAAGATCTACCTATCATAACAGAAAATGCTCAGGATATGTTAAATGATAGAATAACCGCAAAAGAAGAAATAGAGGCAATTGGAAGACAAAAAACTAATAAAACTCCAGGACCAGATGGAATACCAGCAGAATTTTATAAGGAATTCCAAAGTATAATAATTCCAAAGTATAATTGCTCATGGGGCTATATGACGAAACCTTAAATCAAGAAAAAATACCCCAAACATGGATGGAAGCTTTGATAACCCTTATCCCTAAAGAACAAATGGACCTCCACCAGATTAAAAATTACAGACATATCTCACTCCTGAATATTGATTATAAGATTTTAGTGGCAATAATGTCTGAAAGACTGAAAAAAATTCTAAATGACATCATTCATCCAGATCAGAATGGGTTTCTTCCAAATAGATACATAAAAAAATACAAGAATAATTATGAATGTCTTAGAGTATTATGAGACCAACTCCAACAAACAGATGGCATAAATATTTTTGGATGCCCAAAAGGCATTCGATAATCTAAATTGGCAATTTCTCATTGAACAACTAATTAAGATGAAATTCGGTGAAAAATTTATAGGATAAATTAAAACATTCCACACAAAATGCAAAAGTAGTGATCAATGGAGAAACCACAAAAAAATTAACAATAAATAAAGGAGTGAGACATGTCCTCTAATATACAGTATATATATATAATCAATGGAGGTATTGTTGACTCAGATAAGGAAAAATCAAACTATTCAAGGAATGACTATAAAACAAGAAACATACAAATTGCAAGTGTTTGCTGATGATATGGTTTTCATAATGGAAGACCAAAAGAGTCAAGTAAAAATCTAATGCAAGAGATAGAGGCATTTGGAAAAGTAGCGGGACTTAAAATCAATAAATACCAAAATAATAACTAAAAATTGCACTAAAAGGCAAAATGAGGAACTGACAAAGGAATTAGGGATCCAGATAACAAAACAAAACAAAAATATCTGGGGATATGGCTCACACTGAAATGCTCTACAATAAAGGCTAATAACTATGATAAGTTGATAGACCAGATACAGAAAGACCTAGACAGATGGGCAAACATAAAATTTTCTTGGATGGGAAGGATAGCAATCATTAAAACAAACGAGTTACCGAAATTATTATATTTATTCCAAACTGTGCCATCAAACTAGAGAAAAATTTCTTCGAAGACCTGAATAAAAGATTTGGCAAGTTTATTTGGCAAGAGAAAAAAGCCAGAATAAAATACAAATTAATGAAGGGCAAGGGAGGACTGGCCCTCCTGGATTTCAAGTTATACTACCAGGCTGCAGTTACTACCTGGATCAAAGATTGGGTGAATCAGGCAGACCAAAGAATATTGATGCTAGAAGGTTTTGACTTACAGCTTGGCTGGCATGCATTTCTCTGGGATGGAAAAAATAGAAGTCATAAATATTCTGAGAGATACTGGATAAGAAATGCTCTGTTACACATATGGCAAAAATCAAAAGAAACCACTATGTGAAAATACTTTTCTGGTTATCTCTAATGGAGGCATTAATATACTCCAATGCTATGGATTTGAATAAAACAATAAAATATAAAGAACTTTTAACAGATGAAGGTGAGCTTAAAACAGATATTCAATTAAAAATACAAGGAATTGAAATAGGGTGGGGGCCTTACATCGAAATTCAAACCAGACACAAAAAAGATAAGGAACAATTTGGATTGAACAATTTTATAATACAGTACAGGAATTGGATAAAATATTGCAAGGAGATGAAAAAAGATGATTACTAAAATGTACAATTATATATTGGGATTTAAAATGGAAGAGGAGATGGTCAAAGAGAATATGATAACATGGGCTAAAATTTTTGGCCACAGCATTAATTTAGACCAATAGGAACAAATATGGCAAACCAATTATAAATTAATGTTGTCGGTCTCCTATAAAGAAAATATTTATAAAGTGTTTTATCGACGGCACCTCCCACCAGCGAGATTAGCAAGAATGTTCTCAAATCTCCCAGCTAAGTGTTGGAAGTGCAACTACAGCCAGGGAACGCATTTTCACATGTGGTGGACATGTCCTCAAGCGCAAAAATACTGGCTTAAAATTTGATCATGGCTAGAAGAGCTAACAAAACAAAAGATTCAGTTTAAACCAGATATTTTCCTGCTAGGAATGTTAGAACCAACATGGGATAAGAAGCTCTAACATCGAATATTACACATTATAACAGCTTCAAGAATTGCTTTTGCCCAAAATTGGAAATCAATTATGGTTCACACAGATCTGGCAATAATTAATAAATCCATCAATGCGCAGAAATGATTAGATTAACTATGGTATTAAAAAATAAGGAAGAAGGTTTTTTTTAATAATATGGAATATATGGTATAACTGCCTAAAAAAAGGAAATAAAGATGTTTAGTGAAAACGATCAAAGAAATTCCAAAGAAGAACAAGACACATGATATATGTGTATGTAAATATGTATATATGTAAAGTAATGTAAATAAATAAATATGGTAATTTAATAACAACACAATAAGTAAGGATTCAACAAGCAAGCGATAGATATATTTGAAGTAAATGAACAGAATTGTCACTAAAGGATATGTGCACTGTTATGAAAATGCTGTAAAATGTGAGAACTTGTTTCTCTTTTTTAAATTTTCTTTGAAATTCTGAATAAATATTATATTTTTTAAAAAATCTCAGCTTGATTCCAAGTATGCCAATACTATATTATTCAAACTAGGATTTATAATGTAGCTTGAAAGATACTTGCTCCTTTTAGGTAAGATATATATGCAGAGTTAGATTACAAATCTGTTGGGGACAATAAAAAGGATGATTTTTAGTTAATTTAATTAAACAATTTAAAACAGTTATAAAGCCACCCATCTTGTACTAAACTCTGGAGATTCACAGCCAAGAATGATACTTGGTGTAATGAATGATGCTTGAGGCATCTCTGGATGAGACTTATTTAGAGCATCTCTTTTTGGCTGAAAAATAATTTTCAAACTATTTTAGGAATTTACTTATTCATTAATAATACATAAATTCCAGTTTATGAATGTCTGTGCCTGTATGTACATGTGCATAAAGATATATCAATATATACTCAGAAGGATAGAAAAAAGAATGGCAATGGTCTTAGGCTTTGATAATTTAGAATCTTTAGGAATGGATAATGACACTGCTGGAAGCTTCCTGTTCAGCAATAGTATGGAATTGGAATATGATCTTTCCTCTATGGCCTGGAAAGCTTCAGATCTGAGATGTTTAGCCTCCCACTGGAAGGGAATATTTGTCATTTCTTGACCTAGGAATGGAATATTCTGAACTTTGCCAAATATACTTTTAATTCCAGGTAGTAGTTCAATAGTTTCCAGAAGTAAAACCTCTGGCTTGAGATACTCCAGGAGTACTGTGGCTCAAAAACAGTCTCTTTTGTTTATAACACCATCTCCCGAATTTTGAACTGTTTCTAGTCGGTAAGATTTCCTTTAGGAACAATGAAACCACATTTTGAGAATCTCTTCAGTTCACAATTGTCATCTGAAGCTGTTGACTGAAGTGCTATAAATATGTAGATAATAACCAATTCTACATCTTGTTTTGATCTAACACAGGTGAGGAGGTGGCATTCTGAACTTGGATAGGATAATGAACTAGACGAGGACTCATAAATTAAACCTCAATCTTGGTAAGCAGAGATATTGTTTGAAGGTGGTAAATCTGTCCAGTTGACTCATGCTCCATATTCCTAAAGAGATCTAATTTCACCCTAAAAGAGCAGATTAAAAGTTTAGGGTTGGTCCTAGATCTATCTTTATCAGTAAATGGCATGGAGACCTTAATGGCATAAAGTACCTTTCATCAGTTTTGGCTAATTTACTATCAGTGATCTTTCTAAGGAACAGACAAACTCATAATGGTTATTCATGATCCAATAACTTCTCAGTTTGATTTTTGCAGTTTTGTTTTATATGGATCTGTCTGTGAAAATGGTCCAGAAACTTCAGCTGGTTCAAAATATAGTTTTTAGATTGGTCAGCAAGATTGACTGATCTGAACATATTATGCTAACATTTTGTCAGCTACACCAACTGTTGGTCTATTTCTAGATCCATTTTTACCTTTTAATAATTAAATAACTCAAACCAGATTATCTGAAGATGCAACTTCTGTATATATTTGTCTATACTTCATTTTTGATTGATATGATATAAAAAGATGTTGAGGCTCTAGAAAGGGGGCAGACAAAAGCAACAAATATGACTGTTGGCTGGGACTGGGGGCTTTAGTCTACTCAAGCAAAGAACTAGGGGGCAATATGATAGTAATGTTCCAATATCTAAGGGACTGCCACAAAGAAGAGAAGGGCAACTTATTTTATCTGAAGACAGAACAAGAAGGAATGGATGGAAACTAATCAAAGAGAAAACCCAACCTAGAAATAATGAGAAATTTCCTGAAAAAACTATCAGTGGAATGCCTTGCCTTTAGAAATTGGAAGTGCTCCATTGCTGGAAGTTTTTAAGAGATTGGACAGCCATTTGTCTGTTTCTTTTTTTGTTACCTGCTTTTTAAAATATTATAATAAGATTTGTCTCCAATTTCTGACACCAGAAGAGTGTTGTCATCTAAAAAGAAGGTTTTTTTTTTTCTGTGGTGGCATCCTATATATGGAATGCTCTTTCCAGGGGATTACTATAACCCACATTGTCAGAATTTTGATATCAGTGAAGAATCTTTTATTTTTTCCATCTTTTAAATTGCTTTTAAAATGCTATTGTGTTATATTCTTGCCTTGCTGCTGTCTAACTTATATGGTAACTTTTTTTTATATTTTCAAAATGTGTTTTAATTATATTTTAAAATACCAGACGGCGTTAGCTAATGGATAGGATAGTTTTTTTAAAGATAGATCGATTGATTGATAGGTAGATGACATGAAGCATGATAATATAATATTTTACTTTAGGTAAGGTTTCAGATACTGGGATTTTGAATAAGGTTTATTTAACTTATATAATGTTCTGAAAAAAAATATTTTTAAAATCACATTGAAAAATTTTATTAATGTATTTTACCACTTTTAAAATGAACTTAATTCTGTCAGTGAACTTAAAAAGACAGCCCAATTTCATAAATCTCACTTAATTTTTTATAATGGGACTACACTTCAGAATCTTAGGTGCAGGATGCAAATAAAAAGAAGAAGGTAGAAAAGGAAAAAAGAAGAAAACCTAAATTTAAGCGGAAAAATTAAGAATCTCAAAATATAAATTTTGCTGCCATTAAAGGAATGATAGATCACTTATGTAAGACTAAGATTATAAAATTAGAAATAATAAATGGTTTTATTTATTTTTTAAAATAATTTTTAAAATGCACCATTTTTTAGTTTCTAGGTCAGTAGATCATGTCCTGCATGAAAAAAAACCACTCTGTAAAATAATTTTTATAGAACTGTATCTAGGTTTAATATAAACAGCTGATAATTAATTTGAACATGTAAAAGAAAAAAAAAGAGCTGGCTCAAAGTCAGTTTTCTAAAGCTAGTCTTGAAAGCTTAAGAATCTTTACTCATGCTGTGCTTCAGTCATTTCTGTCTTTGATAGCTCTGAAAAGTCTTTTAATAAGTGAAAATTTCTGTAAGGATGAATAATATTTTGCATGTTCCCTTTGATACATTATAGATACATTTAAACAAGAACCTTCAAACTTTAATGTTCAGTTAGTATATCTGGTGAATCTTTAAATGGGGAAAGAAAAGGGGAAAGGGGAAAAGGGAAAGGAAAGGAGAAAGCAAACTTTTATGGTACATCTTTAATATTTTTTCATGATAGTTTAACTATTACAACATCATCCAAAACAGTTGTCATCAGAATTTTAATAATCATGATCAGGGAATAAGTACATAATTTTGAATAGAGACGTGTAATTTTTTTTTAGACTGATGACCACACATAACCTTAGAAGAGGGATAAAGACATCAATTGATTTGCTGTGAGAGTTTATTTCACCACAAATAATTAAATGCATGTTATTAAGTACGTTGAATCTTTATTTCTCCGATCAATAAAGACTAAGGAGCAATTTTGACAAGAAACATTAGGGGTTGCACTGAAATCTCTGAAAGCCACCTGAAGATTGCAAAACTCTGCTCTAGAATCATGTGGACAGTTGAGGCTCAATAGAAAGGTGGGAAAGACATAAACGGATGTCCCATTTAGAATATACAGCTTTGATGTGCTGCTTTTGTATAGCAACTCAAAGGGAAAGGCAAGAAATAGAATTCTACAAAGCAGCATGTTAGAAATATTTGCCCATTAAAATGGCACTTCCTGGAAATGCATTATACAGGAGAGCTTTTATGTGGACTACTGTACTACTTGAAGTCAAAGGAATGAATGTGACACTTCTTCAATTGCTCCCCAATGGACAGAGAACATAAATCATGTCTAAACTAATGAAGCTTCCCTGATTTACAATTAAACATGTTTCCATTAAAATTGGCCTTTTGATTTCTATGGATGAGAAGAAAGATGCGCTGGAAATAAATTACATCCTTTAATTTCCTGTCATGCTTCTTCTGTATTACAAGATACTTGGATTTTGTGCATCTTTATTAGTTTTATAACAAAATAAGGATTAACAGATCTGGATTGTAAAAAAATTAGAGAACCATGTTCTGTAACTCTTTGTTGCTGGCTTGTGGTCTTCCTAAGTTCTGTAGTCAAGAACTGGTAGTTCTAATAAGCTTAAACTAGATCCATAAATATAGTGGGTAAGAGTGTTTGGTGAAGATAAATTAGGCCATAGTAGAACAAGTAAATTTCCACTATTAGGAAACAAAGAGTGCTGTGTAATTAGGCCCAACAAAATGGAAGAGTAACAATCTTTCTTATTTGCAGAGTTCATGCAAGCCTTTCAGCCTTCATTAAAGCAAATATCATTGGAACATGTGAATAATAGGATTAATACAACTTTAACACTTCTAGGTCAGCTGGCAGTAGATCAATCTCCAAATGTGAAGCATATTAAAAGGTTTATAGATTAGCAATTAAGTGGCTTTTTCATGATCAAAAAATAGTTCCTCAAGCTTTGCTAAAGGTTAACAGAGATAGGATGCCGATTTTCCAGTTCATAATCCATAAAGGTGAGTGAATTTATGTGTGATGTGATGGAAACAAAATGATTCCTGCAACATCATTTCTAAGTCTCTTGGTTTGAGGGAGGAATCCACAAGCAATATGTTAGAGAATGCACTTACTAAGATCTTGACAACATTAATAGCTGGTGCTTGAGTAGTGCTCTTTTTCTTTTCACACTTTATTTTGTGTTGTATCTTCTAGCCTGAATGTTTTTAAACTCTCTTCTATTGACGTATAGGTGCCTTAGGAAATTCTTGGCCTGAAGTTCAGGTTATAAGGATTTAAATAAATAAAAATGTACAGAGGGAATAAAGATGGGACATTGTGCTTATAGAACTCTTTTGTCATTCCAGCATTTAATGAGATTAATAAAAAGCTAGGAAATGGGTGCTGCAAACACCTGAACAGCAGAGAATTTTTATGAATTTCCTGCATTTCTGCAATTTAGCTCCACCAGTCCTAGATTAGCACTCTGTATGGAATATAATCACTGTACATTACAAAAGAGGAATATTCACTATCAGTGTACTCTACAGAATAAGAAGGCTAATGTTCTATCTTACAAACAGGTCACCTTTACTATTGTTAGAAATGGAAATATACTGCCCGCCCCCAAAAGGAATCAGTTTGTATTTTGTAAGGCTTAAGATTTTCCCTTAAAACACGAAATAAGGAAAAAGAACACAAAAGGAAATAGTCTTAAATGTAATGATTTATTTTAGTTTAAAGAGCATTGCTTCCAAAGAAATAGGACAATGATACATATATTATGAAGCAGGTATTTCCAATCTTTTGGCCTGCCTGAGCTGAGTGAGGAGGAATTGTCTTCTTCACTCTTGCGCTACATATAAAATATATAATATAATGAATGCATAAATATGCATATAATAATTTTAAAAGAATGCAATCTTGTTAGGGTGGCTTACTAACTATCCCCATTTTTCCAGCTGTCCATAATGACATTGACTTCTGGGGTTCAAATTAAATGAAAACATATGTGGAAAATATAAGGGGGATTTCTTGACTTTATGCTTTTTTAGAAGTGTTCTGTGAGGGAATTCTGTCCCTGAGTAATAGATTTTTTGAGACTTATTGATTTATTAATTTTATACGTTGTATATTTTGCTATCATAAGAATTTAGCAGCCTGCAATAAAAAAAGATTAACAGATTTTTTAAAAAAACAGTAAAACAATAACATTAAGAAAGGAATAGAGCTGAAGAAGCTTCTTGGATGAGAAGTGAAATATCTTCAAAGAAAAAACAAAAAATTCTTGAAAAAGCACCTTTGAGATAACAAAGAAATAGTTAAGCTAGTTGAAGGTACTTTACCTATATAATTCAGTCCTGTGAATGACTGAGAATGTGACTCATTTAAGAACAGCTTTGCTAAACTACATAAATTTTGGTCCCAATTGTAGCTATGAGCTTAGAATTACCTATAATAAATGTTTAATATTTAAGGCAAGAGGGAAAGTAGTTCTATTTTTCCTATCTCAGATACCCAGATTGCTAGTTAGCTTGATTTTAATAAGTGATTTTTAAATAAAGAGTCTGATAGCTGCTTTCATTTTACTGAAAGGAATGGAAGGATTTTAGATGTAATGTGACAGCAGCAGGCATGGCATTCATTAAATCATTTATTAGAAAATAGCACATTACATTTTAAATAGGATTGCTTAAATGTATAAGAATGCTTTATAATATTATCTCTTTCTGTCTGTCTTAGGCTTGGAATTGGCTTTGCCAGTAAATATACTTGGAAACGCTGATTTCCCTGTTGTCCAATCAAGTTCATTATAGTTATCAATCACTTATCCTTTTCAGTTCATGAAAAATACAGTTTTTAAAAAAATGTAGTGCAATCCCCCACCCACTGCATTAGCCATTTATTTATTGTCAGCACTACAATATCTCATCCCATATAATGGATTTAGGAAACAAAGGGCCAATGCAAAAACATAATTTAAGTACTGACTTTAGGATCATTCTTTCTCATCGTGTAAGAATATTTGCACAATATATGTTATTACATGAACATTTCTTATGAAGGCTTGAATTGCATGATTTCTTTCTTTTAAAGACAGGAAGAAAAGAAAGGGGAAATAAAAACATTATCAGTTCATGTTTGTGGTACTTCTGCAGCTGACAGGGAAAGGTGAAAGGGTGAAAAGAAGTAAAGAATCTTTGTTAGCAACTTTTGGCAATGGAAAAGAGAGTCTGGCAGCTTCATTAACAGAGAAATTACCCAATCAGTTGACTGGTGAAGGGCTGAATTGACTAGTGAAGGACTGGTGAAACTTGCAAGAGCCAGGAGGAGGAGCAGGTGAAAGATATAGACTCGATCAGAGGTACAACTCAAAATCAAGCAGAGGATATTGAGAAAGCTGCTATATGCTCCAGCTGCTGAGAATGTTTCTGAAGAAATAAAAATTAGTTTATCAAAATATATTCTGTATCTGTAATGGGATAAACTGATAAATTATCACAAGCTCTCTGTGAGGCATAATAAAGGGTTTCAATCCCAACAATTCAATAGTTTAGTATTATTTAAAGTTATTCCTGTACCTGTTATTCCTGTACAATATTGTTTGCATAGCTGTTAAGGTTATTCTTTATTTATTATAACTAGTACAAGTTCAAAATTAAGTTTTGACTTTTCTATATTATTCTACATTTCTGCATTATTCTCTGTAGATAATAGAAGAGCAGGAAATAATCTAAAAGCTATTAACCTATGACTTATGAACATGTATGCATGTATCCTTTCCCTCGCTTTTCTTGCATCATTTCTCTCTTCTTTTTGAAATGATTAATAAAACTGCATCTCTTTGTCTGTAAATGTCTTTCATTATTCTTTTGGAGGACACCCCCTGCAGGACTTAGTAAACACTTAATAAACACTGTAGTAAGTCTTGATCATTTGGTTTGGGTTCTGCATTCAGTTTCCACAAAAGGGATCATACAGTTGGAGCCAATTTCTTAAACCAGAATACATTTTCTACTTTTAAATTGGGAGATACCTGAAATACTTCAGACAGCAAATTTAGAGGTCAGATACATACTGTATGCATATTCAAATAGATCTGTACATACTTTGAACATGGTTACAGAATGGTTTGGAACTCTGCAAATAACCTTTCTGCTGTTCATTAAAGTAGTCTCCATGTGAAGATGCTTAAAGATTCACATTAACTTTGATGAACTATGTTTTTAAATAAGCGGAATACAGATTATTTTAAAGACTTTTTAGACTTTTCTTGAATGAAGACCAAACACTGTTCTTTTCGTATAAATTCTGAAGGTCTTCTGAATGAATTTTTGATGTGTGTGCAGCTTTAGTACTCAGAAGTAAGCCTGACTGAGTTCAGTAGAACATCCCCTGTAGTTAAGATCTTTGGCTGATGTTGTCCTTTATGTGCATCAAGTTCTCCTGAGAATCTACAAGGTTTAAATATATTAGCACAGTATTTTTGGAGGTCCTAGCAGTGTGGCTTTTTGTAATTGACAGATGGGAAATTTGCAGGTTTTCTGTTGTCCAAGCATTTAGGTCCAAGCTTTTTTTGGTTGGTATGGTATGAAGTGCTCATAATTATTGGGACCATCACAGCTAGTTTCTGCCATAGTCTTTCAAATGTGATGTTCAGATCATGATACTTTATTTTAATCCTCTCCATTTCTTTGTCTTTTAGTCTGCTGACCCCTAGTATTGCCATATCAGTTATCCACACTTTCTTCCCCTTCCTTCCTTCCTTTCAACTATAGTTAAAACGTATGTTATGAGCCAAGACTTTATCATTTTCTATTCAAAAATCCCACCATATTTTAATCTGTTCATTTTTTACTACTCTTTCAACTATATGTTATTAGCAATTTCTCGTTACTGGCACATAGTAATTATTTTTACGGATGTTCCATTGAATAATTCTGGCAATTCTATTATATCACTGTTTATAATCATTTTGTGTGATCTTCTTGCATGAGCTGGGTATATGGCCTACTGTTTCTTCTGTCTCTTTGCACAATCTGTTTCTTGAATCATTTAATGATTTTTAAATTTTGTCCTTGATTGCATTAGTTCAAATAGCTCAGAAGAAGTAGCATGATTATTGTTGGTGGCAAAACAGCCAGATGTTTAAACTAGATTTGACATTTTTATTCTTGAAGACCTAGTATAGGCAATTGTTTGATAGTGTTAAAGGTATTGTTGCAGGATGTAAGTTGTTCAAGTACAGCTGCCTTTTGCAATTGTCTGATAGTGATTTTGTCAATGATTATGGTGTTCAATTCTTCTGTAAAAATAATAAGGTGCCAATATTTTTAATATTCATCAAAAAACTTCTCCAGCTGTTAGTGGATTATTATTGTTAAGAAACAGTACATTTGAATAGTGATAGGGAGATACAAATATATGTTCATTTTTCAAATGAGTAAAATTCTTGATATTAGAATATGTGGGATTTTTTAAATACTTTAAATAAAACATTATATAGAATTATAGAGTAAACATTAAAGAATCAAACTGACCTCCGTAAGGTTTGGTATTTATCATAAAATTTATTGCTTGTCCTTACACTTCGACTCATGAGAGTATAATATTCCCTTTTTCTGTATTACTTATAAATATATATAATAATTCAATATTATATCTTAATGTAAAAGGCATGTTTAATCATTAAGGAAATAAATAGATGTGACAGGAAATAAGCCTTACAATTTTTCATCTATTTTTTTAGAAATGTGTAAATGTTATGCATGACCCATTTGATATTCCTACTCAAAAGTTGGAAACCATGCTCTGATCTTGGAGGGAGGGAATCAAATATCTGTTTCCTCTCCTATATCTCTGTCAGATTACACAGCTGGATGTTTCAGAAGTCAGGAAAACTTAGTTCAGCCTTCACATTGCTGATCTGCTTCCAGTTTGGCATTAGCACTCCAGGTTTTCTTTCTCATTCCTCGATTGAAAGCTTGACACACCAGAAGAAGAATAACAAAAAATTAAAAGCATACACCCATATAGAAGCATACTGTTAAAAACATAGCCTGGGCTATATAGCTGTAGGCTAAAAATGGTAATAAAGAAAAGAAAAAGAATCACTTTTGTTTGTGAATTTATGGAATATTTTATTATAGAAAATTTGAGGTTCACAGAAAACATTTGAAAGTTACTAAGTCATTTAAAGTAGTATTTTTCTAGAATAAAATAACACAGCAGAAATTGCAGAAATAAGTGGGGTGGTAAGGACTGAAAATATTACTAAAACAAAAGTAGCAGAGTAATATAAATATTAAATGCAACTATTAGCAGCAAAAAAGTTTTTATTTTATGTTAAATAGTTACATTCAAAAGAAAAGTCTCTGGAAGTCATTGCCAGAAAAGTCCAGAATTGTTCAGATTTTTATTTCATCTCAACATAGAGTGAGAAGTTCAAAGAAATATAGTTTATGTTTTATGTTATCATATGCCAAAAGTAAGTTTATTTTATATTGAAAATAATTCTATTAACTAATGATACAAAATATGCTTATTGTAGACTAAACTAAAACTTCATCATCATGTCCCTTAATTACAGGGTGAAAATGCCTCACATTTTAAAAAGACATCTTATTTCCTTCCTTCTCCTGGTTTAAATATTGCTGAATGAATGATATGTAGAATTCTAGAACATATTTGATATTTGAGCCTACTGCATACCTAACCTTCTCCCATTGATCACTGGACACAACTCACCAGAGCAATTATACAGCTCATCAGCCTGGAATCCACACTGTATAACGGACATTAATACAGTTGAACGAGTCCAGGGTAGTGATGGTATTTGACCGGTTCTGCCTGGTTCTGGAGAGCCAGTAGGAGCGATGAGTAGCAGAGACCAAACTGGTTCTCTCTGCTGCTCTGCTGTTGTTGGGCCCACCCACCCGCCTGGCTCCCATACTAAGTTTTATTGGCAGAATTTGAAGCTTTGCATGGCACAAAATGCCACTACACAGCAGCTGCTGAAGCAACTGGCATCATGCAGGCTTGCAGGAGGCAAGTTAGAACGCCTTTGCACTTGCACAAATGCCTCTGTGCCTGTGCAAAGTGCGTGTTTGGCGTGCACATGCGTGCAAAGTATGTGCATGTGCACAAAGTGCACCCACCAAGCCACGCTCACCTAACCAGAGGCAACAATTTTTGAATCCCACCACTGGTCCAGGGGTATTTCATGAGAAAAGTACTCTACTCCTCAGCTGGCAATAAAATACCTTATGCCACCAGGCTTGAAATTTTGGACCTAGACAACTTAGAATTACGCTGCCTACGGTCTGACCTAAGCTTAGTACACAAATTTGTCTGCTACAACATCTTACCTGTCAATGACTATTTCAGCTTCAACCACAATAACACAAACATGGGCAAACAATAGATACAAACTCAAAGTAAACTGCTCTAAACTCAATTGTAGAAAATACAACTTCAGCAACAGAGTGGTCAATGCCTGAAACTCACTACCTGACTCTGTTGTTACATCCTCAAACCACAAAACTTTAATCCTTAACCTGTCTACTGTGGATCTCACTCCATTCCTAAGAGGTCTGTAAGGGAGTATGCATAAGCGCACCAGCATGCCTACCATCCCTGTCCCACTGTTCCCATTTATTCGTACTCATTTATTATGTATATACTTATACCATTTTATGCTTATATGTTTATATGTTATGTTCATACTTAAATTTGTTTTCTCATACATTCTTGACAAACAAACAAACAAATAAATAAATACATTTTGACTTGGACTTTAGAAAAATCTGCAGCAAGATGTAATCTGGATTCCCAGGACAGAAGGGATGCATTTCACAGACAGTGAAGGTATTGAAGTCACTCTTAACTGTGATCACTGTTGACATGAATATATGCTATATAATTTCCTATAAAATAGAACCTCTATATTCAATATTTGGTGGGCATGATTAAAGATTGAAAAATGATCTATTTCCCTTTTGCCCTGTCTATGGCATTTTGCCCAATCTATGGCATTTTGTCCTGAGCTCAGCCTATTTTTGTTCTTGCATTTATCTGAAAATTGAAAAGTGGATTTCAATTAAACTATTTGAAACCAGTTCTCTGCTCCAGGCTATGTTCTTTACTTTAAATCTTTGAAAAGACTGATTAAAAAGACAAAATTTTCAGATTTACCTTGTACCAATTTGATGCCAAAACCACATAATGAGATCCACACAATGTTAGCCTCAACGAGATTGTGGTAAAAAGAGACTTGTCAGGAACACTTTTCTCTTTAAAACTTGCAGTGATGGATAAAAATGAGTAAGCACTCACAGTAGTAACTTGTAATTATTTTACTGGTTTATTATTTTAATTTATGATCAACCTTTTCTCTCACAGGACAACTCGCAATAAAGCAAGAACAAAAGAAAGAAAACACATATGCAGATCTTTTGTTCTTTGTGGTTTTTGTGATGGCCTAGCATTGGGGTGAACATTAAAAAAAACTGGGTTAAAGTTGCAATATAATTAAGCAGACTTGGGTAGCTGCTTCAGCCAGCAGGTGTTAATGAAAAGGGGAATTGTTGGAATTCACTGTGTCATATTATTGTCACTATGTTATGTGACAGACGAATGTCAACTCATCTTAAATCTAAGATTTACAAGACCATCTGCCCTATTGCACTGTATGGTACTGAATGGTGGGCCGCAACAACAGGGATCGAAAGCTATCTCCATGCCATGGGAAATGCAAATGCTTCATTGGATATTGGGCATCTCCCTTCTTGATCATATCACAAATGACAACATTTGACAACATTTTGTTGTGGCACCAATTATAGAGAAGATGAGAGAAGATGAATCTGCTGGTATGGACATGTCCAGACAGCAGCACCATCCATCATGACCAGGACTGCCTACCAACTAGAGGACAATGACCTGTGACCTCACGGGCATTCAAAACAGAGATGGCAAGACACCATCAACAAAGATATGCAAGCCTGTGCCTTGGAGACACAGCTGACCATGCAAAATGGCGTTCAATTATCCAAACATAGATTTTAAAAAATAAATTATAATGTGCAGAGTAGAAGAAATAAGTAGGAGTCAGAATCAAAGTTAATTTGATTTAAAGTAATATGCATATAATTAAATTTAACTAAAATGATGTAATTGTCAAAGTATTGTCAGTAATTTAGCTTTCCTGCCTATTACAAATGACAGTTTGCTGATGATTTTTGGAAGCCACTTATGCAAGCCACAATCAAGCTTTTGGGGAGCATGAAATTTGGACACTCCCAAATTGAAAGTCTTATCAAAATGTCTCCAAAGTGGAAATCAACAATAACCTTCACTAGCTAATGTGATTACTGTTTTCAATTTCTTTTTCTTTGCTGGCATCTTGAAATACAGCTCTGATGGAAAATCAAACTAAACTAAAGCCATTTCCTTTTCAACTTGTTCTTAATGAATACAAAGCTTATATACTTCTGTCCAAGATTAGGTTCCCAAAATGGGATTACTTCTCTCACACTTTGTTTATTCATTGGTCTTTTTACCAGTTCTCTAGTCAGTGTCTTCCCTAGATCACTAAAATAATACTAAATACAATGAAGAAAAAATATATCAGTATAAAAAGAATGGGAAATTTTATGTACCAATCATAACCTTTTAATTCTCTAATTCATGATCTACCACAAGGTCCCCAAACTTGACAACTTTAAGATTCATAGATTTCAACTCCCAGAATTCCTCAGCCAGCTGGCTGAGGAATTCTGGGAGCTGAAGTCCACAAGTCTTAAAGGACCCCTGATCTACTGGACTTGCATAGTTTGGTAGATCATATATTAGAATCCATGGAATTTAAACAGCTTGGTCAAGAAACTCCTTCCAACCCTCTTCTTCCCTTCCTTTTCTTAAAAAAACCAGGATAGTGGTAGCCTAATCTGGAAATAACTCTTATCGCTGTTAGCTACCTATGCATTGCAAAATAAAAGAAATGCATCCTTCAAAAGAAGGACAAAATAGGGCAAATATTTGCATAAAATGTACATGTTCTAATTTATAACCGCTGGGTGAGATCATCCGTGGCTTTGGGGTAGAATTCCATCAGTATGCTAATGATACTCAGTTGTACTTTTCTACCCTGGGCCACCCTGATGAAACCGTGGAAGTGATGACCCGGTGCCTGGAGGCTTGCGGGGCTGGATGGGGCGGAACAGGCTTCAGCTCAACCCGGCCAAAACTGAATGGCTGTGCTTTCCGGTGCCCTGATACAGCCAGCTTACTCTTTCACTGGCCGTGGGGGGGGGGGGAATTTCTGACCCCCACGGAGAGGGCACGCAATTTGGGTGTCCTCCTGGATGTACAGCTGCCGTTGGAAGATCATATAGCAGCCGTCGCCAGGGGGGCTTTTTATCAGGTCCACAGGATCTACCAGTTGTGGCCCTTTCTGGATCGGGATGCACTTCGCAAGGTCACATCCGCCTTCGTCATCTCTCGTCTGGATTATGCCAATGCTCTCTTCATGGGGCTCCTCTTGAAGAGCACCCGGAGGTTCCAGCTGGTGCTAAATGCGGCTGCGCGGGTGATCTTGGGGGCTTCTCGGAGCTCCCATGGTACACCACTTTTGCGCGAGCTGCATTGGCTCCCGGTGGCCTTCCGGGTGCGATTCAAGGTGTTGGTGACCTTTAAAACACTCCATGGCTTGGGACCTGGGTATTTACGGGACCTCATGCTGCCACCGTCAGTCTCTCGCCAACCAGTGCACTCTCATAGGGCGGGCCTCCTCAGGGTGCCACCGGCTGGATGGCTGGCGAACCCGAGGGTTCGGGCCTTCTCTTTGGGAGCACCCTCCCTCTGGAATGAATTGCCCCCAGAGATGAGAACCGTTCCCGACCTATTGACCTTCTGGCGCGCACTAAAAACCCACCTATTCCATCTAGCCAGTCTGGCCTAGAGCTACGTGTAATGGTTTTAAATTCAGTTTTTAAATGGTTTTAACTTTCTTAATTCCCTGCTTTTTAATTTTTAATGGCCAATTTATTTAATCCTTTTAATGTATTTTAAATTATTGTATTTTTATTTATATGTTTTTATTTGGCTGTGCACCATCCCGAGTCCTTAGGGAGAGAAGGTGGTATACAAATTTGAAAAATAAATAAATAAATAAATAACTACAGTAATGTAAAAATAATTAAAGTACAGTACCACTCCCTTTTAGCGAAAAAGCTGTATCAGTGAGTTTGTGATCTATTTCCTGATCAATCCAGGAACATCTCTAGGGATGGAGGCTCAAAAAAGATGGCAATTGAAATCTTGCCTATTTTGTTATGGAAAAGGGTTTTGTTTGTATGAATATGGCCACCATCTAGACTTTCCTGACCTCTCATGCAGAGGCTCAGTGCAATGTCTTGAAGGGCAACACCAAGAACTTTGCTTTTCTATCATTTTTAAAAATCTTTAATCTTTAAACCAAACTTACATTAAACAATTTTTAAAAGAGCACACACTTTTATATAAAACACTGTACATTAATTTCTCCAAGTAGAAAATTATTCTTTGTGAACCAGGACTATTCAAGGGTTGTCCTAATGTGTGATTTGATTATTAATAATTTTTGGAATGCTGCTCTCATTGAAACTATGCACATAAAACATATATATGAAACAATGCAAACAAAAATGAATATACTTGGGAAAGGGTTGTATAAAATATTAAGGAAAGCATATTTTAATATGATTGGTATATGAAAATTCATATAAATGCAGTAAACATTCATATTTCAGGCAAAATGCTATTCCTGATCAATGGCTTTATAAATGTTATATTTTGAGTGTATTCTTGGACTGCAAAAATAGAAGTCGTTATCAAGTATAAACAGTTGAATAAGCTGAGTGTATCACAGATCAGATGTTTATTGATAATTAGGCAAATATAAATATTATAATATAACTTCCCTTTCAACATCCTGATAATCTTTGTCCTGAGCTAGGAAATGTGTCTTTATTTCAATTCTTTCCATTCATATTGCTGAATTCTACTGATTTATCTTGTTCTAGCTCTTGCTTTTGAAGCTCATCTTGACAATGCTGAAATAACAAATGAATGATGGTGTTGCAGGGCAAAAACTTCACCAGATGCTTTTCTGTAGATAGGGCATGCTATTACCATTGAGCTCCCTATTTTATACTGTTGATTTACTAACAATATATTATGCCCCTAGGGAAGTATCCTTCCTCCATTCTTTCTCTTCTTCTTTTCATTCCTGCTTTTTTTCCCTGTAGTATAAGAGCATCCTGGGTGTTTTGGTAAGCATCAACACAGTCTAATGAAATAGTATGAATTTTTCTTAGTGATGAAAGGATATCTACCTATCTATCTATCTATCTATCTATCTATCTATCTATCTATCTATCTATCTATCTATCTATCTATCTACCTACCTATCTACCTACCTACCTATTTCCTGATTTGGAAAAAAAATCACTGAACATTCACCACCTGACATTTAGGAAAAAGTAGCAATAAGCTCACAAATTCAGAGGCAATGGCTTCAACCTAAAATAAGTATTCCCCATATATTCCCTCCCTCACTTTAAAAGCCTCAGATCTACCTTGAATGTAATTTCTTCTTCCAACAAATGCATATTTGATTCAATTCATATTGGTCTCTTTTCCAAATTTGATACATTGAACTATAAATTACCAAATCAGTTACCACAATTATGATTATTTTGACCCTAAATGATGCAGGGAAGTATATAAGGTAAATTAAAAACCTGAAAAGATTTACAGGAATGGACATTGAAGGTGCACAAGGTAATATATAAATTTTTCAAGAGGCTTATTTGGTGTCTGCAATGGCCCAATCTGACATGGATTGTATAGAAAAAAGAAAATCCAACCCAAAGTTCAGAATAAGATTCATAAATGGTTGAGCATAAAATTTTTAAAAAGCTGAAGGTTTTTTTTTTAATTTTTCATCAGAAAGATTTAAGAATTGCCTTAGAGTTAAAAATCAATAAAAATCACAAAGGAATTTTCAATCTATATCCCTTTATACCTGCTCATCCTGTGTGGATGGTGGGAGGGTGGACATACATTCATTTAAAAAAAGATTATTACTTAAATTGTTGCTTTGAAATGAGTAAGATTATTGTCAAGGGTTGCAGTGAAAATATAAATGTATCTGTAGTCTTTCCCCTCAAATCTGTCAATCTCCAGTCAGATAGCTATCTAAAATTTAGTTACTTAATATGCACTAGATCAAACTGGAAGTCAAACTGGATTTCTTCGACGGCCGGATCAACATTGTAGTTCTCCATGGGCTGGAGGCGGGAGAGGGGGAGAGGGCCGCAGTGGGTCTGGACGGATGTCTCCAGGAGCATCTTCCAGCCAAAATGAGACACCTAATTTTTGGGCTGTTTTGGGGCTGTTTTCTGTCTGTTTTTGGCCAATAGAGGGTGCAGGAGGCCATGGAGGGTGAACATGAGGCATGGAGAGGCACCAGTGACTCATTTTAGCTGCAAGAGACACCACAGGCCTGTCCTTTGATATTTCCATATTGGCCACATGGGCCAGATTTAAGCACCTTGCAGGTTAGATCCAGTCTGCAAGCCTTGAGTTTGACACCCCTGCACTAGATGCTTAATGTGATAGATATAAACAATCTATTTTTAAGATACTGTAATTCAGTGGACTGATAATGATCTGATCCAAGGACAATTCTGATTTAATGCAATAATTCACTGAATCTATTTTGGATCTTTCCCACCCACCTGTTTCTGCTGTAATTATTGAATTGGATTGAACTGAATTAAATATTTTATTTGGCCAAATGTGATTAGACACACAAGAAAGTTATCTCCAGTACAGATGCACTCAAAGCAACAAATAATACTGTAGTCCTTAACTTATGACTACAATTGAGCCCAAAATTTATGTTGCTAGAAATTTATTGAGAGAGTTACTAGGTGAATTTTGCACCGTTATCATCTTTCCTGCCACAGTTGTTAAGAGAATCACTACAGTTGTTAAATTAGTAACACAGTTGCTTGTTAGAAAGTCACACAAGGTTATAACATGACCTTAGGACATTTGCAACCATCATTAATCCATGCCAGATGACAAGCATCCAAATTTTGATTATAGAGATGCTGCCATGGTTGTAAGTGTGAACAGTGGTTGTAAGTAAGTTATTTCAATGCCATTGCAACTTCGAATGGTCACTTAACAAACTATTATAGGTCCAGGACTATCTGAAATAATTATATAAGAAAGGGAGGGCGAGTAAAGAAGATAATAAGAATGATAAATAATAACACAGTAGTCACACTACATGAGTTAATAGACAAAGAGCCCTGGTGGCACAGTGGTTAGAATGCAGTACTGCGGACTATGTCTGCTGATTGACTGCAATTTGGCAGTTCGAATCTCACCAGGCTCAGGGTTGACTCAACCTTCAATCTTTCCAAGGTCATTAGAATGAGGGCCCAGATCATTGTGGGCAATAAGCTAACTCTGTAAACCACTTAGAGAGGACTGTAAAACATTGTGAAGCAGGATATAAGTCCAAGTGCTATTGCTATTAGGCAGCAGTGAGAGAATTAGGTATTGAGCAGAGTGATGGCAAAAGGGAAAAACTGTCCCTGTGTCTTTCGTTTTGGCATACAATGCCCTATAGCACCATTCCAGGGTAAGGAGTTGAAAGAGTTTATGTGCAGGCTTTGTAGATATCTTCCCAGCCCTCCTTCTGACCCACACAATATACAAGTCTTTTTTGGAAGATAAGCTGGTCACAATTGGTTTCCCCCCCGCAGTCTTAACTATCTGTTGGAGTCTATACCTGTTCAATTTGAATACTGTACCAACCCAGACAGTTATTGTTTTCCCATTTTATTTTGCAACACCCTTGATCTCAAAAAATCCAGATAAGGCCTAAGCTTCCTGATTCTGAAAAAAAAAAAAATTAGATACTATTGGAGAAATTATCGTGTTTTGATTTATCCCATTTCACCTCAAGATCCTTAGTGTGACCAAATCTTATGCATATTTTAAGGGAGCAACTATATGGCTATAACTAATATGCAAGATATACTAAAGATATATACAGTATGAATGACCAAAAGGTTGGAGCCACTGCATAATCTAATTTAAATAAAAGGGTTTTTTTTATTACCCATTGCCTCATAATTTTTTCCACAGACAGTCTAATCTTGCACAAAGATTAGACTGTCTAGGTCTGCATAATGTAACGTTTAATTCATTATTTTGCAAAAGTGTCATATTTCTTTTAATTACATTGCTCATATCCCCCAGTTAGTGCACTTTAGATCCTTATTTTACATTCAAATCAGTAGGACTTAAGACTGTAGAGTTCAGTTACTACCTCTTTTAGAGGACACAAACAGGACATAGTATATATTAATAGAAATATTAATGTACATACAACAAAATTTGCACCAGAGAATGGATATTATATTATATGCTTTATATATATATTTACTTATGTAAATAGTCATATATTTATTTCTGTTCAATTCTCATTACAATCACATTAAAGGTAGATTTTGTAATGTAACTTTGTTGTTTGTATCCTTATGATTTTTAAAAATTGACTGTTTACTAATATAAATTGATTTGATTTTATCACTTATTATGTTTCTTAGTATTATTTGATCGCTTATTTGTACTCTCTGACTACTATTAAATATTATACCTATGATTCTTGATAAATGTATTTTTTTCTTTTTTTTTTTATGAACACTGAGAGCATTTTCACCAAAACAAATTCCTTGTGTGTCCAATCACACTTGGCTAATAAAGAATTCTATTCTATTCTATTCTATTCTATTCTATTCTATTCTATTCTATTCTATTTTCTGTTTGTCATAGGGGAAACAGAATTGAATGAGATGTTACATATAATCATCTTCAAGTTCACTTACAAATAAGTATTCTGAACTTATAGACTTACTTCTGAGAAATTGAAGCTAAAATTGTGCTAACAACAATTTTGAAGTGCCTTCAGAATGAACCATAACTTTCTGAATTTAGATATCACATGATATATACTACAAAATTGCAACCAATTTGAGTGCTATGTTAGCTTGTTTTCATCTGGAATAGGGGATACAATATTTCTTTGTCCTCTTACATCACATATCAACATAACTATAATTTATTCTTTGGGGCTTTTTTTTTGCAAAAGGCATGTCACCTTTCTGTTTGTGGAGGTGTGGAAATATAACTGTTTTTTTCATAGAGACTTCAGCTTTGTCCGCAGCAGAGAAGAATAAACTTTTCATAATTAAAAGGCCTTTTTGATGCTGCATGCAAGCATGTTGGATGAATTAATTCTTTGGAATTGCTAGGCCATTCGGTTGACATGTTAGAATGCGGAATAAGTCTACATGGTGAGAGAGGAGCCTAGAGAAGAAACTAGAAGGGGAAACTTTGGAGGCTCTGCATGCTTGATGTGTGGAATTGCAATCTTCTGATCTATTGCAAGTTCAATTGCAATAGATCAGAAAACTTGATTGGGTCCTTCATTGATGCTGAATAAATTATAGATATAACTTTTCAGTCCCAGGGTCACTCTTAGTCTTTGAATGGTATGCTTATGGTATGCAGAACTGGAACTGACTTGGCAAGAATCTAAGAATAGTTGATAAAGTTTTTATTGAAGGAAAGTTAGAAAGTAAAAGAATTCTAGCAACTGTTGAGTTGCAATAACAAAGCCTATTTATAACCTCAAGATTCAATGTTTTTTCTTGTCTTTCTGTTGTTACCTTGTTCCTTGTTTTGGTAACTGATCTGCTATAAAGTGTTGGGGTGAGATCCAACTTTTACAGAATCCTTCCCTTACTTTGGTATTGTTAAAAGTAACAGTTCAATGGCAATTTTTAAAAGAGCCAAGGCTTTCTGAACTCCTTGTAGTTTTGCTTTCTAAAATTAATTTGGAAGTTCAGCTTAGATTCAACATACCATATATAAATTACAAAACTCCCAATCACCATTTGGTGGCAGCAAAGAGTTAGAATGTTGTAGTGCAGCCTTAAATCAAATGCATCCAAATCTCCTAAATTAACTTTCTGCAGAATTTTTTAAAAACAAATTCCATGTATTATCTCTAGTCTCTGTGTATTCCACTGAGGAAAATTATAGCTATACACTCTATATGGGAAGAAAAATTTAATTTTGATTTATATTTTTTGGAGGGAAGAAAAAGATTCAATCTCCATGACGTTGATATGGATATTAAACTCCTGTTGTGTTGCTTTTTTGTGCTTGAATCCAGATAGGGTGTCCTGATGGGCTTGGTCTTCCATGCTTTAAGGGCTTATCATTAGAAGCAGCTGACAGTTTCTCGGTTGGAGCTTTATTTTACAAAAGTGCAAGAAAAGAAAAAAAAAAGATAGAAAGGACTGACTCGCTTCTCTTCACAGAGTGGCTGATATGGCCCATTCTCTAACATGTGTATAGTTAAAGCTAAGCCTTCACAAGTAGGTCTTTTTTGATGATTGTAGGACATCCTGGTGCAAAGGTCTTTTTAAAATTCATCAATATTGTACATTTTTATTTTGGATTGGGGAAAAAAAGCACAGTTATTAAACGCAGCATGGAGACAATCCAAAACAGGATCTTCATCAATCAGATTAACTACTTTTCAAGATGAAAGTAGACGATGCACAGTGTGAGCTCTGGAAGATATTTATCAAAAGCCATATTAATAACCACTTTTAGCCTTCCCCTGACAGTTTCATCTTAGCCTCCATGTTTAACATTTGAGTATCATATGTTTTTGTCAGGATGAGGCTCTAAGAGCATCAATTAATTAATTCTGTTGAAGTGTAGTATGGAAAGGTAATAAAGTAATACTCCCTTAGGCTGGTACCATTACTGGTAAGCAATATTCCAAGAGAATTTCTTCTCTTCTGAATATAGTGTATTGTATCACATCTGCCTTTTAAATACAAGTCACAATCAGCTTGATTGATAATGGCATGGATATTGTTGGAGAGAAACAAATCTACTATAAAATGTAATGTAGGTCATAATGATATAATGATAGTAATAATAATGATATTACCACACATTTTTAATGGTCAAAAATCATTAGGCCAACATATTGGAAAAATAAATGATTACTTCATTCACTGAATCTGTAAAAGGACAGGCTTACTGCATTTTCTTTCCTAATAAATTCCATTATCTTCCAACATTTTACTCCAAATGAAATATGTTTAGGTCTACCGCAGGTGTAAGGTATTTATTGTTACAATGTATTGCATTACATTATTTTATGTCTTCCATAATAGAGTAACAAATCCAGCTGAGAAGTGAGAAAAATCAATGGTTTTGGATGATATAAGATTTGTGGAAATCTTAACATTGCTCTTATTTTTCTTCTCTCTTAGGATAGTGTTTTATTTATTTTATTTATTAAATTTTTATGCTTCTTTTCTCTCCTACAACTCTGGGTGGTTTTAAATATTTGAAATAAGGTGCATTGTAATCCCACTTTAATCAGATGCATATAACAATGTTAATGATATAGAAAGATGCAAGCTCAGACTTGGGGTATCCCCATGCTATGTAATCATTTATTTCATGTATGAATTCACCTATAATTACTTTCTCAACATTTTTAAAGGAATGCCAACAAAGATTATATTCTCTTTGGCATGATCTTGGTATTGTGACCATTTGGGGTTCTCCAGCAAAGGAAAACTATATCTAGCAAAATGTAACTATGTTTAATGAGTGAAAGTCTGACTTTTGACAGAGTTTGAGGGATTTAAATAGTCCTCTCTTTTATTTCAGTTGATTATATAACTCTGTTATCTCTGTCAAGAAGGCTTGTAATAGAAATATTACGATCTATAGAATTTTTTGAAATAGCTGAAGGCAGGATCCATATAGATAGAATACTTTAACTACAGTTGTATAATGCAGCTCAAAAAATCACCATTAACACTGGACAGAAAAAATCTCATTCTCCTTTGTTCCCAATCAATTCCCATTCAGTCTGAAGAAAGAATGTTTACTTTAGAAATTCTTTTAAAGCAGAAGACAATTTGGAGAAATTCTCTTAAGTGGAATATGATGGTTTTATACTTAGTTATTTAGCTACAAAGAGATCAAGAGCTATATGACTGACCTGTCTTTCATTACATAGTCATGTCTCCTGTGATCTTCAGCCTTCCTGGCTTTCCAAACTTCAATTACATTCCAAAGGAAGCTTTTATGATAGAACTTTTCCCACTGGTATTGCTCCTACTATCCTGTTCTTAGAAATCAGTGCAAAATTATCTAGCCATTTTTTTCCTACCTACTATTTGGAACAAAACTTCAAAAGACACTAGTTGCTAAATCTCATAAAAAAAGATGAGAAAAGATATGTGTATTGTTCTAATGTGGAAGCAGGATTATCAGTTATTATAGTTGCATCCCTTCAGTTTTCATATATGAAAATAATAACCTATATCCCAATTGTCATTTGGGTTAATGTAAATAAGATATTATTTAAGACAAGTATGTCAGTCAGTAAATGTATTTGTATGTGTCTTACAAACACACACACACACACACACACACACACATATTTAAATGAACACACCCATAGCTACTACCATTCCCTTTTAAAATCCTGGGAGATTTGGCAAAACTATTTTGAATTAGAGGTAGTTATGCTTAGATATTTAAAACTCAATTAGTCTAGCTCTAAATTATTTACACCTCTCTCTACTGAACAGTTTAGCTAAGTGTAAGTGAATTAAACAGCAGTTCCATGCAATTAAGGACAGGGGGGAAAACTAAAAACATGGCAAGTGAACTTTCAGGAATGTGAGAAATAGACTCATAGCTGAGATCCTTTCATTTGCATGCGTAGGCAATAAAATAATCTAGCATGGGGGAACATTATTATATGAAGAGATAGATTGAGTGTATGAAGATATAAAAAGCATGGAAGGCTTTGGGAATTTGTATTCTGATATAGCATCAGCAAATTAAACCCATTTCCAACTAATAGTCACTCTTCTCTTGTTATTGAATGGCCATTATTTTTTTCCTTTTAACAAACTGTAATATTCATTAATGTTAAAAGATCATTGATATTTAAATTTCTAGTGTTTCTACTATAATAATTTCCTTTGCTTTAGTATTATTGATATTATCAAACTACATTTCAATCACGATCTGCTACTGTCTTTTGGCTTTGTATCACTTCATTGGAAGACAATTTGGATGCAGATATTAACAGTATGAGTTCACTGGACTGCATGATTCTTGCTCATAGTACACATATGTTTTTGGAGGAAAGTTGAGTTTGCATATAACAATTCTCCTTAACACAATTCCTAGTTTTCAAGATCATAACTTGTAGAAAAACTTAGCCCTAAGTAAGATGATAATTCTAGCTGCTTCTGTTTTAGTTTGTTTCCTACACCATACTACTGTTCTAACCTGGGTGACACTCCTATTTATACATGTTTCTTTTGGATTAATATTTAAAGTAGACATACATAGAGAGAGAAATAAACCACTGCTGATTAACTAACCAAATGTTTAACCCTGATCTCACATTGAGACTTTTGGAAGGCAAATCTAATTTATGTCAAAACCACAAAATTACCATGTACAAAAAAGCATCAGGCTGTTGGTGTGCTATGCTCTGAATGTAGAAAACACAATTTGTTTTGAAAGTATATAGTAGGGGAAGACAGATTTAATGTTACTTAAGAACAAAAAAAAATAGTTGTCCACATGCTCTCAAAGAAGTGAAGCTACTTTATGTAAGATATATTCAAATTCTACTCTGTTGTATACTGTGTTATCTCAACTGATATTAAATGATTAAACACATTTATCCCATTTTAAAGAATTTGCTCATTAAAATTAATGTGATTCTTAAAGTACTAGAATATTTATTTACGATTTGTGTGAAAGCCTAAGAAAATTGATCTGCTTTAAATAAATAGCAATGAGGTACTACACCAGTACGTGGTTTTATACTTTTTCTTACCAGTGCTCTTCCAGCTTATCTGGATCTTACCCTTGAAGCCATAAAGCACTGCAGGATGTAATAACTTTAGCTTTTTGAGATAGTTCTGTGATCTTCAAGCCATCATCATGCCCAGAAGACATTTTTACATTATAGCCTGCAAAATGGGATGCTGGACTTTTGCTGGCCCAAAAACCCATAGAGAATTTTAAACAGCTACTGTAGTTTCATCATTTGGCAGACTAAGTTTAGAGGGCACCCTTGAACATTACACCTCATCACATATCCAAGTCTATTGTTATTACCCAACTCCATTGTTATAGCCTCAACCCCTCACAGCTTCAACCTTAAAGTGTCTACCATGGACCTCACCCCATTCCTAAGAGGTCCTTAAAGGGGGAGTGCATAAGCGCACAGCATGCCTACTATCTTTGTCTTACTGTCTCCATTTACCTGTATTTACTTCCTTTGTTCTTGTTTATGTTCATACTTATATTTGTTATCTTGTATATGTTTGACAAACAAATAAATAAAAATAAATAATTTGCAAAAGCAAAAATCTTTCTGAGAGCAAGTTTGGGATTGTGGTTAATCTACTAAAAACTGGGAGACAATGCCACCTAGCCATGAAAACCAGCTGGATGACCTTGGGCCAATCACTTTCTCTTAGCTCTATGAAAAAGGCAATGACAAACCACTTCTGAAAAATCTTGCCAAGAAAATTGCATTGATTTGTCCATGCAATCTTGGAGAGGCATATTTGAACTAGAAGAAGAATTAAAAAAATCTCTCATGCTATTTTACTATGTAGTACAGCATGCACACCAGTTTTGTTGAAACAATCCACCTTCCAGTTTATTAGCATTACACTGTTTCCCCCCTTCTTCTAATAAATTCTAATAGTATTTGTTGCCAATGTTAAATAGCAATTGGGCTTTCCAAATTCCCTTTGGTTTACCACTTTACAGTAATAGGCCCAGAATTGAACTATATCCATAATTAAGATCAGTAGGTTTTATAAACACACCATAATAATGACAGGAAGACCCAGTGTATCTCTTGGCTGTAAACCTTTTTACCTAGAAGAGTCAATCAGCTTATACTCTTGAGGAGCACAATTATAATACCATCTGTTTGATGAGACTTTTAATACTTAATTCCTAGAAAGACGAGGCTTGGACAAAAGCAGTTTGGAAATTTGAAGTCAGTCTATTTGAAAACAACGTCAATTAAATCTGAATGGGTTGTTCAAAATCAGAGCACCTATTATTCTCATTATAGGACACATAATTGAGAGACAGGGAATTTACATTTTCTTAACATATAGGAAACTTTTATAGGGAGATAATAACTTTTGAATAAGCGATTTTTCTTTTTTATGTCAGCTTCCAGTCTTACTCCTTATTTGGTATTTAGAAACACTACGATTATAATTTAAATTAAATAAATGTAAATGCTAATCAGATCTTAATTAACTGTATTATGACATGTTAAACGTGTTCGGAATTTTAGCTTATCCCAAAACTGTTCTATAAATGAAATGTATAATGGGAGATCTATTTATTTACTAAATTAACATTTAATTTAATTTTGGTGCTACCCAGTTCCAGAGACATTCTCAGTGGTTACAGTAAACAAAACACAAATACAATAAGATAAATAAATAATACAATAAAGGAAATAACAAAATGGCAATCAAGACAACTATTTATTTATTTACAAGATTTATATACCACCCCCCCTCCTTGCGGGACTCGGGGCAGTGTACAGTCATTAAAAAATACAATAATATTAGGTGGTTGAATAAATAAAAAATGAGACAAGGATTTATAAATAAGGAATTAAAACCAATTTAAGACCGAATTTAAAACCCCATAAAACCCTAGGCCAGACCGGCTTATGAAATAAATAAGTTTTTAACGTGCATCGGAAGGTCAAGAGTCAGGGATGATCCTTATCTCTGGGGGTAATTTGTTCCAGAGCGAGGGTGCCCCCAAAGAGAAGGCCCGTACCCTCGGGGTTGCCAGCCGTCCAGCTGGCGGCACCCCAAGGAGACCCAGTCTATGCGACTGGAGATTGATGGTGGCAGTAGGCAGTCCTGTAAACCCAGGTCCCAAGCCATGGAGCGCTTTAAAGATGGTAACTAACACCTTGAAACACACCCAAAAGACCACCGGGAGCCAATGCAGCTCGCGCAAGAGTGGTGTAACATGAGAGCTCCGAGAAGCTCCCAAAACCACCCGTGCAGCCGCCTTCTGCACCAGCTAGAATCTTTGGGTGCTCTTCAAGGGGAGCCCCATGTAGAGAGCATTGGCATAATCTAGGCGGGAGATAACGAGGGTGGATGTGATTGTGTGAAGCGCATCCCGATCCAGAAAGGGCCACAACTGGTAGATCCTACGGACCTGATAAAAAGCCCCCCTGGCGACGGCTATCATATGTTCTTCTAATGACAACAGTACATCCAGGAGGACACCCAGATTGCGCACTCTGTCTGTGGGGGCAAGAATTTTCTCCCCCACAATCAGTGATGGAACTAGCTGGCTGTATCGGGGTGCTGGAAAGCACAGCCATTCAGTCTTAGTTGGGTTGAGCTGAAGCCTGTTCCATCCCATCCAACTCCACACAGCCTCCAGGCACCGGTTCATCACTTCAACGGCTTCGTTGGGGTGGCCTGGGGTAGAAATGTACAGCTGAGTATCATCAGCATATTGATGAAACTTTACCCCAAAGCCACGGATGATCTCACCCAGCGGCTTCATATAAATGTTGAACAATAGAGATGAGAGCACCGACCCCTGAGGGACCCCACAGATCAGGGGCCTTGAGGTCGATCTCTGCCCCCCCTGTCAACACAAATTGCGAACGGTCAGAGAGAAAGGAGCAGAACCACCGCAAAACAGTACCCCCCACTCCCAATCCCTCCAGCCGCCGCAATAAGATATTGTGGTTGACAGTATCGAAAGCGACCAAGAGGTCTAATAGGACCAGGAGAGAGGAATAACCTAACTAACATCAATACATGCATATGCAACATGTATTAAACTTTTGTAACAAGACTAATTTCATCTACCCATTCCCAATTTTCTTCAGATTTCCCATCATACCTTGCTTTGCTTCCATCTCTCTCTTGTTTCTTTCTAGATTGAAAAAATGGTCTGGTGGGGTCTGTGACTAATTTAATCAGACATGTTGGTTAAGTGGTTTGATTTGTCATTAATGGAAGACATTTTTCCCATACTCTAAATGGTCATCTGCTCTGATACTATTCAGAAAGTAAAAAATCATGGCAGATTGCCTGGGTTGTACATTACTATACAGCGGAGAGAGAGATTATCTTGTGTTTTTTTTTAAATTACTAGTTCAGAAAAAGATTTAGAACCTTTGAAGTCTATATTTAATTTCCTTCTCATTTATATTGTTTCTTTCAGCTATAAAAGAAATAAATAGCAGCTTCTTTACTGTATTTAGCATAGTCATTTATTTATTTTTTAAAGCCACCACTACCTCCTATATTTGCATAATGGAAAAATTAAGTGAGGATTTTTGCTTAGAAGGAAAGATAGATCTATAAGTTCTAATTAATTCCAGGAAGCATTCAAATGTAAATACTGAATATATGAGTGTAAAACTACTTGTGGTGTGGTAGGACATAGTACAGAACAAAATTGAAGATTATATCATGTTCCTTCATTAGAACAAGGTAAATCAACTTTGTTGGTCTCAAAGATTAAAGTGTCTACATGTGTACATGTCTCTTTACACTAATATGTCTATGTAAATCTTCTATTATCTTTTCCAGTGATGTATTATAATTATTAGGATTTGTCACACTTTCAGCCAGATTGGATTTGGAATTTTTATCCATCTATCAAGTCCTTCTAAAAGATTTGGAATAGACCCATGTTGGTGTTTGATGGTGTTCGAGATATTGTTGAAAGGGTGTAAATAGTTCCAAGTAAAGCTGCCTTTTGCAATTGATGGTGAATTTGTCAATGCCAATGGTGTTCAAGTGGTGCTCCAGTTGTTTTGGGATTGCACCCAAGTACCTATTACTATTGTACTATTTTTTACTTTCTTTTGCCATTGTCATTGTACTTCTATTTGCAGATCTTTGTTATTTTGTTATCTTCTCCAGTTCTTTATCTTCTATTCTGCTGTCTCCAGGAATTGCCAAATGCACTATTACAACTATTACCTTTGAGCTGATATTAAAGAAGAATGAGGTATTATTCCTAGAAAATCTAATAAAAGGCCTATATTTGACATCTACATGTAAAGTGGGTTGTTTATGATATAAGCAATGGCTTTTCTACAATCCTGTTGATTAAGTTTGGTTTCAGGAAAAAATTGTCCTGCAACTACAACTTCTACACTGCAAAAACATATGGACTACTCTACTTGACCAGGGTAAAGCAATAGACACAATTTACATAGACTTCTGCAAAGCCTTTGATTCAGTGGTACATGACAAACTACTGTGAAAACTAAACTGTTATGGCATTTCCAGATCCCTTCATAAGTGCATTACTGCATTTCTGTCAGACAGGCAACAAATAGTAAAAATAGGGAGCGCTATATCAAACCCTGCTCCAGTCAACAGTGATGTCTTCCAAGGCAGCATTTTAGGACTCACACTCTTTATACTCTACATAAATGACCTTTGCGATCACCTTATTAGCAACTGCATCCTTTTCGCGGATGATCTAAAACTATTCAACATCACCGACAATGCTACTGTTTTTCAAAGTGACCTTGATTATGTGTCTGAATGGTCAAACATTTGGCAACTCCAAATCTCGATCAACAAATGCTCTGTGCTACACATTGGTAAAAAAAATCAGTTCACCAAATACAAGCTAGGTGGATATGACCTCGTTGATGACCCTCACTCTGTCAAGGACCTCAGAGTACTCATATCTAATGATCTAAGCACTAGAGCTCACTGTAACAGCATTGCCAGAAAGGCATTAATAGTTGTAAATTTAATCTTATGAAGCTTCTCCTCCGGAAATATTGAATTGCTAACTAGAGCATACAAAACTTTTGCCAGACCTATACTCGAATACAGCTCATCAGTTTGGAATCTGCTCTACATACCAGACATTAATACAATTGAGCAAGTCCAGAAAAATTTCATGAGAAGAGTACTACACTCCTGTGCTCAAAACAGAATACCCTATATCACCAGACTTGAGATTTGGGGCTTGGACAACTTTGAACTACGCTGTCTATGGTTAGACTTAAATGTAGCACACAAAATTATCTGCTACAATGTCCTACCAGTCAATGACTACTTCAGCTTCAACCACAACAATACAAGAGCATACAACAGATACAAACTCAATGTAAACCGTTACAAACTTGATTGCAGAAAGTACGATTTCAGCAAGAGTGGTCACTGCCTGGAATGCACTACCTGACTCTGTTATTACATCCTCTAACCTTCACTCCTTTAACCTCAAACTAACCACTATTGACTTCATCCCATTCCTAAGAGGTCTGTAAGGGATATGCATAAGTGCACCATCATGCCTACTGTCCCTGTCCTATTGTTTCCATTTATTCATACCTATTTTCTGTATTCTTACTCATGTTTATACTTATATCTATTACCTTGTAAGCAATTTACAAATCAAATAAATAAAAACAAATAAAGTTAATTCTTTATTTTATTTTTGGGAGAAATATCTGCTATCATTCAGAAAGCTAAATGCTACAATGTTAAAAAAGAAAATGTTGTGCTTCTTGTTCAATTGTTTGACTTCTTGGTTTGTGACCACAATGCAGAACTGAATTGATAGTATTTGGTGATGGTTAGGTTTTTTTTTAAAGAAGTCTTGGATGTGCTCCGAATAGAATAGGAAGGATCTGCTAATTGCTTTCCAGCAATCCTGTGGGAAGAAGGAAAAACAGAGAATAATTGAAAAGATGAAATTTGTGAAAAATGAAAGGAAATAGTTGCAGAGAATGAATTTGAAACAAAAAATTACCTATTTCAATATTTGATGAAGATGATTTCAAGTCAAGTCAATTTCAATCTGTTCTTCCCTTCTTCATTTTAATATGAATTATTATTTATAAAGTATTTGAAAGATTTTTCTCATGTACCAGGGTTTCAGTACTTCTCTGCTTAAGCCTAGGATTAGGCTCAAGTCATGAAGAAAAATAAATAAATGGAAACTTCTACAAACTTAGGGCACATTTTAGGACATATAATTTGGTCTCATGGTATAGGTGCAAAATCAGTAGAAAGTTACTACACTAATATTTATTACCAAAGTGAAAAGCTGAAACCCCAAATGGAATGGAGCAATTTGATGCATTTTTAAAAATATACTTAAATGAGCAGCATAAAAGTTCATATCTGATGCATAATTTTGGAGCTCAAATTGCTGGAATGGGTGATGCCAAAACAGTGCCTATTCTTTAAATGGTATCTCTGGAAACTTATTTAACTTCTTAAAAGGTGAAAAGAGGGGAAGTTCATAATTCAAATACTGACAAGGGAATAATCAAATCAGATTAAAAAATATTTTCTGCACTGTAATTATATAGTGTACTTCAGGAAATATTTTTCAAATGATTCTCTATTTGATACTTTTTAAAATATTTCAGTTATTTTGTTCAACAAATTTCATTTTCCATCCCTTGCTTTTCCTTTTCCTTTCATGATATCATATATTCCAATCTTTTACTTTCTTGAAAGACAATAATACTTCAACTACATTCACTTTTGATTGGCACAAAGGCAATTGATGAAGTAATTGGGGTAACCACCTCCCCAGCACCATCTATGAATAGATATTGATAGATCTCATGAGAGATTAACTCATTATAACACATTTTCAGTTACCTATACTATTAAGATTGTGGTATTATTATAGCACTCCAACCTGGCATTGCCAGGTATACTGGACTTACAGTTGCTTGTATTTCCAATACAACTTCCAGGAACTTCAGCTGGGAATCTCAATATACCTGGATAATATCAGATTTAAAACACCTGAACCAGTTGTTCTGCCAATAAAGTAACTCATTCATTGCAGGATACATTCTATTTTGAACTACTTATATTTTTTAGGCAATCAGGACAAGATTTGTGACTCCTCAAGTAAAATTTAGTAGAGATTAATATTGAACACCCCCCACTCACAGGTGTTAAGTACTCTGCATCTGTTTCACACCTTGGGTTTCAAGTTTTTAAATGCAGAAAGTGATAAATGCTTTCATTTTATTTATATAAAGGGATAGTTTCAAAGAGCAGACAAGAGGCTAGCTATGAGAAAAGATAAATAGAACATTTAGAAACCAATGAGCAATTATAATTCTGCTTACCATCTGTTGGATTCTTCAAGAAAGCTATTTTTTCGTGCAATCAAGATAAGACTCAAGAAGTTGAGTAAAGTTAGGTTAGACATTTATTATTTACAAATTAAACAACAATAAATGACATTTGAGATTGATTACTATGGGTGACTATAACCCAGTTCTGAATTTGAATAATGTGATAGTAGTAGCCAATTTATTGATTACAACTTTATTGGAGAAGGGATAACTTCTGAACCACATTTTTTTCAGTATTCATTATTTGGACCCCCAAAAGATTTCTCTTTTTATCCCTAGATTTATAACAAGCGGTCATGGTCATCTCCTTTTTCTTTAAAGTATTGCCTGGATGTAACTCCTGGTTATTTGTAGACTGTAACTTCTTTGACAATGGTTTTTCAAAAATTACTATTGTTCTTTTGTAAACTGTTCTAAACTCCTTTAGGTGGAAAACTATGTACAATAGTAATTGCCCTATACTACATAACATCACTGGTATTCCTAGCGCATCTTTGATGGCCCATGGTTTGCAATATATCGAAGACAGATAATTCTCTGTATTTATTTTTTAAGCAGCAATGCCAGGATTTGAAACTAGCAATCTGAAGTCTGTGAAATATTGCATCTGCTGTGAAGCACAGCCTCTTTTTCTATTGTAAAATATTAAATTCTGCAGGCCAGAAAAAAACAGGAATACAAATGAAAAGCAAACAAGTTGCATGGAAAGAAATTTTTAACATTTTCAGAAGAGTGATCATGCATCTGGATCGCTATGAGGCTAATTCTAAGTTGTAGCTCTTGTCAATCCGCATTTTAGCTTTAGTATATAGTGAGCAAATAGTATTTTGTAGATAAAACCTATATTTATTTTTTATTTTATGTTATTCTTTTTTTCTATTAACAGATGCAATACATATTTCAGAAGGCAAAAATAAGGCTGAAGAGCCAACAATTAAGGATGCACTGATAGGCTTGTCGGGAGCTCTTTATATTATGGCTAGTCATACAGAATCCAATCAACCACAGTATGAGTGCTATATACATTTATGTCTCTCACATTTATGGACTGTCTTTCATAGACATTGTGTGTCTATGAAATTTCTGATGTTTTCATGTACCTACTGCAATTTCCAACAGCCTGAAATATGATCTCTTCCTGTACAGGAAGTAATTGATATTGTTGCAATCAGGCATGTCACGCAGAGTTCACATTCTCAGATTTCACACTTCTAGTAATGTTAAATAAAGTAAAACAAGTTCAACCTTAGTTTCTCTTTGCAGCAAGTCCTTTGCATGCTGGCATAATATTTCCTTGACATCTTTTCTATCAAAATTTACAGAGTGCCCTGATAATTTTTGCTCTTTTGCATTGATACTAACAAGGTTCTGACCTAAGTCCTCCTGCGTTCTACATCATTTGCTTCTGGAGATTAGCAGGCCATGCTGAAGAATAAATGAGTTGTAAGGTCAAGAGATCTTTACCGACAAACAACTGCTGTGTTCGCTATGATTGCATCTTTCTACAGCACCTTAATCACTATAACAAATCCCCATCAGAGCTTCCTAAATTAATGTGAGTTATTTTAATTAAAGCAATATGTTGTCTCACTATAGGAATATTAACAAAACATTGGCCTATACTACAATAAATATTTCTGAAAGGAATATAGGCTTGACAAATTTCATGCCTTTTCCTTCAAGGGAGATTGAATTTGAGATTTATGTCTAGACACAAATCTTTTCTTAATGGTTATGTTGTAGTTGAAGTGGTTGCAAAATTCATTCATCTACTTTGTTTCTTTATTGCATATCAGTCTTTATAAACATAGTTACATTTAGGCCCTTACATTCCATATTGAAAATTCTGCTTATAATATAGAAAGTTTAGTAGTATTTGGGTCATTGATACATTAAGTGAATAAGAAGATAAAATATTTCATTAAAATGTCAGAAAACGTCATTTTCTCTAATACAGAGAACAGCCTTTCAGGTTCTTGAATGGGAGCATGCCAAATTCATCCATATATTCGATGCAGTTTTTTTAGATTTACTTTTATAGAAAGATATACCTAGAATATAAATTCATCTCTTCTGATGTAATACATCTCATATTTTTCAAAACAGCCAATCCTGAAGATTTATCTTCTATTTTATGTGGGAGCCATAAATTAGAATCATAAAGTCCAAAATGACTAGATTATTCATAGGGACTATCTCAAAAACTGCAACTCCATTTTTAGAATAATGTTAATAATAATGTTAATGCTTAGTTATGTGCAATTAACAAACATCTTAAATGGTAGAAAAGGAACTCATTTTAAATAAAATATTTATTTTGAATAAATCTTAATTTGCAGCTTTCAGAATCAACCTGTATAAATGAAATCTGTTCAAATTTAAGCATGGAAAACAATTCCATTGACAAATGTACAATATCAGTTTTTTATTCAAGTTTGAATAAAAAACCCTTGGTTGGTTGAACTCACAATCCATTAGGGCCACTGAAAGTACTATATGGACTTCCCTAGCCATATCTCGATATTGTTGGCTAGGTCAGACCTTTCTTCCATGATCAAATGGAAAATGGAGACTTTTTATAGATGATATGGCATTTGAAACTTCAAATCTAAATGTGGCTTGTTTCTCCACTAATATTTTTTTTTCATTACATAGTCTTCTATTTTATTCAAAAGCATTGTACATACATCTTAGCCATGATTTCAATAACACTTATAAGTTTATAATTTTTTGGCAACCTATGTGGTTTATACGAGAAAACAGTCCTCTTATAATGTGTGCCCATCATCAATAGATGTCATGAAGAGTTCCAGAAGTAAATAAATCTTTTCCAGGTGCCTTATTAGGTCTCAGTGATTGATAGTAATAATAATAGATTTGATTTCTGATACTTATACTAAAGGTTGGAGGCAGACTTTCAAAAGGTAGGAGGTCAATGATTTCTTATGTGGAAGGTCCAGATTAGGATTAGTAAATAAATGTTCATAAAAATCCTTTCAAATTAAAGCTGGAATAGGGATATTAAATTGAAGTCCCTTCAATAAACACTATTCCATGAAAAAATTGAGTTTGTTCCTTTCAAGAAAATTCCCAGTTATGTTCAGATTTTAGCCACATAGCAAGCTTTTTTTTTTCAATTTCTTATAATCACATCTAATTTTTAACATTTTAGCATTTTTTAATGGTAGTCTGTCCCTGGGCCTGGTGCATAGTTGCCCTCAGTAACTTTCTGGTATATATACAGTCAGATTCAAATCAATTAGAATTTCTGGTGGAGAATTAGGTCCTGATAAAAAATCTACACCTATAGAAACTATATTTTTCATAGGAAAAATATCACACACTGGATCAATGAATGTTGATCTCATAATGGAATAGGAGGAGAAAGAAGCGGGGCATTTATCAGTTTGGAGTAATAAAACATTTTTTCTTTGATGGAGGACTCTCTATTACTCTTTGATAATGATTTCTAATGTGCATATAGATAGCAATAAAATTATGTTGGACACTGACAGGAATCTCACTGATTCAGAAGGTGTGAATGCTCGAATACTGGAAGCTTTTAAGAAGAGATTCAACAACCATTTGTTTGAAATGGTGTAGGGTTTTCTGCCTGAGAAGGGGGTTGGACTAGAAGACCGCCAAGGTATCTTCCAACTCTATTATTCTGTTATTGCTGAGCTCCATAGACTCCTTGGACATTTTATGGACGATAATGCAGAGATTGATAACATGTTACTTGTAAGCTACACATAACTCATGGAAGACATCTTCAGACATTCCATGTTAAATAACACTTATCTTTGAAAGTGTTCTAAATCCAAAAGATTCCGCAAATCTCAAGATATTGTAGTGTATGCAATCTCAAGGAGGAGCTCAGAGGAAATTCATGGAGGTAAATTGCTGATATCTCACATGAGCAAACAAAAGAAGGGAAATCACCTAAAAAGATTGCTAAGCCTATTTGTTCATCTCTAATAATTGTTCAAGAAAGATCACAGCTTTGTTTTAGTCTCCACAGCTGTAAAAATAGAATGAGACAAAACTAGCACAATTCTCATCCCTTTGCAATGAAATACTGCAAAGACTGAAGGTTGCCCTCTTAGAGAAGTCTGAGTTCTTTTGTAAGATAGATCTACAGGTCTTACAGACCATGAATTGTTCAATGGCTCTACAATTATCTATGCTAAGACAAGTATGCATTATTTGTTGGAAAGAGCTGTGGGAACTTAATTTGTACCAGAACACTCCAGGTCAGTCTCTGTATTTGAATAAAAAAACAAGTATACTTGCCACTTAGTTCAGCTAACAAAAATAGCTTGAAATTTCATATTATACTTTAACAAAACAGCAAAAACTGCTAACATGCAGAATTTGCACTAAATCAGGCAAAGTGAATGAAAAAGAAAAGAAAAGAAACCACAGACAGGAGAGCTGATTCAGTAACAAGTATCTAGGTTATCTATATATTACAGGACATTCCAGGGCCCCGAAATTCATACTGTGGGCAATTAGGACAAACAGTTCCAAAGGGAGTGAGTGGCCTTTGGTTATTCCAGCTTTAATACTTCTAATTGTAGGGAGCTATGAAGATTTGGAAAACTTATCCAGAAGCTATTAATACAAATACAGAAGTATGTATTATGTTCAGAGGATAGGGGAAATGAATTAGAAAAAGACTGAAAATGTATCTATATGGCTCCTGGGATACAGGAGGGAAGGAAGGAGAAATGCAGGCAAACTTTCAATGATTTCTTATTTTGATCTATCTTATTACACTTCTAGGCCTTTTATGGACTCAGTTTCCTGTTCTGGTTTGTATCATAGGGCTAGTCCACCTGACAGGTCTGTATATAACAACAAATACCAAACAATATCAAAAGATTAGATATGGAAAACAAGATACCTCCTGAATTATGGGGGAAATTATTTGGTGGATAGGGATGATAGTTCCAACTTTAGAAAGAGTTAGAACTTCTGTTATCTACATACCTTGTAGAATAAATAGGGTGCCAATCTAAAGTAGTTAAATGGAAAGGCTGAGCAGAAGATAGTAAATTGCTCGGAGACCTTCATTTTCTCTTTTAAAATGAAAAGCACCCAAGTGAAGAATCCTTATTGAAATGCCTGATGTCCACATTGTTACTTCTGCATTGTCACCTTCAGAGAAGCAGGATTAAATGTGAACAAGGAGCTAATTAACAACTCCATCAAGATGTGCACATGCCTCAGTAACAGCGTTATTTAGGAACTGTCACCTTTGTTCTCTCTGATGGCTTGCTTTCTATTTTCAGCTCTGCTGTCCTCTTTTTCCCTTGTGGTATCTACAACTTGGTCATACTCATGACTGGAACAATACCCCTCCTTCCTGACACTTGACAAAATCTCTACCAATTCCAATGTTCTTTCAAGGAGATTTGTTAGCTTCCTGAAAAAAGTAATAAATTATTATATATTATTATAATTTCCATTTAGATAGAACAAAACATTTATCAAACACACATATTAATTATATTTCTTTTTTCTTTGGACTATACAGAACTTCCTCTGAAGAATTTCAGAGAATCCTTGTGATTATGAAATTTATGAAAAGACAATCTTTGCTCCATTTAAATTAAATCCTACTCACGGATGTAAAAGAAATGCACAGTTGATTTTTATGTGTAAGTATATTTGTAAGTAGTGTTATAATAATCCTTTCTGTGGCATAAATGGCAGTACTGAGGTGAATCTCTGGCTTAAAAACAACAACAAGCACTAACAATTATATTTACAGATGCACTCAGAAAGATGCACATATTAACTTACCTGTATTGAAAAAAAACAATATATCTTTTGATAAATGAGATTTTTTGGAAGTTCATATTGCAGTGCCTATATGTATAAAAGGACATATTAGGAGCAATTATATATGTATCTTATGAAACACTGCTTACATTAGGGAATATCATATTTTAAAAGGATGTGGGCACATTTTTGGGATATTTTGTGGATATATATATATTTAAAAAACTACAAAAAATTGTATTCAGGATTGTACATTTTTTGAAGAATTGTGAGTTTATAATTATATGAACATAACATATTGTACATAACACATACAACTATGTGAACATAGTTATTCCTCATTTATTGGTAAATGTATTATTCAGTTTTTAATATAGATGTTGTAATGCCAAAGAAGAATGCAAAACAGGATTTAAAGTGTCTAACCATAAAATCACAGATTTTATGAAGCCAAGAAAACAAGAGCAATGACACAGAATGTAAATTAATTTGATCAAAAGTGATGAACTGATAAGGACTGACTTGTGGTCAGTGACTTGACATGTTTGCAATTTAGACTTGAATATTATATATCTTGATAAATCAATATTTAGGAGAAAGTACTTTTATATGACCAACTTTCCATGAGTGTCTAAAAGTTAGAACCATGCATCTTATTGAACTGAATTTTGATATGTGAAGTTTTGATTCCACATATCACATCAATTAGAGGGAGGCATTCAATCCAGCTGACTTTCAATCACATTTTCCAGCTTTATTCAGCACTATTAGACAGGCATGTAGAAAATAAATGGAAATACACCTGAACATTCATTATGATAGTGGATGTCATAGGCAATTGTAATATTTTTAAGTCAACATTCAAGCTAAGTCCTACAAGGTTGGATACACTCCTACCAAGTGTGATTGGATACACAAGGAATTTATCTTGGCGCAAATGCTGTCAGTGTACATAAAAGAAAAGATAAATTGATCAAGAGTCAAGAATCATAAGGTGTAACAATAATAGTCATAAGGTACAACAAACAATCAAATTATACTAGGAAATATACAGTAAATATAAATTGTAAGGATACAAGCGACAAAGTTACAATCATACAGTCACAAGTGGGTTTAGATGATATGAGAATTAAAATAAAACCATAACACCATAAAATATACTTTGAAAGGACATTGGAAATGAGCTACAATAAAATAATAATTAGGCACTATAACAATAAGAAGCTATAAAGTCTGCACATTATTAAATCAAATATATAATTCTTCATCAGAAATCAAGATCAATGTTCAATAGTATAACCCAGCATGCCTTCAAGAATTAAGAGGCCTTTAAAGCCAATTTAAACACTTCATTATTTATTAACTCATAATTCATCCCATTTTAAATTATGGATATATTATCATTTGAAAACCCTGGAGTTGGCATTCATTGTGCATGGGGGAATTAAGAACAGTCTAGATTCATCACACAGACTGGCTAATGACAATTTTCAGCCACATTACTAGTCTAGGGCCAAGTGCTCACTGAGCCACTTGGAGTTAAATGGCATAAAATGATTCATGTCTTGCCATTCCATGAATACTTTCTTCCATTTCTTCTTTTCATCATTCACTTCCCCATCTCAGTGTTTTTCTATTTCTATGCTAGGAATTTTATACTGTATATACTATATATTGGCAAGATTTTGGATGATTCTGATATCCTCAAAAACTCTGTAAGTTACATTGGTTCAAGGGGTGTGAACTAGATATAAATGCCAGGTTTTTTTTTAAAAAAATGTAAATTATCTTCATCAGCAATTTAGACAAGGGGATAAAAGTGGAATTCATTGAATTTGTAGATGATATCAAGCTGGCAGCAATAGCCAACACTCCAGAAGATAGGCTCAAGATATAGAAAGATTTCAATAGATTTGAACACTGGGCCCTATCTAACAAAATGAAATTCAGTGTAAAGAAAGACTTTACACTTGGGCAATAAAAACTAAATGCATATGTATAGAATAAGGGGTTTCTGGCTCAATAGGAGTAACACTGAGAAGGATCTTGGAATCCTAGTGGACAATCACTTAAATATGAGTGGCAGTGTGCTGCAGCTGCCAAAAAAAAAAAAGGCAATGCTATCCTAGGCCAGAAGGATAGAATCAAGATTATGTGAACTATTAGTGCCACTTTATAATGCCTTGATAAGTCCATACTTGGAATCTTATCCAGTTTGAGTTGCCATGATATATTAAAAAATGCTGAGACTCTAGAAAGAGGGCAACAAAATAGCCACAAAGATGATTATGGGATTCGAGGCTAAACCATGTTTGCAGGAAGGACTTGGATGTGTCTAATTGAATGAAAGGAAGGACTAGGGGTGAAATGATAGTAGTGTTCCAATATTTGAGAGGCTGCCACAAAGAGGACAAAGGTCACTCTATTCTCTAAAGTATTGAAGGTAGGACAAGAAACAATGGATGGATGGACACTAATCAAGGCGAGAAATGCCCTAGAACTAAGGAGAAATTTCCTGACAGAACAATTAATCAATGAAACGATTGGTTTCCAGAAGTTGTGGATGCTCCAATATTAGAGGTTTTAAAGAAGAGATTGGGCAATCATTTGTCTGAAATGATTTCCTGCTAAAGCAAGAGTAGAAGAGTAGAAGACCTCCAATTTCTCTTCCAATGGTTATTCTGTCATTCTGTAAGTTAAGTGTTTTTGTTCAAAATAAAATTGTAAATTTTTTGAAACTTATAATTAATTAAGCTGATTTTTTTCCACTTAAGAAGCATCTTCTCTGGGTCTAAGATGTTATCATCAGGAAAAGGTATTTTAGATTTTTTTCTGAATTTGGTTTTTTTAATGAATGGCAATTATGGCATATTTTCTGAACAAAAGGGAATGAAAGCCACAATGCAGGATTTCTTATAAGAAGAGGAACATTTCTTGTGAGAAGAGATAAATTATTAGAATGCTGGCAAATATTTTAAATAATGTCAGGTTTTTAATAGCCACTAGTAGAAAGGCAGCTACATAATCACACTGATTTGATGAGTGCCCATTTGTAATTCAAAAGAGGTGTGAGAAAGTTGTCATAGTGTTAGAACATGACACTTGGGGAAAATGCAATTTTGAAGAGAAGACTTCTGTCACATGTGTTGATCAGTTTCATTCCCCTCTACCAAAGCTGACAGTGCCAAATAAAAACCTTTTATATCAATGATGAGAAGGCCAATGATAATGCAAAGGGCTATATTCTATCAATAATGAAAGAAAGTCCATTCAATCATTCTCTGCAGATGATAGGCTAGGAGACTACATATTTGCTGCTTTAAAATGTTTCCAAGTCAGCGGTGGGATTCAAATTGTTTTTACTACTGGTTCTGTGGGCGTGGCTTGGTGGGCGTGGTGTGGCTTGGTAGGTATGGCTTGGTGGCCATGGCAGGGAAAGGATACTGTAAAATCTCCATTCCCACCCCCACTCCAGGAGAAGAATACTGCAAAATCTCCGTTCCCTCCCCATTCACGGGGGAAGGTTACCACCAGGGGTGGGATTCTACCAGTTCGCACCTATTCACTTGAACCGGTTGTTAACATTCTAAGCAGTTCAGAGAACTGGTTGTTAGAAGAAATTACTGGCCTAATCCCCTACTCCTGTAAAGAAGGCAGGAAGGAAACATTCTGGTGTTGTTGCTTACAGAAACTGCCTCTCCATTAACCCTTATTACATTCTTGACAGAACTAGACTTCCTGTCTCAGGAACCTCTCTGGAGTTTTTTCCCCCCTCCTTTGCTGGTGACTTTGCTTGTGTGGAATGACCATTTAAAATTACAATGGCACTGAAAAAAGTGACATGATCATTTTTCACACTTACGATTGTTACAGCATTCCCATAGTCATGAGAGGCCAGGCGAGGAGATACGCGCCTCGATGTGAGTAATATTGAGTTGGCCATACCCAGCCAATAACATGACCACTAAGCCATGACCACCCAGTCACATGATCACCAAGCCACGACCACCACCTAAGTTATGCCCACAGAACTGGTTGTTAAAAATTTTGAATCCCACCCCTGGTTACCACCGGTTCTCCAAACTACTCAACATTTCCATTACCAGTTCTCCAGAACTGGTCAGAACCTGCTGAATACCACCTCTGGTTCAAGTGTATAAAATAATGATTGCAATCATCACCATCAGACTGATTCAATCCATTGTGGGATCAAGATTCATTCTGAATTGATAGTCAGATATTTTTTGGTTTCTGGGGCTGAAAGAAAGCAATCGGTACAGATCTGACAACACCAAACAAAATCATTATGGACTTTAATAGCCAAATATAATAGACAATAGTATTCCTAACATGGAATATAGCATTTTATATTCATTTATCATGCAGCTGTTAAAGAAAAGAGGAGTGATAACTCTAATTAAACACTAGTAACATGGCTGATTTGACAAGGAATTTGTAAAGCCCTTTGTCTAGATAAAGATACCTTTATTTTTTACCTCTTTCAATGCCATGAAAGTTACTGAACCCATTATGATTTAAGTAGCATCCTTTACAGCTAATCAAAGATGAGATAAACCAAGGATCCTTAGCTGCACAGATAGTGAGCCATTATAAGATTTAATGAGGGAATAAAATGCACAAAACCATACTGGGGGAATATATATTTCTTCTCTTGGCATTTTTCATATATGGGAGGAATTGATTTGAACTTCTGTGCTTATTCCATTTACTTTAAATTCAACATGCTATTCCGTTTACTTTAAATCAACATGCTATTCCATTTATTTTAAATTCAACATGCTTGTATATAGTTTCAGTTTACAAGCCGCTTAATTGTATCATTGTTACAGAGCCATCAGAGAATTATTCATGAAATATGGATTCATAATGATATTTATTTATTTATTTATTTATTTATTTATTTATTTATTTATTAAATTTCTATACTGCACCCTCTCCCAAAAAAGGGACTCGGGGCGGTACACAGCCAACTAAAAACAAACAATATACACAATTAAAAACAAATTAAAACAATTCCATCAGAGGCTGAAATATGAATTAATATAAAACTAATACAAATTTAAAAATTAAAAAATTTAAAAACCTAGTTATTAAAAACCCCAAAAACTGTTACTGGGCCAGGCCGGCCTGTTGAAAAAACAGGGTCTTTATTGCGCGCCGGAAGGTCTGAATGTCAGTAATGGCCCGTATCTCCGGGGGCAAATCATTCCACAGGGAGGGGGCCCCTACAGAGAAGGCCCACACCCTTGGATCTGCCAACCGGCAACGACCAGGTGGCGGAATCCCACGGAGGCCAACTCTGTGGGAGCGCACTGGGCGGTAGGAGGCTGTTGATGGCAGCAGGCGTTCCCGTAAGTACCCAGGTCCCAAGCCATGGAGCACTTTAAAAACGATCAATATCACCTTGAATCGGATCCGGAAGGCCACAGGAAGCCAATGCAGCACGCGCAGAAGCAGTGTTACATGGGAGCTCCGAGGCGCTCCCAAGATCACCCGCGCAGCCGCATTCTGGACCAACTGCAGCCTCCGGACACTCTTCAAGGGAACCCCATGTAGAGAGCGTTGCAATAGTCCAAGCGGGAGATGACGAGGGCAGAAGTGACTGTGCGAAGTGTGTCCAAATCCAGAAAGGTCCGCAACTGGTAAATCAGACGAATCTGACAAAAGGCCCCCCTGGCGACGGCCGTAATGTGATCTTCTAAAGACAGCCATATGTCCAGGAGGACACCTAGATTGCGAGCCCTTTCCATGGGGGTCAAAATTTCTCCCCGCACGGCCAGCAACGGAATAAGCTGGCTGTATCTGGGTGCAGGAAACCACAGCCACTCGGTTTTGGTCGGGTTGAGATGAAGCCTGTTAAGACCCATCCAATTCCGCATGGCCTCCAGGCACCAAGTCATCACTTCGAGGGCTTCGTTGGGGTGGCCCGGGGTAGAGATGTACAGCTGAGTGTCATCAGCGTACTGATGGAACTCCACCCCGAAACCACGGATGATCTCACCCAGCGGCTTCACATAAATGTTGAACAGCAGGGGCGAGAGCACAGAGCCCTGAGGCACCCCACATAATAGGGGCCTCGGGGTCGACCTCTGCCCCCTGTCAACACAAATTGCGAGCGGTCAGAGAGGAAGGAGGAGAACCACCGTAAAACGGTGTCTCCCGCTCCCAATTCCCCCAACCGCCGCAATAGGATACTGTGGTCGACAGTATCAAAAGCCGCTGAGAAATCTAACAGGACCAGGACAGAGGAACAACCCCTATCCCGGGCCCTCCAGAGATCATCCACCAACGCGACCAACGCCGTCTCCGTGCTGTGCCCGGGCCTGAAACCCGATTGAAGGAGGTCTAGATATACCGCTTCATCCAGGTACTGAGGGAGCTGACGTGCCACCACACTCTCAACAACCTTTGCCACAAAGCGGAGGTTGGAGACCGGACGATAATTTGACAATAATGCTGGATCCAGGGACGGTTTCTTGAGGAGGGGCCGCACCACCGCCTCTTTCAAGGCAGCGGGTAAAAGCCCCTCTCTCAAGCCCTTCTCTCCCAGCATTGCCTGAATTAGGAAATATTGCTGAGATGGAAATTTATCTCAAAAATAATCTTAGAAACAGACACACTTTACTGTGAATATAATATACAATCAAATTGGGGATTATTTATTAACAAAACAATAAATTCTATTTTCAGTGTTCTTCCATTATTTATTGTATGCACTAGATATTTCAGGTCTCTGTATATTATTCCCAAAGTTTATCTTTTAGGAAAGGGCGTATGAGACCCTTTTCTTCAATTTCTGTCAATTTGATTGAGAAGATTTTTGTTTCAGACTGTGTAAACCAGAAAGTGGGCAACATTTTGCCAACGTTTCAAGATAAAACAGAATTTATTTAACTCTTTTTGCTTATTTTTCCTGCAAACTTCTATGTAATTCTTCTTTTAATAATAAATTGGCATGGTCTCCCACATATTCTAGAAAGAATAATTATTCCAGAATAACGTCTTTTTTTTTTAAAGGCAACTACTAGTTGGTGTCTGTGGAGTACATTCATTGACAAGAAATTTCCTTTCACTTTCAGCTCTTTTCCCCCCAAGATGTGATCATTCTAGTTCAAATCTATAACTCCAAATTAGAGCCACCTTCATATATTAATTAATTTAATGGGATATGGGTGAAATGATCACATTATTTGGATCTGAACTTATTTGTTGTGTGGCTCTTAGAACTCCTAATGTTCTATGTGATTATTTTTACTTGCAACTTTGGAATACAGTATATGCAGGTTTAAACAATATATTATGCTTTTACCATCTAAAGCTTGCCGTTTATGTTTATTTAAACAAAAAAATATGTTTACTTCCACTTTTGTACTCAGAATGTCCAATAACTTTCCTTTTAATAATAACAACTATAGTGATGTTTCAGTTTAAGCATTGGCAGATAATCAGCTACATGCAATGGCACAGCAGTTGACTTGCTTCAGAAATGCATTTCTTTTCCATTTTTCTTTTTTCAAAACTCAAAGGGAAGCATTTAAGGCCCAGTCGGTTGTCAAGCTTTTGAACATATCATAAAGCAAACCTGGCGATTGTTAAGGAAGGAGGGAATTGGTTTCTGCAATAAAAGCCTCCTCTTAGATAATTATTTTAAAAACAGCATTTCAAATCTATTGTGTATATATGTGTGCGTATATGTATGTATTTCCACAAGGAAATGAAGTTCAAAAACACACAAATGTAAAATGATGCATTTAAACGGCATTTGGAATAATCGCCAACAATTCTCAGTTGTTGAATTGATTGGAACTGCTTATCGGGAGGAGAAATAGGACACTAAGATATTATCAGCAGCTCCTACCTCCAATCTGATTATTTTTATAATCCTGACAGTGGCTGATTCTGAGTAATTATCTCAGAAAAGGAATTAGATTAGAAAACAATATTCTGGATTATCAAACTCCAGCCCATTATTGTAATTAGTTTCTTTCTCAAATGTATGATGCTATCGTGTTTATACAGCTTAAGAGTGAATTATTCACAAGCAGCCTATTTGGCTTTGCCAAGATAGAGAAAATGGATTAACCAAGGACGTTTTAAGAGACATTAAAGGCAGAATTTCCTCATCTACTTGGCCCCGGATATTATTTTATTATTGCTCAGGTTTCTTTTTTTCCTGTACCTGAAAATTATTTTTAGAAAATGCTTTTATTGAACAGTTTCTACATACAGCTTTGCATTATGTTTGCAGTTGTCTTTAATGAAGTTTTAATATAAATATATTTACTTTTATGTTGTAAGAAGGTAAGAATCTGATCTCAAGCAATCCAAAACATGGGTGTTTAACAATTCTCAGAAATATAACTCAAAATATTATACCAGCTAATTATCTTACAAGTACCTTGACAGTTAATTGGCTTGACCTCACTTTCTAAAATGATTGATAATGTATTACATCTCCTGAATAAAATGCATTTGCTAGAATGATAATTATTTTCCAGAAAAAAGAGATGTATTGTTTGCCAGACACTGCCAGGTCTGTTATATCCTTCATTATGCCACTGTTTTGTGGGATGAATTTAAGATATTCTACATTCCTGGGATGCTGACTTTTATCTTACACCTAAGATAAATAAATAAATAAATAACTTTCGGACAAGCCCCCCCCACCAAAGGTATAATAGAATAATATCATTACATTTATCTATTTAGAAGCAGTTTCATAGCTCAGCCAAATTAGTTTTCACCCCATTTTTTATCCATCTTCCTTTTCTTATCTATTGTATGTTTTTCTACTTTTTTCTGTTAATAACTTTATTTAAATTGATTTCTCTGTAAGGATGAACAATGAACTATGTTCTAGGAATCCCACAAGACTGCACTAAATTTTAGTTTTCTGAAATAGGAAAGCTAAGTAAATAATACACTTAACACGGTTTTTACAAAGCCATCAATCCATATCTGGAATTAGCCTCCCTTTGATGTTCATAACACAACCCTATTCACTTCTCATCATTGTCCACAAATCATCCTGCCACAATATCATGGAACAAACCACAATTGCTTATTTTCAGCCTACTAAGTTCCTATTCTTCCCCCTTCTGGTTGTGATATTGCTATTGTGGTTTTCAGTTAATAACTAGCACCAGTTCCTTTTGTAAGAGCAAACAAGATTCATATGGTCTGGTTACCAAGAGGAGAACTTATTGGTTGCAAAATCACGTTTTCCAGGAATGGTAACTTGTAGCTTTAACATTCTTTCAATCATTTTGTTCCCTTTGCATGCAGTAGGTAAAATACTATTTCTTCCTCATTTGGTGATTGAACCCAAAATGGATTGTATGAATTGATTTGAAAAAGTGCTCTAGATGGAAGATCATGTAATTAAATTAAGTGCTTATTTTTACTCAAGGTCAAATTAAATACTGCTCCCAGTTTCTACTATTTGTAAATGTATACTTTTGTCTCCAATTTTGTCTCCAAAAAATAGCATCCATGATACTGAAAAGCTGCTTATAAAACATCCACAAGATCTTTAATAAAATAATTCCTTTTTTTATAATTATGCATAGTAAGGCATTTCTTTTTAGAATAGAATAGAACAGAATATTACAGATAGTCCTTGACTTACAATAGTTCATTTAGTGACCATTTAAAGTTACAACGGCACTGAAACAAGTGACTTACAACTATTTTTCACGTGACTATTGCAGCATCCCCATGGTCATGTGATCAAAATTTAGATTCTTGGCAACTGATTCGTATTTATGATGGTTGCAGTGTTGTGGAGTCATGTGATTCCCTTGTGTGATCTTCTGACAAGCAAAGTCAATGGGGAAGCCAGATTCACTTAACAATCATGTTTCTAACTTAATAATGGCAATCATTCATTTAAGAAATGTAGCAAGAAAAGTTGTAAAATGAGGCAAAATTCACTTAGCAAATGTTTCACTTAGCAAAAAAATTTAGGCTCAATTATGGTTGTAAGCCAAAGACTACCTGTATTTCCAAACATATATATCTTTTTGTATAATCAGTTCTTAAGCCTGTGACTATTTTTTTAAATCTTATTCTGAGGCATTTCTTAACCTCTCTCATTTCCTACATGGAAGTCAGCTGAACTAGAAGATGAAGTCAGCTGCTGATTTAAAAAATATCCTTCTTTTCCATTTTAAAGGTAGCAGAACAGATAAATCTAAAGATCTCTATTCTTCCACTTATACTCTATATTTTGCATTTCCTAGACATTATTATTTTAATAATAAAACCAGTCCATTTTTACCTTCCTCACTAAAACTTTGAGCATTAAATCTGGATGAGCAATGTTGGTTAATCATAGGTCAGCCAATAAGTCTGACAATTTTAAGCCAAGTTTTTGAATCTTTATCCCTCACTTTCAAATCATTAACCTGTCTTCATCTATACCAGACCTACACCAGAACTCAAGGCCCACAGGCTGGATCCGGTCCGGGGGGTGCTTAAATCTGGCCCATGGGCCAGCCTGGAAATAGTGAAGGACCAGCCTGCAGTGTTTCTGGTAGCCAAAATGGGGCACTGGGGCGCATGTGCACCCCTATGTTCCATTTTGGCTGGCAGGGTGCTGCAGGATGTATCTGTCCATTTACTGCCCTCCCAACTGACCCGCAGAGGTGAAGTGCAATGCTGATCTGGCTCTCGAAGAAATCCAGTTTGATACCCCTCATCTACACTTATAATCAACCCAAGCTCATATTCATGCCATCTCTGTGTTTTCCTGAGGAAGAGCATTCTGCTAGATCTATGTAAGAAACCCAGGATTTAATGTTCCATTATATTGGCTAAAAGAGATAGAAATTTTTCCAGGTGGACGTAGGGAAGATTGCAATTTTTGGATGGCTGCTACACTCAGTTAATTATGCTGAATTCTACTGAAATTAACAGAACTTCATTATGATTAACTGTTGACTTCCATGAGACCCAACTTTAACTTAACTCTTTTATTTTAGGTACCTGGAAAATATCTGGTGAAGGAAAAAAAACAACCCCATATATGTTCCCCATCCAACCCCTGTATATGAAGTTGTGGTTCAAGACAAAGAATATTAATTATCACATTTATAGCTTGCTACAATTCAAATACTCTCTATGGTCTCTGTGATACGAAAAATTAATGGAAACTTCCATAAAATAATCAGTGTAAATTATTTTAAATCAACAGAATAAAATCATGAACAATAAATCACCTAGAAAAACCACATGGACAAATTATTATTTAGCATAGAACATACAATGTCAAGGAAATCAACAAATGGTAGACTCAATATAGTCCTGCAAGCCTAGATTGCTACTTCATTCTGTTTGGTGCTTGTGCTTCTATCCTTGTAAAACTAATTTGTGGGGTTAGCTAGGGATGCTCAGATTGTTGGCTTTTCTAGGATCCTTACCTCACTTCACATTGTGATGCTTCGCACCCAGCCAGGCCCTGCTCTGGCTTCTGTGCTCTTCACAGAACATAAGAACATAACGAGATTTTCCCCACCAAAATGATATTTATTTATCACAATATTGCATGCTTTCTTTCTTTTAGTATTTTATTAGTTTAACAAAATATAAAATATAGAAAAACAAAGAAAATAAAAATAATGGAGAAAAGGGAAAGAGGGAAAAGTGTAAGGTAAAGAGGAAAAAAAGAGAAGATTTTCCTTTTGAGACAATGGAATATGATAGTTACATGAAAACACAGCTTTCTATAATAGCCAACCTACCAATCAGCAAAACCCGAAATCAAAATTTCATTTTTTTCCAGCACAAGCACAAAGTCCAGAAGTGGTTTCCAAATAGAAACAAAATGAATTGGGTTTTTTTTTCTTTAATCAAATGAATCAATTTAGCCATTTCTGCTAACTCCATCAACTTTTGCAGCCATTAATCCATTGTGCAAATCAAAGTATCCTTCCATTTTTGTGCATAAGGTATTCTAGCTGTCATTAACATATATAACATCAAAGTTCAATTTTTTTTCAATTTCTTTATACATTAAATCTAAGAAAAGTTTCTAGTTTTATCTTTATATTCACTGAAAGAATCTGCTCCAATATTTCTTTGCATTGTCATTTTACAAAAGTTTTTTTTCAAATTATAATTTAATGTGAATTGTAAACCTTCCATCCACATATTCTTCCATTGTTCAAGCATTATATTATGTCTATGTTCTTTGCCCACTGAATTATATAATTATGCTTTACATAATCATTTTCTAAGTTCAATTTCAGTAACAATTTTTAAATCTCACCAATAATATGTTTATCACTACCACACAGTAGGATTTTCATTTTATTTTTCCCAGCTGCTGGTTCTAAAGCCATGAATCCAGAAAAACTCCTAAATCATAAACCTGATCTTTATAAGAAGAACAACCTCATTCATAGATCAAACAGGAAGAAGACAAATCTAACAAACAATTCTTATTAAGGCTCAAATTCAGTCCTTGCATCCATGCATGTATGTATATATACTGCCAAGGCACCTTTATTGTAAAGGTTGATTCTTACTGCTTAAAGATATGATTATCAATAAATCAATCTTGTCTGACAGACTCTGAATTTTGTGGCTCAGGGCTGCAACTAAAGGCTGAGATGTTTCAGTGGACTTTTCTACTAATTTTCAATAACTATTCTATGCTATGAAGGGTGGAGGTTGGCAAGACTTAGGTATTAACCTGGTAACACTAGCAGAATAGTGATTATCATTGCCATTCACAGGGCTAACAGAGAATGGACAGAAAAGATCGTCTATAGCAGGGGTTCAAACTCACATCATCAGGGCATCATCATGTGACATATCACATGGCTAGCATATGAAACTTCCGGCCTGTGGGCCGGGAGTTTGACAGCCTTGATCTATAGGCAGAGAAGTCATTAGGAGCACATTCTGCCACCTGTCATTCTCTTTTGCCTTAGTGGAAAATTGTTAGTATGGTCGTGTTCAGACCATTTGCATTCTAGACGTTTTTCTGCCCTCTAAAAATATAATTTTAGAATAGGGTTAGATCATCTGAAAACTACATTTCCTAAGCTTTAAAAAGTCAGTTTTCAGATCAGTTTAATAAATATAGTCCTATTCTAATTCTTTGTCCATACTTCATATCTCTCATTTTCTGTAAAATTAAGTTTCCAGACAAACAGTTGGGCAAATAATTATTTCTTTTTCTCCAAAATTGTCTCTTGCTACAGACATTTCTAAGTTATGTTAGTAATCCATATCTATCCTGATTATGTCATTCTTTTTAGGATAAATCCGTACTGAACCATCCACCAAATTATATATTTCAAAGCCTTTGTTTTAAAGGCTTTAGCTTAACAGGGCTAGCCTTTGTATATGGCTTCTTGCCCACTTCTTCAATTAAAATCTTATTAGGCTGATTAGAAGCTTCATTTTTAATTTCCACCAAATTCAGTTCTGCTGTATGTAAATGGCATAAAATGTCATTTTGTAGTAAATAAGATTTTACATAAATTAGTAAAGGTATCCTGTTGGAATGTGACACATAATAACTGTAGTCTTTCATATTTGCAATGTTTATTCAGTTACAATGCATTTTTTTCCATTTTCACAGCCTGAAAATGTAGACAGGATCATGGAATCTCATGGAAAACAGTGTGTGTGTTTGTGTGTGTGTGTATAGAGAGAGAGAGAGAGAAGCATGCTACATTATATTTTTAAAGTTATGATTTAACTGCATTTTAATTAATATGTGTGTCATGTTTATATTCTTATGCTTTCTGTCTTCATTCCATTGCCTAGGGTATTTATTCAATTTGTTTGTTTTCTTGCTTGTTTGTTTATCTGCCTGCCTGCCTGCCTGCCTGCCTGAGTGCAGGCCTACTGTGGGACCCAACTTATTGAGCAGAGTCCTCCCTGAAATTAAATTGGTCCTTGTCTTTTGATATTTATTTTGGATTTTTAGGATATTTTTACTATTTTTATATTTGTTTTCATTGCTTCACTCTTGTTAGGTGTTGCCCAGGGTCACCTTTGGTGTAATGGGCAGATATATAAAATTGATTAAATAAATAAAATGTGTACATTTTACCCTAGTCACTGTCAAAGTAAAAGCTGAGTTTTCATTACAGCAGCTGAAAGGTTTGAAACTTTTTTCTCCAATTCCTTTGATGGTTAACACAGAAAAGCTACAAAAGCAGAACATGCTTCTTTAATTAAAGAAGCCTTTCTGCTCTTAAGAGTTTTCTCAGGAGTTTAATAAACTTATAATATATTCTAAATTATATCTATTTGTTTCCAAATGTGCTGAGACTGTGGCACAAGTAGTTTGATACTAGAAGAATCTATGTGCTTTTCTAAGGACTGAGCTCCTTTAATAACCATTAGCTCTGTTATCTGAATACTTTTTACTTTCCCCTCTTCTCTGGACAAATCTAATTCCTGATGCTGGCAAATGTTCATTGATTTCTGCTCTTATTATATATGCTTAGTAATTGCTTACCATTTTGTCTTTTTTCTTATCCTCTGTTACTTTAACTATGTTCTAATCATTCCTGAGAAGGTGACTTTGAAAGTTCAGTCATTAGTTTGAGGCCAATATTTTCATAGCAATTACTTTAAGTGCTTCTCCTGTCTTAGTCCTGGCACACAGGAAAGAGAAGGGATGCATTTCCAACTCAACAAATGTATGTTATATGGGCCCATGCCTGTCAAATAAATATCTTAATGCACAGGCAAAAACATGAAGAATTACATATGCTAATCTGATGGATTTTTATTTTTGGAATTATTTGTTCTGAGACAAAATTTCAATAAATGCTCATATAGTGATCACAGGCTCTCAAAGCAGCAGTGCCAAATCTCTGAGAGGACATAGAAACATGATACTTCTTTCAGAAGGTGTGAAGATATACTACAGCCTTAGCATTTTGGAATTATTATAAAATGTAACTATTTAAACTTGCACTATCTGTTAATATCCAGAAGCTTTTGTGCATCCCCTCCCTATCCCAGTTTACAAAACTCTTACTATAAATTGCCTGGAATCTCTGCTCTGATGCTTACCTTAGTATGGTCAACTCGGATTGGACTAGAAGATCCAGACCCAGTGTCTAGTGGAAGCAAGGAACTTCATGGATCAAAATCAACTGAAATAAGATTGCTGCTAAATAGCATTGCTGGTTTATAAATGATTGATCTAGTTCACTTCAAATCAGCTTTTGGCCCTAGATAGAATAGTGGTAGTTTTTACAGAGCAGATCCATACCTTAAGAGTGTCCTGGACTTGGAGCTACTGCTTGAGCAACAGGTGAAACTCATGGCCAGAGAAGGTAATACAGTAGATGTTGCAAATCCTTTTGAAGTGCTTTGCAATCCTGATTTGTGACTTGAGAATAAGAAAAATAACATTCATTCCTGGTGCACAGCTGAAAATAAACACACATATGTATTTACTTCTAGGACTTCTGGATGAAAAAAAATGTGGAATTGAAGACAGTTAGACTAAAAGTGGAGTTAAGATCACAACAGACTGAAATAATCAGATTTTTAAGGATTTCTTTACTGATAAGAGATATAAGATGAAAAGATCATTTGTTGTATTTTAAGAGAATGTGATAAGTTGCTAAAATAATTTTTTCTTGTAATAAAGAGAAAAGTCATTTCTTTGTATATATTTTTCTTTTTTACTATATTCCTATTCTTTTTAAAAAATTTACAGTATATTATTTTTTCTTTTTAATGTAATTTTAAATAAAGTTACTATTAAAAAATAGTTACTTTTGGATATAGTGCTGTAATGCTTTCTATAAATCTGATTTTGAAGGCCACAGTTACTGGTTCATTATGCAATGGCCTAATCATTGATAGAATGAAGTAAGCTCATCTTCATTATATTTTTGCAGCACTTGTTATTAAGAGACTTGTGGGCTCAATTATAATTGCCAGTTGAACTTTTAAAGCCATACCTGACTTGGCAACTCTTTATTTGGAGGATCATTTCTCTTGCTAAGATTGCCCTACTTATTCACCTCAAAAAGGGTTGCTCTGTCCATTCCCCCAGCCTCTTCTCTCAGTGAGATTAAGTAACAGAAACCCAGAGATGTCCTTTCTAGGTGGTGATATCAATAAACAAGACAAAGACTTTGGAGATTGTGTGTGTGTTTGCTTTCAGTTGTGGAATTTCTCATTTTCAAGATGTATTAAAACCTATCTCATTTTATTTAATCTTTTTATAGCACTATTAAATCTTACTGCTTTGTTCGAACTTACTATAGACCTTCAGTTAAGCACCTGTGTTTTCTTTATAGACAAACCTTTCAGTCTTGGGTACTCATAAACAAGTCTACTCACCACCCACTTCTACCTTGCTGTTTGAGTTATATTTCAATAATAAAACAAATGGCTGCACTGAATGTTCAACTGAACATCTTGACCTTTGCCCATTTTAGAGGCTTTCTTTTCTTTCTTTTAGAATGACCTGTTAACAATAAGATCCCAGTGAGCAGCATGTGCTTGTTTTCTCTGTTTTTAGCTGTTAAATAACACTTAAGAAGTTTCCCACTTCTTGTACATTGACCTAACTTGAACATCATTTAAAGTGATGCATACTTTTTTCTGAAAGAAGAGATTCTTTTCCAAAATATTTTATGAGATATGTTGAGATATCTCATAACAGAACAGATATCAGTACAATGTTTTTTGAAAAAAGGAGTTTTAATTTATTTTTATTTTGCTAAAAAAAATGGTGAATACTCTCTTGAGACAGTGGTTTAAGTGACTTCGGAGTGGGGCTGGATGAGGAGATAGGAGCAATGAGAAGAAAAGGAACCTAGAAGCTTTCCATTTAGAAGTTAGGGTTGGTTGTTTTTTGTGTGTGAAGCAAGTCAAGTCACTTAGGGCTTCGCCTAAATTTTCATCAAAGTAAAATGCTTTGAATAGCCCTGTTTTTGAGCATACTTTGCCCTTTCAGAATGTTATAAACATGATTGGTTCTCAGGAAATGTCTGTAGAGAAAACATACTTTCTTTTGAGAGATGGCAGCTGGGAAATTAAATGCATTCACAGCTAACAAACTGATATGGTACTTTTAAAAGGCAGGATAAATGATTAAAATTAAAGTCCTATTTATAAAAGTGTCTATACTACTGTTAGCTTATAAGAAATTGTACTTTAAGCAATATTGGGCCTTCCTGCAATCTAAAAGAGCCCTTGTGAGCTACAAAGAATGAAGCTGGCTCTGAAAACATCTCAAATAATGGCAATTGACTCAGAAAGATGGGAGTGAACCCTTACTTTATACAACTGGACCAAAGACCTATATAGAGGCTTTGACTCTTATCTTTTATAAAACAGTTTTTATGTGCATGTATGGATTTATTCTTGCTTGCAATAAAGAATTAATGAAGAATTATTGAAGAAAAAAAATATCTTTATTACATTTATAATTTTTCTGCCAAGTAAACTTGTTCCTTGATCAGGAATTAGTGACTGGAAGAAGGCTACTTTAGCCTGTGGGGGGAGAATGGCCTGAGTCAAGATTTACTCCCATTGACTTCAGTGACATTTATATGTAGTTTTCTAGAAATAATATATAACTTCCCAGTCTAGTCTGCATGTCTGAGATTTCCTCACTGTTCCCTATCTATCCCTCCTGGTCTGATACTGCTTAGTTTTTTTTTTTTTTAAAAGATCTGCCAAAGTTAGTTAAGTGCTGCTGCCAAACTGATCATCCACAAGAAATAGTTGGATAAATTGCAACATGAGCTCTCCATCTGTTCATGCAAATATATTGAATGGGAGTTCCTGATTTTTAATATTTGGGAACCGATGTCCAGTAGTTATTCTCTAGATTTCTATAAGAACTTGGGGGAAATGTTTAGGGGATAACTGTATATCAATAAAACAATAGCCTTGATAATTGAAATCTGGGTTAAATAAGTTCTGCTGCTTCAAAAGAATAAATCATGGATTTGGCAGTTTTTTTTTTTTTAACTTAGAGAGGAATTGTGTGGAAAAAGGTGCAAAATCAGGGTGGAGTTTTCTTTGTCTGTCCTTCTGAGCTCTATAAACTACTGCTGCTGAAGTTAAGAAGTTGTCCTCCTTGCCTATCTATCCTTTTATTCAGCATATTGAAATAAGTCATGCCTTTATTCAGCTTCTGAAATGCAAGTACTTGCTCAACTATTGGAGGCTTAACAGTACCACTAAAGAAATCTTTTGTGAAAAACACAGTTTTATAAGCACTGTCACTCCAGTGACAAAGGAAAATGAGCTATCTAGCATATAAGTCGACAGATTCTTCACTTCAGCCTTTACATATTCTAGGATAGTGAAACTGTGTGAGTATGTGTGTTTGTATGCATGTGCACACACACACACATATTCTATTTTTGGATGTAGTTCTGAAGTGACTATTAGGATCACTGACGTTTTAAGTCATAAATCTTCATTCTTGTTTTGATGTATTGCTATTTGCAGACATTCCTTAATGGAAGAAGAATAACACCTTAGTCCTAGGAGAAATAAGGCTTGCCTAAGCCCAATTCTGCATACTTGCAGCTGATATACATATAAATAGAAAGAGTTGGATAGTTTATTCCATTGGCCTAACAAGAAAAAATTGTAATGCTGGTTATAGCATAAATTTAGGTAGGGCTGACCCTTCACATTGTAAGTGAATGTTTTCAACATTGCAGTCTGTTATCTGTCCTGAAAACATATAGCTATGTTTTCAATATCCATGCAGAAATTACAATACTTAGACTTATCCCTTCCACACAGAAATTAGCCTACTCACAATAGATGGTGGGTGCATTTTTAGAGTGACTTTCATAGATGAACCACCAGAAGCATGTAAAGATATTTGTGTGGTACCAGAAAATTGGGAGAGCTGAGTTGCATATTTTGAACTCACCATGGCTTCAAAAGGATGCAGTTAGGTTATGTCTTTAGTTTAATACATAGTTCTTCCCACATTTAATTTAAAGCATGCCTATGATACCAGAAGGGATGGTAAAAGACTGCAACAAGACCTGATCAAATATAAAGCAAAGAAAGTAATTCAGATTGTGATACCAATTTAGACTGAGTCTTATTCCCAGAAGAGCATGCATATAAATAGTTTGGCTGTGCAGTAAGATGCTGGTGGAAATTCTGTTTGTCTTATAGTTCCCTGGAGATGCAAGTAAGCAGCTCATCCTAGTGTGTACACTGGGATGGTAAGAAGATGCTAATGAAAACACCTTAAAATGTCAATAGCTATAAATAAATCATAATGTTTATAAATGCAGTTTAATTCCATATGCTATTTAATGAAAGCAGAATGGAGGCAGTTGACAAATATTGAAGCTGAGCGTGTATGAAATAGTAGGGCATGTTGTCATTTTACAGCATTACACTACTTTGCTGTCTCTCCTTCCGTCTTTGTCATAATGTGGAATTGGCAGTCAACCTACATAACAAAGCCACATAAAAGATGTCTTCTGATTTCATTGATGGCACAATTGTAGCCTATTTTAAAGCATTTTATATTGAAAATGCAAGGCAACTATTAAAGTGTAATGGCACAGAACATCAGGAGGGGGGAACAGAAAAGGGAAAGCTTGTACCGGTTTCTCATTTATGGTTGATATTTATTGCCTTTTCATTCTTATGGTATGCCTCTAAGTCAATTGAAATGCAAGTGCTAATGAAACCTTTTCCATAACACATTCATTCTCTTCCTCCACCAAAATGAGTTTACAAGACAATGTAAATGACTTACATATATCTGCAGCTCAGGTTTTATTGTTTTAGGTTAATTTATTCTCTGTAATATTCTTAATGAAAGTAATGACTCTTACACTAGTTTGTATAGTCACATCCCACAATTTTATTAAATCATGCTGGGAAAATGCATATTGGCTGCCCTAAACATTTCTGAAGTTTTTGTGTTAGAGCTCGTATATAAAGGCTGTCTCCCAGGCGATTTTCAGCCCAGTATATTTGTTATCCTTTGTTCCTAATTTCAACTCATTGGCTCTGTTTACTGTAAGTAGCTGTTGAAGCTGAGAAAAGTTATGTCAGAGCTATTAGATTGTATCTCCCAAAGAAAAACTGGAATATAGAAAACTTTCAGGAAGTAGATAGCAATATTGCAAATTTATGTTTTCTTTTCATTTGCATCAATGCAATTCCTCCATAAATGATAGTAATTTAAGAGTTTTTCATTTTTACAAGAGAACCTTGCCCCTCCACATACAACATATAAATTCATCAAAATATACAAGCTACAAAAGTAATAAAAGGATACTTGATTTCTTAGAGATATCCAGAGACATAGTTCTATATTTTGTGAACTTGGAAATAAGCTTTCCATTGGACAACTGATTTTAATCATTATTAATCATTTTTAATGATTAGATTCATTTGCTGTTAAGCTCCAGAAAATAAGGCATGTGTGTTTCTTATAGAAAATTCACCAAAAGAAAGACTTACGACCTCTTAAAAATCTCACAGATTTATGGTAGCATAAACTTCCAGGGATTAGAGTCCATTTTATCATCTGAGTGACAGATATACAAGGCCTTTGCTTGACCTTTAGAGGTGCATGAAAGCCATGCTCAAAAATGAAGGTGAGACCAGGACAAAGAAAGGGATTAGATCTAGGCAGAACCCTAGATTTGATTTTGATCCTCTCAATATCTTTAAATAAGCAAATCAATTATAAATTACATAAGCAAAATAATAAGATTTTTTCCTAATGTTTTCACCCTTGTGTCAAATTAAAAATCATGATTAGTAACAATTTTTGGAGTGGTTCTGGTGAGTTCCTAAGTTCTTAAAACAGAAAGTAATTCTTTTCCAGGCATTTGAAGAATTTCAAGATTGATTGAGAAGAAAGGAACATGGTTCTAAGAATTCCTGTAATTGAACTATTTCCCATTTAAAACTAATACATTGCCAAAATGCAGTAGGGTGCAGACTACTTTACTTTCTTTTTAATTGGCTTCCTATTAACTGGTGGATCTTTTCACCCTGAAAAATGAGTTTACAAATACATTTTTGCTCACAGAATCTTTATCACTTTGGAACAAACATCTTACATGTTCTTTGGCATTACCCATACTCATTCTCATTGCCCATAGCTTTCAGGCATCTCTGGTTACTTGGCTCCTCCACTGTAGGGAAAAGAAGTATGAACACAAATCATCAGGAGAATCACAGCATTCCATCATCAAAGTCAAGATGGTAGATACAACAGGGTGATTTTTAAAAAATGAACAGAGCTTTGATTCATTTATTTATTTATTTTATTTATTTTGTCAAGCAATTATAAGATAACAAGTATAAGTATAAAAGTGGTTATGAATACATGAAATGGATACATATAAGAAAAAAAAGAAACAATAGGACAGGGACGGTAGGCATGTTGGTGTGCTTATACACATCCCCTACAGACCTCTTAGGAAAGGGGTGAGGTCAATAGTAGACAGTCTAAGGTTAAGTTTTTGGGGTTTGGGGAAGAAACCATAGAGTCAGGTAGAGTACTTCCAGACACTGACCACTCTGTTGCTGAAGTCGTATTTCCTGCAATCAAGTTTGATGTGATTAACCTTGAGGTTGTATCTATTATTTGCTCTTGTATTGTTGTGGTTGAAGCTGAAGTATTCATTGACAGGTAGGACATTGCAATGCATAATTTTATATACTATACTTAGATCGGACCAAAGGCAGTATAGTTCTAGGTTATCTAAGTCTAGAATTTCAAGTCTAGTGGCATAAGATATTCTGCAATGAGTAGAGGAGTGGAGAACTCTTCTTGTGAAATATTTCTGGACTTTCTCAACTGTATTAATATCAGATATGTAATTCAGGTTCCAGACTGATGAGCTGTATTCAAGTATTGGTCTAGCAAATGTTTTGTATGCTCTAGTTAGTAGTGTGATATTACCGGAGAAAAAACTACGCAGGATTAGATTAACAACTCTTAATGCCTTTTTGGCTATGTAGTTACAGTGGGCTCTAGCACTTAGATCATTAGAGATGAGTGCTCCATTCCTGCCATCTTGAATTTACCACACCCTGCAGACACCATTGCAATTGATAACAAGATATTGTTTTTACAAAAAAATGTATATTATACAATTTCATTTAATGGTTGGAAAGAGATGTAAAGACAATATAAATAAAACTATTATTGCTCAGTATGCTAGTTAGTCATGACATTCTGCCACAATATATCTGTGTAATTTTAAACTGTATATTCTGATTCAAGGTATTATAATATTCTATGGAACATTAGTTCTAAAACCCCAATAATTTACTAATCCAGTTATTTTGGGAAAAGTTGTGTTTCTAGAACATGAAAGGATTCATACTATTCTGGATAATAAAAATAAAATGTTTTTGAAGACACTGCAACATTATGTTACTGTATGTACAGGAGAGAAGGAAAGGACATGAAAGGAATGCAACCACTTTTTCCACCACCTTCATTTGAAAGAGGAAGTGAGAAACTGGATGGCAATTGCTAGGCAAGTGGAATTCTTAAGGAGTGGGATGAACCAAGGTTTCCTTAAATGGTCCTGGAAACATCTCATCCTGCATCAATACAGGACCCAATTGCAAGTCACTCTGCTAGAGGCTTTTAGCAACCAGGAGAGACTAAGATCTAATAAACAAGTAATCACATTAACAGCCCCGAGGACTCTGTCCATTCCTCAGGTCCAATAAGGTCAAACTAATTGCAGATAACTGAGTAAATGTGCTCCCTGGGCATCTGCAAAGGACCTCCCTCCATAGTTGGAATCCAACTGAGTATGAATTCAAATAATTTTATATATCAAGTGTGAGAAATTTCTTCAACACCCCTGTAAATGTTCATTTTAGCCTTCCTACCCATGGAAGGGTCAGGTGAGCTTTAAACAATGATGCTGGGTGGCACTCTGCAGAGAAATACTGGGATTTCACTGCTCTTATCACCCTGAGATAGGCCTGAATAGTGGCTCTAAAATATAATCAATTGGACCCATTCTGGTGTCCTCCAGTGGCATTCTAGCGGTCCCTTGATTCTTTTCAACATCTTCAACTCCTCTGTGGGGGAGGAGGAATGTTGGGAAGATGGGCCAAGAGAGGGGTTACAGGTATGAACCTATCCAGGGCTCTCCTGCCTTCTGATTCCAGGCTGCGGCCACGACTTCTGCAGGATGTGCAGCATAGCCCCCAGGCTATGTCCCAGTTCCTTCTTGAATTTGAGTGTATCCATCAGTCACTAAGGGTGGGCCATTTGAATAGGCCTCCCTATAAAGGAGAGGAGGTAGTGCTGCAAAATCTCAAGGACACCAGGATGTGATCTGACTATGATAGAGGGGATAATGATAAATCCCCTACCAGATCCCATTGCCACTATTCTGACAAAAAGATCATATCCGAAGTGCGTCTGTTTTAATTTATCACATTCTAGATTGGCAGGAAAGAACATTTGTCATAATGCTAAACACAGGCTGCAATGTTATTGAAATCTGTTGTTGAAGAATAATGCATTTCTGACTGCAAATATAACGTTTTGAAAGGCATAATAATTCTATTGTTTCTAACTCTTGCCATTTTTGATGCCAGGTCAGAATCCATTTATTCATTTATGTGAAGGCTGATCTTAAATGGATAACAAAAGGACATCATTGATAAGACTCTTCTATCTTCATGTAAGTAGATGAATAAGCCCTTGAAGGAGTATGGATGATGCTATTATTGAGTCCTCTAACAGCTTTAGCTGAAGGTATGTGAAGAGAAAATTAGCTTTTTTATTTAATACCATTAATGTGCAAAAGAATGGATAAAACATATAGCCAGCACAATTACTTCCTTGTGAGCTTTTAGGAGAAAAGACAACAGTAAAAAGAAAAGAACAGATGAAGTAGAGACAGAAACTGCTAATAGTGCACAACAAAGAGTAAATAAGTATATGTAGCAGTAGAGAACATACAGGAAAGAAATGATGATAGATATTTTCAGTAGCAGCTTTTTAAGTACTGCTGCATGGCTACAATTAGCTACAATGGTAGATTTCTAAGCCATCAATGATCAAAGTTCCCCAAGCAAAAATGTGGACATGTATTTCAGTCTACCAAACAGTAAAGGTGTGTTATTATGTCTTTTATAATTGTGATACTGATGTAGATATGTGCACTATTACAATATAATTCTGTTAGTGCTTTATTCTGTTTGGAATAGAAGCGTCCAAATATTTATCCACCCAGATCTATGAAGAGAAACTGCTAAATATAACCTTGATTATGGGTCACATTGGACACAATACATTATACAATTTCATAAACAACTATTGACTACATGTGGATTTGTGTGAAGATTATCTAGTTTTACAGGTGGCTGCTGGTCAGTGCTGTTCTATCATTTCCTATTGCTTCTGTCATCAAATTGTCCTGGAATACTAACAAAAACTCTAACTGAGCTCAAGCTACCAAAAGGTGAGAAGTGGGATAATTCCTCAAGAACTATTAAATAGCCTTACAATGTTGGAAAGAAATTCTGATGAAGAATATAACCAGAAAAAATATAGGTCAAATGTAGGCTAGCTTAATCAAGAAGTGAACTCAGGTTTTGCAGTTCCTTTCTGTATAACAAACTACATTTTCTGTACCAGTATTGGAAAGAAGTTCTGATGAAGAACAAAACCTGAGAAAACGTAAACTGGATGTAGGCCAGCTTAATAAAGACACAAACGTAGATTTTGCAGTTCCTTTCTGTACAACCCACTACATTTTTTGTATTATACTTTCTTAAAATTCATTATGTACAAAGTATTATGTACATTATGACAAACTCGGATGTATAAGATTATTGTCTTGGATTTTTCAATTAAAGCTTCAAATTTATCCTTCAACACATCCAAGCATTTCCTATTCATTTTTCTTTTGTGCACTCTAGCTGGTCATTTTATTCCTCTCATTTGCTATTATATATGTCTAAGATCAGTTCCCCTTTGCATTTTGTAAACTTTAGCTTTTGGACTAGTCATTCCCTTTTTCAAAAGAGTGCTACAGTTCATGGCAGGAAGGCTGTCTTTCTTAGTTGTATGAAATTGACTCATTTATATGGTACTTTTTAATGAAAATTTTCCATTTCACAATAAGTTGCCTAAAAAGACAGTTTCTTTTATTTTTGAATGTCTTTGGATGCAGAAAACAAGAACACCACTTTTGTAACAGTAGCAAGTGATTATTCTTTGCTTGAGATTGTGATGCACATCCTTGTCCTTTCAAAGCTATCTTCTCATGAAAGATGCCAGCCATATTTCCTGCTTTCCTTCTTGAGATGCCCCACCACCATCTATCATCCTAATAGTTCTTTTGCAATCAGGTTTTTGTTATACATCTCTTTATTTTATAATGTTCTTAATGCTGGATTTATCAGCTCATAATTACTGCTACAAGTGCCACAATAAGTATCAATAGAGTTAGAAGAAAAACCTCACAGATGGTTTGGCATTTGGACAGAAAACCATTTTGCCTTTTATTCTACATGATTTTTCCCCTTCTCTTTTCAGAAGGCACAGTCATTTTACTAGGCATAATCTGTTTATGGCTGCAATCTCTTTTTGTATTCCTGGTTCTTACAGATGCAGAGTTCTAATATAATGGCTTTACCTGTGCTGCAATCTAACCTAGAAAGGAAAGATATTTCGTGATGTCTTTATATTTGTCAATTAACTTTATTTTTAAAATTTAGCTGAAATGCATAGGTTTTTTTAGATTTTAAAGTTTTTATTTTTGGATGATTATTTAAGTAATCTATACATCTAAACTAGCAATGGGTTCCTCATTTATGTTCTTCTTCATATGTACAGTATATTTTTGAAATTATGTTCCAATGAGGGTAAATACATATTTAGTAAAATATATGAAGGTAGATATGTACAATTTGACTTGATCAACTAGGCAAGATTCACCATTTTGAAATATCTCTATCAGATGTAAACTATTGAATAGCAAATAACTCTGTTGCTGTATGAAGAGTAGAACATTAGTTTTAAAAATAAAATGTTTTTGATTCTAATTCTTGCATGGAAGAATAATAAAATTAAGTTTTTTAAATGGAATAATGTAGCAATATGAATTGCTGAGATAGTCAGTGCCTTCTGTAGCTAAACCCTGTAGAATAGAATTAATATGTCTTGTGCACTGGTCAGAGCCAAAAGAGATAAAAAACCTGAACTGAGAAACAATGGGACAAGATTCAACCTAATCAGAAAGGCATGTGATCTAGAGCAGGGGTCACCAAACTTTTGGATCTCAGGGACCACCAAACTCATACTTTCAAATCCTGAGGACCACTAATATGATTTTTTAAAGCTAATATATTTAATATAAAAATTATATATGTATGTATGTATGTATGTATGTTGTTTAGGTTTCTGTTGTTGCCCCCGCCGCCGTGTGTGAGTGCTGGTTGGCATGTGCCTCTCAGGGACATGACTCTGAGGTCCCTCGGAGACCCGGGAGTTGCGAGAACTGAGTGGCCCAGATTAATTTCTTTTGGGGGCCATTTCTTCTATGGCCCACCAAAATTTTTCCATGGCCCACCAGTGGGCAGCGGCCCACCAGTTGGCAACCGCTGATCTAGAGACATACAAACTAAGTATTTTAAGCAAGTAAAAGAGATAAATGTGCAAAGTATTCTATATCTAAAACTATTGCCCTCGTAGCCAGGTAGGCTTATAAATACAAAAAGCTGATATGTGGTGTTGAATTCCAATAAACAAGATAACGAGGATGTAAGATTCAATATTTAAATATTCAAAGATAGGAGCATAATGAACTGAACTGAGCCAATGATTTGCTGATAGCAAGCAGTCAGAATCTGATTCATTATTCATAATATATTAAAAAAGACTTTATGAACTTTTTTTTAATCCCAGAGAAAACCTTGGAATAATTTTCGGATCTTAGGGTATCCTTGAATAAAAATCACATAAAAACTGAAAACTTCACAATAGAATTCACTTCACACCTACAAATTTCACATCCAATTCATTTTTCATCTACAAAATCTATGTTTTATAACATTTATAGCAACATCAAAGAGTACAGCTGGCAGTGGTGATGTGGCAATTTTCTATCACTACAAGTGGTAGACTTGTGGGTTTTTTCCCCCAATCTGCACATCCATAGTTGAGGAAGTTTACAGTACAGTAAACTGTAGTTTACAGGGTCAGTTGAGAAATGTAAACAAAGCAAAAGAAGGGGATTAAACTCTGGATAAGCAAATCACGGTTAAAGTTCAAAACCCTTGGATAAGCAGTTAGACTTTTGAAGATGTTGCTTCCAGTATTTTGATTTTTCCTGAAAAGAGGTAGATAGCAGATTTTCATTAGCTCCCAGGGTAACCTGGGTCTCCTTGTGAGCATTCATCTCAAGATCATTGCTCTCAAAGAATTAGTCTAAGAATCTAAGGCTCTTTTAAGATTCTATGTTATGATCTTTAGTATTGTAGTGCTTTAATGGATTTGGGGACCATTTATTATCCAAGGCTCAAATTTCAGGGTTGAAAGAGAAGAAAGGGACTGGCATTGTCCTAGTAGACTTTGATTCTTTAGATAAGATAGCCCATAGGCTCTACTCATTCCTTGTCTAGCATTTTCTCCTATCCAATGATAATTTCCCACTGGGAAGCATGAAAACGAAAATCTTTTCTCAATTTCTTGCCTACTTCCTGTTGTTTGGAGCAATTTGATTCCAGAAATAACAGAGAAAATAGATTGTAAAAATCAGATTTAAGAATTAATACAGGATTCTGAATCTTTCTGGTTTTTTGGTTGATATGTAATTTAATAATTTCTTGATCCAATGTTGCTAAATAATTAATTTCCAAAACATAAAACAGTTGAGTTCTTATCTCACACTTATATGACATCTCAAGCCCTATATAAACATGTATGAGTATACTTGCACAGGGAAACAGAAGTTACTTTTCAAATTTCTTTTATTTTCTCTGAGACAGTTAACAGGAATGACTGAATAAAACTTAATGTTAGTGGAAATTTACTAAATTCACAAAGAAATATGCTGACCAAACTATAGCCACAAAGCATAAAATGCTTTAAAATAATCGTCCACATTAGAATCCTTTGGCTGAATAGCTTAGTGGTTTTACCTAATATTGTTTGAGAAAGAAAATATGGTTGCACTGAATGAGTTGTTATACAAGAAAACCAAGAGAAGAACATTTCATCTGATCCACCAGTTACTAGTAAACGTGCACTCTGAATGAACTCTACTATTGAATTTTTAAACTCAAAGGAAAAAAATAATCTCTAGTTTGCATCTGTATCATTGTTATTCCAAAAGAGTTCACAAGAATTTAGTCCAAGAGAACTATTTCACCTTAGGTATTTCTGATACAATTCCAGTGAGAATGAAAACTCCTTTAGAGCTCAGCTTAGCCAAGATATAGTTTTATTTGAGGGGTAAAAGTTAGGGCTGTGAAGAGCTTTAGTGGAATGATTTGATGGGAATTTGATTCAATCAAAGCAAATCCCCAAATGAAGTAGTTCAATCTTTTTATTTACCAGAGCAAAGTAGCTCCATCATATTACTTTGGCTGCTTCTCAGGACCTTCACTGTCCTTCAAAAAAAGAGAGAAGGTTGTGCAAATTGGGATGGAGGAAAGTGTTGGGTCAATATGGTGATTGTTCTACTCTTTTCTTACATGTATTAATATCACATTTATCTATAAAGTGTGTGTGTTAAGTTGTGGCTTTTTATTGCTATGCCCTGAATCTCCATGTATGAATAAGGTGGCCATATACATTTTAAACAAACAAACTTGTCCTTCTGAAGGCAAAGTGTGGCCTCTAATATTTCCCTTTGAATACTGAAATGGATTTTGTTCCACTCCTTGAAATGAAACATCTAACTGCATTGAACCCAGACAGCTTTAATAAGCATCCTAAAAATCATAAAGTGAAATGCATGATTTGACCTTTGTTTTGTGGTAGATTCTTAGCCTAAAATTGTTGTGAAAATAATGTTTAGCATATTTTAAAATATATTTCCTCAGAATTTTGAATACTTTGTCCAAAGTCATATGTAGACTACCTTTGAAGACAGTTTATTCTTTTAATAAAAATAAATAAATTATAACATATATAATCTAATTATGACATCACTGTAAATGCAGATTTATGATGCAGATAAATAGAACAGTGGATATCAGCTATAGTTTCTCATGTGATTATATTGTGGGAAATGGGAATTACATCCTAGTATTTTCTGTAATGCTTTAGATCAAAATGGTTTTAATAAAAACAATGTACAGAGACTTGCATACAGAAAAAGTATTTCATACAAAATGCTACACCAAGAATGATTTCATAACATTTGTTATGCTTATTCATACAATTCTGAATGTAACTCAGAAAAAATGAATTTGTATCAGGAAAATTTTAGAAAATAAAAAGAGTGTATAAGAATAAATTGGCCTCAGTGTTGGTACTGTTTGAGTACATGACTGGAAGACCATTGTTGACATATGGGATAAGGAATGGTCAGATTAAGACATGCAAGACATACGATGCATTTGTGACAATTCTCGATCCTGCAAATTGCAATTCAATATTTAAATTTCATGAAAGGGTCTGCCACTATTGTCAGGAGGTGGCTTAGAGCATTTCTCAACCTTGCAGCTTGAAGATGTGTGGATTTCAACTCCCAGAATTTCACTCCCAGCAAGCTATTTGATAAACAGTGGCCTAGACAGTAAAGGATGAACCCAGTGAACACAATCCTATTCTCCTTGCACACTGTTATTTTTACATACATCATCCAAAAACGGTCCTGGGTGCCATCGGAATTCATTCTATATAATTTGGTTAAGAACGCTACCAAGCCAAGGGATCTCAAAGTCCTAGTGGACAACCATTTAATTATGAGCCAGCAGTGTGCAGCAGCTGCCAAAAAAAAGCCAACACAGTTCTAGGCTGCATAAACAAAGGGATAGAATCAAGATCATATGAAGTGTTAATACCACTTTATAATGTGTTGATAAGGCCACACTTGGAATACTGCATTCATTTTTGATCACCACAATGTAAAAAAGATGTGGAGACTCTAGACGAGTGCAGAGAAGAGCAATAACGATGATTAGGAGACTGGAAGCTAAAACATATGAAGAACGGTTGCAGGAACTGGGTATATCTAGTCTAATGGGGCTCCTTTTGGGGAGCACCCGGAGGTTGCAGCTGGTACAAAATGCGGCCGCGTGGGTGGTTATGGGGGCGTCTAAAAGCTCTCATGTGACGCCTCTCCTGCGCAAGCTGCATTGGTTGCCGGTTGCCTTCCGGGTGCGCTTTAAGGTTCTGGTTTTGACCTTCAAAGCGCTACATGGCATCGGACCAGGTTATCTGCAAGACTGCGTTCTGCCAGTAGTCTCCCACCGACCGGTGCGCTCCCACAGGGAGGGCCTCCTTCGGGTCCTGACGGCCTCTATGTGCCGCCTGGCGACCCCGAGAAACAGGGCCTTCTCTGTGGGGACACCCACTCTCTGGAATGGGCTCCCCCCTGAGTTGAGAACGACCACCGACCTGAGGGTGTTCAGGCGTGATTTGAAGACCTGGCTCTTTGAGCAGGCTGGCCTGGGCTTATCCTAAATTAATTTTAATGGGGTTTAATGTATTGAATTTTAAGGTTGGGATTTTAAATTTGGTTACAGCCCTTATTTAATTCTATTTTAATTGTTATATATATGTGGTTTTAGTAGGCTATGCACCGCCCTGAGTCCTTCAGGAGAAGGGCGGTATATAAATCTTAATAAATAAATAAAATAAATAATGAAAAAAAGAACTGGGGAGACATGATAGCAGTGTTCTGATATCTCAGGGGCTACCACAAAGAAGAGGGAGTCAAGCTGTTTTCCAAAATACCTGAGGGCAGGACAAGAAGCAATGGGTAGAAACTAATCAAGGAGAGAAACAATTTAGAACTAAATAGAAATTTCCTGACAGACAATTAATCAGTGGAACAACTTGCCTGCAGAAGTTATGAATACTCTAACACTGGAAGTTTTTAAAAAGATGTTGGATAACCATTTGTCTGAAATGGTATAGGATTTGCTGCCTAATCAGGGGATTGGACTAGAAGAACTCCAAGGTCCCTTCCAACTCTGTTCTATTCCTAAAGCCAATGGCTTCCACATAAGATGGTTTCTATAACAATGTATTGCTCATTTCCTGCCTTTCTACAATACCTGATTAAACATGTTTGAAATCAGATATTGTTTTCTTTATACATGAAAGAAATAGAAATAGAAGCCAGCCAATATTTAGCTTTCCTTCTTGTTTTAATGGTTGAGACAGTCAAGAAAGGATGCTAGAACAGTGTTCATTTCATGTATTCATAACCATGTTTATACTTGTATCTGTAATCTTATAATCGCTTGACAAAATAAAATAAATAAAAAAATAAAATCTGAATATTCCTGCAAAGAATATGGAAAGATGCCAGAGCTTCCTTCTGCTGTAGTATATGAAAGCATATATATGCTCTTGCTCACCATCCCCCCACCGGAAGTTAATCAGAGTACCATTTATTTGTACCTGCCATTTGCCTTAGGAGACGGCAGAAGATAATGAAAATATTTTACTATCTATTTTCAAATTATAAGCTGTTATTTCCAAAGAATGTGAAAACCTATGTATATTATCACATTATTATTCTCCAGGGAATGCAGTCACTATAGTGATTCTAATTACATGGCTTCATTAACTTTCTACATTCTACCTGTTATGGGGGTTTCACATTAAGGACATTTGCATATGCAGGAAATTAATGCTATTTGCAAGGAGCTAATGTCATTAAACATTTAAGTAGCTCCTTGAAAATAAACAAAAGCTTTTTGCTAGGATTTTCTTTTTTTAGAATATCGTTTGAATCACTTGGGTCCAAATAAGTTTAGGGGGAAAACAAAAACAAATTAAAGGAAACAAAACAGGGAGACAAGATTAGGGATTGAATATAGGATGTAACAGAGAAAAAAAAAAACAGAAGCAGTTACAGTGGTTAGAAAAACAGGATGAAAAGAAAAAGTAGCTTTCCTCTAGATCCCACTGAAGAAATTCCTTTGCCGGACAAGACCTACAATATATTTCTCCTACTGGATCCTCCGGGATGGGTTCTGATCTTCTTTATAAATTTACTTCTTACTCTATATTTATAACACTTTACTTCTACTATCTATCTTGTGTAATCATCAAAACTATAAATCATAAGTTCATTTTTCTATTTATATAAGTTCATTTTTCTATTTCACAAAAAATATATAACTGGTTTCTAGTCAGCAATAAATATATTGTCTTTTCTCTAATCAAAGAAGTCAATTTAGCTATCTCAGCAAGTTCCATCATCTTCACCATCTGTTTCTTCATTGTGAATCTTTCCATCTTTATGCATATATAATCTTGTAGTTATCATGTACAAAAGCAAAGTTTTTTTTAGTACAGATAATCTGTGATTTACAATAGTGTGCTTAGCATCCATTTGAAATTACAATGGCACTGGAAAAAATGATTTTTGACTATTTTTCACATTTATGACTGCATGGTTATATGATCAAAATTCAGATGCTTGGCAATTGTATCATATTTATGACAATTGCAGTGTCCTGAAGTCCTGTGATCCTCTTTTGCAACCTTCTGACAAGCAAAGTCATAGGGAAGCAGATTCACTTAACAAAAATTTTGCTAATCTAAGAACTGCAGTGATTCACTAAACAACTATGGCAAGAAAAGTCATAAAAAGGAGCAAAACTCACTTAACAAATCTCTCACTTAGCAACATAAATTTTGGCTCAATTGTGGTCATAATTTAAGGACTACCTGTATAGTTTATCTATCTATCCCAAACACTGTTCAATCATTCTCAAAGATTTAAACAATACAGCCAAAAGATGAACAGGGGTAGATGCAAGTATTTTGTATTGACTCATCATTACCTGTAATACAATAACACAGTTAAAATCAGCCTCTTATATAAAATCCAGCAAGGGCATTAATTAATTAATTAAGCCTATAACATATGCAGGAAAACAACCAATGGAAAGCCTTATGTCCATGGGAGGCATAGATTGACATACAACCATTTCTGCATAGGGGGAGGGGCTTCAAATGGTTAATGGCAACTGTCTCAGCAAACCACAGGAAACAAGAGTTCTGGTGGCATAGTAGAACTTTAAACACAGTTTTGATTGACCTGGTGACCCATAGATAGCAAATGTCTTGAAATTGCCGAATCATGCATTTTATGGCCATGATTTTATGGCAGGGAAGGACGGAGGAGTTTTCACGATTTCTGCACGATAAAATCGCTCAGATTCGGGCCGGGTTGGACTCTAGTTGGGAGGTCCCAGGGGAAGTGACTGCGGCGAATCTTGAGATGGTTATCTGGGATGGGTTCAACCCTGTGACCGCTGAGGGTATAGACAGGTTGCTGGGGTGGCTGAATGCCACCACATGTTTATTGGACCCTTGCCCCTCCTGGTTGGTCTCTACCATCAGAGAGGTGACGCGGAGTTGGCTCCAGGGAATTGTTAACACTTCTTTGATGGAGGGCTCGCTGCCCACCACCTTGAAAACGGCGGTGGTGCGACCCCCTCCTTAAGAAGCCCTCCCTGGACCCAACTCTCTTGAACAACTATCGTCCTGTCTCCAACCTTCCCTTTGTGGCGAAGGTTGTTGAGAGTGTGGTGGCAGGTCAGCTTCCCCAGTACCTGGATGAAGATACGTACCTGGATCCCTTCCAATCGGGCTTCAGGCCCAGACATAGTACCGAAACAGCATTGGTCGTGTTGGCTGATGATCTCTGGAGGGCCCATGACAGGGGTTATTCCTCTGTCCTGGTCCTATTAGACCTATCAGCGGCTTTTGATACTATCGACCATAGTATCCTATTGCGGCGGTTGGGGGGTTGGGGGTTGGGGGCACCGTGTTGCGGTGGTTCACCTCCTTCCTCTCCGACCATCTGCAATTTGTGTTGGCGGGGGGGGGGAGAGATCCACCTCTAGGCCCCTCGATTGTGGGGTGCCTCAGGGGTCAGTCCTCTCTCCTCTCCTGTTCAACATTTATGTGAAGCCGCTGGGGGAGATCATCTGTGGCTTTGGGGTGAGGCGTCATCTGTATGCTGATGATACTCACCTGTACATCTCCACCCCAAGCCACCCCAATGATGCCATGGAGGTCATGTCCCATTGTCTGGAGGCCGTGCGGAACTGGATGGGCGGGAACAGGCTCCGACTCAACCCTTCCAAGACTGAGTAGCTGTGGTTTCCGGCGTCCTGATATAGCCAGATAGTTCCATCGCTAGCTATTGGGGGTGAGATTTTGCCCCCTTCAGAGAGGGCTCGTAATCTGGGTGTCCTCCTGGATGTATGGCTGTCTTTGGAAGACCATATTACGGCCGTCTCCAGGGGGGCGTTTCATCAGGTTCGCCTGATTCGCCATATGGGGCCCTTTCTGGATCGGGATGCCTTACGCACAGTCACTCATGCCCTGGTCACCTCCCAACTGGACTACTGTAACACCCTCTACATGGGGCTCCCTAATGGGAGCATCCGGAGGCTTCAACTGGTACAGAATGCGGCCGCGCAGGTGGTTATGGGGGCGTCAAGGTTCTCGCATGTGACGTCCCTCCTGCGCAAGCTGCATTGGTTGCCAGTGGCCTCTCAGGTGCGCTTTAAGATTTTAGTGTTAACTTTGAAAGCGCTCCATGGCATCGGACCAGGATATTTACAAGACCGCATTCTGCCATTTTCCTCTCACCATCCAGTGCGCTCCCACAGGGAGGGTCTCCTGCGGGTCCCGTCGGCATCTATGTGCCGGCTGGTGACCCCGAGGAATAGGGCCTCTGTGGGGACATCTGCCCTCTGGAATGGGTTGCCTCCGGAGTTACGTACAGCCACGGACCTGGGGACCTTCAGGCGTGCCTTGAAAACCTGGCTCTTTGACCAGGCCAGCTTGGGCTGATTTTAGATTTGGGTGTTTTACTTTTTATTAAATTTTAGGGTTTTAGGGAAGGGTTTTAATTGTTTACAGCCAGGGTTTTAGTTTAATTTAGTTTTAATTTTTCACATATTTATTGTTTTAATTATATGGCTGTCCTTCGGGAGAGGAGCGGTATATAAATAAATATTTATTATTATTATTATTATTATTATTATTATTATTATTATTATTATTATTATTATTATTATTATCTATTGTTGGATTACTCAAGCCAATTTGGACCCATTTCAGAAGATGCTCCTCCTCTCAGAGATTTGTTGTCTCTATTTTCATTAACAGTTATTTGTGCTTTTTGTAAATCAATCTTAACCATTCTGTAAAGTTCTCTCTAAAAGTCACATTCTCTTCCAAAACCTTGAATAAAAAGTCCAACTTAAATAGTCAAAAACCTTCTCTGCTTCTAAGAAAATTATTGCAGCTTCCGTCAATTCCAATAGAGCCAGATGATCATTCTATTTCCAACTCTTTGTTTATCGCAGGCAGATCTAAATTACTGTCTCTCCTTGGAATAGATCCTTCTAAACCTAATGTTAGTAATTTCTTTTATATTGTCTAGGGGATGGTTCCTCATATATCACTTCTCAGGTTTCCGAATTCTTTTTAAGAGCTGTAACCATCAAAGGAGAATGCTGTAATTCCCCTGAATCAAATTTTTGGTGACCAATTGTTCATGATTAATTTTCCCATGTTCCTCTTTTGTTGTACTTGTGTTTTGGTCTATGACCGCAATGAAGTATTATAACTCTTTGTTTATAGATTCTGTCTTAATCTCCAGAATTTACACATTGCCTTTGTTTTTATATCTCTACGCACTTTTACAGAGCTTTCCATTTTTTTCTTTTTTCATTTCCTCCTTCATGTTTATGTCTTTCATCCATTTTTCCCAAAAGTTGTCAAATTAGTAACAAATGATTCAGCTAATTTATTGCCCAGTTGTTCAAACATTTCTAAATCAAAATTACAGTAATTCCTCCTTTTGTATTTTTTCCAGCAATCCCCTCTTTCCTTCCATAGACTACATTATATTACAAAACCTTCAGTTCCTGCAGTTTACTTATGGGGAGCATCAGTTCAGAGTGCAGGGGAATACTCCCAGAATCTCTCCTTTTTCCAGACACATAGCGCCAGCCAGAATCTGCTGCAATGCCATCGCCGCTGCTTCAGGGATATATAGTTTGTCATGAATCCTCATCATAAACTTAATGTAGTTGCATTTAATCATGACATTGTTCATTTAACCCACCAAGTGTTTATTACATAAAAGCAGTTGGTTCATACAACAGGATAAGCTATGATTCAACATTTACACAGTATAGTGATTAAACCAACTGCATACTAAGTCCAAATCAAAGAAACCATTTCTCAGTTTTATGCAATACAATTTGGTTCAGCCAAGATAAATAACATGATAATATACAGGCCATTTTTGGCAAAACTGTCCAATGAGCAGCAAGTCATAGTCTAATTATACAATAAGTTTTATAATTATACAAATGGCAGTAGTGACCTCCTACTTTTCTGATAGCTTCAGCCGCTTGGGACAGATGGCTCTCTGTTATTAATGCTGCACACCTAAGCTGAAAGACCATGGTGTCAAGATATAGTTCATCTCATTAGGTAAACACTACAGACTTGAGAGAGAAAGTAAACAGCAGCTAAATAGTTTCCCAAGAAATTTTATATCTTGCCTTTCTACAATCAAAGCAGTGCTCACAAGCTGGCTTATATCAGTTTAAAACTCATAGAATAACAGAGTTGGAAGGTCATCTAGTTCAACCGCTTGCTCAAGCAGGAGAGTCTATTCCAAATATTAACCTCTACCTAGGATCCAACTCACAGCCTCCTGATTGTGAGGCAAGAGCTCCACCTCTAGGCCACTGCAGCTGCTCCATAAAACAACACAATAGACTGTAAAACAATAAAAAACACCTATAAAACTAAAAGGCTGCAAGAGTTAAAAAGTAAAAGGCCAGGCATTAAACACCCAAAAAGAAAAACAGGTAATATGCCTAAACAAAACAGACTTCAATAAGTTATAGAATGTGAATAGATAAGAGGATGGTTGGAAGATTCAAGGAAGAGATCCCCAAAATTTGATGTTATCATTTTATTTATTTATTTATTTATTCATTTATTCATTTATTTATTTATTTATTTATTTATTTATTTATTTATTTATTTATTTATTTATTTATGTCAAGCAATTATAAAATAACAGGTATAAGTTTAAACATAGTTATGAATACATGAAATGGATACATATAAGAAAAATAAAAAACAATAGGACAGAGATGGTAGGCATGTTGGTTGACTTATGCACGCCCCCTACAGACCTCTTAGGAAAGGGGTGAGGTCAATAGTAGACAGCTTAAGGTTAAAGATTTTGGGGCTTGGGGAAGAAACCACAGACAGGTAGAGTATTCCATACATTGACCACTCTGTTGCTGAAGTCATATTTCCTACAATCAAGTTTGGTGCGGTTTACCTTGAGTTTGTATCTATTGTGTGCTCTTGTATTGTTATGGTTGAAGCTGAAGTATTCATTGACAGGTAGGACATTGCAATGTATAATTTTATATACTATACTTATATCAGACGGAAGGTGGCGTAATTCAAGGTTTTCTAGGTCTAGAATTTCAAGTCTGGTGGCATAAGATATTCTACAACGAGTAGAGAAGTGCAGAACTCTTCTTGTGAAATATTTCTGGACTTTCTCAACTATATTAATATCAGACTTGTAATGCTGGTTCCAGACTGATGAACTGTATTCAAGTATTGGTCTAGCAAATATTTTGTATGCTCTAGTTAGTAGTGTGATATTACCAGAGAAAAAGCTTAATTAAGTTAACAACTCTTAATGCCTTTTTGGCTATGTAGTTACAGTGGGTTCTATTTATTTATTTTTTATTTAATCAAACTTTTATACCGCTCCCTCTCCCAAAAAGGGACTCGGGGCGGTGTACAGCCTACTAAAAAACATACAATAAATATAATAAATACGATTAAAAATAGATTAAATAATTAGATCCGGCTGTCTATTCAAAATTCAATTAAAAATTAAAAGCTAATAAAACCCCAATTAAAATTAATTAAAAACCAAAAACAGTATTCTAGTATTTAGATCATTAGAGATGAGCACTCCAAGGTCCTTGACAGAATTTGGATCATCAACAAGGTCTTTACTATTCAGCTTTTATTATATTTTCTGATTATTTTTTGCCAATATGTAAGACAGAGCATTTATTTGTTGAGATTTGAAGTTGCCATTTGTTTGACCATTCTGATACATAGTTGAGGTCTTTTTGAGTAGCAATATTATCTTAAAGAATGCGGTTGCTCTTAATATGATCACAGAGGTCATTTATGTAGAGTATGAAGAGAGTTGGTCCTAGAGCACTGCCTTGGGGGACCCCACTGTTTACAGGTTCAGAGTTTGATAGGACACTCCCAATTTTGACCACTTGTTGTCTGTTTGACAGGAATGCTTCTGTCCAGTTATGCAGGTGTCCAGAGATACCATTAGATTTTAGTTTTAGGAGTAGTTTGTTGTGTACCACTGAATCAAAGGCTTTACAGAAGTCTATGTAGATTGAGTCTATTGCTTTGCCATGATTGAGTTGTGTAGTCCATATGTTTTTGCAGTGTAAGATTTGCAGATTCTTAATCAGCTTCATCTCATGCATTACATCTTAAATTTTGCTAGGGCACAAACTGATATACAATTATAAATTTCAGGAAGGAGGACCTTAGGAGGTAGTTCTTCCCATTGGTTGAGAAATTTGGGCAGTAATGGAGATGTTAGAGTGAAGGCATGAAAAAGAAAATGATGCCAAGATGTTCAAATCCATGTCAAGGGAAATTCTTATATAAAAATCAGGCAGATTTGGATTCAACATTAGTAAACAGGAAAGAGAGAAAAGCGATTAAATGAAATTCAGTAATATTATAAAATAATTATTTTATATTTTAAATCCTCAACTAAATGTCAGATTGCATTGACCAGTTTCAGAAGCACTGAAGCATTTCTGGGTTGAAAGGTAAGGTGGTGACATCAGTCTTGCCTGAGAGATGCCAAGTTGGGGGCTCCTTTCATGTCCTGGCTGGAGTTGAAGTGAAGGACAAGAGAGCACTCAGTCTCAAACATGGGCTTGCTAACCTAATCACATGAGCCACCATGTTCCTTAGTAAATACCAGATAACACAGGATTATTACAGGGTGGGGGTGGGTTCAATAATGAGTTTTCTATCTTTTGCAATTGATACCATAAGCATGGAATCCTGTACAGAAACCTCTATACTCTCTGAGTCCATTCTTGTTTATCAAATACTGCCATGTAGGGAGAGGAATTTCTAAAAATATGTATGGAATAACTTGCCAAACAGTCTAGTCTAAAATTGATCTTATTTGTACATCTTTATTGTGAAGGAGGCAAGAGTGTACTACATAATATATCTTCAAAAACTCCATGTCACAAAAAACTTTTGTCTCTCTTTTATCAATCACATTGTAGATTCTCCATCTTCTAGATAGAAAACTCCTCAAAACCTCAATAATGTAAGATATATAACTGATGATAGTTCAATGTACTGAATATTATTATCTAGTTATAAAAACAGTGTTTATATCAATGTAAACTTTTTCAGAATATTATGTATGTATAATGACTTCCAGATGGAAGGGACTGGCTTAACTCTAGTAAATATTTTTTAATAAAATGCCTGCAAACTTTGTGCCATATAATTTATTAGGAAATAATGAGTCGAAATCTATCCATTGGATTATTCCAAATCTAAACATTTACATTTGAAGTTCGCAAAGTAGGTGGAAATTGCTGAAGTGCCTTTTTTAAAAAGATAAAATAACAAATACAAGAATTCAATTCTAATATTCTATTATAAATTGTAATAAATCCATATTAGTATGGATTTAAATGCTATGAACATCAAAGAGCACTTAGGTTGTGTCAGAGCTCCATTCTAGGTATAATCATCAAAGTTGGATAATTTGCAAAATTGGGGCAACTAAGTTTGGTCATTATCTATATGTGCTGGCTAGTAGGAAACGCAGGATCCATTCTGAGATGGTCACCTGGACCAATGGTTTATTCTTTCAGGTTTTCGGGCTCATGCTGGAACCTATCATCAGGGAAGCTTCTCTCTCTCCAGATCTGACTGACTCAAATTTGATCCTGTAACTTTATCACAGGACAAATATATTTATCCTCATTCGCAATTTGAATATTCTTTAAGTGCAGCCCCTCCCCAGACTTCCATCCACTTTTCTTTCCTACTTTTCATTACAAGCCCTTGTCACAATCCAATCTTGATTTCAGAAATTAAAGCTAACAACCAGATTGAAAGAATCAGGGGAATGACAGCATGGGGCGCCATCTCAAAGCCACAACTAACAGCATGAGGCAGAGCGAAGCTCAAGTTATTGCAGCTCTCATACAAAACAGTGCAGGGAGGGGGGCACGAGGAGGGAAGCACATGAAGAAAACATTTGCAGGCAATCTCTATTCTAGGAAATCTCGTTGGCTGTCAAGCTGATCTATCCACATGTTGACACAAAGAGTTTTCCACTCCTCCCATCCCATGCTTAATGTTTTAATTAAATATCTAAAAGCCAACTATTCCCAGCCAGTGTCAGAGATGGTGCCTCTCTCCTGATGTTTACAGCCGAAGCTGTGCTGAGGATTTTGGCAAACAAGTCTCAGAGAATTGTGAAGGCTTTCAATAGAGGCACTTGAGGGCAGACAAGCAGTCATGATGAGAAAGTGGCAATACAATGACAGAGTGGTTTAATTCACACACACAAACACACACACACACACACACACACACCAGGTGTCAGCCCATGGTTTACAAGTTGGCAATCCCATCTCCATATGCAGGCAAAAGGGCATTAGTTAGTCATCTGTTTAATTCTCTCATCGCAGCATGTCATTTGGATGTTGAAGTAAAATCCCTTGATTCAGGCTGCCATTTCTGATGACCTCCCTCTAGACCACCTGAATAGGCCTTTTTTTAAAAGAGAGATGAATGCAGAATAAGTAGCTGGTGCAAAATGAAGACAAACTACAGTGGCCAGAAATATCTTGGTATAACAGGAGTAGGTGGGTGAGGAAGAGGATATTTGTTTCTGTTGTTGAGCAGAGACCAAGTTGAGATGTGTCCTTTATAAGAATGATATAATACCAATACAGTCTCAGAAGCCACAGTGTGAAACAGAAAGGGACAGGAAGCAAATCAATTCATTTAAATTACCTTCCTAAAACATTGTGCATATAGGAAGGAGATGGATAGGAAATTTGTTAAATTGATGACATGACGTAGGGAATATCCCTCAAAAAATAAATGTGTTTTTTTCTTTATAGACAAGCTTACATCTCATTGTGATGTCACAAGGGAACAGTTCAGCTTGGTAATTCTGTTGCCAGGAGGTAGGTGAATGCTGTGATATAGACAGTCCTGCTAAGATGGTGCAGGGTTTTAATGTCTTTTGAAAGCCTGTAATTTGTTAGACAAGGGATTGTTAATGGCTGCAATTTCCTGCTCCAATTCTACATATAATGTCTGGACAGTACATTGTGACTTGTGATATTTTTCCTTAACCAATTGTATGCTGATGATGGTAAATGATGTGCAGGATCCCTAAAAGAAATGATTGAAGACAATGAAATACTCGCCAGATTTTGTGGCTGTTTAAACAACAGGCAGAGCTCAGGTTTGCATTATCCATTGAAGGTGTTGCTGAATGTATTTGGACATCAAATTGGGATGCATTGCAAAGAGTTAAAAAGAGGAAAATAAAGAATATAATCTTGCATGATGGGAAAAGATGTAGGTGAAGCTTGGAGTGGATTTTGTCAAGCAGAAAATTGACAAAATCTGCTATTAATTATTGTGCTGCTGTTATCAGGAGCATTACCATATTCAAAGAGAACGGAGTAAGTGCAGCTTCATGAAATGCTGAGTAACTTTAGAACTAAATCTCTTTATTTTCCAGGGATTGAGAAAATACAAGGCAATGGAGGCGAGAAGAGCTATTTTAATTTTCAGATGTGAATGAGCTCTGCTAGAATGTACTGTATGTTCATGTTTGAAGCATGCTCATGAATTGAAGAGAAAAAAAATCTCAGGGATATTTTAATTAAAAATAATATATATTGTTTTGGGGGAAATTATTCAGGGTGACACTATTAAAAAGAAATATGAATATTTCAATCTAGAGGTTAATATTTTGTGAATAGGAAAAATAGGGATTTTTTTTATACTATTCCTCATCTCAACTTTAAAAGTTTGTAATTCAGTATACCCCAAGCATTTTATTTGCAGAATTCTTTAGTTTCCAATTCTCTCTAGCACTTACAGCAGTGAGCTCTTGCTTCTAAATGGATAGCTGCAGCATAAATACTTGAGACAGAAGGGAAGAGATGATCTAAAATTTAAAGGAAATATTTGAAAATTTGGACTGAATATTTGGAACGATTTCGATAGATGGTGATATGATTAATTTCAAGTATTAATCATATCGTGCGACTAATGGATGTATCTTTGCAGAGATGTTCCAAAGGAAACCTTTCTTCTGTGGCAGATCATTACTATTCCTTATCAAAGTTTTTAACAAGGGAAACTATTTTTAATATTCTGAAACAAAATAGAAACTGAAATCTAAACCTAGGTCAGAATTTGAGATATGACTCAAGGGTATCTTTACTTTTTTTAATGTCATAGCTGTGTTCATAATAACTGAGAAAGATACACAGTGTGAACTGAAATGCCTCATTAAAAGAAAAACAATTACAATTAAAACAAAGTTCCTTCCTATTGAAACACATAGAAGAACAGAGAAAAGGTAAAAACTATAGCTCATTATTGATATGTAATCAGTAAACAGAGGCTATTTCAGTGAAGAATGTCTCTACTCTGCACCAGAGTGCAGAGAAAAGCAGCAAAGATTAATAGGTGACCAGAAGCTAAAACATACAAAGAATAGTTGCAGAAATTTGGTATATCTACTTTAATGAAAAGGATTAAGGTGATAAGCAGTGTTCCAATATTTAAGAGGCTGCCATAAAGAAGAGGGGATCAGCCTATTTTCCAAAGCACCTGAAGGCAGGACAAGAAGCAATGGATGGAAACTAATCAAGGAGAACCAACCTAGAACTAAGGAGAAATTCCTTGACAGTTAGAACAATTAATCAGTGGAACAACTTGTCTCCAGAAGTTCTGGATGCTCCATTGCTGGAGGTTTTTAAGAAGAGATTGGACAATCATTTGTCTGAAATAGTTTTCTGCTTAAGCAGAAAAAAACCTAAAAAAACTGACTAAAAAAACCTCCAAGGTCACTGTTAAGTGTAGATTTCTTTGTTTTGTAGAAGTGCCAAAGCTAAAAACCAGTCTTGTCTGTAATTGTTAAAAAAAGGGAAGCTTGGTTTCCTGTTACATCTGATCATCATGCAATACTAAAAAAAAAGTCAAGATAAAAATTAAGTGCTATTGAAAAAAAAAATGGAATGCCCCCATAGATCATAACTAAATTGGACTGGTTGAAAATTGCAAATAGACATCCAGTAAGTACATGTGGGAACTAAAAAACTAAGACCCATCTTCTATTATACCATTGTTAAATTCATAGCCCATCTGTTTTGTTATCTATACCCAGTCATTACTAATCTGGATTTTTCTATGAATGAACAATTCCAGTTTAGAATTAACAGTCCAGTTCTAATAATAATTCTAATTATTAGAAAAAAAAGAGGATCAATGGGTACACTGGTTTCATATTTAGTTACATTTAGAAAAGATTCATTGAAACTTAATTGTGACTAATTAAAGACTTAATGGTTTGAGCAGGAATACTGTAAGCATGAATACATCTCAAAACAACCCAGAGTGATCTAATAGAATCTTTAGATGTGTCATATTTTGCATTTCCTAATATGGACAAGTACTGTATTTTTTTGAGAATACTAAATATATTTTTTCACAAAAACTTCCTGGGTATCACTTGTCCTAGAGATTACAATGCTTTTCTTATTTCCTAGGAATCTATATAACAGGGTTCTCAAATAAAGCAATTTATTGAATTTAAACTTTATATGTAAAAACCAGCAGTAGTTTGAATTGTTATTATAATTTTACACATTGGTCAATTGTGCATAGTATAAAAGTGGCATAAAAGACTAGAAAGATATTTTTTAAATAATATATGAATGAAAATAATACCACACATTTACTCTTTCTCTCTCTTACAGATACATATAAACACAAATACACAACAAATCAGGGTCAGAAGGGATTGAGACTCAAGTATGGAACAAGTATATTAAGGAGAAGTTCTACAGTATAGTTTTGATGAATATCTGGGTTATAGTATAATATTCAAAACACCATAAAACAATTTTGATGAAGCCTGTGTTTTGCTTTCCATATGTCAAGGTAGTTATAAAAGTTGTATGCACAATGATTTTTAAGAGAAGCTACTTCTTATCATGCAAGTGAACACCATATGGGATGAATGACTTCTTTGTTTGAGAGCAGAAGATTAAAGTGAATGTGGGAAGATATTGCTTGAACTTTTCTATAGTTTAAAACAATATAGAAGGCTATAAGTTAAGCTTGAATAAATATGATTATTTCCCTTAATGATAGTGTCGTAGAACAAACTACTTTGTCTTCTAATGAACTAGATCCAACAGGTATAAATAATAAGAATGACAATAAAAGTAAATAAATACTCTAACATAAACATAGGAAAAATACATATTTTCTAAAATATATATTTTCTAAAACTTCAAATTTATGATGCCTGAAACTGCGGACTAGAATTATAAAACTGCATTAGATATTCCCACTAAAAGTCAAGAATTTGAGCCTTTGAAGAGGAGCTCTTATCTCTGATGATTCCTTCAAATAGTGGAAGGAAGCATAATTTCTTTCTAGTATATGTGAACTGTGATGTCATAGATATCAATTATTCTCCAACTGGTTTCAATGAGGAAATTTCAATGGGAAAAAATATCTTGTATGAAAGGATTGTGAGCACAAAGGTCTATCAGATGTCTATGAACTTCTGATTCTTTGGAACATCCAATAATGATGATTGTAATCAACATGTTATGTTTGCTCTTTAACACAAATGACAATAATGTGTTAAATAATACATTCACCTAGCAATTGTGGGATGATAAAATGAATTTTAGTACAAAGGAGTTTTTTAATGTTGTGATCAAATCTAAACAAAAGAAAAAAGAATTAACTGATCTAATGCCATTCTGTATTGTTCTGCTTCTTTATAAGAATGTAAGCAATTAACTTCTCAAAGGAAAAAAGCGGGAATGATTTCTTTAGCTTTTCTTCCTGGTGCTATAATGCTAGAATGGCATTTAATTTCAAAATACTGAAGTATTTTATAATAATATACTAAAATTATATTCCTTTAATATTATTTTAAGAAATACACATGTTGGTTTAATTATTGAATATAAATTTTATCAATATATTGATGAGTGTAAATTAATCTTTATAGAACCAGTAACTATAAGGATTTATATAAATTAACAGTTAAATTGATGGATTGCTGCATTACTTTGTGTGAGGTGGCTGGCCATATAAATTTGATTAAATAAATAAATAAAAAATAATATATATAAATGACAAATAAATATGTCATTTTAGAACAGTGGTTCTCAACCTGTAGGTCGCGATCACTTTGGGGGTCAAACGACTCTTTCACAGGGGTCATCTAAGACCATCAGAAAACACATATTTTTGAAGGTCTTAGGAACTGAGCCTTAGGGCTCAGCTTAGGGTCGCGGCATTAGGAAGGTTGAGAACCACTGTTTTAGAATATGTTTGCCAGGTAATCAGATCCAGAAATCCACATATATCTTGATATGAATTTTGAACAACACAGTGTAGAGTTCACTCCATCTGCTTCAGCAAAAGCAGCAAGTAATCTTGGAACAGTAAATGTGTAAATTTATCTTCACCATTGCAGTTTGTAAGTGAATTGTTTTTAACAAAATCATATTATCATAGCAAAAGGTAGCTTCTGTTTGGAATGAATAAGTACAGCCATTTTTACTGAGAATTCCTTTAAGAAAATAAAGATTTGTCCAATCATTCCAGAAAGAAAATTTGTTGATAGAAAGCCATCATGAATAAATATTGAATGCAAGCATGATATCAATTACGCCGGATAAATAATAAAACAATGAACTAAAAAGAGAAACAAAAGTGGAGTCCATTTATCTGAATAAATAAACAATTCTAATCAGGAACTTTTCAATAATAAAATATTATTATTATTTTCCTCCTTTCGTCTTCATAATTAAAATGTACACCAGACCCAAATTACCTCGAATCTCAAATCAATAGTAGCAATAACAATTATAGTAATAATACATGCAGAAAAAAATACATTGTCAGGGTGAAGAAGAAGCCAGATGATGATCAATATCAAGGATAATGATTAGCAAACTTCCTGTACATTGGACTGGTAGCCTCTCATTAGCTGAGCTTATGAGTTCTCATATCACACTGGTTTATTTGCTTAAATTTTCTGTTCTTCCATTTCCTTTGTAAACCTTGACACTATTGGCTTGAGATCACATGGGAAACAAATAGGTTGTTTAACTTCTTTTAGACATGCAACCATCATTAGAGGCCATAGTCAAGATCCATACAGCCTCTAAAGAGCTGCTTTGAGAGGAGATAAACAGTTTTCTTCAGTACTGATTAAATGACTTCAAACACAACTGAGTGATTTCAGTGCTATTGCTTAAGCAATTATTCGATATAGCAATTTCATAAACATTCATCTTAAAAAATGCTGTGTTAGAAATTAAATCATGTTTATTCCAGTCCTTAGTATAAAATTGTGGTAATTTAGAGCCAGAATTGAGGTGTATCTTGGCATATGATATGTCATTAATTAGAAAAGCTCAATAATCCAGTGTTACAAAATGATGTTATATATACAGGTATTTATGGAAAAATAATTCTTTTGAATAGAAAACAAGGAAATGAATGATTTTTAGAAGGACACACCCAACTTCCTGTGCTCCTGTATCACAGTTGCCTACAGAGCTAAGGCTCATAATTGGTTTTCATAATGGTATATCCATTTAATATTATTATGTACAGAAAACCTCAGGGATTGTTGAAATTATGTGAAATGGAGATTTTAAAGATGTTAGAATTCTGCTATATTTTTAATGGAAAGGATGATATTTTATGATGTTCTTTAAAAATGCTTTGTTTTATTTTGCATTCAATGACAGGAAAACATTCTATGGGATTTTTATGGCAAATTGTAATACTGAAATGCAGCAGCAAATGATACTGTTCAAATTTGATGTTTAGAGCAGAGTTATCTAGTTTAAGGTAACCAGGGAAAAACAATGCCATATCTGCAAACCTATATTTGCAAGTTTACTCTTTTTATCTGTGTCAAATATGTCAAGTCATGGAAGACATCTAAAAAGGGGCATGGCTTTACTTTCTTTAAATTTTACTCCCCACTAAAGTTTTGTGCTTCTTTTCATTGATGCAAGTACTACATGACATTGTTTATTTAAGAACTTTACATAGCTCTCCAATGCTCTGTGATGTTGGGCAACTTATGAAGATAAATACCATATGTGTGTGTGTGTGTGTGTGTGTGTGTGTATACATATATAAATAAAAAGCAATAATCCCCTACCTCCTGCCCACGGGTGACAAGAATCAATAAATCAAATAAGCCCTTTGATGGGCTCCATGCCACTCTAAAGTCCTCAAGATTCAAATTGCCAAATTGCCTCTGCACAAGAGATGATACATGGGCACACTTGACCTGCACATGCAGGCTGTACCATTTTTGAATCAACTTAAACCTTTTGGATATTTTTTGAAGAACAGCCCCATGTACAGCACATTGCAATACTCAAGAAAGGAGATGACTAAGCAGACAGGCCTTTTATATTTTGTTATCATATTGATATATTCTAATTGTTTTTATTGTTTATTTTATTATTGCATTATTTTACTTCTTTTCATTTCTTTGTTTTTGTGATTGGAAGTTGTCTAGAATAGCTCCATAGTAAGATGAACAACAAATAAAGTTAACAAATTAATAACAGATAAAGAAAAAATTATCCTAGTCCCATTTTATCACTTTGTCCTCATATAAAAGGATATTTTTAATTAGATGTTTCAAAAGTCTAGTCCAAACCTTTCATTATTTGGGGCTTTACTAATTTTCAGTGAATCAATCAATTGTTCAGGAAAGTTCAGGAGAGGGCTATAAACTGAAGAATGCTCTCAACTGATTTGTACCTTTGATTTGTGTGTGCATGCTTGTATGTGTTTTCTATTCTGGTTTTAAGCCTCATTTAACCCAATTCATTAAACAAATGATTCCTGAACTTAAATCTCAAGCTCTATTGGTATTCATACTGCACCTATTTTATATATTATTTGTGGACATGCTTTGAAGTTTTTTTTTAAATATCTCCTGGGTATTCTAGCTAATTTAATTTACTATGAAAGTAGAACAGAGGAAAAGCAAAAAAGTAGAAAGAGAGAGAGAGAGAAGAGGTAGGAGAAGCCTTTTAATTATTATTAAGAGTTAAAGTTTGAAATGAAAGCAACTTTATGCTTGTTATTGTTACAAAATAAATTGCTATGATTGCTAGGAAATGTAAAAGATGAGGAAATTCCTAGCTAATCATAATCATATGATCATAATTGATGTCTTTCTCTAAACTTGAACTTCAGTTCCATTCCATTCCCATTTTGGAACATGTCATGAACCATTTAAGTGATGCCTGGGTAAGCATTTCATTCTTGCAATGATCACTAAAATTCCTCATCAACATTAGCTCTCTGAAGCAGAGGTAGATCAAGATAGGTTCATACATTACATAGACCATGAACTTTTTCATCTTTCTACTTTGTGGAAAGACTGACAATGAAGATGAAGACATATTATTAAGATAATGCTTACTTTGTACACAATGTACATACTGTTCATGATATATTCCTGGGATGGAACAAATAAAAGCAATATTCTAAAGATTACATTTTAGTTAATATTGTAAGTGAATTATTTTATAAGATGTGCAGGTAAGCTTATAGAACTTAGCTTTTTATAGCTAAGATTGTGAAAGAGTAGATGGCAGATAAAGATAAATTATTTTATTCTTCTGATTTAATGTATTTAAAGATTAGCATGGACATTTCTACTTTATCATTTACTTCACAGTATAGTAAGCTAGCTCCACTGAGCTTCAGAATGCTACAATGAAGTTTGTCCCAAGATTCAGTCTTTTTGATCATAAATTACCATGGATTCTAAAAGTTATAAAGCATGCACTTTTGTCATACTGACCTTCATGGGGTTCATTTTTTTGTCTGATTGGACTTTGCAGCCAAAATAATTATATCTATCAATACCTAGCCAATCACAATGTTTTAGATCTGATTTTTTAAGTTTATTTATCCATAATAATATATAATATTCTTTTTAAATTACAAAGCAACCAAGTGCAAATAGTTGTCCAGTTACGTTTATTAAAACATGTATAAAAGGTAATACCTGTACACTTAAGGAGAGGCCAACAACCTTCTGATGGATTTGCTACCCACCAGCTATATTGTTTGAACAAAAATCTTAAGGTTTTCTGTATAATTATATCATGCAGAGCTGCCTTTGCTGCCAAGCAACCCAATTTTAACTGAACCTATGCTACAGCCATTCAAGTATCAGACCCTGAAATATTTGTTTTTGTTTTCTAGTTTTCACTGAAAATATACAATGCAGCAGCAAGTTATTTTGTCAGATGTAGGTTGAAATCCTACATTTCAGCCATCAAACATATATAATAGATGGGAGAAGGAAATTATGGCAGTTTTTTTATTACAAGGATAATGTTTTCTGATATTGTATTTTGAGGCAAATCATATTGTGTCATAATGAGTCTGACATCTGCTATAATGACATCTGTTGCAGTAGAGTGAGACAAGATAAGACATAAATCATTATTATTTGCTGGATTCCAGGCTGAAACCCAAAGATACCAACAATGCTTCATTGACTTGAATATTTCAGTCTTTAAACAGCCAGTCAAGTTCATACTAAACAAAGAAATTTGTTAAGATTCCATAAAATGTGAAATTAATGCCCCCACCTCAAAATTGTATTTGTTTGAAGCAATATGTGTCAGTTGGCATGCACTGGTGTCATTTGTAAACAAGGCACAACAGAATCAAGAATTTATAGAATGCATCATCATTCATAAAACACACTCTTAAAGAGTTCTAGAGTTGTTACAAAGAATGAAATGGTAGATCTTTGATCAATATCAATTTATACAGGAGGCTGGTTTTAGATATCTTCAGTAGTGTTTCACATTTGTTTCCAGTATACAAACGAAGCCTCAATTCCAACTACAACTGGCCTTAAATGCAAGCTACTCAGTGCAAGAAGCCTAGTGAATAAAATACCTGAATTTCTCCACTTACTAAATATGGCTAAATTTGACATCAGATTTGTCTGTGAAACATGGCTCAATGCATCTCTCCCTGACTCCATTATCTCAGTAAGAGATTATCATGTTTACCGATCAGATCGTGAAATCTGTAGAGGAGGTAGTGTTGCTATCTTCTATAAAAAGTCCTTACATTTAAAAAACATCCAAGTTATCCAGGAGCTTGCTCTTCCTAAGACCATCATCTGTGAATTGTACTTAAATATCATATTTCAATTCTTACTATGTTACAGAGCTCCTGATTATGACATCAAACATGTAAACAAGCTAAATTCACTACTAACATAGGCAATATCCTGCCCACACAATTTTGTCTTTCTTGGTGACTTCAATCTATCTCACATTAACTGGATCCTAAATGAATGTAAAACTGAACCCATATATGCAACCTTCTACAATGCTGTAACAAACCTGGGACTGGAACAACTAATAACCAACAATACTAGACTTAACAACTGCCTCGATCACATCTTCTGCAATAGTTTGAATTCAATTTATGGAATACAAATTAAAGAACCCTTTTCCAACAGTGACCTCAGCATGATTGACTTTTGTCTCAACATATGTCCACACAAAAATCAATACAATGAAATGATCCCCAATTATAACTTCAAAAAAGGCAACTATGATCTTATAGACAACGATCTCTCATCCCTTGATTGGCAATTTCTATTCACTGGATGCAATACTGTTGAAAACCATTACAACATATTTTTACTTGAAGTCAAAAAAATCATCAAACCATATGTACCAATAACAACTCCCCCCCCCCCAAAAAAAAAAAAAAAAGCAGATTACCCATAACAATAAGGAAGCTTCAATCCAGAGAGAGATCACTTTGGTGGAAAAACAAAACTGGTCACATTGTCAACTTCAAAAGCCGATACAAAAATTTATGCCACCAGATAAAGACTAATGCACCAATTATCACATTAAACAAGAGGAAAATCTTCTACGCACCAATTCCACCCGCACTTTCTAAAATTTTGTAAACAACAAACTAAAAGACTCAAGGTCCATCCCACCCCTGAAAGGACCTAATGGTAAAGATTGCAACGACAACACCATTAAAGCCAACCTCTTTAACACATTATTTGGCTCAGTATTTGTAAACAGCAATGGATCATGCCCAGTATTTCCTAGTCGAACCACAGACAACTACAATGATCTAATACATATCGATTTTACAGAAGACAATGTTGAAAAATCACTACACAATCTAAAACCATCTCTATCTATTGGACCAGACAGAATAGGTGCTTCTTTAAAAAGCTATCCACTGCCATAGCCAAACCTCTAAGCATCATCTTTGAAAAATCTTCCAGGACCAGCTCCTTGCCAAAACTATGGTCACAAGCCACGGTCATCCCCATTTTCAAAAAGGGAGAACCCAGTCTAGTTGAAAATTACAGACAATCTCTTTATGCTGCGTCACCTGTAAAGTCATGGAATCAATTATTAACCAATCCATTATACTCCACTTAGAGACAAACAAACAACTCTCTAACAAACAATTTGGTTTCAGAAAAAAACTGTCTTGCAATCTGCAACTCTTACACTGCAAAAACATATGGACTCACAACTTGATCAGGGCAAAGCAATCTACATAGACTTCTGTAAAGCCTTTGATTTATTGGTACATGACAAACTACTTCCAAAACTATAATCTTATGGTATCTCTGGACACCTGCATAACTGGATAGAAGCATTCTGTGAAACAGACAACAAATGGTCAAAATTGGGACCATCCTATCAAATTCTGTACCTGTCAACAGTGGTTTCCCAAGGAAGTGTTCTACGACCAACTTTCTTCATACTCTACATAAATGACCTTTGTAATCATATTAAGAGCAACTTCGTTCTCTTTGCTGATGATGTAAAGCTATTCAATACCACTGACAATACTGCTAGCCTTCAAAAAGACCTCGACTATGTATCACAATGGTCAAACAAATGGCAACATCAAATCTCAAAAAATAAATGCTCTGTCTTAAATATTGGCAAAAAAAATCAAAAAATAAAATACAGGCTGAATAGGATCTAGGAGTCCTCATCTCTAATGATCTAAGAGCTAGAGCCCACTGTAACTACATAGCCAAAACGGCATTAAGAGTTGTTAACCTAATTTTACATAGCTTTTTCTCTGGTAATAATACACTACTAACTAGAGCATAGAAACATTTGCTAGACCAATACTTGAATACAGCTCATCAGTCTGGAACCTGCATTACGTATCTGATATAAGTCCAGAAATATTTCACAAGAAGAGTTCTCCACTCCTCTACTCGTTGTAGAATACCTTATGCCACCAGATTTGAAATTCTAGACTTAGAACTATGCTGCTTTCGGTCCGATCTAAGTATAGTATATAAAATAATACATTGCAATGTCCTATCTGTCAATGAATACTTCAGCTTCAACCATAACAATACAAGAGCAAACAATATATACAAACTCAAGGTTAACCACACCAAACTTGATTGCAGGAAATACGACTTCAGCAACAGAATGGTCAATGTTTGGAATACTCTACCTGACTCTGTGGTTTCTTCCCCGAACCCCAAAAACTTTAACCTTAGACTTTCTACTATTGACCTCACTCCTTTCCTAAGAGGTCTGTAGGGGGCGTGCATAAGTGCACCAATGTGCCTACCATCGCTGTCCTATTGTTTCTTTTATTTTTCTTATATGTATCCATGTATTCATAACTATATTTTTAGTTATACTTATTATCTTGTAAGCAATTGACAAATGAAATAAAATAAAAATAAAATATTTCAAAATCTTTTGATTAGTAGCGATAGTTTATTCAACCTCCAAAAGAGTTTTTAGATGAAAAACCATTTGAAATATCAACTTATGTCTTGTAATATAGCACAAAAATCTTGTAGATCAGCCTGCATTGCTTTGGTTGAATATAGACATGTAAAACTACAGCCTCATTTTTTAAAAAATAGGGACGTACTTAAAAAAAAAGTTAAGACTTTTGTGGATAAAATGGATTAACTAATACTGTGTTGAGTCCATTTGGACTTCCTTAAAGTTGATTTAAATATCTATGCCATGTTGGTATAATCCAGCCATCCCAAATCAAGGAAAACTGAGCTCTCCAATTATCTAGCATGTGAAAAAAAACCACTTAACACTACTTTTAAAATGAAATTTAAGTAATTGTAAAATATGATAAAATTGTTATCTGGGGCTAATATTCAATAGATTCATGGAAATCAGAATTTGATTGGTGAAAGGGATTAAATTACATTCCTTTAAACATTTCTTTACTAAAGCCCCCACATTTTTGTTTTCCAATTTTGGTTACTTAATTTACTTAAATGAATTGAAATTTAGAACTCAGTTGGACAGGATTTCCAGCTCAAATCATTTTTAAACTGTAGCAATTGGTTGTGTAGGCCATTATATGCATTGTTAATCCTTGGTAAAGTATTGTTGGACTGAAACATGTCCCAGCTCTTCACACACACACACACACACACAGAGAGAGAGAGAGAGAAAGACAGATAGACAGACAGACAGACACACACACACACACACACCTGTAATCATATCCAAAAGGAAACTGTGCATTCTGCATACAAATAAACCAAACAACCCACTTGCACCTGTATTAATTACATGTATTTTAGAAAGTTGAAAATTGAAGCTAATTGAAACTAATTAATTACACATTTCAACTGGGATAAATTAACAAGGGAAGTAGAACAACTAAGAAAACCAAATAATTAAATAAAAGATTAGAATACATTGTACAAGTAACAGCAGAATGGGACAACTCACCATAGCCAATTTACCAGTCAACTCACCATGGCCAATTAATTGTGGGTCAACTCTACATAGTCAACTCACCATGGAACAACTTGCTGTAGGTCAATTGAATTTAACAATTCAATTTATGGTAATTACTTAAAGTAATTAAAATTGTTTTGATTTTTGGCATTCACATTTCATTTTGTCCTTCCTTTGGCATTCTCTTTTTAAATGATTCTATTCCACTATTTCTTTTTTTTCTTTTTTGTAAAAGTTTTATTTGGATTTTTACAAAACATAATACAAATAAAATATCTTTTTTGAGAGCAGCATGATTTCTTCTTTATTAGTGTAATTGTTATCCCATTGTGACTTGTCCCTTGGCCATGGCAAGTTATTTTGTAATGAATTGGCCACAGCAGTTTGGCCATGTCAAGTTGTCATAGACCCAGTAAGGAAGGATGAGATAGGAATGGAAAGTTGTTCAAACAAATTTACTAAATGAAAATCGGACAAAAATAGGAACGAGGAAGAGAGGATGATTGGTCACTGTGTTCAGAAAAAAGTGGGCATTTGCAGACAGTAAAAGAAGAAAAGAAAGACCAAAATGATAGAATGCATCTTTTGTATTATGATGCTCATGTTTTTATGGCTTCTACCCAGTGGTGGGCTGCAACCGGTTTAACAATCAGTTCTGTGAGCACACGCCTAGCATGCATGCAGTGTTCACCTGCTTATCTTCCAGGGCAGCTGAGGTGTGGAAGTCAGCTGTGCCACATGAATCAGCTAAACCAGAAAGAAGGAAATATAGGACACATAGGGCAGAGATGGGTCATGCGGCCAGCTGATGGTCAGAATTACCAGTTCACTAGAACCCGTCCAAACCAGCAACAGCCCACCACTGCTTCTACCAGAGTCCTTTGGATGTTACTACTCTAGAGCAGTGTTAATATAATTACAATGAACTTGGTATATCATCTGTCTCCACCGGCATCTCATCTGTCATCCATGTAACTGGAGTAATAGATGGTAATCATATTACAGCAGTAATTTGATTTGAAAGCAACCTTGTTGATTGCAATATTCTGGCAAATTACCTATCACATTATTTTATTGTTTTGTCTTCAAGTCATTGTTGATCACTGGTAACTCCCTGGACTAAACTTGCAGTTTTATCAACAAGATTTTGGAATGTTCTGCCATTGCCTGATTCCTTGGCTGATAAAGATTGATTAACCCAAGATCTCCAGCTGAATTTTGGCTAAAGGAAGACTAAAACTCATGGTCTCCCAGATTCTAGCCTGATATCTTAAACCACTAGAAAAGGAGTATCAAACTTGCACTGTCACAAGTTTGATACTCATGTGAGCTATTGTAACTTCCCCTCCCTTTGCTAAACTGGGCATGGGTGTGGTCAGTGCATGATGCATGTGACCCATGCTGCAAGTTTGACAGCTCTGCACTGGAACAAACTGACCATCCCCAATAACAGTAAGCCCCTTGTACATATGAGTGCCCAAATGTTTTCTGATGTTGTCACAATGATACCTTTTCCTTTGCAGCTTTGGAACTACATGGAGGAGATGCAGCTTCATGGAGAGAAGGACAGAGAGAAAGAGAGAAAGAGGGAGTGAGAGAGTGAGAGTGAGTGAGAAAGAGAGAGAGAGAGAGAAAGACAAAGATGGTGTGGGGGAGAGAAAAATGTGGACGAATTTCTTGAACCACTTGCAAATACTTCTAAGGTTTCTACAACTACAGTTAGGAGAATATTTAAACATTAAATAAATTAAAATAAATTAAATGATGAAACGTATCATCAACCACTTATGCTAATTCCCCCTTTCTCCTACTAAATGACCAAGACAAATGCTAGGTAGTTTTAAAATATTTAGTAAAAAAAGTTCTTGGTGTTTCAGAAATTCTAACTCTATGCAAAACACTTATTGCCTTCATCAAGCAATTAGATATGGATTACGTCTCATACTGTTTTTAATTTTAGCTTATTTGCCTAATTGTCTTGTCTCAGCTCATTTCATTAACTCAGGTTGTTCCTAATAATGGGATACCCTCAATAGGTTCAAAATTTTATTCTAACACTCTTGGCTTCTGATTTTAGCACTGCTGCAGCAATCTGAATTGACCTTGCAGAACATTAAAGGCCAGATTTCAACACTGCTATTTATATTTGGTTCCACAGAAATTATGGACTCTTTGTATTATGTAAAAAATGATGAATATTCCTGCTGCAGTCAGGATTAGTTCTTATCTTTATGCTGCAGAGGAACAAATGGACGGTTGCAAGTGCTTTCAATGGATTACACCTGCCTTACACGATTGTTTTTCTGAGATAGAAACACAGCACAGTGTTTTTTTCTGGAGAGAACAGACCTAACTAGAAGATCTCTAATGAAGAATCACATGAAAATGCAAATCTGCAAGTGATGCACAAAAGAGTCTATAAACTAAATTATAATGCCTGTTTAATATTCCATATATATGAATCAGAATTATTATAAAAAAGAGTGCAATTAGCTCAAATGGTATTATCCATCATAATTCCCTAGCCATTCACCTTGCCTTTGAATATTTATGTATCTCTTTAGTATCATACAGATTACCCAAAGCCATGTAATTGGGGAAGAACTGTACACCAAATTTATTGCCCAAATAAACTTGGAATGCAGCTAGGGGGGAGAAAAGCACCAAACAATGTATTTGTATTTTTTTCAGTTTTCTTTTCTCAATTCTCTTTTCTCTGGAAGAGATATCATATACACATATACTTCCCCCTAAATCATGTGCAAGGACATATAGGCAAATCCTTTTTTGCTACCTGTGATAAGAGTGCATACAAAATCCTGCCCCTATTTATCTGATATTTAGAATGCATCATCTGTATATTTTTAATTCAAACATTGTTGCCAATAAATAAGCAAGTTTTAAAACAACAACAACAGCAATAACAACACTGCAGACTGTACTTACCAAGAATAATGCTTTATTTATTTTATTTTTTATTTATTTATTTGATTTGTCAATCGTTTACAAGTATATACAAAGTTATGAATAGATTAAATGGGTACATATAAGGAAAATAAAAGAATAGGACATAATAAAATAATAAAAAATAATAAAAAATAGGACATATAAATGTTGCAAGTACACCAGCGAATTGAAGAAATAAAATGGGCTTTGGAAGAATATCCAAAGGACATCAAAGAAATTGCATTACCAGTAGAACACTATGAAGGCTTACTGAAAGTTATCCAGCTTGATTCTTGTATAAGATGGGATTTGAATTCATAGCTTCCTAATTTTGAGTCTGGTTCCTTACTAACTGCATCAAATGGTCTCTCTTTGTAGCAAATAACACTGCATATATCAAATTTTAGAGTGCTAAGATTAGGAGCAGAATCCTACATGACCAGGGAATCTCTTTTAAAAGACAGTGGGTAGTATCTAAGAAAGGATATTAAAAATAAATAATATTTATTTCTTCCCCAATCGAAATACATATACATGTAAAAAAATAAAGTCATGACTGACTCTAGGGGATGGAGCTCATCTCCGTTTCTTAGCTGAAGGAGCAGCATTGTTCAAAGATGCTTCTCTGGTTCTGTGGCCAGCATGACCATACACCAAAGCATACAGAACACTTTTACCTTCCCACTGGAGTGCTACCTATTTATCTACTTGTATTTGCATGCTTTCGAACTGCTAGGTTGTAGGAGCTGAGGTAAGCAATAGGAGCTCACCCCATTGTATAGTGCTCAGGTTTCAAACATAGGTTGCTGACTTTCATCTTAACTGATGAGCCATCATATATATATATGTACCTGTACCTGTACATGTATATATACCTATACATTATTTTCCACTATGTTATACTACTTCCATTTACAATTTGCAAGTAAAATGGATGGTTGGGCTTGATAATCCAGCAGTATTCCTCAGTGTCTGATTGAAGCGAGAGGCCTTTATCCCCAGGAAATGTCCATGTATTAAATAGCTTTTAAGTGTTATGTGTGTTTTTTTTTTTTTAGAAACCTTATGCTAGTTTAGTTTTATGCTTGGGAAATGAGAACATAAAGCAATACTTAAAGTTCAATGAGAATTCTGAAGAAACTCAAATGATATGCCATATAGAAAAAGACTTACTATTTTTGCAGGGCATAAGGATATTACATGACATTTCCATTGTTTAAGACAAAGTAAAAATAGGTGCCAAATTAAAAAAAAAGCCAAATAAGACAGACAGCAAAAATTCCAACTCAGCCAAATTGTTACTATCACTAAAGAAGAGGGAAGTTGTGGGAATGGATGAGAAACAATTGTAAACTATTTGTGTGATCACTGTAATTGGAGAAGTAGATAGGTTTTGGTAAGGTGAGTTCATTACATCGGAATAAATAAGTTTTCCTCTTTTTCTAGGCCATTTCTGCCAAGGGTAGAAGGGTATTCATAGAAGGAGATCAAACCACTAAAGATGGAAGCCACATTATACACATTATAAAGGATAGGGCTTTTATAATTTTAATATACTGTGATTCTCCTTCCGCTCAATCTGTTTTTCTATTCATCTGCTTAATTTGATTGACAATCTATCTGAAAAAAATCTAGTCCTTAGCTATGAACTGACACTGCAGAAAAACAACTACAGTTCAGTGCAGTTCCTGAACTGATGGACCTGACAATTACTGAGTTGGGAGGCCAAATCACAACAACTCTTTGCGGACATGATGATCAATGTTACTTTCTTTACATGATTAAAACTTCTGTTCTACAAAGATGGCATTTAAAAGGAAGGGATAGTCTGATTCCACTGTATAATGCATTGAGCTATAATATTTAACACGCTTGCTCTTTGTCATTTCAGGATATTATAGCCCAAAGTAGCCACAAAATTAGAATCTAGAAAGTAATAAAACCATTTTACTAGTGTATCACAAATGCTTTTTTAAAAATATGGGATTGCTATCAGCTGAATCTATTCCTAAGTACCATTTTCAGTTATTGTTATGATTTTACATCTGAGGATTGAAGGCTAAAATTTAACTTTTCATGTTTTATAAATCACAATAATATCTTCCACTATTTTAACTTTTTATTATTATTTCTTTGCTTTACTGGCTAGATATTTCCATGCATTTTCCATTTTTACCACTTCTCTAAGTGGAAAGTAAATGGAAGTAAGAGTGCCAGAAGACATTCAAATAATATTTTTGCACAGCATCTCTTGTTGTGACATGATGATGCTTCACTAAGGAGGACAGTGTGTTAAATGGATGGAGCAAGCACAAGGCTGACCATCAGAACCCAATGTGACATCATGCTCAGGAAGAGTGGCCCTTAGGAGAAATCAAAATATGCTAATTCTATGTGGGGAACTCTTAGGCTGTTGTAGAAGCTGTGTCTTGTTAGTACAAAGACCATGGTTGGATAGTTTTGGTCCCTTCATTCTGAATATTGGATCCTAGAGATATCAGATTGGTGGAGATTATTCATGTCCAGATGAAGTAAAAAATGCAACTATCATAAAATTTGGTCTCCCCCCTGCAAGGTTAGAATAATAGCACTGGAAGAGACCTTGGAAGTTTTTTAGTTCAACCCTCTGCCCATGGCAGGTGATCCTATACCATTTGGTATTTTCTTTGGGCTTGATGGGATGGATACATATAATCATAGAAAGAATGATAAAACAATAGAATTGGAAGAAACCCTGGAGGTCTTCCAGTCCAACCCCCACACCCAAGCGGAAGATCCTATCAAACAATTTTAGAATTCTAGGATTTCACTAATATTCTCAGACTACACTTCTAGCTCCTGCTCTTGTTCAATTAATAATATAACAGAAATCATTTCTAGCACAATTACATATATTGGTAATACAGCAGGTAGAATGTCAAGCATTGTTGTGTGATCTAGCAAACTACCAAGCCATTAATTCTTTTTCTTAGAATTCAGCAAGATCAAGCATTTAGCTTTTCTTTGTAAATGTAGGGTCCTAATAAAATTTCCTTCTTTTGAAATAAATCCTTTCATGATTTGCTGTTATTTTTATTTTCCCAGCACAGGTCTATGACAATTTGCATGGCGAACTCACCATGGCCAACTCACTACAGTCAATTTGCCAAGGCCAACTCACTGTAGGATAAGAGTTACATTAATATCAAATAAATGGTGGAATAGAATAATTAAAGAAAGGATGCAAAAGGAGGGGCAGAATGAAATGTGAATGGCAAAAATTAAAATAATTTTTATTTATTTTAAATAATTAAATAGAATTGTTAAATTGTGCCACAGCAAGTTGTCCCATGGTGAATTGGCAATGGTGAGTTGTTCTGCAACAAGTTGGCCATGGTGTGTTGGCTGTGGTGAGTTGGTTGTGGTGACTTGGTCTGGTGAGTTGACCACATCAAGTTGGCTGTGGCAAGTTGTCCCATTTCTCTCCTACACACATATTCTATATTATTTATCTCAGATTTCATGGGTTATTCCTTTCCACTCAAGACTGGACTTATGGTCAGGCACAGTATGGAATTCTTTATAACCATCCCGACACCCAAAGTTCTGAGATGAGGAGATTTGACTTGATAAGGCTTCTAGTGCCACTATAGAAGTTTTAACAGATTAGCAATCCAAGAGTTTGTTTAATTAATTTGCCAGCTACATTTTGGATTTTCAGACTTTTGTAAGTTTGTAAACAGTTTATTTTTATTTCCACATCACAGTTCATAAGAGTGCAACAGTATATAGGTAAGCATTAAAATACTATAAATGCTACACCTAGAATTAGGCCTATTTTTAAGAGCCTACCTTCCCAAAATATACTATATACTTTTTAAACTTATAGGTTATGATGCTGCAGTGGCTCTTATAGTGTTCCATTTACTGCTAAATATATGTGGTTAACCATTAACTTTATAATTAGGTGGATTGTTATGCATTCCATCTATATAATAGATACTGCTTTTCTGGTTGTGGTGCCCTTTTGATTCCCTGCATGAGATTCTGTCCTGAAAGGCACTAATAGAGATGTTCCAGCGCTGAACAGAAAAGTAAGGGAAATCAGCATCGAAAACTTGGTAAAGTCCTCCTGGGTAGTAAAAAAGTCTTTGTTCTGCAGATTGTTCTCCCACAGAGAACCTGAATTTCCTTTTAGCCTTTGCTGTGGATTCTCATGCTGCTGAAATATTATAATCAAAAGCTCTTTGGCACCTTGTGCTGAATCCACTTTAGTAAAAAAAAAAATCTTTCTATTTAGTAAGAAATTCTGTTGCCATCCAAAGTTAAAAATAAAAAGATTTCATATGTCAAATGAATGTTCTACAGCTTCTCTCTCTCTGTCTCATTAGAACTGTAGAAGAAAAGTTACATGGGTTATTGCAATGGTTAAAGAAGAACAGAGAAAATAGTGTGATGTTGTTGTTTTTTTGTTTGTTTGTTTGGAGGGATGAGAATATTTTATTTTATTTTTATTTATTTTATTTTATCAAGCAATTATAAGATAACAGGTATAAGTATAAACATAGTTATGAAATGGATACATGTAAGAAAAAGAAACAATAGGACAGGGACGGTAGGCATGTTGGTGCGCTTATGCACACCCCCTACAGACCTCTTAGAAAAGGAGTAAGGTCAATAGTAGACAGTCTAAGAGGTTTTTTGGGGTTTGGGGAAGAACCTATAGAGTCAGGTTGAATATTCCAGACATTGATCACTCTGTTGCTGAAGTCGTATTTCCTGCAATCAAGTTTGGTGTGATTAACCTTGAGTTTGTATCTATTGTTTGCACTTGTATTGTTATGGTTGAAACTGAAGTATTCATTGACAGGTAGGACATTGCAATGTATGATTTTATATACTATACTTAGATCGGACTGAAGGCGGAGTAGTTCTAGGTTGTCTAGGTTTAGAATTTCAAGTCTGGTGGCACAAGGTATTCTGCAATGAGTAGAGGAGTGGAGAACTCTTCTTGTGAAATATTTCTGGACTTATATCAGATATGTAATGCGGGTTCCAGACTGATGAGCTGTATTCAAGTATTGGTCTAGCAAATGTTTTATATGCTCTAGTTAGTAGTGTGATATTACTGGAGAAAAAGCTATGCAGGATTAAGTTAACAACTCTTAATGCCTTTTTGGCTATGTAGTTACAGCGGGCTCTAGCACTTAGATAATTAGAGAGGAGTACTCCAAGGTGCTTGACAGAGTTTGGATCATCAACAAGGTCTTGACTATTTAGCCTGTATTTTATTTTCTGATTTTTTTTTTGCCAATAGGAGTAGTTTGTTGTGTACCACTGAATCAAAGGCTTTACAGAAGTCTATGTAAATTGCATCTATTGCTTTGCCCTGATTAAATTGTGTAGTCCATATGTTTTTGCAGCGTAAGAGTTGCAGATTACAGGATAGCTTTTTTCTGAAACCAAATTGTTTATTAGAGGGTAAATTATTTGTCTCTAAGTGAAGGATAATGGATTGGTTAATAATTGATTCCATGACTTTACAGGTGACCCAGCATAAAGAGATTTGTCTGTAATTTTCAACTAGGCTGGGTTTGTAGTTCTGGGTTAAAATGAGTGATACTTGGTGCTCTCTGAGCTTGGTTGTTTTGTTACAGATATTTTATTACTTCACCAGTGCTAACAGGGAGAAGAGTTTTCTCTCAATGTATATTCTAGCTTGCCCTGTCACTGTTGGTGGGAATGGTTTTGGTGATTCTTTGGTTGGGCTGTTTACTGTTGATTTGTTTGACAGTTCCTTGATTGGGCTATTGTTTGGTTATTGATTGTTGGTCCGATGTTAATCTTATTGTTAATCTCTTTTTGGCTTGTTGGTTGTCTCTTTTGAATGTATATAGATGCTGTTTACATCTATGTGCACTTCTTGTTTATGTCTATGTGCACAATACATCAACAAACTTAATAATTTCAACTGGTAAACTATGATCATCTTAGGCCAAACCAAATCCAAAAACACTAGTGAATTCCTGCAAACCTAACATTCTGATAATTAGCCACCAAAAGCCCATAGATAAAAACAACATCTATATATTGTGCAAAAGAGATAACCAACAAGAACAAAAAGACCAAACTACCTCTCAATCAATCAATCACTACCCAGATGACCATAGAATAACACAATCAATACCAAGATGACCATAGAATAACACCAAGATTAACAATAGACTAACAAAAAGTAAACAATTCTCCAGTCAAGGAACTGCCAAACAAGCCAATAGTAAACAGCCCAACCAAATAACCTTTCTATTCCCACCAACAAGGATAGGGCAAGACACTAGAATATAAAATAAGAGCAATTTTAACTCCTTACTAGCACTGATGAAATTACTTAATTTGGTAATGAAACATTTACAAGAAAACAACCAAGCTCAGAGAGCACCATGACCATTTAATATCCAGAAGATACTATCAGAATAATTTGTTCTCTGTTTTTAATAGCATACATTATTTGACATTTTTATTGCCAGCTCAAAATGGTGATTAGGATCCAAAATTACTTAGAGGATTCCATGGAAATAGTAGAGTTTTTCCTTTCCCCATTATATTTTCAACTCTTTTTTGTTTTAACATATTTCCTTTTTTATGTCCACTTAGCCTAAAGATAGATTGATGTATGAAAAAAGAGGGAATAAAACTCCAAGTGCAAATCAACAACTAAGTTGTTTTTCAATCAGCAAATCTTATTCTGGGTCTCTTGACCATTCTGTGGAGAGTTGCCTGAATGCTATTCCTGCCAGTGGAGGAATTAAGGATATTCAGTTGACTGAATGATGTGTTTTGGAGGTTATATATTTAGTTCATCTGTGCAGAGCTTCAAAAAAAATCACTACAACAATTATTCAGATGGAGTCTGCATTACAGCAACTCTCTCCAAAAGTGAAATAGATGCATTGCTTTGCTTCATATTGCCTACTGCCTTTGTCAACTGAAATTTCTAATTTACAAAAAAGGATTTTGCACATATATTGGACATGTAAAGAATCCTGTTTATGAGCAGCATTAGGCAAGGCAACCCAAAGTGTTTTCACTCAGAAGAAAACAGGCATTTCCCCTGCACCAGGGATGTCAAACCTGTGTCATCATGTGGCGTCACGTGATGCATTGGGACTTCCTCCCCTTCACTAAATCGGATGGGGGCAGGGCTAGCACATGACGCATCTGGCCCATGGTTCATGAGTTTGACATCCCTGCCCTACATCATTGAGGAAGATTGCATTACCTCCCTAATGTAAAATGTTGTTAATAAAGAAATGAAAAGGAAGCATGGATTACGTTTCACCTCTCCATAGAGTTGACATTCAGTGTCCTATCTTCCAACTCCTTCAAGTCCTCACCTTATAAAAGGGCTGGCACCCATTTATAGAGCATGGGTCAACAGAACAAGGAGACCCCCAGGAAGTTCTTGTTTACACCCCCTTTTCCACCTCAGATCTGTATGCATGGAAGGATAACCTGGTTTCTATAGTGAAACCCTCATAAGTATGTAGATTTAATTTATCTATCATTTGCACTTATAACTCCAGTTGGGCCAACTTGCAAGCTGTGCTACAGGTTTTCCTAGTGGCCAAGGAGTGGATCTGCTAAGTTTGTTGAAAAAAAAAAAGAAGTGTATTTATTCTGAAATATAACCAAGGTGGTTCGTAAATAATTATGAATACTCGGACTATAAAAAGTTAAATAAATTTCAGGATCTGATAAATCATACTTTGCAAACCACTATCTCCAAACAGAAGAATCTTGGCAAAACTTATGAAATTCATCAGCTACTTTCCAAAAGCCCAAGTAATTACCTTGAGTGCCTTTATCAGGCAATCTATTAATAGATTTTAAGTAGCAAGATAGATGCAGAATTCAGAAGCATTTTTTGATTAAAACATATACTGGCCATAAAAAAGGTATCTGGATTTCTGGATGTATGTGTGTATAGGTGCTTGCACTGAACATTTATGTATTATAGATGACAGAACTTTATCTTGACTTTGGACAGTCTAGATTGAAACAGTTTTAAATACTTTAAAACAATATGTAATAAAATATATGGAAAAACAACAACAGAATCTGGCAAACCAAGCACCACAAAAAGAGTTACCATCTACTCTAGCCCAAGATCTAAAGGAGACCCTTTTTAAGGGCCTCATTAAGGGCAGGGTGGAATAATGTGAATCACAGTGGAGAGTCATTTACAAATAGATACAATACAGAATGTTAGGTTTCTGGGTCCTATTAGATGATATTTATTTATTTATTTATTTTTCGTATTTCTATACCGCTCCCTCTCCCAAAAAGGGATTCGGGGCGGTGTACATACTAAACACATAAAATAGATACAGTTAAATAGAATTTAAAACCAATTAAATAATATATGGTTGCGTCCCGACCAACTATAATTAAATATTAAAAATCCGGGATAAAGAGATTTAAAATCAGATAAAAATTAAAACCCTTATTAAATTTAAAAACCCCAAAGACCTTTACTGGGCCAGGCCAGCCTGTTTAAAAAATAAGGTCTTAACTGCGCGCCGGAAGGTCAGGATGTCTGACATGGCTCGTATCTCCGGGGGGAGATCATTCCATAGGGAGGGAGCTCCAACAGAGAAAGCACGTACCCTCAGGGCCGCCAGCCACCAGCGATCAGGTGGCGGTACCCCAAGTAGGGCGACCCTGTGGGAGCGTACTGGGCGGCGGGAGGTTGTTGGTGGCAGCAGGCGGTCTCGTAAGTACCCAGGTCCCGAGCCATGGAGCACTTTAAATACCATCTGTACCACCTTGAATCGAATCCGGAAGGCCACAGGAAGCCAGTGCAGTCTGCGGAGAAGTGGTGTTACGTGGGCATCCCGAGGGGCACCCACGATCACCCGCGCGGCTGCATTCTGAACTAACTGCAACCTCCGGAGACTCTTCAAGGGGAGCCCCATGTAGAGAGCATTGCAATAATCCAAGCGGAAGATGACAAGGGTGGAAGTGACTGTGCGAAGTGCGTCCAGATCCAGAAAGGGCCGCAACTGGTAGATCAGATGAATCCGATAAAAAGTCCCCCTGGCGACGGCCGCAATATGTTCTTCCAAAGACAACCGCATGTCCAGGAGGACACCCAAATTGCATGCCCTTTCCACAGGGGTCAATACTTCTCCCCCCACGGTCAGCGAAGGAACCAGCTGGCTGTATCTGGGAGCAGGAAACCACAGCCACTCGGTTTTGGTCGGATTGAGACGAAGCCTGTTACGGCCCATCCAACCCCGCATGGCCTCCAGGCACCGGGTCATCACTTCGACGGCTTCGTTGGGGTGGCCCGGGGTTAGGGTTAGGGTCAGCGTACTGATGGAACTCCACCCCAAAGCCACGGATGATCTCACCCAGCGGCTTCACATAAATGTTGAACAGCAGGGGCAAGAGTACCGACCCCTGAGGCACCCCACAAAGCAGGGGCCTTGGGGTCGATGTCTGCCCCCCAGTCAACACAAATTGCGAACGGTCAGAGAGGAAGGAGGAGAACCACCGCAACACGGTGCCTCCAACCCCCAACCCCTCCAATCGTTGCAACAAGATACTGTGGTCGACAGTATCAAAAGCCGCCGAGAGATCTAACAGGACTAGGACAGAGGAACACCCTCTGTCCCGCGCCCTCCAGAGATCATCCACCAACGCGACCAAGGCCGTCTCCGTGCTGTGCCCGGGCCTGAAGCCCGATTGGAGGGGGTCGAGATAACTCGCTTCATCCAGGTACTGCGGGAGTTGATGTGCCACCACACTCTCTACAACCTTCGCAACAAAGCGAAAGTTGGAGACAGGACGATAATTTGATAATAATGCTGGGTCCAGGGACGGTTTCTTGAGGAGTGGCCGCACCACCGCCTCCTTCAAGGTGGCGGGTAACAGCCCCTCTCTCAAGGAAGCGTTTATAATACCCTGGAACCAGCCTCGTGTCACCTCCCGAGTGGCCAAGTCCAACCAGGAGGGACATGGGTCCAACAAACAGGTGGTGGCATTCAGTCTCCCCAGTATCCTGTCCACGTCCTCTATGGTAACAGGATCGAACTCAACCCAGTTGACCTCACTGATATCCACCCCCGCCCTCCCACCTGGAGATGCCCAGTCGGAGTCCAGCTCATCCCGAATCTGAGCGATTTTGTCCTGCAGAAACCTAGAAAATTCCTCAGCCCGTCCCTGCAAGGGATCCTCCCGCGCCTCCACCTCCAAAAGGGAGCGGGTCATCTTAAACAGGGCGGCTGGGCGGTTTTCTGCGGATGCAATAAGGGTGGAGAGGTAGGTCCTCCTCGCCATCCTCATCGCCACTAAATACGTCTTAATATAAGATCGTAATAGTGTTCGGTCAGACTCAGAACGGTTAGCCCTCCAACTACTCTCTAGGCGTCTTTTCCGGTGCTTCATCTCCCTTAGCTCCTCAGAGAACCAAGGAGTGACTTGGGATCGGCGCCGGGTCAGAGGCCGCAAGGGCACGACCCGTCAAGGGCCCTAGCAGCCACCCTATCCCAGGTGGCAACCAAGCCCTCAACCGAGTCGTGTGTGTGAGCTTCGGGAAATGGCCCAAGCTCCATCAGGAACCTATCTGGGTCCATCAGGCGCCTCGGGCGGTACCATTTTAACGGTCCCGCCTCCCTGCGGTAGGGGGGTGCGGAACGGAAGTCGAGCCTCAGGAGCAAGTGATCCGTCCATGACAGGGGTTCTATAGCTATATCCCCTACACCCAGATCAGTGGCAACTGATCAGAGACAAAAACTAAATCCAGGGTGTGACCTCCCACGTGAGTAGGGTCCCAAATTAACTGGGTCAGGCCCATGGCTGTCATGGAAGCCATGAACTCCTGAGCAATCCCCGAGGTACCGCCGGCAGAGGGTAGGTTGAAATCCCCCATGACCATAAGCCTGGGGGTTTCAACTGCTACGCCGGCTATAACCTCAAGGAGCTCAAGCAGGGCAGATGACGCATAGCAGGGAGCCAGGTATGCAACCAACAAGCCCACCTGTATCATGGGACCAAACTTCACGAAAAGAGACTCACATCCGGTTGTCTGAGAAACAGTGGATTCCCTCGGACACAGATCTTCTTTAATAACCACCGCAACACCCCCACCCCTCCCCTGGGCCCTCGGTCGATGAAAGACCCGAAACCCGGCTGGGCACATCTCCACAAGAGGGACTCCTCCCTCTGGGCCCAGCCAGGTCTCGGTAATACCCACCAGGTCCGCTCCCCCCTCACAGATTAAATCATGAATAAGGGGGGCCTTATTAATGATGGACCTGGTGTTACATAAAATCAGCCGAAGGCCCAGGGCCCGATCGCTCAAACCACCTGGGGAACGGGATGTAACAAGGGGGTCGGAGCGTGCTACAGCAGACAAATAGCGGAGGCGCGTTCCCGAAACAGAATGTGGCCCCCTATAACCGCCAAATCTGCCTCCCCCGCTCACCGTACTAATAGATTTAATATCACCCTCCCTGGGACAACCCCCCATCCTCAATAGAGCCCCATCCGAACCCAAACCCTCCAGGCAGCGCTCTACTCGTGGCCCGGTCCCAGCCCCAGGCGGGTTGTACCCCAACCCCGCCCGGCCAACCCTAACCCCTTTAAAAATCTAATTAAAAATTTTAAACAACCCTCCCTCCCACGCTTCCGGCGGCCCCACCATCTCTCCGGATCCCAAGATCCGTCCTTGAGATAAGTCTTAGAGAGGTAAGAGGGCCAACTCTGAGACAGGGGAACATATCTTAGGGCCCACAGATCTTTCGAAGTGTATGTTAATGTCTTTGGCTGAATCTTCCCTGACTGCCAATGACCAGGCAAAGGACAGACCAGGCGAGACTCGGGTCCAGGCCGGGACGATTGCACCCCGCTGGAAGTTGGCATCCGGCCTCGCGGGGGGCCCGTCACTCGGGGACGCAGGTCACATTCTTTGGTCTCGTCGTAGGCCCTCACACTGTCCATGGCAACAACCCCGGCCCCGGCAACACTCCTCCGCCTCCAGTTCTGTCACTGCCGGGTAGATAGAAACACCGAAGCCTGGCCGGACAAGGCTGGCGCCGTTCGAAAACCACCAACGGCGGCTCCAGCTCCTGTTCCAGCTCCGGCTCCGGCCTCCGCGATGGCAGCAATCCTCCATCTTTGGGCCTGATGGAAATTTCAATATTACTTTCAATATTATTGGAATGATTGGAGTTGGAGCATGCTGACTCTACCATATTGTATAGGATGATCAGAAAATACAGATGAAGGTATATCTGTCTATCAGTGAAAATGTGAGTGGACACAAAACAACCAGTCCAAGCTTACATCATAGCTATTGGCCTCTCATCTGATTTTCAGTGATGATTTTGAGAGCCAGAAAATTCCCATTTGTTTAAGGTCATGCACAACTTTCATTAACAAAACTTATTTTTTTAAAAAAATAACAGCTCCCAATATAGCCTTTAAGGTTTAAGGCTTTTCAAGATGGCTACCGGCAGCTCCGTCCAAGGGGAGCTCCGCCGAGCGCCTGCTTCTGCCGGTTAAGCCGGCCTCCCCCCTCGACCCCCATATGCTGAGGGGGTTCCGAGGGGTTTCGCCCCATTTGGGGCGTTAGAAGAGCCGCCAGAGCCGCCGGGAGGCCGCCCGGGTGACTCTTTGGGGCGGCGGCGGCGGCGGCGGCAGCGATTCAGCCGCAGCGGCCGAGACGCCAGGCGTGGGGGCCACGGTGGCCGAGAGGCTGGGCATGGAGCCCACCTCCCCCCTCGACCCCCAGGTGCTGAGGCGGTAGCGAGGGGTCTCGCTTTGGCTGGGGTGTCGGAAGAGCCGCTGGAGGAGCCGCCGGGAGGCCGCCCGGGTGACTTTTTGGGGCAGCGGCGGCGGAGATTCGGTGGAGGCCGCGGAAGCCGCGACGGCCGCGGCGGCCGAGAGGCCAGGCGTGGAAGCCGCGGCGGCCAGGAGGCCAGGCATGGAGCCAGCCTCCCCCCTCGACCCCCATGTATTGAGGGGTGTCGAGGGGTCTTGCCCCGTCCGGGGCGTCGAAGGAGCCGCCGGGAGGCCGCCTGGGTGATCTTTTGGGACGGCGGCAGCGGCAATTTTGCGGAGGCCGCGGCGGCAGTGATGACGGACGTGGACCTGCCCCCCCCCCTTGGCCCCCATCCATTGAGGGATGCAATTGGCAGGGACAACAACAGGACTGGCTGGCCCGAAGGACGCCGATGATCTCGGTGGTGGTCCCTGATCCGACGACGGCGAGGGCTAGAAGAACATACTCCTCGGCAGAATTGCGGGCCCTCGGGAGGGTCCCCCACTCCCTGGAGTGGCCCTCTGGTCTATCGATGGCCTACCTCAAGGACGGTTCCTGGGATCCAGAGAGGAGGCATGGCCATCAAAAAAGGATTTTTAGAGGGGGTTTTAAACTTTTTAGATTTTTATTCGGGGTTTTATCGAGGTTAGGGAGGGCGACGAAGAGAGGGTTGGGGGATGGAAATTTATTGGGGTTAGGGAGGGTACCCGGTCCGGGTTTGGGGGATAACCTGGGGGGATTTGGAGTCAGCCAGGCTGGAGTGCACGTCTGGGGGAACCCAGAGGGTCATGAGTCGTGGGGGCAAACACAAGGGGTGGGTTTCATTGGCACCATAAGTGGGAGGGGCAGATATGACGGGGGTAGAGGGCCATATCAAGTTAGGGGATCGCGTGCCCGCTGTCTCCAAGCGGTGGCGCGCTCCGACCCTCCCGACCCGTCTGGCAGGCCTGGTTGTGCAGAGTCTCAGGCCCTGAGTACCCGGCTGATGTTATGTAATGCCAGGTCCGTCGTTAACAAGGTCCCCCTGATTTGCGATCTCATTCAGGAGGAGGGTGCGGACCTGGCAGGGGTCACTGAAACCTGGTTGGGCCCAGAGGGCGGTGTCCCTCTGGTAGAGATATGCCCACCAGGTTTCCAAGCATTCCATCGACCGAGGTCTCAGGGAAGGGGTGGTGGGGTGGCGGCGATTATTAGAGAAGTCCTTTGTCCTAGGGAGGCCACTGTTCCTCAGACGGCTGGTTGTGAGTCTCTCTTTGTGAAGTGGGGTCGGGGGGTTCAGATGGGCCTGTTGATAACGTACCTGGCTCCCTGCCACGTGTCATCGGCCCTGCCCGGGCTCCTCGAGGTGATAGCCGGGCTGGCGGTTGAAACCCCCAGGCTTTTAGTCATGGGTGATTTCAACCTGCCTTCGCTCGGGGAAACCTCTGGGGTGGCCCGGGAGTTCCTGGCTTCCATGACGGCCATGGATCTGACCCAATTAGTTTCTGACCCCACTCACACGGGGACACACACACTGGACCTGATTTTCGCCTCTGGTCAGTGGTTGAATGATCGTGTTGGAGACCTAGTTATAAAACCCTTGTCATGGTCCGATCATTCTCTTCTTAGACTGGACTTCGGTGCCACCACCCCCCATCGCAGGGAGGTGGAGCCGAGGAGATGGTTCCGCCCCAGGCGCCTGATGGATCCGGAACGGTTCCAGATGGAGCTTGGGCCATTTCCTGAAACTCTGGCTCATAACTCGGCCACAGACTTGGTGGCCACCTGGGATAGGTTGGCCGCTGTGGCTCTGGACCGAGTTGTGCCTTTGCGACCTCTGACTCGGCATAGATCCCACCTGGCTCCGTGGTTCACGGGGGAGCTGAGGGGGATGAAATGCCGGAAAAGACGTCTGGAGGGCATCTGGAGGGCCAGTCGTGCTGAGTCTGACCGGACACAGGTGAGGTCCTATATTAGGACCTACCTAGTGGCGATAAGGGCGGCGAGGCGTTCACACTTCTCCGCCCTTATTGCGTCTGCAGAAAATCGGCCTGCTGCCCTGTTTAGAGTGACACGCTCCCTGCTTGAGCCGAGAGCGCGGGAGGACCTCTTGCAGGGTAAGGCAGAAGAGTTTTCCCGATTTCTGCATGATAAAATCGCCCAGATTCGGGATGGGCTGGACTCCAGTTGGGTGGTCCCGGGGGAGGTGTCCGGGGCAGGTCTTGAGACGGTTATCTGGGAAGAGTTCGATCCTGTGACCGCCGAGGGTGTGGACAGACTTCTGGGGAGGCTGAATGCCACCACATGTTTATTGGACCCGTACCCTTCCTGGTTGGTTTCTACCTCCAGAGAGGTGACACGAGGCTGGCTCCAGGGGATTGTCAACGCTTCGTTGACGGAGGGGGCGCTTCCGACCGCCCTGAAAATGGCGGTGGTGCGGCCCCTCCTCAAGAAGCCTTCCCTGGACCCGGCTCTTTTGAATAACTATCGTCCTGTCTCCAACCTTCCCTTTGTGGCGAAGGTTGTTGAAAGTGTGGTGGCGCGTCAGCTCCCTCAGTATCTGGAGGAAGCATCCTATTTAGATCCGTTCCAATCGGGCTTCAGGCCCGGGCACAGTACCGAAACAGCATTGGTCGTGTTGGTAGATGATCTCTGGAGGGCCCGTGACAGAGGTTATTCCTCTGTCCTGGTCCTCTTAGATCTGTCAGCGGCTTTTGATACTATCGACCATAGTATCCTATTGCGGCGGTTGGAGGGGTTGGGAATTGGGGGCACCGTCTTGCGGTGGTTCTCGTCCTTCCTCTCAGACCGCTCGCAATTGGTGTTGACGGGGGGGGAGAGGTCCACCCCTAGGCCCCTCATGTGTGGGGTGCCTCAGGGGTCGGTCCTCTCCCCTCTTCTGTTCAACATCTATGTGAAGCCGCTGGGAGAGATCATCCGTGGTTTTGGGGTGAAATGCCATCTTTATGCTGATGACACTCAGCTTTACATCTCCACCCCAAGCCACCCCAACGATGCTGTGGAGGTTATGGCCTGTTGCCTGGAGGCTGTGCGGAACTGGATGGGCGAGAACAGGCTTCGACTCAACCCTTCCAAGATCGAGTGGCTGTGGTTTCCGGCGGCCCGATATAGTCAGCTGACTCCGTCGCTGGCTATTGGGGATGAGATCTTGACCCCCACAGAAGGGGCCCGCAATCTTGGTGTCCTCCTGGATGTACGGCTGTCTTTGGAAGATCATATTACGGCCGTCTCCAGGGGGGCTTTTTATCAGGTTCACCTGATACGCCAGATGCGGCCCTTTCTTGATCGGGACGCCTTACGCACAGTCACTCATGCCCTGGTCACCTCCCGTCTGGACTACTGTAATGCCCTCTACATGGGGCTCCCTGCGGGGAGCACCCGGAGGCTTCAACTGGTACAAAATGCAGCCGCGCGGGTGGTTACGGGGGCATCGAGATACTCCCACGTGACGCCCCTCCTGCGCGAGCTGCATTGGTTGCCAGTGGCCTTCTGGGTTCGCTTTAAAGTACTGGTTTTGGTCTTTAAAGCGCTCCATGGCATCGGACCAGGATACTTACAAGACCGCATTCTGCCAGTAGTCTCCCACCGACCGGTGCGCTCCCACAGAGAGGGTCTCCTCCGGGTCCTGACGCCTTCTATGTGTCGTCTGGTGACCCCGAGGAATAGGGCCTTCTCTGTGGGGGCACCCGCCCTTTGGAATGGGATGCCCCCTGGATTACGAACGACCAGTGACCTGAGGGCCTTCAGACGTGACCTGAAGACCTGGGTCTTCGAGCAGGCCGGCCTGAGCTGACTAATGGGATTTTAAATGGGGTTTTTAGATTACTTGGGACGGGGTATGATGTTTTATTGATTTTAATTGGGGTTTTTAGATTTGGGACAGTCTAGTGTTTAATTCTTTTTTAAATAATTTATACTTTGTTTACTTGTATTTTAGTTGGCTGTTCACCGCCCTGAGTCCTTCGCGAGAAGGGCGGTATATAAAACTCAGAAATAAATAAATAGCCTTTATTTATTTTGGGAAATAGAAGGGAGATTTATGTTTACCAAACAACAGCAAAACATGTCTTCTGTGGATTTTTGAGTATAGAATGATAGATGCTAGTGGAATCTATATGCTGCTATTGATGGGTTATGTCACACTTTATTCAGCAGGTCGCTCCATTTGTGAATGATTCCTTTGACTTTCCTTCTTGGAAGTTTCTTCAGAAAGCAAACAGGACAATCAGACTGAAAATTACCCAGCCTTGATGTAGTTAAAGCTAGATCAGACAGAGATGCAGGAATAGCTAATGAGAGCTTCAGAAAGCAGCTTTAGCAGCCCTACAAATATTTTCAGTTCTGAAGTGCTGAAGAATATATCTTTCTACACCCTGTACACATTTGTCAGCACATCTCATGTGCTGTTTGCCTTTCATCTCCATAAAGCTGTGATGTTGAACATAAGGTTTTGAGATGCCATGTAGAATTAAAAACATGTCAGGGGAATCTGCCTTTGAAGTGGCAGTTACTGAATGGGTCTTAACAAATGCAAGTATTCTGGGTGTCATTGGCTTTCATAGCTGTGGTGCATCGTTCATTACAATCCTTTACTTCTGTATGTCCATTTTATTTAGCAGTACGCAACCTGTCAGAACTTTGACAGCAGAGCCATCCCCTGGTAATTGTCAGTGGATCCTAGTGGCTTTAGTAAAAAAGGAATAAGGCACCATCACACAATTCCTGGTGGACAACATGCCCCTTTTAAATGTGTTGACTTTCTATTTTACTGGATTGATGGCTTTGTGTTTGATTACCTATGTGCTATGTTCCTGTAATGTAGGTGAATATTTCAATGACCCATCTCAGTTTGATGTAAATCAAAAAAGGCTGCATTCCATTAGCATTTACTTCTCAGAATAGAACAACTTGCCTAGCAGATAATGGGTTCAGACATTTTAGACTTTTTGGGGAATAGTTTTATTTATTTTTATTTTTCTCCTGTGGGCTTGAATAGCTTATAAATTATGACATAAACCCAATACGTTCCCCAGCTTTTTATCCCCTCCACCAATATGTTTAGTGATCTATAAAACCAATAAATAGAAGTAAACAATAGAAAATATAATATAGAAAGATTCTGCTTTGCCAGTTTAATTATTCAGTGAAACTTATGTCAAATTGCATTCAACAGATAATGGTATTTATACTCAGGTAAGAATAAAGCTATAATCGAAAGGTGCACAGTGTTTTACAGACTGGAGTGGTGTAATGGAATGTAAGTGGCAGAAGAAATGGTTATGTCTATATTCACAATTTAAAATTTATTTATTTATTTATTCATTCATTCATTCATTCATTCATTCAATTAATTAATTGATTGATTATCTTACCACAGGATAATTCTAACATTGCAGCTTGCAATGTTAAAAGATGTGATATTAACTACATCAAAATATTTGATGTTGTTAGTATCAACAGTTCCAAGTTATCTATTTAATCATGCTCTTTGCTTCTGTTTAATATTACAAACTGGGAACAACTTTGGAAGCATCGTTTGGGGGTGCCTAGTGTGCATGTGACCTTCTGAAATCCCATGAATTTTTATCTCTTAGAAAATTGATTAAATCTTTATGTGTATTGCACACAAGCAGTAGCTCATCTATTGAATTCAGTGGGATTTATTCCAAAGTCAACTTATGGAAGCACAATCATTTCCTAAAACTATGATACTTAAAATAGCTTCTATGAATTTATCTGTTTGCTGTTTTTTTGCTAAAAACTAGTTATTATTTTTTTGATATGTTGGATAGCAAACAAATATATTTGTTTACATGGGTATTTTCCCACGTAATATTTGTGCTTCTATTATAGCGATGTTTCGGCAGAATCTCATCCTCAGGCTTGTGTATTGGGTTCTTTTTAATTTTATGTGTCAGACTTGGCAGCCGTTTTTTGTTTGAATTTGGTGCTGGCTTTCTGCTTTATTTGAATGGTTTTTTCCTCATCTTGATTGGCTAGAAGTCTAGGTCTATTTCTATTGGTCTTCAAGTTGCTGTGTTTTTGCTTGGTTGGCAACATTGTGTTTTGTGCATTGGGGTTTCTTAGTGCAGCTTGGTTTTTGTGAATGGCCGATAATTATTTATTAGGAAGCTAGGTTTTATTTGGGTAGCTGGCTGGGAGGTGTTTGGCTGGAGGTATTAGGGGGGTCTGTTTGTGTCCAGGTGTTTGCCTGGATTGTGGTATAGAGATTTTTTTTGTTGGTGAGTGCAGGCTTCCAGATAATTGATAGTCTGGTGGAGTCATCTCTTTTATTCATACTATTAGGTCTTTTATCAATTTCTATGGCTTCTCTGATGATTCTGTAGCTAGGGTTTTCTATAGCAGCTAGGGTTTTGGTGCCATTGAAATCGATGCTGTGACTTGTGGCTTTCATATGTTGGACTAGTGAGGAAGTGTGTTCCAGCTTTTTTGTTGCAGTCTTGTCTTCTTCAAGGCGGGTACTTATCCTTCTGTTGGTTTGTCCTATATATGTGGCAGGGCATGATACACAGGGTACTTCATATATGCCTTGGTTTTCTAGGTCAATTTTATCTTTGGAGTTTCTTAGGATGGCTGCTATTTTTTTTGTCTGATTTAAAGGCAGTCTTGATGTAGTATCTTGCTGATTTTGTCTGTTGTTCCTCTTATGTAGGGCAGGACAGCTGTTCCATAGGTTTGTTCATCTTCTGGGTCTCTATTGTGTTTCCGAATGCTTTTGTGGATCAGGTTCATGATTTTGTTTTTGTGGAAGCCGTTAGCTATCAGTATTTTAGTTAGGGTGCATAGTTCCGTCTTTATGTGTGCCTTGTCTGCCAGGTGTTTGGTTCTGGTAATTAGTGTTTGGGCTACAGAATTTATTTGTGCTGTGTGGTGGTGGGATTGAGCACTTAGGTAGTGATTGGTGTGTGTTTTCTTCTGGTATATGGTGTGTCCTAGTATGCCATCTGTTTTTTTGTAGACTAGTAGATCTAGTTTGTTTCCATTTCCATGGTGAATTTGATTTTGGGGTGTGTGCTGTTTAGGTGTGTTAGGAAATTGTTTAGGTTTTCTTTTCCATGGGGCCAAATAACAAATGTGTCATCGATGTATCTTAGCCATATTTTGGGTTTGTGAGTGGCATTTGCCAGGGCTCTGGATTCGAATTCTTCCATGAACAGATTCGCAATAATGGGTGACAGTGGGGATCCCATGGGAGCTCCTTCTATCTGTTTGTATCTTTGTCCTTTGTATATGAAATATGTGTTGATTAACATTGTTCTGTTAGTTCCATGAGATGCTTGGGTGGTTTGCATTTGTTTTGGATGATTTGTAGGGTTTCTTTCACTGGGACTTGCGTGAATAGTGAAACCACATCGAAGCTTACTAGCAGTTCCACATTTATATATTTATTTATTTATTTATTTATTTTATTCAATTTATATACCGCCCTTCTCCTGAAGGACTCAGGGCAGTGCACAGCCTACTAAAACAGCACATATACAAAAGTTAAAATAGAATTAAATAAGGGCTGCTACCGAATCTAAAATCCCAACCTTAAAATTCATTACTTAAGCCCCATTAAAATTAATTTAAGATCAGCCCTGGCCGGCCTGCTCAAAGAGCCAGGTCTCCAAATCATGCCTGAACACCCTCAGATCGGTGGTCGTTCTCAACTCAGGGGGGAGCCCATTCCAGAGAGCGGGTGCCCCCACAGAGAAGGCCCTGTTCCTCGTGGTCACCAGGAGGCACATAGAGGCCATCGGGACCCGAAGGAGGCCCTCCCTGTGGGAGCGCACAGGTCGGTGGGAGACTACTGGCAGAATGCGGTCTTGCAGATAGCCTGGTCCGATGCCATGGAGCACTTTAAAGGTCAAAACCAGAACCTTAAAGCGCACCCGGAAGGCCACCGGCAACCAATGCAGCTCGCGCAGGAGAGGCGTCACATGAGAGCTTTTAGACGCCCCCCCATAACCACCCGCATGGCCGCATTTTGTACCAGTTGCAACCTCCGGGTGCTCCCCTGGGGGAGCCCCATGTAGAGGGCGTTACAGTAATCCAGGCGGGAGGTGACCAGGGTATGAGTGACCGTGTGTAAAGAATGGGCCGCAACTGGTGCATCAGGCGAACCTGATGAAAAGCCCCCCTGGAGACGGTTGTAATATGATCTTCTAATGACAGCCGTATATCCAGGAGGACGCCTAGATTGCGAGCCCTCTCTGTGGGGGCAAAAATCTCACCCCCAATAGCCAGCGATGGAGTCAGTTGACTATATCGGGATGCCGGAAACCACAGCCACCTAAATCTTGGAAGGATTGAGTCAAAGCCTGTTCTCACCCATCCAATTCCGCACGGCCTTCAGGCACTAGGATATAACCTCCACAACATCGTTGCGGTGGTTTGGGTTAGAGATGTAAAGCTGAGTGTCATCCGCATAAAGATGACACTTCACTCCAAAACCACGGATGATCCAGCGGCTTCACATAAATGTTGAACAAGAGAGGGAGAGGACCGACCCCTGAGGCACCCCACGAATGAGGACCTCTCCCCCACCGTCAACACAAATTTCAAGCGGTCAGAGAGGAAGGAGGAGAACCACTGCAAGATGGTACCTCCAATTCCCAACCTCTCCAGCCGCTGCAATAAGATACTATGGTCGATAGTATCAAAAACCACCGAGAGATCTAATAGGACCAGGACAGAGGAATATCTTCTGTCACGGGCCCTCCAGAGATCATCAACCAACGTGACCAATGCTGTTTCAGTGCTGTGCCCGGGCCTGAAGCCTGATTGGAAGGGATCTAAATACGTCGTTTCCTCCAGGTACTGAGGGAGCTGAAATGCCACCACACTCTCCACAACCTTCACCACAAAGGGGAGGTTGGAGACTGGACGATAGTTATTCAAAAGTGCTGGGTCCAGGGCAGGCTTCTTGAGGAGAGGCCGCACCACCGCCATTTTCAGGGCGGTAGGGAGCGACCCCTCTCTCAACGAAGCGTTGACAATCCCCTGGATCCAGCCTCGTGTCACCTCATTGGAGGTAGAAACCAACCAGGAGGGACACAGGTCCAACAAACATGTGATGGCATTCAGCCACCCCAGCAACCTGTCCACGCCCTCGACGGTCACAGGATCGAACTCCTCCCAGATAACTATCTCAAGACTTGCCCCGGCCACCTCCCCCAGGACCACCCAACTAGAGTCCTGCTCGCCCCGAATCTGAGTGATTTTATCATGCAGAAATCGGGAAAACTCCTCTGCCCTGTCCTGCAAGAGGTCTTCCCGCACTCTCGGTTCAAGCAGGGAGCGGGTCACTCTAAACAGGACGGCAGGCCGATTTTCTGCTGACGCAATAAGGGTGGAGAAGTGCGAATGCTTCGCCGCTTCTATTGCCACTAGGTAGGTCCTAATATAGGACCTCACCTGTGTCAGGTCAGATTCGGTGCAACTAGCCCTCCACATGCCCTCCAGACGTCTTTTCCGGCACTTCATCTCCCTCAGCTCCTCCTTAAATCACGGAGCTGGATGGGATCTGTGCCGAGTCAGAGATCGCAAAGGCACAACTCGGTCGAGAGCCGCAGCGGCCAACCTATCCCAGAGTCTCAGGAAATGGCCCAAGCTCCGTCTGGAACCATTCAGGATCCATCAGGCACCTGGGGCAGAACCATCTCCTTGGTTCTGCCTCCCTGCAGTGGGGGGTGGCGGCACAGAAGTCAAGCCTAAGAAGAGAATGATCGGACCATTACAAGGGTTTTATAACTATATCCCCAAAGCTACGATCATTCAACCACTGAGCAGAGACTAAAATCAGGTCCAGCGTGTGTCCCCCGATGTGAGTGGGGCCAGAAACTAGTTGGGTCAGGTCCATGGCCGCCATGGAAGTCATGAACTCCTGAGCCACCCCCAAGGTCTCACCGAGCGAAGGCAGGTTGAAATCCCCCATGACTAAAAGCCTAGGGGTCTCAACCGCCAGCCCGGCTATCACCTCAAGGAGCCCAGGCAGGGCCGATGATACGTGGCAGGGAGCCAGGTACATTATCAAAAGGCCCATTTGAACCCCCTGACCCTATTTCACAAAGAGGGACTCACAGCCGGCCATCTGAGGAACAGTGGCCTCCCTAGGACAAAAACTTCTTTAATAATGGCTGCCATCCCCCCACCCCTGCCCTGGGACTTTGGCCAATGGAAAGCAAGGAAACCTGGTGGGCACATCTGACCCAGAGGAACACCACCCTCTGGGCCCAACCAGGTTTTGGTAATCCCTGCCAGGTCCGCACCCTCCTCCTGAATAAGATCGTAAATCAGGGGGGCCTTGTTAACAGCAGATCTGGCATTGCACAACACCAGCCAGGTACCAGGGACTGAGACTCTATGCAACCAGGCAAGATGGATCAAGAGAGTCGGAACGCGCTACCGATCGGAGACATTGGGCGTGCGGTCCCTTATTCTGATATGGCCCTCTACCCCCATCATATCTGCCTCTCCCACATACAGTGTCAATAGACCTCACTTCTGGCTGCCCACCCTCCGGCCCCCTCCCCAACCTCTGACCCTCTGGGCCCACCCAAGCATGTGTACCAGCCTGGCCGATTCCAAACCCCCTGGGCTGTCCCCCAAGCCCGGTTTGGATTCTATACCCAACCCCAATAAAAATTTTGATAAAAAAATTTAACAAATGGGGGCCCTTCCCCAAGCCTTTTCTGCAGTCGTACCATCTCTCAGGGTCCCAGGATCCGTCATTGAGGAAAGTCCTGGAGAGTCTAGAGGGCCATTTCTGAGAAAGGGGGACATTCCTCAGGGCATAAAGATCTTCAGCAGAATATCGCAATGGCTCCAAGGGATGCGCCCCCACTGCCCGATGATGTAAGGACTTCATCGGTTGAGACCGGGGCCATACCCAGGAATGCCCGGCCCATGTCCATGTCCCAACCGGCCATCCTTGTCTCCACCGGTGACGCTGAGATGGCCACGAGCTAGGCACCGCCAATACCTCCAACGCCAGGATCGACACTGCCAAAACTGGCATCCCCGCCAAACCAGGCGATGACATCAAGGCCCGGCACTGTCATCGCCGGCACTGGCAGCTTTATGGCTGCCCATTCTTCACTGTACCTGCCGCCTCCAGGGTCAACGAGATCTCCACCACCACCATAGACCCAGGAGACTGCATCCGTCGGAGCCATCGTCAGTGGCTCTAAACTCTCCAAGGGCTCCAAAGTCTCTCCGCTGATTGTCCAAGGTCACCAATCCTCCCCCAGGTCTCTGCCACCTCTGCCACCGGTGGGGGCCTGGGGAGGAAAGGGACTCCATCCATGGCTCCATCATCTCTCCGGAATCGCCGCCTAGCATCAACCACATTGGCTCTGAGGCCTCGCCGCTTCTTCGGGGTCGCCAACCCCCCCCTGGGTCTTTGCACCACCTCTGCCACCAGTGGGAACCTGGGGGGGAAGAAAGGTCTATCTGTGGCTCCATCAAAGATCTTCTGAGCCATTTTGGCAACCCCCGCGGCTCTAGCATTATCCCCCGTGGCTTCACTAGGGGCCCTGCCAACCCCTTCGGTCTTCCCCCCACCTCTGCCACCGGTGGGGGGACCCAAGGGGAAGAAAAGGTCCATCAGCGGCTTCATGTTTCTGCCGCCACCCAAAACGGTCACGGCAGGGCCTCTACTGATCGAGAAATGCCTCAGCGGTTTTGGCGATTCCAGCCGATCTAGGGGCTCCGAAATGGCCCCCCGAGGCCTCGCCAAGGAACTGCCCCCCCTGGTCTTCCCCCCACCTCTGCCATCAGCGGGGGGGCCCAAGGGGAAAAGAAAGTCTGTCAGCGGCTTCATGTTGCTGCCGCCACCCGATACGGCCAAGGCAGGGCTTCTGTTGATTGAGAAACGCCTCAGCGGTTTCGGTGATTCCAGCCAATCTAAGGGCTCCGAAATCGCCCCCAGCGGCCTTGCCAAGGATCTGCCACCCCCTTGGTCTTCCCCCCACCTCTGCCACCGGTGGGGAGACTCAGAGGGTAAGGGGACTCACTCCAGAGCCCAGCCGATGGAGCGGAGCTCATTGTAAGCACGTCCGGCCGCCATTTTGAAAATGCCGTTATCCCTTCAGCTAGTTCAAAGAGTGGAACTGGTTTCCCTTTACAATTTGAAACCACTATCTTATCACCAACAGCTGACGTTGTTACCAAAAAGTTATTGTTGCTACCCCAGCATACTGAATTAACTGGGTGACAAGATTAGTTCCTATTTCTTGTATTTAAACTTCGTTTGTTCTTGTTTCTGTTGTATTGTAAGCTTTTGACAAATAAACAAACAAACTTCAGAAATGTTTCACTTAGCAACTTAAAGTAGCCTCTGCTTCCCCACCACTCAACCACCCAACCCCGGACTTCCCCTGCGCCCTGCGGATGCCAGCTTGGGCTTCTCCTTCCCCAGCCATGTAGATTTTTGATCATTTCTAAGAAGTGGTATGAGTTTTGTACATGTGAAGCTGCTGCTTCAGCATGGGGCTGTAGTTGTTTTGCTAGGTATTTGGCCAGGTTTTGTAGTGGTGCTCACTTTATTTTATTTATTTATTTATTTATTTATTTATTTATTTATTTGTCAATTGCTTTCAAGATAATAGCTATATGAATATATGGATATATATAAGAAAAATAAAATATAAAGAAACAATAGGACAGGGATGGTAGGCACGTTGGTGCGCTTATGCACGCCCCCTACAGACCTCTTAGGAAAGGGGTGAGGTCAATAGTAGACAGTCTGTGGTTAAAGTTTTTGGGGTTTGGGGAAGAAAGCACAGAGTCAGGTAGAGTATTCCAGACATTAACCACTCTGTTGCTGAAGTCGTATTTCCTGCAATCAAGTTTGATGTGATTAACCTTGAGTTTGTTTCTATTGTTTGCTCTTGTGTTGCTATGGTTGAAGCTGAAGTATTCATTGATAGGTAGGACATTGCAATGTATGATTTTATATACTATACTTAGATCGGACCGAAGGCGGCGTAGTTCTAGGTTTTCAAGGTCTAGAATTTCGAGTCTGGTGGCATAAGGTATTCTGCAATGAGTAGAGGAGTGAAGAATTCTTCTTTTAAAATATTTCTGGACTTTCTCAACAGTGTTAATATCAGGTACGTAATGTGGGTTCCAGACTGATGAGCTGTATTCGACTATTGGTCTAGCAAATGTTTTGTATGCTCTAATTATTAGTGAAATATTACCAGAGAAAAAGCTACATAAGATTAGGTTAACAACTCTTAGTGCCTTTTTGGTTATGTAGTTACAGTGGGCTCTAGCACTTAGGTCATTTGAGATGAGTACTCCAAGATCCTTTACAGAGTTTGGGTCATCAACAAGGTCTTGACTATTCAGCCTGTATTTTATTTTCTGACTTTTTTTTGCCAATATGTAGGACAGAGCATTTATTTATAGAGATCTGAAGTAGCCCTTGTTTGACCATTCTGATACATAATCAAGGTCTTTTTGAAGCGTAGCGGTATTTTCTGTGGTGTTGAATAGCTTTACATCATCAGCGAAGAGAAAGCAGTTGCTCTTGATATGATCACAGAGGTCATTTATGTAGAGTATGAAAAGAGTTGGTCCTAGAACACTGCCTTGGGGGACACCACTGTTGACAGGTACAGAATTTGATCGGACGTTCCCAATTTTGACCATTTGTTGTCTATTTGACAGGAATGCTTCTATCCAGTGATGCAGGTGTCCAGAGATACCATAAGATTTTAGTTTTAGAAGTAGTTTGTCATGTACCACTGAATCAAAGGCTTTACAAAAATCTATGTAGATTGTGTCAATTGTTTTGCCCTGATCGAGTTGTGTAGTCCATATGTTTTTGCAATGTAAGAGTTGCAGATTACAGGATAGTCTTTTCCTAAAACCAAATTGTTTATTAGAGAGTAGGTTGTTTGTTTCTAAGTGGAGGATGATGGATTGGTTAATAATTGATTCCATGACTTTACAGGTGATACAGCATAAAGAGATTGGTCTGTAATTTTCAACTAGGCTGGGGTCTCCCTTTTTGAAGATGGAGATGATTCTGGCTTGTGACCATAGTTTTGGCAAGGAGCTGATCCTGAAAGATTCTTCAAAGATTATGCTTAGAGGTTCTGCTATGGCATTGGATAGCTTTTTTATGAAGTAGGCACATATTCCATCAGGTCCAATAGATAGAGATGGTTTTAGATTGCGTAGTGCTTTTTCAACATTGTCTTCTGTAAAATTGATACGTATTAGATCATTGTAGTTGTCTGTGGTTCGACTAGGAAATACTGGGCATGATCCATTGCTGTTTACAAATACTCAGCCAAAGAATGTGTTAAAGAGGTTGGCTTTAATAGTGTAGTTATTGCAGTCTTTACCATTAGGTCCTTTCAGGAGTGGGATGGACCTTGAGTCTTTTAGTTTGTTGTTTACAAAATTGTAGAAAGTCCGGGTGGAATTGGTGCGTAGAAGGTTTTCCTCTTGTTTAATGTGATAATTGGTGCATTCAATCTTTATCTGGTGGCATAAGTTTTTGTATTGGCTTTTGAAGTTGGCAACGTGACCAGATTTGTTTTTCCACCAAAGTGATCTCTTTTTGGATTGAAGCTTCCTTATTGTTATGGGGAATCTGTTTATTCTGGTTTTTGGAGTTGTTATTGGTATATATAGTTTGATGACTCTTTTGACTTCAAGTAAAAATATGTTGTAATGGTCTTCAACAGTATTGCATCCAGTGAATAGAAATTGCCAATCAAGGGATGAGAGATCGTTGTCTATAAGATCATAGTTGCTTTTTTGAAGTTATAATTGGGGCTTACATTGTTGTGTTGATTTTTGTGTGGATGTATGTTGAGACAAAAGTCAATCCTGGTGTGGTCACTGTTGGAAATGGGTTCTTTAATTTGTATTCCATAAATTGAATTCAAACTATTGCAAAAGACGAGATCGAGGCAGTTGTTAAGTCTAGTGTTGTTGGTTACTAGTTATTCTAGTCCCAGATTTGTTACTGCATTGTAGAAGATTTCATGTGTGGGTTCAGTTGTATATTCATTAAAGGTCCAGTTAATATGAAGTAGATTGAAGTCACCAAGAAAGATGAAAGCATGTGGGCAGGATGCTGCCCATGTTAGTAGTGAATTTAGCTTGTTTGCATGTTCAATGTCATAATCAGGGGCTCTGTAACATAGTAAGAACTGAAATGTGATATTTAAGGTCAGTTCACAGATGATGGTCTCAGGAATAGCAAGCTCCTAGGTAACTTGGATGCTTTTTAGATGTAGGGACTTTTTATAGAAGATAGCAACACCACCTCCTGTACGGTTTTCATGATCTGATCAGTAAACATGATAGTGTCTTACTGTGGTAAAGGAGTCAGGGAGTGATGCATTGAGCCATGTTTCACAGATAAATATGATGTTGAATTTAGCCGTATTTAGTAAGAGGAGAATTTCAGGTATTTTATTTACAAGGTTTCTTGCATTGAGTAGCTTGCATTTAAGGCCAGTTGTAGTTGGGATAGAGGTAGTTAGGGGCATGCATGCCTAGTTTTGAGTGATGTTGGATTGGATGGGGTGGGGTTGGATGCGGAGTTGTGAGTTGTGTGACTTTCTTTTGATGCAATCAGCTCTGTAGTCAATGTATATATAGGTCCTTTTCTCCATTGTCTAGACAGTTTTTGAGTTCAGTGTGGAGTTCACGGGAGCGGATTCTTTGCTGTATGGATAAGTCTGTTCTTGAGTGAAGTTTTTTTATGGTTTTTGCAATGGTATTTATTGTATGAATGAATATGCGTTTACTGGACTTATTTTTGCATACAACTCTACAAAATCTTGGGGCCACAGAGCTATCATTGTATTTGAACTCAGGGCCATCTCTGGTTATTTCAATGATATCTTCAGGAGAGATGTTTGTTGTATTTGCTTATGATATCACGAACTTTGGTAATGTCATCAGATTCATTGGTGTCTTCGAGACCAAATAAGATGGCATTTGGACGTTTCTGTTCACGTTCCATGGTGTCTCTGATGAGTAAGGAGATATTATTCATGGAATCATTTGAAGGGATAGTAATTGTTTGTGGCTGTGGTTTGATATTTATTTTTGGTTGTAGTGGTGATTGTAGTTGAGATAGTGGTTGTGGTTGTTGTGGGATTAGATTTTGAGCTGATAGGTACTCATTTATATGTGCTGTATTTTTTTTTCCAAGAGAAAGTAGGCTTGCTTGTACAGCTGTTTCAAAACGTGTTGCTAAGCGTTCTTCTATTGAGTCAATGAGTGTTTCTATGCTTTCAACTCTGTCCGGTAGGGTACTCAGTTTGTTTAGCTTAGGAGAACATGATGGACATAGAAAAAAGAATGTATCTGAATTTTTAACCATATCAGCCAGGTTTTTGTTTGCATTTAAGCAGGCAGGGTGGGTTAGATTATAACATAGGTGGCATTTGATGTAAATTTCACTTTCATTGATGATTTTAAGACATTTGAAACATGTGCAGGAGTCTGGGAGGTCATTGGTAGAAATATTTTTGTTTTGTTTTGGTTTGGAGTTTCCTCACTAGTCCAACATATAAAAGCCAGAGGCCATAGCATCGACTTCAATAGCATCAAAACCCTAGCTGCTATAGAAAACCCCGGCTACAGAATCATCAGAGAAGCCATAGAAATTGATAAAAGACCTAATAGTATGAATAAAAGAGATGACTCCATCAGACTATCAATCATCTGGAAGCCTGCACTCACCAACAAAAAAATCTCTATACCACAATCCAGGCAAACACCTGGACACAAACAGACCCTCCTAATACCTCCAGCCCAAACATGTCCCAGCCAGCTACCCAAATAAAACCTAGCTTCCTATAAATAACTATCAGCCATTCACAAGAAACCAAGCTGCGCTAAGAAACCCCAATGCACAAAACACAATGTTGCCAACCAATCAAAAACACAGCAACTCGAAGACCAATAGAAACAGACCTAGACTCCTAGCCAATCAAGATGAGGAAAAAACCATTCAAATAAAGCAGAAAGCCAGCACCAAATTCAAACAAAAAATGGCTGCCAAGCCTGACACATAAAATTAAAAAGAACCCAATACACAAGCCTGAGGATGGCAGATGAGATTCTGCCGAAATATCACTATAATAGAAGCACAAATATTACGTGGGAAAATACCCGAAGAAACCTAAATAGCATACATATAAATACCCGCGAAAACATAAGAAATAGATATATTTACTGTGAAATTGTGTTTAAGATCACTTTTTTAAGGGTTTCCCTATAATGTGCCAAAAAACTAAAGGCTATTGAAACTTCTCTTTCCTATTTGCATTTTGCTCTCTTGATTATATCAGTTCCTCTCGTATCTGATGCCAACCTCTTTGCATCTAATGCATAATTTTTATTGATCATCTTTTAAATTCAAAGCCATGTCATAATATTGATTGTATTTAACTTTAATTGAATTCCAGACTGAAATGTTTTTATAAAACAACCATGTAAATTAGACTTGATATTTCTTTCCTTTATTCTTGATAAATAGTTATTAAACAACCATGTAAATTAGACCTGATGTTTCTTTCTTTTAACCTTCATAAATTCTTCCCACTCTTGACCAATAAGTCTTCCAGTATTCAAATATGAATTGTTTACCTATCATATATTTTTAAAGATAAGCCATTCATCTATTTTCATGCAAAAGAAGATGTAGGAAAAAAACAGATGTTCATGAGATATATTCTGATACTTTGTTTATTTAATTGATTGACTGATATTTGTCAAACAAAAATGAGAATAGAGAATAAAAATACAATGACAGTGATGCTAGGCACATTAATGCACATATACTGACCACTTAATTATGAAGTAAGGTCCACAGAAGTCAATTTGTGACTGAAACTGAAAATTTGTAGCTGAGACAACTGAATAAGATAGAGCTTTCCAGACTTTGACAACTCTATTACAGAAATCATATTTTTACAGTCAAGTTTAGAATGATTTACATTGAGTTTAAAGTGGTTGTTCACACGCATATTATTGCGATTAAAACAGAAAAAAATCTTTTACAGATAAAACATTACTATGTATAATTTGGTATGCAATACTTAGGTCTGACAGCAAGCAACACAGTTCTAACTTATCCAAACCAAGAATTCTGAACCTAGTAGCATGAGGAATTCTATCGTGTGCAGAAGAGTGCAAGACTTTTCTCATTTATTTATTTATTTATTTATTTGTTCGTGCTTCTATACCGCTCCCTCTCCCAAAAAGGGACTCGGGGCGGTGTACATTCAACAACGAAAACAGTACAAATAACGGAAATGAAATAAATAAAAAGATCTAAAATGGATAAGAACAACACCCAACAGAAAAATTATCTAAAATTTAAAATTTAACCCGAATGATTCAATTGGCTAGTCCGGCTCATGAAGTACTCTTGAATCCGCTCGATCATACTGATGTCAGATATATGATGGGGATTCCAAACATTTGAACAATACTCTAAAATTGGTCTAACATAAATTTTATAAGCTCTAATTAGCAATACAAATGTTTCCAGAAAAAAAGTTTCACAAAATTAAGTTTACAACTCATAATGTTTTTTTAGCAATCCTGTTACAGTGAGCCTTGATCATAAAGAGTCAGAGATAAATACACCTAGGTCCTTAACAAAGTAAGGGTCATCTGTTAGATCAATGCCACCTAGCTTATATTTGACATTCTATTTACGTTTATCAATATGTAAGACTGGACATTTATTAATCGAAGTTTGAAGTTGCCAAATAGATGACCATTCAGACACATAGTCGAGATCACTTTGCAAAACAACAGAATTATCTGCAGAATTGAATAATTTTACGTCATCAGCAAAAAGAACGCAATTGCTTTTAAGTTGATCACATAAATCATTGATATAGAGCAAAAAAATGTGGGATCTAAAATGCTGCTTTGCGGAACATCACTGTTAATTGATGCAGGATTAGACAGTGAGTTCCCTATTTTGACTTTTTGCAATCTATTAGTCAGGAAAGCAGCAACCCACATGTGCAAAGGTCCAGAAATACCGTAAGAGTTTAATTTCAACAGCAGTTTATTATGTACTACTGTATCAAAAGCCTTACAAAAAATCTATGTAAACTTCATCAACAGCTTTACCTTGATCAAGACATGTAGTACAGATGTTTTTACAGTGCAAAAGTTGTAAATTACAGGATGAGATATATACCTCAAAAATTTTGCCAAAATGTAGCATCACACTTTTCTCTTCAATCCAGGTGAGTATCAAGTACTTATTAAATGGGAAGCAGAACAGAATGTAGATATAGTTAGTCCTTGACATACAACCACAATTGAGCCCAAAATTTCCATTGCTAAGCAAGACTGTTATTAAGAGAATTTTGTCCCATCTTATAATCTTTTGTGCCACAGTTAAATGACTATATATAGTTGTTAATAACTTGGTGGTTAAGTGATGCTGGCTTTCACATTGACTTTGTTTACAAGATCACAAAGGTGATCATATGACTCTGGGAGACCACAGTTCTTATAAATACATACCAGTTGCCACGTATCTGAATTTTAATCACATGATCACAGGGATGTTACAACATTCATAAGTGTGAGAATAGTCATAAGTCACTTTTTTCAGTGCTTATAATCATTAAAAAAATGCTTGTAAGTCAAGGACTATTTGTATTTGCTTTGTGACCAATAGTCTTCATGAAAGATAATTATTCACTCTCTGGGGAGGATAGTTTCAGTTTCATTTGCTTGCCTGCTGCTCACCTCCAGCTGTGTGGCCTGGTTCCTAATGATCCATGGTCTAGAGTGGGAAGCCCAGTTCTAAAGAATCTGGTGTAGTTTTGATATGGAAATCTAAAAAGAACATCTGGAAATATATTCATAATATAAGACAACCAGGCTTGTATTAGGGACATGATTAGTTAGTAATCAGTTAAAAAAACCCTGATTATTAGCTGTTTAATTCTTGACTGTCTTAAGGGATTCTTCTCAGTACCCTAATTAAACTGAGCTCAAAGACTTCACATCTCCATGCAGTGGCAATTTCATTATAATATTCCATTCTTTTCTTAAGATTTCCTTTTCTCAGTTTAATCATGTTTTGCATTTGTGTATCTCTTTCCTTGATTAGTTTTTTAAAAAAATACAGGATTAGCTTTGGACAAGTATGTGGTTTAGCATATGTTACATCAAAAATGATCCTAATGCTGGACTATAATATCATCAGTTATATTTCCAAGCAAATATTTGTTAATGGTGTGTTTTATTTTTCCCCTTTTGACATATTGCAATATTAATGTAAAAAAGAAGATATTATCTATTATGCCAGATAGTAACTATATCAACGACTAAAACAAGAATATATATTTTTGACTGCATGGATAGTTTTGTTGAAAGAAGCAGCACCTATATATCTATTTGACGTATTTATTTCATAGTCTCTGGTGAGCAACTTTCTTTATAAATGGGAAATGAGAGAGAATTGGCTTTTTGTACAGAAGATTCTGTTCATTTTTGAAGTTTTCACAGTATGATTTTCCAAATATGATTAAAAGGGGTCACTGAAGAAGAACAGTAGGTCAGTTGCAGACAGATGCTTGAATACAGACAATGTCAGGTTAAATTATTAGGCCTTCCAGAAAGGGCTTTGAAAGTAAGCCCTGCCTGAAACTCTGAAAATTAAAGAATCTGGTATTAAGCTACACAAATCAATAGCTTATTTAACATTGGTTTTTCTATATATCTGCATAGAAATGGAAGATTGGAAGAGATCCTAGAGGTCTTCTAGAACTACCCTTGGCCAGAACATGCCTTGGAGATAAAAAAAATTAAAAGTTTCATAATTATTTATTATATCACATGCTTTTTCAGTTAAAATCAACATATAGACTACATTGAAAAATTGAAAAAAATTTCTAGAAAAAGACAATGGCCAGGGCCACAACATGGTCATGTAGACAGAGTCACCAGAAACCAAGCCTGATTTAAGAGGGGCTTTACCTGATATTCCCAGCTGGTTACTAACCACGCATCAGCTGCTTAACCTCAATAATCTACTGTATGTATGCCTTCAGTAGCTTCTCTGTATGGTCCAAAGCCATGTACTTGTCTATGGTTTATTTAATAATTTATTGTGCATAACTTATAAAACTATATGAAAGATTTGGAGCACAAAATTCTAGAGAACAAGTAGGCCTCTGTGTGTGCCAGTGGACCTGCATATGTCTTCTCTCTGCATAAAATGAGGGCTAACATACCACTACTGTTGAATTGTAGGAAAGAAGGAGCCAGAGACAAAGATCCACAATACAACTTTACTGGTAAGTAATCAATTCCAAGTGCAACACAACTGCTAACAGTGGCAGGCTCCCATGTATAGGGATTGCCTGCCATGCTGTTAGCTAATTATATTACTATATTTTCTACTAGTGGCAGGTTATTCTGCGTCTTCGGCTGCGTGGACACAACAGCTACCATGGAAGAATGTCTAAGCCATATGTTGAGGAAAGGACCAAATACTTTCGGTTTTATTTGCGTATGAGTTGTAAGTAAAATAATGGCAGTGGCAGCTTAAGAGTTACAGTCCCAAATAGTCCTACCACTACTGGGATCACTTTGCCCTTTACTTTTCACTTCACCTTTGAAAATAAGAGGGTGTATGCCCATGTGCACATCCCACATACTTTTGTGTATGTATGTGTGTGTGCGCTCACACGCGCACACGCATATAGGTAACCTCCCCAGGGAATATTTATTTTATTTATCTAAACTAGAATATTTATCTTATTAAAGTAGAGAAATAATATTACAGTTTAGAAGCATCATATTATTCTTTTATGTTAGAAGTAAGCACACTACACACACATGTACAAAAACATTATTATAAAAATATCTGAAATGGAATGTGGAATTAAGTCCATCACAAACTCTGTTAACAACTACTGATCATTATCTATTCATTTTATTGAAGTACTGTTCTGAAGTTGGGTTCAAAACTTGTGAAGCTGGTTATCATTTCTGTTTCTGCACTGCACTTTGGATAGCATTGCTGCCATCCCAGGTCTGATATGAGCATAGCTATAATTATGCTGGCTTTTTGGAAGTCACTTAAAGCCTGGCTCTTCCGTCAAACTCTAGTCTGGGATAAAGTATGGCCCTGCTAATACAATTTTAATAATTTTTATGCATTCACAATTAATAAAATAATATTAAAAAGTTTAAAAACTAGAAAGCAGACAAATCATTCTGTTCTGCTTTGTTCTGTTCAGTTCTGTTATATATTACAGGGCAAATGATAGCTCAGGAGTTAAAGATGCCGAGCATGTCAGCTGGAAAGCGGGCAGCCCAGGTTTGAGATTTGAGTGTTGCATGACAGGGTGAGCATGACAGGATAAGGTCACTTTACTTATCCCAGCTACTGATCACCCAGCAGTTTAAAAGCATGTAAATGCAAACATGTGCTAAAGCAAAGAAACATTGGAACAAGATTTACATCTTAATACAGAAGATTCTTAAAGTGAATATAAAGATAAAACCAGAGGCTTTTCTTTTAGGTTTAGAGGATAAATGACTTGGAAAAAAATTAGGACTTTGATGTTATATATGTTGATGATAGCAAAAATACTTTATAAACAAAAAAAATGGAAGAATATTTTAATCACCTTTAAAGCTCTTAATGGCATAGGTCCAGAACCAACTCTCCCACTAGGAAAAGCTCTTGTGCCAGCAGAGAGGACCTATTGTGGATACCATCAGTCAAAGAACTCTGACTATTTGGATCCAGAATATTCTCTGCCGTACCCTTTGGAATATCCTCTCTCCAAGATGAGATCTATCTCCATCCTCCTATCCTTCCCTAAGAACCTGAAGATCTGACCTTAGCAGTTGGCCTTGAGCCCCAAAGGCAGAGTATCACAGTGTAAATGGCTACTAGATTGATAGCAATCCCAACTTCTCCCCTGAGCATCCTATTTTCCCACCCACCCATCTTTTATATCACTGTATTTTCACTGTTTTGTTTTTCATTGTTTAGAATATTGTTCCTACCTTTGCTGTTATTATGTTTGGATATCTTTTCATTTTTCCATTTTTAGTATTGTGAGCCACCTAGAATAGCCCCACACTGAAATAAGTTGCAAACAAATTTAACAAATAAATAAATAATAAGTAAATTGGGGCCAGTTCCAGTTGTAGCTTTATTTATTTGTATCATACTTTTATTATTTCTACAACTAACTGGAAGTAAAAAGTAAAAATCCAATAAATCTTCCTCCTCCTATTTTCCCCATAAAATCAGGTGAAAGAGAGTGACTTGCCCAAAATAACCCCGCTGGCTTTCATGGTCAGGTGGGAGTAGAACTCTGATCCCACTGGTTTCTAGCCAGATTGGTCTAATAGTTAAGGCATGCTAAACAAAGATTACCTATACAGGTATATTACCTAGTTGATTTAGTTCAGTGGTTGAGAAGCAGGTGTTGCATTTTTGTAACCATCAGAACAAAATGTTAGATATTTTCGACTTAAACAGGTGAAGTGGCAAGAAAAGCTTAGAATGAATCTGTCAAGGGTCAGACTTGATAGATTCAGACAAAACTGCTACAGGAGCATGATCTAGGCTTTGTGAATAGTTAGCTTGCATTTTGGAGAATTAAGTGCAGGGTAGTAATGGAGACAAGTGTGTGAGTTTATATTTTAATTCATTTGTGTTAGAAATCTTTTGATTTAAGATTCTAATAAAAAAAATTAACATCTATGGTTTCCTTTTTAATAGAATCTGATATCCATAACTGGAGAATATGGATGAAAATTTATGTTTTATTTTTGTATGTGCAAATGACTGTTTTGTTCAGTAGGACACTTGTTAGAAAACTATACAGCATTAAACTACTAAGCAAAAATGTGACTGGTGATTTTAGGATTTCAACAGATGTCACACAACAACAACAACAACAACAACAATGCATATTATATCTGCAACATTAAAATAATAGGAAAACAAATCTTTAAGCACTAATTTTTTCACCATCTACACTCAAGACAATATGAAACTATTTTTTAGATCTTCAATTCTCTAAATATATTAAACCAGAACCACATTTTCTAATTTTTATTGTTAAGAACTATTAGGCAGGACAGGGAGAAGTATTTAAATGAATTTTTAATTTTTTTTATCAGTGTTACCTTCCAAAACCATTGCATTTTTAAGGTTTTAAAAATGAACTAATATGTAGAGCAGATCCTTAAATTTGTCATATTAAGGTGATGAGAAAGTCAGTTCCTTTTGATATTGTAGGGGATAATGGCATAGAAAGGTTAGAAAAAACTGTCTTAATACTTTCGTTGTGGCTTGCCATTATTTTTCAATCTTCTTTGAAATAATACAGCTTTTTCAAACATATGTTGATATATATGTATTATTAATAAATAAGATTTATCATTCTGAGGAACTAAGATTTAAATTACTTTTAGAACCAATTGTTGCATAATTTAGATAACATTCCTGGGTATGTGCGTGCGTGCGTGCATGGTGTGTGTGTGTGTGTGTGTGTGTGTGTGTGTGTGTGTGTGTATGAAATTCAGTCATCACAATTATAACTCTGAATGCATTTAAACAACCTTATTGATTTTTCCTTTCTTGCCAGTATTTAATTCAAATTACTTCTAAGGACTACAAGCATCAGTGCACATAATTACCAAATGTTCTAGTTTATTTCTCAGTCGTTCACAACAAGTGATTCAATTTTCAGAGACAAAATGTAGCTTTCACTTTCCCTTTTGATTGCCCATATGTACTGGAGCTGAAATATTAAAGCTGACTTCCCTATTTTGGGTATGAATATCAAGTATCCTGAGTTCCTGTTAGTATATTTCATTCTACTAAACATGAGCCACAAATGCACCCTTCACCCTTATTAAACAAATTGCGCAGTCATTCCGCAAACAAACCACATTCCTATTTTAATATTTCTTCAGTTATACCATCTATATCTTTTTTCCTCTCCAACATCATGACATTTGCTATCACTTTTTTGTCATTTTTCTTCTTTAGGCACTATATTTTATACTTGTTTTAGTTGTACTATCTGAAATATTAACATCATTCCTGTACAAATCTCTAAATTCTCCAGTATATATATCCAGTTCATCTGAAGAAATCCCATGTTATGTTATCACTTTTATTTTTTAATTCCATCCATTCTACTGTAGGCTTCTTGTTTAGTCTTCTTTACCCACTGTAAAATAATTTTGCAGCATTTGGCATTTCTTTGCGTTTTAAAATCTTAATTGTTCCTTGTTTTTCTGGAATATTTGTAATCATTTATACGATTTGCAACAAACATTCTAAATCCATTTAAGGATCTTCTGAATTAAAACATTAACCAGTCATCAATATTCCTTTGCTTTATCATATGTCCACCACATACAATTATAAACTACTCTCCTTACCATTCAAAAGACCTTAGTCCATTTTAAAAAATTTATGTGACTTTAAACATCACTGCTACATCATTTTTTAAAAAAAATCTCTTTAAGATTATACAGTAGTTCAACTTTTATTTCAAACCCTTGTTCCACATTTTTCCCATTTGTCAAACATTATATTATAACCAAAATTTCTTGTCTATTGAATGATACAACATATTCACTTTCTAAATTCAATCTTATCAGCTTTTTTAATACTTTAAGATGCACAACACAGTACATGTTTAAATTTATTTTAACAGTTTCAAAACCATATAATTTCTTATCTAAAGTAAACCTTTCTTTCAAATTGGAAATAGGTAAAAATCATGCTTTTAGATTTATATTTACTTTTTTGCTATCTATGAATATATGAAACAAACATCTTTTTTTCTCTATAGATATCCATCAGTTATTATTTTCATTCATTTTTATACAACTTAATTGCCAAATTTCTAATCCTTTTCTATGTCATTTTCACCTATCCATTCAAGTTATCTAACAACAACAGAATATTACAGCTTTTTTCCAATCCATTCCCTGCTTTTTCTGTTTACTGAGAACCTTAACAGACTAATTGAGGGCAGAGGTGTCCATTATTCCCCAGAGTCTTATAAACCAAATGTCATCACAACAGTTGATCTCATGAACCTAATGATATAGCTAACTAAATTGATGTAAAGGATACAATTTTTGTCATTTGCATAAGGACTTAATAGTGCAAATTATGCTATTCATATAATTTGCCACAGGACACCATGATGAATGTGATTTCAATATAGATAAAAACTGCTGGGACTGGTTGCAAACAGCTGATCTCTGATAGGCCAGTCAGACAGTTGGCTTTCTGAAACCTCATCCCTTCAATTATGAACAAGGAATTGACTTCTAGGAGATGTAATCTCAAAAAGAAAAAGAAAAAAAGGAGGATTGAATCAAAGTGCCAGGGAATATGTCCCAGAAATGCAGGGAGAAGAAAGGGATAGGCAGCCTGGGGGGACAGAAATTGGAAAAAGCTGGAAAGAGAGTGCAGTGCCTGAAAGGAGAATTGCAGCTGCATTATAGTTTATAGACTGCATTCCTGTGACCACAATTCAGGAAAATTGGAGAGAGCAGGAAAGCAGAGAATTACAATGTTAAGGCTCTGGGCTTCTTCAAAGAGAAAGAAAATGATGTTTCTGGAAGGAGAATTATTGCAGCATCCTGGATTGTAGCCTGCATTTTTCCTGCCATTAGAGGTATGACAATCCTGGTTGACAGTGAGATGTGAATGTGAAACCTGAGCCAACTGCAGTTTTCTGAGCCAACATCCTTGGAGAGGTGGGTCCCATAGGATTGGTGAAAGGCCATTTGGCCGCAAAACAATTTATGTAGCTTATTTGTGTCTTCTACCTAAAACCTCCAATCTAAGCCTGGGTCCCTATTTCTTTTTCTTGTGTCATATCTGTCATTGGATGTTGGTGATCATGTTGGCAATCCTATTTTTATCAACAGTCACATGAGAAAGTGCTGCTGAGTTTTGCCCAAACAAGTCCCTTAGATTTTGAAACCATGATGTTATTTTTCTGCCTGGACCTCATTTGCCTTCAATCTTTCCCTGTAGGATTAAATGAAGTATGCCATATTTTTCCGGGTGCCGCATGCCATTACAAATGACACTCTGGGTCCCTACACAGACTGTCATTTGACCACTGGCTAGGGGATAGGGAGGTAACTGTCATAGTTAGGCCCTTTGAGATTGGAGACATTAGAGACATTGGGACATTTCATTGTGAGTAACATAATACATCATAAAGGCATGTTTATTACATTGCTGGGTTATTTATTTACTGTTTGCTGTGTTATAATTTGTTGTAATTTGTATGTTCAATGCGCTGGTGTCAATTGTTATTGCTTGTAGTTTTACTGTTTATTTTATCCTAAAGGCTATTATTTTAATTAAAGTTCCATCAGCCTCACACGGTATTAGTGTGTTTGGGTCAGAAGAGATAGTCATCTGAGAAGGACAGAACAACCTGATCATCAGTATCTCATCCTCAGTGGCTCTGAGGATGAGGTACTGATGATGCTACATATGTATGAGCAATACATATATATTAATCATGATCCTCATACAAATAGAAATAATTTTCCCATTACCAAGATATTTGTCTAGCTAATTATGAACTATGCTTCAACAAAATTTCAATTATCTGATAAATTAAAAAAACTACCATACCTCTGAGGCCAAAATCTGGCAAAGTTGGAAACAAATAGCCTGAAATTAAGGTGGTCCATTATCATAAAAGACAGGTGCCATATGTTGCTTTCACTCAAAATAGGATAGTATCAATATTTGGCGGTCACCAGAATTCTTTTTTAACAGTTTCTGTAGTTTTTTTAAAAATTAAATATATATGTCAGATTTTAGTTAAACAAGAAAAAAACACTAACAATAAGAACTTTTCAACAATGGAGTATATTATCTTGGATTATAGGTAATTAACCACCTTTTACTGAAGGTGGTTAATTTTCAGTGGCAATTTTCCAGGAAAGCTGTATTAAGTGGATACCTGTGCTGGGTAGAAAGTTGGATTAGATATTCCAATGTACATTTCAGTACATACATTCCATGTTTTGATTGAAAATGCTAAGGCATGCTAGGACCTTGAATCAGTGAAGCCTGCTGAATATAGAATACATCATAGTCTACCAATGAAACCATCCCCATTCAAAGGTATTCTCTCTCATTTTTAGGAAGTATTCTAATTGGGATATGCCCAGTTAACAGTTTCTGCTGATTTTCATTTTGCATTTTGCAAGGTAACAATATAAGAGTAAATCACATTTTTGTTTATCATTTCACACTATTTTAGTAACCATAACAAAATATTTCCAAAGTGTGCCAGAAAAGCCACCAGTGCTTCACTCTTCAGCAGCATTTCAGAACTGGAAATTCTACAGAGCCTACAAACTCCCTGAAGTCAGGTTGGGTTAAGATACATATTTATCTAGAAACAAGTGTGAACTCAATCAGGCTTTCTTCTTAGCATGCAATTCAGCAAGATTCCAACTGAGTGGAAAATCAGAGAAATGCTGGTACACTTCTGCAGCTTCTCTGTCCTTTGAAATACCATTCTACATATTTGGGGTTATTCCTTTTGATTACTCTAACAAAATAAGTATTCAAATATACAGCAAAATTGAGATTTTTGAAATAGTCAAACGATAAGCTTCACCCAAGATTGTCCCCCAAGACTGTGCAGAGATTTGGATTCAATCTCTCAAAGGTGCTTTGAAGCATCTGGGAATGTAGCACTTGTGCAAAAGAAGTTGTGATTTTTTTCCCTGGATAAGGCAGGCATTCTGGGACAGCTTTTGGAGTTCATATATGGACCACTATAGAACTCATCCATGCTTTATCACAGGGTGTCCATCATGAAAAAGTTGAGATCTACAACTATTATTCCCTATTGTGATAATAAGGAAATGTATATAGATAGATTCATGATGTCTCAAGTAGGCGGATTGGTCATTTTAGCTGTTCCTAATTTGAAGACAAAGTCAATATTCCATAAGACATAACAACAGATTAATAGCAATAGGGATTAATCAGGCACAGTTTTGCCCTAGGAAAGCAGAGTCAACAGAGGAAGCACTTTGCTTTAAATCTGACCTAACAATTGGCTACTGTATTGCTAAAGTAAACCTGCCAGCATAATGCTACCAACCTAATTAGCTGCTAAACATCCAGCCCAGGCAGACATACCACAAATGTTTTGTTTTGTTTGAACTGCTAGCATCTCCCAGTGTTGGAGCTGTTAGGCTAAATATAACATATCACATGAAAATCACTATCTCATTAAGAGGAAGCCTCTAGTCAAGACAAAAGGCTTTAAATGAAGCTGTTGCAATATTGATCATAAATCTGGAGTGAAGCCGTGTGGTTCTGACCTTGACCCAGGCCATGTGTTTTATGGCATCTCCAATACTTTTCTCCCAGTGCATCTTTCTTTTCATCTTGTTATGAGCTTTGTAACAGGAGCATCCTAAGAAAACATGACTATTTTGCCAGCAAAGTATCCAATTTTGATGTGCTATTTTTGGAGATTACTGTAGAAGCTGTTTCGAAATAGGTTATTTTCCTTTGACTCGATGAAAATGAATACATTGTGTGGATGTCATGGGTTGTTTATTTTTAAATAAACATATTTAGGCATGGTGAGATACCTAATAGAAGTTGGATTATTTATATACCAGATGACGGAAAAAAGAATTGATTTTTTTTTTAAATGTAGAATTCATTCTGGCAATATTCATTCAGAAATGCAAAAGATTTGAGCAGGCACTTGGCAATGTTCATAAGGTTATATTTCAAACCAAACAGAAATTCAGAGACCTGCTGGGAAAACCTTATACCACTAGCCATTGGATAAATGAATAGGCACAGAGAAACAGGAAATTTTGTGAGAGAGAAAATGGACTCTAGAGTGAAAATGATTTAGTTGCTGTAACAGCTGAAACCTCCTTTCATTATTTTTCGATAAATCATATTAAAAGAAACTATGTAAAAATTGCTTTAAGTGTTATCATATAATCTCTTGACTAAATAAATAAATAAAATGAAATAAAAAAGTGCTGACAGAATTTTGGTAAAAGCAAAGAACATTCTTCAGAGAGCGGAGACAGTCAAACTTTTCAAAAAATTCAACACATCTAATTGAAAGCTTTCCTATATTCTGTTTGTGTATGCATGTGTTTACAGACAATGATTCTGCTGGGAACTGCTGATAAAGTGAAGTAACTGTGTGTATATGATCTGGAAAGCCTAGAAGTTGCTGAAGGGATGTGTAGTTGCCTTAACAATGGAGAAGAGTCAATTTATTCAGGCCCTATAGCTTTACGAAATGCCCCTTTGGATGTATTGCACAGTCCTCCTGTAATACTTCCAGACAGAGTTAGTCTGTGAAGATTTATTTTGCCTAGCAGAAAAAGAAACCATTGCTTTCAGTTCTCTATCTATAACAAATGACTCTCAACTTTTTCTGAATTTATCTTTTATAAATGGAGATGTAGATGTAAGGAGAATTTTTGTTGAAGAAAAATTGTAGTTTCATATCCTTGAGTCATCCTGAAAATACTTGCCGGCCTTCATAAAAAAAGTCTGAGATGAACAGCAAAGATAATTTTTATTATTGATATATTTGTTCCTATCTCTGTCTTTTATATCCATCTCTCAAGTACAGATAAAGTGTGTAATGCTTAAATTGAAACACAATGCTTGGACATAGAATGAGTACTGATTATGTGATAAACTCAATATTTAACTTGCCCAATTGATCATCACAGAACAACTATAAAGGTAAGGTTACAACCATTACTGACATATTGAATAAAAAGATAATGTATAAAATGAGTCTGTTTCAATATATTCTTTGAAGTTCTAGATAGATGTTATTGTTCCAACAAGTTTATGTAACAAATATCAAAGTTCGTTATATTGGTTCCTTTTTTTTTTTTGCCTGAAATACTTAATAAGTATTTGGCAGCTCTTTCTAAACAGATATTTGTGTTAAGGATCATATAGAGGAACAGGATAATTGAAACTTGGCCCGCTGTGGCTTTATGCTATATTGAATGCAATCTGGGAAGAGGCACAATATAAAAAAGCAGATGCTAAAAACTGATGAACATCAATTAAATGTTCAGCAGAACAGGGATCTTTTCTTAGTCTCAGGCAATGGTCCTGCCCTTCCATTTTGCCTTTAATAATATCTTCAATCACTATTTATGACAATACAGTGAGCCCATGTTTAATAACCACAGTTGCTTCATCATTAAATGAAGCAGTTGCTAAGCAGAAATCATGTGATGTATTTGTCCTTTTGTTTTCTCCATTCTTTGGAATGCTTACTCTGGCACTGGGATAATTAGCAAGAAGGAAATTCATATTTGGAGAGGAAGGGATTACAAGAGATTAAGCAGGCATACAATGGACGTATGCATTGAACACAACATGTGGTGCTGACACTCCTGAGAGTGCTGGGAGCTTGGAGCTATAAATACACTATGCAAACAGCATACAGCATTTCACATTATATGCCTATGTACTCTCTTGCAATTGTTCTTTTCCAATCTCTTTGCTCTGCAAGGAAGGAGAAACAACAGGACAATGTTATTGCCTGTAACGGGATGCTGCAAAGGTTGTAAATGCGGGCATTGGCATTGTGATAATGAATCCTAGGATGCTGCCTAGGAAATAATTAGATAAATTTAATGGTCATAGAAAGAAACTTAGAAAGGATCCTCCCTTACCCATATATCCTTAGAAAAGATATTCCGGCAGAGATTCAGTCCATTCCTGAGGATGGACCCCAGCATGAATCCGAAAGCTCAGAAGACTAAACCTTTGGTCCTGGTGATTGATGCAGACTGGATCTTGCACATTTATCCTGTATATTTGCCTTCACTCATCAGGGCCTTCTACCTGGATGCACAGCAAGAGCTGCAAATTGTTAAGCCAGGGCTGATCTGATAAAACAAAGTGTTTTCAATCTAGGTACAGTGTAGGAACTACTTGTCAGTTCAGTCAAAGCAGGATCCACTCTACCTTGCCATTATATTTCAAGACTACTACACTCAAAACTTAACTGAAATCAAATGCTGCTTCTAAGATTCTCCCATCCCCACCCATCCTGAAAGGAGATGCATTGTAATACTGCCAGTGGTGTAAGTAAAGCAAACAGGGAGAAGGAAAAATAGGGAGAATGGAATAAAGGAAAAAGGGGAAGGATTATGTAGGCAGCTGTTACTGGGAAGAATTTTTCAAGGTTTTCTACCATTGATGTTGATCAAATCTTGTTCAAATATACAATATATGTTGTGAATGGAAGTGGGGCTGTTAAAACATGACAATAATGTATGTACTCTCTTATTCACCCAGTATAGCAATAGGGAGCATAGTAGGTAATGTAGGCTGGGATATTCATGGATGTCTATATGTGCAAAATATATATGTGGTATTTATTCAACAGTCCATGCCAAAAAGCTTTCTATTATTGATTCATATTGCCTTGAACAGCTGGAGAATGTTAGGAACAATGTACAATTTTTTTTAAAACAAACATTGCTCCAGTTTTGCCTCTTATTCTAGTAATTCTCTTATTCTCTTAATTTAGCAACTTAAAGTTGAATAATTTTAAGCCCAATTGATTTAAGTAAAAAAAATTACATTTGTCTCTCATTTAAACCAAATTTGCTATAATTGTACCCTATGGCTTTTGATTGTGCATGATAGCTGGTAGAGCTATATATTGATTATACCATATCCTATATTAAGTTTAAACAATTTAATCATAGGCTGACTATGAAAACAGAAGGTACAGAGTGAATAAAATGCTTAAATATATGGTATGTTTCTTTTTATAGATGTCTTTGTGACTGAGTGGGGGAGGAGGTAGAATGTTTAGAAGAGCAAAACATTGGTCAAATTATTGAATAATTGGTAGTGAAATAGTAGCCATTCAGTTAAATAAAATAGTTTGACTTTACAGTAAATTCATTTAGATTATAAAGTCACTGTTTCTCTGATTCTCCCTTTCTCTTCCTCTCCCTCCCTCCGTCTCTCTCCCCTCTTCTTCCCTCCCCTCTCTCCGTAATGTGGAAAAGTAGCTTCCTATCTATTAATATAATCTCTTGTGTGCCTGCAAAATTTGCCAGAACTGATTAGAGCAGATATTAAATGATAATTGGACATTTAGTGCTCGTCAAACAGAAAGTGACAGATGGCCACTAATTAAATTATAGTTCTGACATTATTCACAATGGTTTATGAATCTTCACTGATGACCTTCATAAATCTTTTCTTTCTTTCTTTCTTTCTTTCTTTCTTTCTTTCTTTCTTTCTTTCTTTCTTTCTTTCTTTCTTTCTTTCTTTCTTTCTTTCTTTCTTTCTTTCTTTCTTTCTTTCTTTCTTTCTTTCTTTCTTTCTTTCTTTCTTTCTTTCTTTCTTTCTTCCTTCCTTCCTTCCTTCCTTCCTTTCTTTCTCTCTCTCTCCTTATTCCCCCCCTCCCTCCTTCCTTTTCCTTTTCTCTTTTTTTCTTGCTTCCAAATAAAGCATTAGATTAGAAAAAAGGACAGCTGTAAAAAAAACCTGAAATAGGCTGCCATATTTATATTTAGAGTCAATAAAACTGTAGTGCTAATTAAAATGAATATTTTTATTTTCAAAAAAATAATAAAATGAGTAATATGGAAAGCTGAATGTGGAACACTCAAACTAGTGAAAAGATAAATGAGAAATTAAATTGCTATCAAGGAAAAATAAATGGTAACAGTGAATTCTATGTAAAATTAGTATTTATACTTTGGAATAGGAATGCGTGGTCTCTTGTTTCACACTGTTTTACATAACATATCAGGTTTGTCTGACATTTTCTCCCCTTCCTTCTATTAGCTAAATTAACAGACTTAGTTTCAGCATTGAACCCAGAATACTGAATCATAGTTGTTGAACCAGAACCACATTTTCTTTTTCAATTAAAAAGGAAAACAGTGTTAATTACTTTCCAACTTTGATCTTGCCATTTTCATCTTTATTTTCATTACTCCTCCTTAGAATAACAATTTGGAACATTGCTTGAAAAAAGAAAGCTTACGGTTGTGAACAGTACTTTGAAAATTTCATCTGTAATTAGAAAAGAAGGGGGAAAAGTCCCTTCAAATTTTCATTCCTTACTAAGTATCTATTGTCAGAAATAAATCCCATATTTGGGGTCTATATTTTGCTTTTAGAATTCATAAATTTATTCAATTCTATTCTATTATTATCATTTTCTTCAGTTTTTTTATCATTTTAAAATACAGTATGTAGATATTAATTTATTTATAACTGCTGTTATTATTACTAAGTTTGAATTTAAGGCATCATATTTGGATGCAATATATTGCTCAATATATAAAGAAAAATGAAATTAGATTTGCTTCTGTATTGCAGACTGTATAGTTAAATCCACCATTTTGATTCTTTTTGACACCCTTCCAAACACCTCTACATACTTCTCAAAGTTTTTTTTTTTAAATAATTAACAAGATACACACTATTTTTTAAATAATATGGAGCTCTCAAATTACTTACTCTAGTATGGTAATCAGCCCTTCAAAAACAAACATTTGCATTGGGTTGATTTCAGATACTGTTTGCCTTTTCTATGAACATCTGCCAGAATAGAAAAAAGATTGAAAATCTGAGAAGTATTGTTCTTTTAATGAATGTTTTATTCTGCCTCCACCATCCCATGGAACATATCACAAACAGCTTTCACATATAAAAAGAACAACCAAGAAATCCTAGATGAATTTGCCCTGAGTCTAATAAACTAACACCACAAAGGCTTTGTTTGAATTCAATAATTGTGTCTTAGCCAAAGATATCTTGAGAGGAAATGTTATCTCTTTCAACAGAAACTTGTGATGCAAGCCAATGCAATGCTACCAGTATCTTGATGGTGGTAGAGCCAAATAGTCACTACTATTTTATGAAAACACATAAAACATTCTTGGAATATTTGATTTCTTCTGGTAGTGTATAAATTGCAACAACTTTTGGAAGAAATATTATCATTGGGTATAGAATTGATTTGTCTTCAGTCATATTAACAAAGTGTAAATGAATTTTTTTTTCATGATATACCTTCTGATTAAGTTAGCTCTTCAATGTAATCAATCTGAAAAGATCTATTCAATTGAGTTTGGTTGACCCCAGTGTACTTGTTGAAGAAAATAGATGAGATTAGCTATACACATGACATGACATCATAACTTTTACTACATATTGGGGATTGTTTTCGTTGAGGATCATATCTTGGATGTAAAAATCCATACAACTACTAGATGGCAGCAGAGGCATTCAGACAGCTTTTATACATTATATTCTGCTGCTCGTCTGGATCTTTGAAGACCAGGAATAATACTTTTGTTTAGAATTATTACTCATGTAAAGATGTATAACAATGAATGGCTGACAAAGAAGCAGCAGCAACAACAAAATGAAACAATAGCAACAAACAGAATCAAGAAGAATTGAATATTTTCATAATGAAATGGTTTTAGGAGAAAATATTTCTGACATTCTCCATACAGCAGCACCTCGTTCATCTTAAGAAGTAAAACAAATAAATATTCAGTCCCATATTAATTGTGACATTTTAAAAACACAGTGGAAGCTTTTCTTCCTTTTAGAGTAGGAACTATAAAGCAAGAAGGGAGTGTGACTATGAATTGGGTTGTAGCAGAAATTCCCATAACATTATTTCATCCAGATATTTATTAATGCAGGATGATTTATGTAAAGTAACTAGACAATAAACACATTTTTTTCTCACTGAGAACAGCAATGCTACATTTTGTTAACAAAATAAAAAATATGATAACTACCTGTGCAGCTGGCTAGCCAGCCATTCCATCTGGTTGCTTGGGGCCATGAGGTAGGTGATGGTGGAGCTGCTCTATGTGTCTTCCATAAGCTTACCTCAGGGCCCCTGAAGCAAGGCCATCTATGCTCCAACATTGCCTTGCAGCAGCAGCACCAACAGCCATGTGCAGCAGAAGTCCACGTGGCCACCAGAATAGGTCCTAAGTGCATCAGTGCTGTGGCTGTGAGGTGAGAAAGGTGTTGTGTATGGGTGGCCTGACTGCAGAAGTCCAGAATAAGCTGCTGCTGGGCACTTGGAGCAGCTCCAACCCCCAACTCATCTTGTGGCTGCAGCACTGGCCAGTCGCTCAGCCTCCTGCTCTATTATGGCCATGAACAAGCAAAAAAAAGTAGGCTGGCAACCATGCAGGATCCTGATTCTAGAGCTGCTGTCATGAGATTGGGTGAGGCAGATGTTGGGACTTGGCATTAGGCATGGGGCCCTAAAGTAAGTCGGTGCTGGGCATATGGAGCAGCTCCACCCTCTCCTGCCTTTCGGTGGTGGTACTGCACACACTTGCAAACAAGCTAACTTCACTGCTAACATGGACTGCCTCTTGCCCACACCGTCCTTGGTGACCTCAATCTACCTCTTATAGATTGGACCCTAAATGAATGAACATCTGAACCCATACATGCAACCCTGTACAATGCCGTTACTACACTGGGACTGGATCAATTAATAATTAACAACACTAGACTCAACAATTGCTTTGACCTCATCTTCTGTAACAGCTCAAATTTAATATATGGCCTACAAATATAAGAATGCTTTTCAAACAATGACCACAGTATGATTGACTTTTGTCTCAATTTACAACCTCAGAAAGAGGATAATAATGATGGATCCCCAAAATATAACTTCAAAAAAGCCAGCTATGATCTCATAAATGCTGACCTATCATCTCTTGATTGGCACATTATGTTCTCTAGTTTAATACTACAGAAGACCATTATATTGCATTTTTGCTTGAACTTGAAAAAGTCATTAAATTATATGTACCATTAGTAACCCCCCCAAAAAAACAAATTACCCGTAACAATAGGGTAACTTCAATTTAAAAAAAATCGTTATGGAATAAAAACAAAACTAACTATGTAGCAAATTTTAAAAACTGATACAATACCTTATGCTGATACATAAAGGCAGAATACACAAATTATCACTGCAAGCAAGAGGAAAACCTCCTACATACAAAATCCACCTGCACCTTCTACAATTTTGTAAACAGCAAACTTAAAGACTCAAGAACCATCCCACCCCTAAAAGGACCAAATGGGAAAGACTGCAACAATGAAGTCATTAAGGCCAACCTCTTCAACACATTCTTCAGTTCAGTCTTTGTAAACAGCAATGGCTCTTGCCCCACATTTCCTAGTCATACCACAACTAACTGTAATGATCTACTACATATTGACTTTACAGAATATAATGTAGAAAAGGCACTTCATAACCTAAAACCATCACTATCTATTTGCTGTGATGGATTAGGTGCATACTTCTTAAAAAAGCTCTCCTCTGCCATAAGAGAACCCTAAGCGTTATATATGAGATATCATTCAGAACCAGCTCCTTACTGAACTATGGTCCTTAGCTACAGCCATCCCTATCTTCAGAAAAGGTGACTCCAGCCTGGTTGAAAACTACAGACCAATCTCACTGTGTTGTGTCACATGCAAAGTCATGGAATCAATCATTATCAAATTCATCACGCTCCACTTAGAGTCAAACAACCTACTCTCCAAAAAACAATTTGATTTCAGGAAAAAATTTCCCCACAATCTTCAACTCCTACATTAAGAATTGTAAATGTAATCTTATGAACCTCCTCCTCTGGAAATGTAGAATTGCTAACTAGGGCGTACAAAACTTTAGCTATATACTCAAATACAGCTCATCTGTCTGGAATCTGCACAGTACAGTATATTGGACATTAATACATTTGAGTGAGTCCAGAAGTATTTCACTAGAAGAGTACTACACTCCTCTGCTCACAACAGAATACCCTATATCACCAGGCTTGAAATTGTGGGCTTGGACAACCTTGAATTATGCTGCCTAGGGTTGGATTTAAGCGTAGTACACAAAATTATCTGCTACGATGTCCTACCAGTCAATGACTACTTCAGCTTCAGCTGCAACAATACAAGAGCACACAATAGATACAAACTCAATGGTAACCGCTTCAAACTTGATTGCAGAGAGTACAACTTCAGCAACAGAGTGGTCAATGCCTGGAATGCACTACCTGACTCTGTTGTTACAACCTCTAATCCCCACTCCTTTAATCTCAAACTATCAACTATTGACCTCACCCCATTCCTAAGAGGTCTTTATGCATAAGTGTACAACTGTGCCTACCATCCCTGTCCTATTTTTTCCATTTATTCGTACCTACTGTATTTCCTGTATTCTTACTCATGTTTATACTTATACCTATTATCTTGTAAGCGATTGACAAATCAAATAAATCAAATAAAAATAAATAAATAAACTAATTTAACAAATGAAGTTATTTGCTTAACAATTGTGCCAAAACAGATCATAAAATGGGGCAAAACTCACTTAACTAACGTCTCACTTAGCAATAGAAATTTTGGGCTCAATTGTGATTCTAAGTGTGTATTGATGATAGTGGAGTTCTAAAGGGTAAAGCAATGTAGAAGTGACCTTGGGAAAGATATGAAAGAGTTGTTCAGATAATGAAAGAAGAAATCTGCCATTAAGAAGGAACCTGAACTACAGCAATTGAACAAGTGTGTGATAAGATAACAATGTAACCTCACTTTGATTTGTTTAATATAAGATAGGACAGATATGACCTTTTAATATGACTTTTCTTGACCATGTCTATTTCAAAAGTTAGACACCTCAGTTTAACATATCTTTTCTGAGGAATAACTATCAATAATCATTATCATCTATGTGATGGTGGTATAGGACAGTCTTCTCAGACCAAATTGTCTAGATGAGCCACAAGAATACAACTTTTAATGGAAAGCTGCTGTGAAATCTTAAATGATCAACATAGTCATACTCTATCAGTATCAAATATTGGTTGGGATCATTTATCAGGTTAACCAAGACAATCCATAGCTCAGTTTAAAGCCAATTTGAATTGTTTCTATATAATCGTTTGGAGCTAATGAGCTTCTCTATCACTTTTCTCAACCATGGGTGTTTGGAAACTGGACCATAATTACCCATAGAATTCACCAGAATATTTAAAGAAGAAAATATCTGAGACATGGTAGCAGTGTTCCAATATCTCAGGGACTGCCACAAGGAAAAGGGAGTCAAGCTATTCTCCAAAGCACATTAGAGCAGGGCAAGAAGCAATTGGGTGGAAATTAATCAAGGAGAGAAGCAACCTAAAACTAAGAAGACATTTCCTAACAGTTAAACAATTAATCAGTGGAAAAACTTGTCTCTAGAGGTTGTGAGTTCTCCAACACTAGACATTTTAAAGAAGAGATTGGATAACCATTTGTCTGAAGTGGTGTAGGGTTTTCTATCTAGGCAGGGGGTTGGACTAAAAGGCCTCCAAGATCCCTTCCAACTCTGTTATTCTATTCTATTGTAATCTATTTCAAAAATAGATCACCCATTACTTCTTTTCCTACAGTCTGGTGTTTTGAAGAATAAGTCAATCCCATCTTCTCTATGGCAGCCCCTCAAGTATTGGAAGACAATTAAAATATCTGTTAGCTCTATGCTTATTTATTTATTTATTTAAATTTATATACCGCCCCCTCTCCCAAAGGGACTCGGGGCGGTGAACAGCCAAGATAAAATACACATATAGAAATACATATACAATATTTAAAAGTTAAAAGAATTAAATATGCTTGTCTATGATTAGTGCCAGCCTGGAAATGAGGAAATTGTGAGTGCTAGTCCCACCTGAAAGCTGCTGAATGACTTTGGGCCAGTCTCTCTTTCAGTCCAATCCACCTCAAAGAGTTGTTGTTATGGAAAAAAAACAGGAGAAAGAAATGTTCACTATCTTGGCTTATTTATAAAAAATAATAAAGAGAGGATTAAAAAAAATATAAAAATAAAATAAAACAATAAAACAAAATAAATGTATTCTGTTCTCCCTAAGTGAAATGTTAATAAATGCATATAAAATATAAATGCAAATGAATTATCTTCATTTTCTATGCACTCAGAAAATATCACAGAATCTAGACTTGGCATTTTCTAACATTTGAGTTCTAACAAAGAAATAAGAATTGTTTATTATTATTATGCCTGTAAAATAATTAGCTGAAAACTCTAATGAAAAGAAAACTGAAACGGTAAAATTTAAATATGTCATGAGGTTGAAAATTATTGTTTTAGATAATCTGGTCATATCTACTCTTTTTAGCTTCAGCCACATTTTCCTGCTGTGAAAGTTATTTGAATATAATGGAAAAATCTTAGATTCAATTATACTCAATAGACCTTGCTTGTTTTTTTTTTTTTTTGTTGTTGAGCTGTGGTATAAACCTCTAGTAATTCCACTGTTTATAGTTACTGTGAATTTGTATTTTAGCATCCTTTCACAATACTGTTGGAAGAATGCCAGTTTTTCACTTTTTTGACTAAATTAATGTAAACTTGGCAAAGATGAAAGTCCTTTAGGGTCATCCCTAAAATGGGCTTTCTGTGTTAGATTTAATTGGATTTAGAATGAGTTTTCCACTACTTACATTTAAGTCATTGCCCCTGTTGCTTCATGAACTGAAATCCTTCCTTAATGCAAAAGGATATTTGTTGTAGAGGGCATCAAGGAATAATCCTATCATTGAATTAAGCTATCTTCTCTTTCCAGAAGTCTCAATCCCCTTTGGACATTACAAAAAATGAATGAATTAGCAGCAGAATTATGGGCATGCTAGTATAATTCCTGTCAACACATTCATTAGCCATGATCTAATTAGGTACATGGTCAGTGAACTGATCTCACATGTATGGAAGGTATTTGCAAGACCTTATCAAAGAATGGTCATTTCCACCTTTATGGAGAACCATAGGATCCTTTGACACTTTGAATACTTACTCTGTCCTATAGATGGAAGAGAAAAGAATGTTCAGAGTATAGCTAGTAGGAGTAAATCTGCTAATTACTCATTTTTTCTGAACATGAATGAGTATGTATGTTGTCTGAAATGCTGGGGCACAACAAACCTGGCAAGTTGCAAGAATACAGCCAGTAATTATGTTTATTTTACTTTATCATAAATTAAAAATACATGTAAAGAAATAAGATAACTTAGTTATCAAGTGAGACAACAGTTTATCAAGGAGCAAGTTTTGAGTAGTACATACATATCTTACAAATTGGTTTGAAAAAGGGAAATGGGAATTCTAATTACCATTATTTCTTTTAATCTCCCAAAGCCCCTTGAATGCAATTGTTCAATATAAAATACTTTGTAGCCCATAATTACATTTTTTTAAAAAAATGGCTACAGTTGTGGACATGGTCAGTTATAAATTACTCATTGATCTTGTTTCTGGATGGTGCTTATGGTGGCTTAGACTTTTCTGATTGGTGGCCAGATGACAGGTGTGGGCTGATGAAATTCTTTCTGGATAAGGGGAGATTGTTAGACTACCAATTTGTGCTCTGGATAGTTGCTTCCATAGGATTTCCTTATAATCAATAGTGCTATTACATGGGCACACAATGGATTATAAATGCTTAGTAAAAGAGAAAAAATATTTGATTATTTGGAAAATTAAAAGAAGATGTGATTTCCTTGGAAGAAACAGGTGGGGAAAAGGTATATAAAATGTTTGAGTCAAAAAAATTGGATGAAGAATTTGTTTCAGCAGGAATAAAATCAATAATCAATCAAAGGAACAGCTTGTCTTCAGAAATTGTGGGAGCTTTCAAGAAGAAACTAGACTGCCATCTGTCAGAAATGGTGTAGGGTCCCTTCCAATTGGGTTATTTTGTTAAAATCAAATGAGTTGTTTTGTATATAAATTCATAGCCCAAATATGCAAAATTTATATTATACATATTGGAGTAGAAGTCAATCTATAGATGGCTTTGACATTGGAAATTCATCTTTCAAATGAAGATGAAGATGAAATCCTTTTATAAAGGACTAATGGATAAAGTATTGAATTTCTGATTTAAAAAATTGGTATCTCCTTGGACGTTGGAATGAAGTGGTTTCTTCACAAAAAATATAAAATCTTTGAAAAAATGTTAAAAAATACATTTTTCAGGAACAGATATAATTTGGAAATAAAGATGAATTAGGAAGAACAAAGAAATTTGAATTTGTAAATAACGGGAAATGGCTAGTATATAAAAGAAAAGAGAAAATTTTAGTGATACTAAAATTACAAGAAAAAATAGTAATACAAATATGTGAAAAGTGAAAAGTTTAAGACTTTGACTATTAATGTTTATAAAGTGGAGATTTATAGTTGATAAGACTTTCTTAAATTACAATCTACTTTAACTTTTAAAAAGAAAAATGGTATTTTGGATGGAAATTTAATGAGAAAGCGAAAGTAAACTTTACCAGAGGTTTGTAAAAAGAAGTTAAAGATTTTTTTAAGAATAACTTTAATATAGGCAGATATGTAAGAATGCAATGTGGATGCAAACAAAGTTTTAAAAGAGAATATTTTATACAATATAACTGGTTTTTCTAAAGACAAGAAAAAATACCAGTGACTTTGGATAAGATGAAAAAAGAGTTTTTTAAAAAAAATCTCCAGAGAGAACAACTATTACACACTAAGTTAAGATTCCACAGAGGCAATTATCTATGTTAAGAGTGAGAAAGATGGAAATAAAAATGAAAAACAAAGAAATTTGAATTTGCAAATAACTGGGGAAATAGTTGTCATATAAAAGAAAAGAGAAAGATAAGAAAGTGATACTAAATTTACAAGAAAAAATTGTAATACAAATATATGAAAAATGTTTCACTGGTATTATTCTACTTTATATAAAGCTCAAGAAATTTCCATGGAAAAAGTAAATGAATATTTACATGAGAAGAATTTACCAATGATTACAGAGAATCAGAGGGTAATTATAAATGAACCCATAACAATAAGGAGAGTTGTAAGCCTATTAAAAAGACTAAAACAGGAAAGGCACCTCATCCAGATGGCCTGTCAGCCCATTATTATAAATATTTTGAGGATGAACTTTTACAACCTTTACAACAAATGATGAATATTGTTTTACAGAATAGAAAGAGACAGCTGGAAAGAGTTCAATAAAGAATTAATACCTAAATTCTAAAGAGGTTCAAGACCTGATTCAAGACCTGATTTAACAAGAGGATATCAGTCAGTATCTTTACTGAATAATGACTAGATTTTTTTATAATTACTTAGGCTGAAAAATTGAAAGTAATTTAACAGGACTTTATTCATAAAAATCAATCAGGATTTTTACCTAAAAGATAATTACAAGTTAATACTAAAATATTTTGGATATTGTGGAATATTTGGAGCAACACAATGAAAATAAATCTTCTTAAAAAACTTAGATTAGGGACTGAAGAGGAACTCATAAAATTTGCAGATGACACAAAGCTGGCAGGAATAGCCAACACTCAGAAGACAAAGTCAGATCCAAAAAAATCTTGACAGACATGAACATTGGGCCCTATCCAACAACATGAAATATAATGTGGAAAGCAAGGTTTTATACCTAGTCAGGAAAAATCAAAGGTACAAATACAAATAAGTGAAATCAATGCGAACTGTGAGAGGGACCTTGGAGTTCTAATGGACAAACACTAAAACACGAGCCAGCAGTGTTTGGCAGCAGTCAAAAAAGCAAATACAATCCTTGCTTGTATAAACAGAGGCATAGAATCAACCTGAAGTATTAGTACCTCTTTATAAATCCTTAGTAAGATCATACCTGGAATAATTGCATCCAATTTTGGTTACCATATTACAAAAAAGACGTAGAGACTTTGGAAAAAGTGCAAAGAAGAACAATTGAGTTAATTAAGGGCCTGAAGACAAAACTATATGAAGAATGGTTGCAAGAATTGGGTATGGACAGAAAAGAAGGATTAGGGCTGACATGATTGCAGTATTGCATTATGTGAAGGGCTGCCACAAAGAAGAGGGGATCAACTTATTTTCCCAACCACCAAAAAGCAAGACAAGAAAAAATGGATGGAAACTATTAAGGAGAGAAGCAATCTGGAATTAAAGAGAAACTTACTAATAGTAAGGACAATTAACCAATGGAACAGCTTGCCTTCAGAAGTTGTAGGTGTTTCATCACTTGATGTTTTTAAGAAAAGAATGGAAAGCCACCTGTCTGAAATGGTATAGGGTCTCCTATTTAAGTAGAGTGTTGGACTAGAAGACCTCCAAGTTTCCTTCTAGCTATGTTCTGATTGATTGATTAATTGCTTTTCTGACGTGCAGAGAAGACTTTTGATATTTTATTTAATATTTTTTATTTTTTAACAACAAACATAAACATAAAAACAAAACATAAAACCTTTCCATTGTACAGTGTGTCGGTCGGTATAAATCTTCTTGTGCACAAAATCAACAGTCCTTCCCTTCTAACTATATTATTAAAAATTATTTTATGTGAATATGCATATTAGATTAGATTGTTATTAACTACTTATTGGACTTTACTTATAAACTATATCATCCTTTTCAAGCAAATTTCAGTTTTTAAGATATCTCAATTCATAATATCATTCTTTCCATTATAATTCATTATAACATATTACATTGTCTTATCTTTACTCTATCATTGTATTTATATTGTATTAGACTTTTGATAATTTGAAGTGGATTTTCTTGTTTAGAGTTCTGGAAAATATGAACCTTGCAGTTAATTTTATTAAATGGAGAAGACTATTTTATATTTTATAGAAAGCACAATAATTGTTAATCGAGAATTAACAAAACATGCGAAATTCAAAAAGGGACAAGACAAGGATACCACTCTTATTCATTTTAATTTTAGTTTGTGGGAGTAAAGATTAAAAACAAAAGTTATAAATTAAGAGCATTTGCTGATGACCTGGTGGTAGTTTTGTAGGATCTGTTCAAGGAGTAAAAACATTAATGTGAAACTAAGTGGATGTTATGTTAACAGATTTTAAGATTAATATTCAAAAGACAAATATGATAACAAAAATAGGAAAATATAAGATTAAATAGAATTGATGAGGAAAACTGGTTTTAAGATTGAAAATGAGTAAAATATTTATTATTATGAAATATGAATTGTATGTTATTTCAAAATAATTATGTTAAGATATGTAAAGAAATTTATAAGGACATTTTAACATGAGAGAAATTAAAATTGTCAATGTTGAGAATTTCTGTAATGAAAAATGAATGTTTGACTAGAAATAATTTTTTGTTTCAGAAATTATCTCTTTTGATAGCTCATATGCTATTTAAGCAATGACACACAAATACACACACATATAAGAAAGAAGGGTTATTGATATTCAACAATAACTGCAAACCACTTGTGGACTTTTTGTGTAAAAAAGGAAAAGGATTTCATGACATGAATTTCATGATAAAAAGAATAGGTTATAGAAAGAAGGGAATTACAATATAATCTTAGAGAGAGGTTTGATTACAATTATATAACAGCAAAAATACTGATATTTTCTGTTCTTTTATTCTTCTTTTTACATTTTACATCTCCTTTTTGTTGTCTCTTGCTTTCCTTTTCCTTTGCTTTTTAAAAATCTATATTTTTCTTTGAATGTATTTGTTATTATACATGTAAAATACTTTAATAAAAGTATGTTTTTTTTAAAAAAAACTTGTTCATCAGAAAGGAAACTGCTGATTCTTTTCTAAATCACTACTTTTAGATTTCCAGATACTTATTTCTAACTAATGCACTAGGCTGAACCTGCACACCCACCAATGTTAAAGCAGAATTTCCCAACATGTAAGCTGTATGAAGGCAAATAAATGTGTCCTCAGGATAATATTACAAGATCCAATCTGGTTTAGTCACTGCTACCACTGGTCTTCTGAGCTTTCGGATTTGTGTTGGAAGAAATTCCTTGAGGATTGGCTCCAGCATGAGTCTGAAAGTTCAGAAGATAATCTCTGAATCCAGTGACTGATCCAGATTAGATTTTGTAAGGTGTATCTATATTGGGGAAATGCAAAAAAGAATTCAGAGAAAGTATGAAGTATCTTTAGTGTTAGTACTTAGACTTATATACTGCTTCACAGTGCTTTACAGCTCTTCCTAAACAGTTTACCTAGTCAGCATATTTTCCCCAACCATCTGACTCCTCATTTTACTGGCCTCAGAAGGATGGAAGGCTGAATCAACCTTGAGTTGGTGAGAATTGAACTACCGGAGTCCTGGCAGCCAACAGTCAGCAGAAGTAGCCTGCAGTACTGCATTCTAACCACTGCACCACCATGGCTTTTATGGATTCTTATAATTCATAAATCCACCTTTCTAAAGTTTTATTATTTTCATTGTTCATTTATGTTCATTTTGCTGTTTGGATTAATAAGGGATGTGTGTACCATAATATTACAATCAAAAGAGGTAAGATGGCAAAAGGTTTAGGAATCTCAGACTAGAAAAAAGGTTTCTTTAAAATGAAGAAATGTGTGTCATAGCATCACAAAATAGGTGGAGTCTGCACTGTTTATGGAATTGTTTTCCTTGGTGACTTTAATCTACCTCTTATAAATTGGACCCTATATGAATGTATATCCCAACCTATACATGTAACCCTGTACAATGCTATTATTAAACTGGGACTGGATCAATTAGTAGACACTAGACTCAACAACTGCCTTGACCTCATCTTCTGCAACAGCTCAAACTCAATGTATAGCCTACAAATATAAGAACCCTTTCCAAACAGTGACCACAGTATGATTGACATTTGTCTCAATTTACAACCTCACAAACAGGATCATAATGATGGATCCCCAAAATACAACTTCAAAAAAGCCAACTATGATCTAGCCCAACTAGATGTTGACCATCATCTCTTTACTGGCACATGCTCTTCTCTAGTATAATACTACAGAAGACCATTATAATGTATTCATGTTTGAATTTGAAAGAGTCATTAAACTATTTGTACCATTAGTAACTCCCCCAAAAAACAAATTACCCTTAAGAATAAGGAAACTTCAATTAAAAAAAGATCACTATGGCGTAAAAACAAAACCAGCTATGTAGCAAACTTTAAAAACCAATACAACACCTTATGCTGACAGATAAAGGCAGAATACATAAATTACCACTGCAACCAAGAGGAAAACTTCCTATGTACAAAATCCACCTTCGCCTTCTACAATTTTGTAAACAACAAACTTAAAGACTCAAGAACCATCCCACCTCCTAAAAGGACCAAATGGGAAAGATTGCAACGATGAAGCCGTTAAGGCCAACCTCTTCAATACATTCTTCAGTTCAGTATTTGTAAACAACAATGGCTCTTGCCCCACATTTCCTAGTCATACCACAACTAATTGTAATGATCTACTACGTATTGAGTTTACAGAAGTTAACGTGGAAAGGGCACTACATAATCTAAAACCATCACTATCTATTAGCTCTGATGGATTAGGTGCATATTTCTTAAAAAAGCTCTCCTTTGCCTAGGCATTATATATGAAATATCATTCAGAACCAGCTCCTTACCAAACTATGGTCCTTAGCTACAGCCATCCCTATCTTCAAAAAAGGTGACCCCAGCCTGGTTAAAAACTACAGACCAATCTCATTGTGTTGTGTCAATTGCAAAGTCATGGAATCAATCATTTACAAATTCATTCACCCTCCACTTAGAGTCAAACAACCTACTCTCCAAAAAACAATTTGGTTTCAGGAAAAAATTGTCCCGCAATTTTCAACTCTTACACTGCAAAAACATATGGACTACCCTACTTGACCAGGGTAAAGCTATAGATGCAATTTACATAGACTTCTGCAAAGCCTTTGATTCAGTGGTACATGACAAACTACTGTTAAAACTAAACTCTTATGGCATTTCTCGATCCCTTCATAAGTGGATTACTGTGTTCCTGTCAAACAGACAACAAATAGTAAAAATAAGGTTTATCAAACCCTGCTCCAGTTCACAGCGGTGTCCCCGAAGGCAGCATTCTAGGACCCACACTCTTTATACTCTATATAAATGTCCTTTGCTTATACTCTATATAAATGTCCTCACCTTATAAGCAACTGTGTACTCTTTGCGGATGATGTACAACTATTCAACACCACCGACAATGCTACTGTCCCTCAAAGCGATCTTGATTATGTGTCTGAATGGTCAAACAATTGGAAACTGCAAATCTTGACCAACAAATGCTCTGTCCTACACACTGGTAAAAAAAAATCAGTACACCAAATACAAGCTAGGTAGATATGACCTCATTGACAACCCTCACTCTGTCAAGGACCTTGGAATATTCATATCTAATGACCTAAGTGCCAGGGCTCACTGTAACAGCATTGTCAAAAAGGCATTAAGAGTTGTAAATTTAATCTTACAAAGCTTCTCCTCTAGAAATGTACAATTGCTAACTAGGACATACAAAACCTTTTGCTAGACCAATACTCAAATACAGCTCATCTGTCTGGAATCTGCACAGTACAGTATATCGGACGTTAGTACAATTGAGCAAGTCCAGAAGTATTTTACTAGAAGAATGCTACATTCTTCTGCTCGCAACAGAATATCCTACATCATCAGGCTTGAAATTTTGGGCTTGGACAACCTTGAATTATGCCACCTAAAATTGGACTTAAGTGTAGCACATAAAATTATCTGCTACAATGTCCTACCAGTCAATGACTACTTCAGCTTCAACCACAACAATACAAGAGCACACAACAGATACAAACTCAATTTAAACCGCTCCAAACTTGATTGCAGTAAGTACGACTTCAGCAACAGAGTGGTCAATGCCTGGAATGCACTACCTGACTCTGTTGTTACGTCTTCTAACCCCACTCCTTTAACCTCAAACTATCCACTATTGACCTCACCCTATTCTTAAGAGGTCTATAAGTGCACAATCGTGCCTATTGTCCCTGTCCTATTGTCCCCATTTATTCAATACCTATTTCCTGTATTCTTACTCATGTTTATACTTATATCTATTATCTTGTAAGTGATTGACAAATCAAATCAAACAAATAAATAAATAACGTTTTATTATTTGCTCCACTTTTTCAAATGACTACACAATTTAATTGTGTAAGAATATGGGACCTTGCATGAAGCTGACTCATTGCCTAGCAGCATGCTACCATTATATTTACATTCTAAAATAAAATAGTCTTAACAAAATAGCATTTGGTAAGTAGGAAGAGTGGTAGACATCACAAAAAATGTCAGTAGGCCCAAGGTTTTTATTGCTTCTTTTCTTTGTCTCACTTCTGCAGACATAAAGACAGCCCCACATCTTTCTCCCCTCCTCCAGACCTTTTATAATTGCAGATGTCTAGATCAGGCCACTTGTTAAATGCTGTGCATGATTTTTAGAGAGTATCTTCAATCATAGAAGTGGTTTGTGATTATGCAAAATAATGATTCAAAATTAGGAAAGATGCATTTTTAAACCTGTCTGCTATACTCTTTCCATATGATAATTAATTATTATAGTCTTAACTTACAATATTTTCAATTTGTTGTCCCAGACAAGTTTCATTTGATTAATTTCTTTGAAAATTGCAAGGAATTCAGAAGAGAAGTTGTGCTGCGTATCTGAATGATCAAGTGAAATTACCATTTTTCCAGAAACCAAAACAAGAAGGAATAGTTGTGTAAAAGATTCTCTTTGGTAATTTTTTTTTACTTTATTCTGTAATTATGCCAGTAAAAGCAGCAGAGTAAATGCAGAATAAGACCACATTTCCTATATCTCTAGTCAATATAGGAAAACTTTAAGCTATTTGTGAGGTATCTAACTATACTTTTGTATACTGGACAGATTTGTCATCATCAAATTATATAAGGAGATTGACCTTGGCTTTTTCTGCATATAAAACATACATAATACTCCTTCCTTCTTCTTCTCTTGCTAGAACAATCCTGTGAAATGAAATGAATTGAGAAAAAGGGACTGGCCCACAGTTACCCAGCTGGCTTTCATGCCTAAGTTAAGACTAGAACTCATAGTTCTGAGTTTCTAGCCTGGTACCTTAACCATTAGACCAAACTGACTCTCAACAATCCTCAAAAATGGGCTTCATTTCCCCAAAGTATTTAACAATCCCAGTCAATCATTTCAGACGATGAATGGTGCTTCAATTTCTTTATTAGTGCTGGTGGAATTTCTCAAATAAAAATAACTTCACAAATCTTTTATTGGACCTGATAGGGGAAGGAGAAAATATTATACCAATGGTTTCCCTCTCCCCCAACTGAGAATAATTATTGATTGTGAGGATACACTGCTCCTTTTTCCTGTCTTCACTGTTTCAGAATAAATAAAGACACAGGCAAATTCTCCATGCTATTTTTGAATTTTACTTTTTAAAAAAGTAATAACAGGTATCCCATTTAGGTTATATCTCAGTTTCCAGGGTTGGACTCCTTTAGACCTATGCATTATAAATCCCCTGATACTAATCCAGGATGCCTCTTGGGTGTACTTATTGAAGTTCATTGGAATCCTAACCTTTTAAATTTGGTGGTTACTGTCTTGAGGAACACTGCTGCATTTATGCCATAGAAAAAACAGATATATTTTTAAAAGTTATGGCATTAAAAATTGCCCATAATGTTCATTCTGCATATAAAAGAAGAACCAATATTGGGTCATAATTGTAATTCTTGCCACCTTAATTTGTTGTATTCAGTTCAAGAACCAGCTAATGTATGGTATTTTACAAGTTAATTCATCAAGCACTTTGTTGTAGCTCATAGGACTATTCATCATTTGCATAAGGATTTCAGGCAAAAGCTGCTTCTATGTATATCAAATCTATCATGTTCATTACAGAAGATCATTATTACAGATATTTATATTAAAAAGGAGAATGTGCAGTATACATTACATTTACCAACCAATTTATTTCCAGGGATGACCTTTGGCATATCAATATGGATTCTTGTGAGTACTTCTTTTACATACAATGATTTACTGTCATTTTAACAAATGAAAAAGGAAACTTTTAAAAAATATAATTGTTCTCTTTTTTTGATCCAGGAATTGAAGCTTTGGTATGAAAATGATAATATCCTTATTCTAAATCTTGTCTTTTGCTTTGTATGTGATTAAAAAGATGAAACTGGATTCACTAGGAATAAAGGTCCATTTCCGTATGAAAAATGATATAAGCCCAGTACAGTTTTGGAGATGTCTATGAGCGTAATATAACTTTATCATTTATGACTAATGTAGTCAGGGTCCACAATCATGATAGATCCACAATACAGGGAGGCATGTAATATATGGAGAAAAAACAGAGCAATTTGGATGAGTCTGTGATTTAAATTGGAAGAGAACAATCTCTGGGTCCAAAGTTCCATGAGGTCTTTTGGATTTGAGCCCCAGAGCTATTTAAATATGCTATTGAATAAAAACATTAGAAGGGAAATCAATAATCTGAAATGTATGCAATTAATATGAGTAACTTTTAATGACATCTTGAGTCAAATTAGAATAATTTAAGGATATTAGAGAGATATAAAGGGCAAAGAGCCCTTTCTTGCTCTTTCCTGCCCTTTCCTTTCCTTTCTCAGGATTTTACCTTTAGCTTTTGCCTTACTCTCTCATAAATGGTGAAGTTGAGTTGCCATTCAAGAAACCAAAAGTTTGAATATTTCTCATTTGTATCATCTTTCAACCCAATTTTGAAGTAGGCCGCCATTATTATCACTCTCTGAAACCTGCTGTTGAACAAATGCTATGACCCGGTACAAACAAACAATAAAAGACTTCTTTAGCTGTGTAGGAGACAGAATTAAAGGTACAGCAGGTTGAGATGCACATGCTGAGTGATCGCTCTACAATTAAGGCTCTAGCACCCAGCCTTGTATTTTTCCCTACATCTTTTATATATGATAAGTTTCTTTCTCTCCCTCTTTCCAAACTTATATTCTTCAGAATCATCAATCGACTATCTTCCTTTTGCAACATTCCATAATCATTGCAAGGAATTGTTGCCACTATTCTTCATTTTTGTCAAATGGCCTTTTCATGAAATGTAGATCATTTTTCCTCATTTTTCAGGAAAAGTTGTTCAATGGTTCCTCAAAGGTAGAATACCTTCTTAGAAGTAATAATAGAAACACTATTTTATAGAAGATGCTTCCCTATTGGATGTTTTCAATTGGAATCAAAGGGTACCACAAGAAGCTACTTAAGATGCAAACTGCTTGTGAGATTATTGCACTGAAAGGAAAAGCTTTCACACATGCCTTTCACCACAATATTGTGTTTAATATATATTTTAGCTGTTCCTAAGCAGAGCCCACAAAAGGGAAAAGAAATGAAGCATTGCCAAAATATATATATATATATAGAAAGAACACAGTAAGTAATTTATATTTTTTTCCTTTTGTTAAATCATTAATTTAAGGTAGTAGAAAGCAACCTATTTTTTCCTTTCTTATCTGAATGTTATTGTTGCCCCACTTACGAATAAATAGGCACATATGGGTAAATTCTAAAAAAAAAATCTGTCCCCAGATATTCAAAACAAATTCTAGCATGAAGAGGAACATGCTCTCTTCCATTTATCTGTTATTATGGAAAAAAAAACTTTCAAGAATAAAAACATGTCATTTTAATGAAAACCATGTGGTGAAATATACAATTATTCAGATTGAAATCTAGGAGATAAAAATCAAAGTCTCAAGGGTTTTCAAATGTTTTCAGACCATGGAACCAGTTGGGTTTTTTTAAAAAAATGCTACTCAAGAGGCAAAATGATGAGTTATCATGAGCACAATGGTTAAAAGGATTGGAGGGAAACTTTTGCATGTCAGCTGACAAACCTTTTTTGCTGTATCTTAGGGAAATTCCTATGGATTGCCTTGGTTTTATTTAAGTGACTCTTTTTTTTGGCCGCAGTCTCTCAAAAAGCCCATCAAGTTCTTGGGAAATGCTAAAGGTCAGTAGCTGAAAATGCCATAGCCAAAGTCTTTTCAGATTTTATGAAGAAATTTGCAAATTTGGTTTTTAGTTTTATAAATGATCAGAAAGTACCAACAGTGTTGTCATCAGAATAATTTGTAGGCTGCAGGAATAATATACATGATCAGTTGCAATTATTTTTACCTTCTAGGTGCATATATCAATATGTATTTTGATTTCTGGTGCTTGAAAGTAATGGAAGCATGGAAATCATTCAAGTCAGGGAGAGCATTTGCTATAGCAAATACAGGGTCTCCTGACAATTACATTGCAATGTTATATAACAATATGTACAGAAGCCTGACAAAGTGCAGAATTTCAACAGCCACTTAGACAATTCAAAGAATATTTAAATATAAAGATAATTCTGAAGACCTGCTGGGCAGGAACGAACTTAATGAATGCTGAGTCCATTTGCCTGCCCCAAAGCAGGATTCATTGCTCCTGAGGGCTTGTATATTTTTGCAGCTTATCCTTGCGGGTCTACTACCAAGTCACAGCTGATGTGTTAGCACAGCTGCTCTGGGGAATTTTATGCATAATCCCTGGCAAATTACATGTCACAAGTAAGTATGGACTAACTATTTCTACTTCTTTCCAAGAGGAGTGCTATAAGTTTTAGATAAATAAATTTAGGTCTTGTTTAAGCATTATTATTATTAATTTTTGGTTGGTGGCACAATCAGCCACCAACATTCTGCATTCAGATTAATATGTAGGTTAATATAATTTCTGGAAAAAATAGTATTTAAGGATGTTAATGTGTTGTTTATATGCCTAAACTATGGAATTTGTCATATCATGAAGAGATTTCACTTTATCAAGCTAGGGATAGAGTAAAACATAACTAATGAGAAATAAAATCAGTCTCCTGATTTTAAGGAATAGTTATGATGTTATCCATGTTATGACTTTGTTGTCTATTTTTTTAAAAAGTGTTTGTGCTTTAAAAGAGAGCAGACAACACATTATTGGTCTCAATGTAATGAAAAGTTGAATGACTGAATTAATTTAATAAATCTGCTTATTCATACTATATGAACTATTTTTATTATCTTTAGTTCAATCACTATGAAATATTTCTTTTCTTCACTGTTTTTCCTAATGACAGTTTCTGTTTAAGTTGAAAGAAAATTTGCATTTCAAGCTACTTGTTTTTTTCATTATTTCCATTCTACTTCCTAAAAAGGCTAGTATTTATTTATTATTTTTCACATTTCTATATAACCCATATCCCTCAAGATCAATAGGTCAAAAAACCTATTTAGCTTTTTAACAATGTTTTATATATTTATGTTTATGTTTAATGAGATATAGTGAATTCAGAAATGAGCATTTTCCTACATTGTCCCTTGCACAATTTTTTTCATTTTATTTATTAAATTTATTGTCATCCATCACTCTACCAAAAACAACTCTGAGTAATTTCACTATGTTATGTTCCAAATTTTTATATTCTAGAAAGCTGTAGCCAGATGGAAAAGAGTTATGAAAAGCATAACCCATCCTCTATAATAGCCAAAGGCAATAGTGGGCAAATTATAGTATCCTATGAATTTTATCTTACTGCAGCTTTAAAAATCAGAGTGATTTAAATATAGCCATTAATTAGTATTTCCCCCATACTTAATAATGGAAGAATGATTTCTATTCAGAATGACCAAGAAAATTATGGTCATTTACTGAACTCCAAATATATCCCATACATAGACTGGGAGCTATTGCTCATGTCCTATTATTATTTATTTACCACTTGAAAGGCTGCCCATTCTATGGTTCAGGGGAAGATAATTCAGTGCTCATAAGGAACAAATGTATCCATGGGACATCTCTAAAATATTAAAACAAGTAGAGTTCTGCTTTGAGTATCATCAGTATTTTCAACATGTCCCTGAGTTCTGCAAGTTATAAAAATATTTATTTCTTCACTGGGTATGATCTGCTGCCCAGAAAATAAAAATAAAGCAAATTGAGGTAATATAAAAATCTCAGGGTGATAGAAAATATAAATGAAGCTACCACCCAACATCAAAGCCATTTTGTTAAGAAGCAAGTTTCCATGATGACAACCCTTTTATGATGGCAGCCACTCCTAATATACTCAACATTTGAAAGTTTGCCCCTAGAAATTGCCAGCCTCTGGTATATTACTATTAGGAGGATAGACAAAGACCAATGAATCAGCTATATCACCACTGCACTAGTATGCATTTCAGAAAATAATAAGGAAGTATTGGATTTTTTATGTATTAAAGATATGCAAATATTAAAAAATGAAACTTTTCAGATTTAGAACCTAACATGACTCTTGTCTTTAAGAAATGTAAAGTAGAACACTTTCAGAAACACTGCAGATTAATGACTAGAATAACTAAAGCAGTAAAGTTTCCTTCTCCTTAAAGATAAGAGAAATTTCATAATAGGAATTGCAAAACAGCTTGGAGCAGAAGAAGAAAAAAATATAGTTTTCTCACTTATATGGGAATATTAGAAAAGTCTTTGAAGGATGGTGGATTTTGACTGAAGGCCTCTCAGGTGCTATTTCCAAAATTCATTGATCCCTGTACTTATTTTTTTTTAATTTTCAAACAACTCTTGAAATAACCATTTAGTACAAGCCTTAAGGTTGTTAAGCAGGGACTTAAAATGTTCTGATGAGAGTTACTTCATAACACATAACTCAGATTCCTCCTTGTAGAAATCTCATACATTTTCCAGCATGGTCTTTCATGCTATTTTAATATTTTATTGAGGGTTACGGATACATTTGCAAAATTATACATTTGTACCTAAATGATTGAGCCTGGAAGGCTCTATAAAGCATTTCATATTGGAGAATATAAGGAATATGAAAAGGTAAAATGGACCATGGACTAAACATGTACCTCTTTTTAAAGTTGAAGTAGGCCTGTTACTCGATATTGGTCTCTTCTCCAAGAACCATTAGTCAAAACATCTCCTCGAAGCCGACCCCAAAAACAAAACAAGGGGGCATATCAGCTCACCTTTGTCCTTGGAGTAAAATCTGTCTGCATGGAATGTATATTTGTTTGTTTATACAGGAAACAAAATGTCATGATGGAAGAAATATTAGTAGCTCAGGATTGAACTGTAGGTCTCTTGGTGCTGTCTGAGCTTGGTTGCTTTCTTACAGACTTTCATTAGCAAAATGACATTGTCAGTGTGATTCCCACCAAGTTAAACCTATTATACCTGTTATCTTGTAAGCAATTGACAAATTGACAAAAAAAAAAAAAGTCACGGAGTACCAAGTACCCCTGTATTATGATGTCATGACCTAGAGATTTAAAGTCTGTTTGGAAAGGAGGAGCTCGTACTGGGTATCAAAAATGAGTGGGTCATTTTTTCCCATCCACATCACCAGCTTCAGATTCCAATGTTAATACAGTTATTAAAAGGGCTGGAAGAGCCCACCAAGTAAGGGGAAGTGTCTGTCCTTGTGCCTTCTAACTTTTTAGAATACCATTAGAGTCATTTCCTACTAGGTGATTTTGTTTTTTAATGTCATATTTTCCCAGGCCATTAGATAATTTGCCATTTGTGTAGATAACATGAGGAATGATCCTTCTTTCTTTCTTGAAGGATATTTTATGAAATGTATATGAACACATTCCAAGTCTAACACTGTTTTCTTGAAAGACATCTTGTTTTGACATTTGTGCTTGAATTTAAGAGTGCTTAGAAAGAGCCATTACCTCCTTAGGCAGAGTGCTGTTTATTTCTGTGTTAATGAGATACCCAGTGTTTTTCACACTTGTGGTGGAGATCTTGCTGTGAAATGTCTTATTTGTATTCATTTCCATTGTGTCTTCCTCTGTTTCTGGCATGCAGAGCATTCACAGAACTTAATTTCTTTTATCATTTATGCATAGGGTGGGGAGGGAAGTGGTCTAGTAGAAAATGAAGAATTTTCTTTATTTGAACATGAATTTTATTGCAGAGGCAACATTAGGTTACTGGATTTCAGTGGGTAATTTTGATTTGTTACAAATTTGGATAAAATAATAGATAGAACCTGAGTGAAAAGAAAGGAAACATGATTTAATATTATATTGTGATGCTATATAATTGACAACTCAAGTTTACCTGGCTTGTTGTAGATCTGTTTGTATAAATACCTAAATGCATTTCTGTATGCTCTTTTTATAGTATGCATATGCAGTACTGGCACATAACATCATATATATATTTTGTCTCAAAATTTCCTTTTTTATAATATTTTTATGGTATTCTATGTCATGATACCTCTACATGTAAATTTATTAAATGAATAAAAAGTGTAGGAATTTTGTCTGAATTCCTTAGGCTGTAGATAATATTACAAATTACTGCAAAATGTAGATTTTGATAGCTAGTTGTATTTTTAGTTTTCCTGTTTATAGATCAAGCTGAAAGTGATGAATTCAAGAAAAAAAATAGACAGATTGAATTTCTCATCCATTCTTAACAGCTGTTAATAACAGGCCAATATATGGCCTGTTAATTTACCTATGATCATTGACATTTAGGCTAGAGTTATCAGTTTCTAACCTAATTTTTTATAGTATCCACAAAACAAAAAGGCCTAATTTTCTTCATACTCACAATTCATATTTAAAGTGCACCAATGAAAAAATTACCATTGTCAGGGCTTTCATATGCATTAACTGAAATTTGAAACTTAACTCTAAACATTTACTGAATTGAGTCAATTTTGATTTAATGTTTTGTTGTGAACAGTTTGAATAAAAATATGAAGGATAGTATTTCCATATTAAATACCATATAATAAAAAAGATGCTATGATAGTATGACTAATCATACTATCATAGCATCTTTTTTATGCTGGCATAATTTTGCTGCATAATTTTCCAGTACTGAGGGGATTAAAAGGCCAAATGCTACCATACTTGTGAAGTAAAAAAGGAATATTTATTTAAATATATATTACAGAGATAGAATTGCAGTTAATGGTAGATTAAAAATACCTTTATATTCTCAGTAATTTTACCGAGCCTTTATTCTTTGAAACAAGTTGAGAATTTAAGAGGAAAAACTGACATGAATACAATGTAAAAGGAAAAGCGGCTGTTGTTTGTCTGTCCTAGTGTCTGTATTTTTGTTTGTTTGCCCTAGTGTCTGTATTTTTATTTTTTTTATTTTATTTATTTTGTCAAACAATTATTAGATAACAGGTATAAGTATAAACATGGTTATAAATACATGAAATGGATACAAATAAGAAAAAAAAAGAAAAGAAACAAAAGAAACAATAGGACAGGGACAGTAGGCACGTTTTGGTGCACTTATGCATGCCCCCTACAGACCTCTTAGGAAAGCGGTGAGGTCAATAGTAGACAGTTTAATATTGAAGATTTTTTGAAACCACAAAGTCAGGTAGAGTATTTCAGACATTGACCACTCTGTTACTGAAGTCGTATTTCCTGCAATCAAGTTTGGTGCAGTTTATCTTTAGTTTATATCTATTTTGTGCTCTTGTATTGTTTTGGTTGAAGCTGAAGTATTCATTGATAGGTAGGACATTACAATATATAATTTTATGTACTATATTTAGATCAAACCGAAGGCGGCTTAGTTCTAGGTTGTCTAGGTCTAAAATATCTGGTGGCATAAGGTATTCTGCTATGAGTAGAGGAGTGGAGGACTCTTCTTGTAAAATATTTCTGGACTTTCTCAATTGTATTAATATCAGATATGTAATGCGGATTCCAGACTGATGAGCTATATTCAAATATTGGTTTAGCAAATGTTTTATATGCTCTAGCTAGTAGAGTGATATTACTGGAGAAAAAGCTACATGGAATTAGGTTAACAACTCTTAATGCCTTTTTGGCTATGTAGTTACAGTGGGCTCTAGCACTTAGATCATTAGAGATGAGCATTCCAAGGTCCTTGATAAAGTTTGTGTCATCAACAAGGTCTTGACTATTCAGCTTGTATTTTATTTTCTGATTTTTTTTGCCAATATGTAAGACAGAGCATTTACTTGTTGAGATCTGAAGTTGCCATTTGTTTGACCATTCTGATACATAGTCGAGGTCTTTTTGAAGGGTAGCAGCATTGTCAGTGGTGTTGAATAGTTTTACATCATCAGCGAAAAGAATGCAGTTGTTCTTAATATAATCACAGAGGTCATTAATATAGAGTATGAAGAGAGTTGGTCCTAGAATACTGCCTTGAGGGACACCACTGTTGACAGGTACAGGATTTGATAGGACGCTCCCAATTTTGACCATTTGTTGCCTGTTTGACAGGAATGCTTCTATCCAGTTATGCAGATATCCAGAGATACCATAAGACCTTAATTTTAGGAGTAGTTTGTCATGTACCACTGAATCAAAGGCTTTATAGAAGTCTATGTAAATTGCGTCAGTTGCTTTGCCCTGATCAAGATGTGTAGTCCATATGTTTTTATAGTGCAAGAGTTGCAGATTACAGTTTCCTTCTGAAGCCAAACTGTTTGTTAGAGAGTAGGTTGTTTGTCTCTAAGTGGAGGATAATGGATTGGTTAATAATTGATTCCATGACTTTACAGGTGACGCAGCATAAAGAGATTGGTCTATAATTTTCAACTAGGCTAGGGTCTCCCTTTTTGAAGATGGGAATGACTGTGGCTAGTGACCATAGATTTGGCAAGGAGATTATGCTTAGAGGTTCGGCTATGGCAGTGGATAACTTTTTTTAAGAAGTAGGCACAAACCCCGTCTGATCCAATAGATAAAGATGGTTTTAGATTGCGTAGTGCTTTTTCAATATTGTTTTCTGTAAAATCGATATGTATTAGATCATTGTAGTTGTCTGTGGTTCGACTAGGAAATATTGGGCATGATCCATTGCTGTTTACAAATACTGAGCCAAAGAATGTGTTAAAGAGGTTGGCTTTAATGGTGTTATCGTTGCAATCTTTACCATTTGATTCTTTTAGGGTTGGGATGGACCTTGAGTCCTTTAGTTTGTTGTTTACAAAATTGAAGAAAGTGCGTAGAAGGTTTTCCTCTTGCTTAGTGTAATAATTGGTACATTCAGTCTTTATCTGGTGGCATAAATTTTTGTATCGGCTTTTAAAGCTGGCAAAGTGACCAGATTTGTTTTTCCGCCAAAGAGATTTCTTTTTGAATTGGAACTTCCTTATTGTTTTGGGTAATTTGTTTTTTCTGCTTTTGGGAGTTGTTATTGGTACATATAGCTTGATAATTCTTTTAACTTCAAGTAAAAATATGTTATGGTCTTCAACAGTATTGCATCCAGTGAATAGAATTTGCCAATCAAGAGATGAGATATCGTTTCTATAAGATCATAGTTACCTTTTTTGAAGTTATAATTGGGCCCATTCACTTGATTGTGGAGCTGTAACTAAAGAATTCATTCATTCATTGTTTTGAACTTGGTTGTTTTGGTGTATGTATAGTAAATAGACAAGAAGCTGTATGGACAAATGTCTGAACTAATCTAGAACTATGAAACTGAATTGAATCAGAAGCTATTGAACTGAAAGTTGCTGATTGGAATAATCCAGGACTGACTGATCTGTTGTGTCTTCGTATATCATATATAATAATTCTTAAACACATAGAGGTTAATTAATCACTTAATTTGATAGTGATAAAAAATATCCAGATTTTCAGAACCATATACTGTAATTTGAAACTGCTGTTTATTTATACTGTGTGTGGCTATATAGCATGTGACTAAATCATATATAGACTAGCAATATACAGTATATCAACACTTCATCTAAATTAGTAAAACACAATAAAATATAAATATTAAAAATATAAATATAAAAAGACATGTTCAAATACTAATGTCTACATCATCTAACTTTTGAAATGCATCAACATCTATGTTAAAAAAAATAAATTACTGGACCAGCTTACAGCTAGTCATGATATATGATCTATAGTTTAACATGGAATCCCTCAGTCAAATTTAAGTATGATTACTAAATTCCTTTTATACAGAGGTGAGCCATGTATAACATGTGAGGTATGAATCCTATTCATGAGGTAGTTCAAAGTCTGCTATCTTTTTTGTGGCATTCTTTTATGTCTTCCTATGCCTGGGTGTTCAGCATCCCATTTGGCTTTCCATTGACAATTGATGTTAAAGTTGTTGGCCAGGTGTTGTGTAAGTGTCAGTGGGAGTCTTCTGGATTTATGTTTTCCAGTTGATAAATGAGGAAGCATACACAAATAGGAGTGATTTGTTCATAATTTTTCTGCATTCTCTCACTAGTGTATCTTGCCATTGTTAAGCTGGCAGTGCTATATGGCTCAGAACAGGAAACCAGTGAGTTGGAATGATTTCAATACAGCTATGTATAATCCTCATGGTGTCATTGAGTCTGACATCTGTATGGTAGATGTTAAGCCATATAGGGGCACAGTATTTTGTTGCAGAGCAGACCAATCCTATTGCTAATGACCTAAGGATGGCAACTGAAGCTTCCCATTTAATTCCACATAATTTTAGGAGTATGTTGTTCCTAGTAATGATTTTTGCCATCATATTCCCTAGGTGTGCTTTGTAGAGAGAGATGTTTAGACATAATATTAAAGTAATTAATTGGCTTGAATACAAATTTCTTCAGTTCAATATATTCACATTTATTATGAATTAATTTCTTTTGCTGATACTTATTGGGTGTGAGGGCAGAAAATTGGACCATGCACATGAATGCAATGATCAGATTACATTAATAATGAAAGTTCAATTTTTTTTTTTCAGTATTGGATCCTTGTTAGCATGGAACAGTTGTTACTACTCATAGATTTGCACTATTTTCTTAAGTCATATATATATAAATATAAATAAGTAAAACAGCTTTGATGAGTTTCACTGATATCTATTAATTCAAGCTCCCCATTTTTACTAGGTAAATACATATAAATATCATTTTCAGCTAATATGAAGGCACTTTCTAAATTGTCAATGTTAATATTATGCAGATAAATGTTTATTTTTTGCTCACTTGTTAAGGTTCATACTACAATGAGATTCAATGAAAATTTTAATTTTCATATCTGTTATTCACAAGTTATTTGCAACAACAATAATAAAAAAGAACATTTTAAATGGTAGAGTTATGGATTACTTTTTAAATCAAGTTTAATCTTCTTATTGAGTTTTTATTATTCTGCCCTGAATATTTATCAAAGGAAAAAAATACAGTATTTAGCTTTTAATTATTTTTATTTTTTCAATATGATTAATTTCCAAAAACTGCACTTTGAAATGTATTTTTAGTTTTATATTATATCTTGATTTTAACACATATTCAGAGTTTTTTGCAGACAGGGCAGTTTGAAAAAGATATCTGTGTCTCCTGTTTTGATGTAATTGGGCAAAATTCTTCCTTCCTTTCTCACTGTCCTCACTTTTATGGACTAGAAGTGAAAACAAATTAGACAGGTAGCAATTTTACCCAGCCAATGAGCAAAGTTTTATCCATCCAATGAGCTGTTCTTTTTTTTAAAAAAATAAGTTTTTATTAGATATAAACTTTAAAAACATTAAATGTGGTGGTTTTCTTTGACATATATTTTTGTCGTTACATGTTACGCTCAAGAAGAAATTATATACATATATACATTTTGATTCCTTCCTGTTACCTTTCAGGTAAATCATATAATCTCTCATATCCTTCCTAATTTACCTTTAGTCCTTATTCCATTTTGCGAACTCCCTTTCATATCCTTCAATGGTAAAATTTATTCCATATTATGCAGTATTCTGTCTCATCTTTATCCTTCAGTTCCAATGTCAACCTATCCATTTCAGCATATTGTAATATCTTAACGCTCACCTTGTCTTACCTAGGAATTTCTCTAGTCTTCCAATTTTGGGTAAATATCATTCTTGCCGCTGTGATTACATGTATTATTAGGTAGGCATCAATTTTACTATACTTTTCTGCCATTATTCCCAATAAGAACAACTCAAGTTTGCATGAAATTTTAACCCAATCATTTCCTCTAGTCACAACTAAATTTTATACCAGAATTCCTAAGCCTTTTTATAGAACCCCCGTTATCATGGTAATATGTGCCCCGTTTTTTCAGATATTTCCAACGATTAGGTGATTGGTTTCCATACATTTTTGCCACTCTTGCTGGTGGGAGATGCCACCTATAACTCATCTTATACAACTTTTTCTTGTATGATGTGGCTAGTGTTATTTTTTATTTTTCTCCCAGATTGATTGCTATTGATCCAAATTTATATTGTAAGTAGTAGTTTACCCAGCCAATGAGCAAAACAACCCAAACTGCTGTTCTTAATATACTTTATGTCAGGTAATTGGTGGATGAATATAGATTTCATTACTCCAGTATAGATTTAACTTCCCCCAACTGTCAATCGTGGAGTTGATTCATGCCTGTGATCTATCACCTAATTATTTGAACATAGATCTTTGACCCTGTTGTGACTGAGGATCCTCAATGGAACTATCTGTCAATTAGATGGTCAATTTCTCCTGGCTGATGAAAATCCAGGGTGGTCACTAGAAGGTGGGTTCAGGTAGTAATAAATTCTTCACTGCAGGAGGGGATGTCCATGGAGCCTTTGAATTATCCCACTTGCCTGAACAATTTTTGACCGCTCTCCTATTTTTCCTTTTTACGGAAAATCTTGAAGACACCAACAAATCAGATGACATCACCAAAGTTTGTAATATCATAAGCAACTCAAATACAACAAACATCTCTCCTGAAGATATCATTGAAATAACCAGAGATGGCCTTGGGTGCAAATACAATGATGACTCTGTGGAGCTTGTAGAGTTGTTTGCAAAAATGAGTCCAGCAAATGCATATTCATTCATACAATAAACACCATTGCAAAAACCAATCCCAACCACAAAAAACTTTGCTCAAGACCATACTTATCCATACTGCAAAGAATCCGCTCCAGTGAATCCAATGAATTCAAAAGACATCTAGACAATGGAGAGAAGGATCTCTACATTGACTACTGTGCAGATTGTATCAAAAGTAAGTCACACAACCCACAACTCCACATCCAACCCTACCTCATCCAACCCACCATCACTTAAAACTAGGCACACATGCCCTAACTACCTCAATTCCAACTACAACTGGCCTTAAATGCAAGCTACTCAATGCAAGAAGCCTTGTGAATAAAATATCTGAATTTCTCCTCTTACTAAATATTGCTAAATTTGACATCATATTTCTCTGTGAAACATCATGGCTCAATGCATCTCTCCTTGACTCCATTACCACAGTAAGAAACTATCATGTTTACTGCTCAGATCTTGAAATTTGTAGAGGAGGTGATGTTGCTATCTTCTATAAAAAGTCCTTACATCTAAAAAACATCCAAGTTACCCAAGGGCTTGCTCTTCCTGAGACTATCGTCTGTGAACTGTCCTTAAATACCACATTTCGATTCTTACTATGTTACAGAGCTCCTGATTATGACATTGAACATGCAAACAAGCGAAATTCACTACTAACATGGGCAATATCCTGCCCACACACTTTTATCTTTCTTGGTGACTTCAATCTACCTCACATTAACTGGACCCTAAACAAATATAAAACTGAACCCATACATGCAACCTTCTACAATGCTGTAACAAACCTGGGACTGGAACAACTAGTAACCAACAATATTAGACTTAACAACTGCCTTGATCTCATCTTCTGCAATAGTTTGAATTCAATTTATGGAATACAAATTAAAGAACCCTTTTCCAACAGTGACCACACCATGATTGACTTTTGTCTCAACATACATCCACACAAAAATCAATACAACGATGTAATCCCCAATTATAACTTCAAAAAAGGCAACTATGATCTTATAGACAACGATCTCTCACCCCTTGATTGGCAATTTCTATTCACTGGATGCAATACTGTTGAAGACCATTACAACATATTTTTACTTGAAGTCAAATCCAAAAAGAGATCACTTTGGCGGAAAAACAAATCTGGTCACGTTGCCAACTTCAAAAGCCGATACAAAAACTTATGCCACCTGATAAAGACTGAATGCACCAATTTTCACATTAAACAAGAAGAAAACCTTCCACACACCAATTCCACCAGTGCTTTCTACAATTTTGGAAACAACAAGCTAAAAGACTTAAAGTCCATCCCACCCCTGAAAGGACCTAATGGTAAAGACTGCAATGATGACACCATTAAAGCCAACCTCTTTAACACATTCTTTGGCTCAGTATTTGTAAACAGCAATTGATCATGCCCAGTATTTCCTAGTTGAACCACAGACAACTCCAATGATCTAATAGATATCAATTTTATAGAAGACAATGTTGAAAAAGCACTACGCAATCTAAAACTATCTCTATCTTTTGGACCTGATGGGATATGTGCTTACTTCTTAAAAAAGCTATCCACTGCCATATCCGAACCTCTAAGAATAATCTTTGAAAAATCTTTCAGAACCAGCTCCTTGCCAAAAATATGGTCACAAGCTATGATCATCCCCATTTTCCAAAAGGGAGACCCTAGCCTAGTTGAAAATTACAGACCAATCTCTTTATTGGGTCACCTATAAAGTCATGAAATCAATTATTAACCCATCCACTTAGACACAAACATCTTACTCTCTAATAAACAATTTGGTTTCAGAAAAAAAAACTATCCTGAAATCTGCAACCTTTACAATGCAAAAACATATGGACTACACCACTTGATCAGGGCAAAGCAATAGATGCAATCTACACAGACTTCTGTAAAGCCTTTGATTCAGTGGTACACCACACACTACTCCTAAAACTAAAATCTTATGGTATCTCCGGACACCTGCATAACTGGATAGAAGCATTCCTCTCAAACAGACAATAAATGGTCAAAATTGAGAGTGTCTTATTAAATTCTGTACCTATCAACAGTGGTGTTCCCCAAGGCAGTGTCCTAGGACCAATTCTCTTATACTCTACATAAATGACCTCTGTGATCATATTGAGAGCAACTGCGTCCTCTTTGCTGATGATGTAAAGCTATTCAACACTACAGACAATACTGTTAACCCTTCAAAAAGACCTCAACTATGTATCAGAATGGTCAAACAAATGGCAACTTCAAATCTCAACAAACAAATGCTCTGTTTTACATATTGGCAAAAAAAAATCAGAAAATAAAAAACAGGCTGAATAGTCAAGACCTTGTTGATGATCCAAGCTCTGTCAAGGACCTTGGAGTACTCATCTCTAACGATCTAAGTGCTGGAGCCCACTATAACTACATAGCCAAAAAGGCATTAAGAGTTGTTAATCTAATCTTATGTAGCTTTTTCTCTAGTAATATTACACTACTAACTAGAGCATACAAAACATTTGCTAGACCAATACTCGAATACAGCTCATCAGTCTGGAACCCATATTATGTATCTGATATTAACAGAGTTGAGAAAGTCCAGAAATATTTCACAAGAAGAGTTCTCCTTCCTCTACTTGTTGCAGAATACCTTATGCCACCAGACTTCAAATTCTAGACCTAGAAAACCTAAAACTATGCCGCCTTCGGTCCGATCTAAGTATAGTATCTAAAATCATACATTGCAATGTCCTACTTGAATACTTTAGCTTTAATCATAACAATACAAGAACTAACAATAGATACAAACTCAAGGTTAATTGCACCAAACTTGATTGCAAGAAATAAGATTTTAGCTATTTCTGGAATGTGATCAATGTCTGGAATAATCTACTGACTCTGTGGTTTTTCCCAAACCCCAAAACTTTAAGTTTAGACTTTCTACTATTGATCTCACCCCTTTCCTAAGAGGTCTGTAGGGGGCATGCATAAGCGCACCAACTTGCCTACCATCCCTGTCCTATTGTTTCTTTTATTTTTCTTATATGTATCCATGTATTCATAACTATGTTCTTACTTATACATTTACTTTACTTATACATTTACTTTACTTTACTTTGTACATCTCTACCCCGGGCCACCCCAACGAAGCCGTCAAAGTGATGACCCGGTGCCTGGAGGCCGTGTGGAGTTGGATGGGTCGTAACAGGCTTCGTCTCAACCCAACCAAAACCGAGTGGCTGTGGTTTCCTGCGCCCAGATACAGCCAGCTTGTTCCTTCGCTGGCCGTGGGCAGAGAAGTTCTGACCCCCGTGGAAAGGGCTCGCAGTCTGGGTGTTCTCCTGGACGTACGGCTGTCTTTAGAAGACCATATCACAGCCGTCGCCAGGGGGGCCTTTTGTCAGATTCGTCTGATTTACCAGTTGCGGCCCTTTCTGGATCTGGACGCACTTCACACAGTCACCTCCACCCTTGTCATCTCCTGCTTGGACTATTGCAACGCTCTCTACATGGGGCTCCCCTTGAAGAGTGTCCGGAGGCTGCAGTTGGTTCAGAATGCGGCCGCGCGGGTGATCTTGAGAGCCCCTCAGAGCTCCCATATAACACCACTTCTCCGCAGGCTGCACTGGCTTCCTGTGGCCTTCCGGATCCGATTCAAGGTGGTACTGACTGTATTTAAAGCGCTCCATGGCTTGGGGCCTGGGTACTTACGGGACCGCCTGCTGCCATCAATAGCCTCCCGCCGCCCAGTACGCTCGCACAGGGCTGCCCTCCTCGGGGTGCCGCCGCCTGATCGTTGCCGGCTGGCGACCCCGAGGGTGCGGGCTTTCTCTGTGTGGGCCCCCTCCTTGTGGAATGATCTGCCCCCGGAGATACGGGCCATTACCGACATCCAGACCTTCCGGCGCTCAGTAAAGACCTTGTTTTTCCAACAGGCCGGCCTGGCCCAGTAAACAGTTCATGGGGTTTTAATTTAATTCGGTTTTTAAATTTTTAAATTTTAACTTTTTAATTCAATCCTGGAATTTTAAACCTTGGGAATTTTATATTTGAAGGGATTCGGGCGGATTTATTTAATTTGTTTTTAATTGTATATACTGTCCATTTTTAGTAGGCTGTACACCGCCCCGAGTCCCTTTTTGGGAGAGGGGGTGGTATAGAAATTTAAATAAATAAATAAATAAATACCTATTATCTTGTAAGCAATTGACAAATCAAATCAAATAAAATAAAAAATAAGGTGGTAGAAAAGGTCTTTGCCTGGCATCTGCAGAAAGTTCTGAATGAAATGGATTATCTAGAGCCCTTTTAATCAGGATTCAGGTCCAGTTATGGGGTACAAACATAAAAGGTCACATTGAGAATGACCTTTGGTGAGAGCAGGATAAAATTAGTACAACCATATTTGCTCTCTTTGACCACTCAGCAATCTTTGAAACATAGATTGTGGTATCCTTTGGATCAGCTGTCAGGTTTGGGTCTGGATGGCACTGTGCTGTGCTGCTTTGACTCCTTTCTCCAAAGCCAATCCCGAATGTTGTTAACAGGCAGTGAGAGATTCAGTCCACAGTTGCTGTTTTGTGGCATGCTGCAGGATTTGGTATTCTCTCCATTGCTTTTTAACATCTCTATGAAGCCACTGGGTGTGAGATCATCCATCATCATAGGTCGAAGTATCATCTCCATCCTTGGTGATGCTCCCTGATACTGCCTTCATGCTTTGGTGGCTTGGATGCTGAACCCTTTCAAGACTGAATGGGTTTGAGTGCACGGAACTTCAAGATCAGCTATTTTTATATCTTTAGTTCTCAACGAAGTAGCACTATCTCAGACAGATGCAGTTTACAACCAAGACTTTCAGAACTTTGCTCTGCCAGTTGTGGTTCCAGTGGGAAGTATGGTGGATTAATAGTAAATCCCACCTGCTCCCTCCCCTCTGACTTTTAATCATATTATTTCACTTTTATTGTACAGATGTATGTATGCACACACACACACATACACATTATACGTATATCAGAGGTAGTATTCAGCAGGTTCTAACCAGTTCTGGAGAACCGGTAGTGGAAATTTTGAGTAGTTTGGAGAACCGGTAAATTCCACCTCTGACTGCTCCCACCCCAATTTATTCTCTGCCTCCTGAGTCCCAAATGATCAGCTGGGTCTTCTTATGTTTCCCTGCATACGAGAATGGAGCTGGAAAGTGGGTTAGTGGGCGTGGGAATGGGATTTTGCAGTATTCTTCCCCTGCCACATCCACCAAGCCACATCATGCCCACCAAGCCACACACACAGAATCAATAATAATTTTTTTTGAATCCCACCACTGATGTATACATGTGTATGCATACATACAGAGAGAGTTTTAGCACTTCTAATGTAAGTGCCCAAAGTGTCTAGCAGTAATCTGTCTAGCAGGTGTAGACTCTTAAAAGAATATTAAAGGAATCCACATAAGATATGACAACCATTTCAGAAATCACTGATCAGATACTATATGGGCAAAGGCCTCTGCCACAATCATATTTTTGCACTTTCTGCAGCCCATTTCAAAATGACCATTCAGATCAGTACCCAGCAAACAGAAAGGAGGATTCCTGCCTGTAACTGTTTGAAGAAGCCAAGAAATGATGGGCAGACTGAAGCCCTTTGATAGGATAAATCACATTGTCAATCAAATATTCCAGCTTGCATCCATGCCAATATGGTGGAAGAAGAGAGAAGACACCACTTTAAAACTGAAATAGCTGAAGATGGCTACAACATGTGCTGTGAACTTGGAATAAGATGAAAGAAAATCATGAACCATGTAATTTAAAAATACTTTGTGTTAGAAGGACATAAAAATCAAATCCTTGACAAGCTTCTGAGATCACATTGAACTCTAATTGTGCATTTTATCAGGCTGATGTTCTATTTTGCCAACTTCTCAAAAGGTGGCTAAAATTAAAAAAATGGTTGCATAATAAAGGAAAATGTATTTAATACTTCTACATTAGGAAGCATTTAGATTGGGTTATTTTTTAAGGAATTACTGGGATCTTGGACATCGCTAACAAAAGAAGTTTGTAGAAAATATAAAAATTATTAGGTTGAAGGAATTATTCTAAAAACACTGTTTAAAAGCCTTGTTATCTCCTTATTGATACCATTTTATGATGGGAAATAGTACTAAACCAAAAATTTCAATTTTATATGCGCCAGTCAGAATAACTGCTAAATGTTCAGGTAGATATTAAAGAAAATAAAGAAGACTGACATCTAATAATCATCTCATATTTTAGTAATGAAATAACAGTAACATTTCTATTTAATAGCAAAAAATAAGCAAAGCAGAATACTTTTTGTACCAAAAATAAAAAAAGATTGAATTTGTAATCTAAGAACATATTATACATATGATTTCTTTGGTGTAATTTCTTTGTCATTTGAGGTAAGAATAGCATTAAGGAATGCCAGCTGAATATAAAAGCAAAGAACAATAAAATACACCTTTCTTGCAGATTTTCATATTTAAATAAATGATTATATCTGTTCACTGTATTGATGATTATATACTACTTGCAAGAAGAAAAGAAGGAAGTTGAACCATAATAAACAAAATAAGACAATAGGTAGGGCAAATACTGTTTTTGGATGGAGCTATTCCATGCATTATTACTAAGGTGACCTTTAAGGAGGACAGTCCTCTTTTTTAAGTTCTGTCCTCTCTCGAAAAGTGTCCTCCTACATGTCCTCTTTTTTGATATTTGAAGACTAATCTGTAAATCTCCGTATTTGATTGATGCCGATCCGATCCGTTGTGTGTGATGTGACATATTTGTATTTGACATCATGATTCATCAAGGTTCAGTACAGTGCAGCGAGATGCAATTAAGAGACGCATGCGCTCCACACAGGAGAATTGTTTTGAGAGAGTGCATCATGCACAAGGGTGCGCCATATGCAAGATTGTGCCGTGCGCAAGAGTGCGCCACGTGCAAGTGGCTTTGTTTTTTTTCTTCAATTTATTTGTGTCCTCCTTTTCATTGTAAAAAAGTTGATCACCCTATTATTACAGTGATGTAGATTGAACTGGGGAGGAACTTTGTTTAAATTATTTTTATCTCCCATTAAAATATTTTGTATATATATGTGTCTTTTGTATGGAGGTGCTTCAAGTCAGTTTCAAGAGGACTATCTGAACAAATTCCTGCAGTTTTCTTGGCAAGGTTTTTCACTTTTAGTTTACCATTGCTTGTTTCCTAGGGTTAAGAGAGAGAGACTGGCCCAAGATTACCCAGCTGACTTTGTGCTTAAGGCAGAGACTGGAAGTTCTGAAAGCAAGCCTGATAGCTGAAGAACAAAAATGCCTTTATAGAAGAAGCCTCAAGGAGGAGAAATTCCTGAGGAGGGGACCCAAGGAACAGAATGGAAAATTCCACATTCCTCCAAATGTCTCCACAGAAGAGAAGAGCAGCAGGAGATATCTGACTACAACCCAGCAAGAGAGACAATCTCACTTAAAGACAGACTGTTGAAAGACAGAGAAATTTGCACGGACAGGTTGATGGACAGATTGCTGTTGCAAAAGCCTGCAATAGTAATGGAAGAAATCAATGGCTTATTGACAGTGGGGCTAGCCAAATGGTTATTAATAATGCTAAATTGTTTTACAGGATGGATGCAGCTGCAGGAGACACAGTAGCCTTGGCAAATGACAAGAAGGCTAAAGTCATTGGAAGTAGCAGTGTGAAAATTCCATATTTGGAAACAAGGTTTAATAATGTTTTATGTGTTCCAAAAATGGAACATAATTTCCTGAGTGTCTCTAGTTTAGACAAGCAAGGATGTGAGACCACATTTGTAAATGGGCAATGTCTTATAAAGGAAAATGGAATTGTATGTGCAAAGGGCATAAAGCATGATAATCTTTATATGTTACAGGGACAAAAAGTTCAATGTGCACAAACATTTGGCAATGTTGCAAAACATGATTCATGATTTTGCACAGGAAACTTGGTTATGCCAACTTTAAAGTTGTTCAAAAGATGAATCAGTATGCAGAAGGATTGCGTGTAAAGGTATGTATGACATATTTGGATTGTACAGTGTGCAAAACATCAAAGTCCAAGGCATTTCCAGTAAGTAACATTAGCACAAGCCAGACAGTAAGAGCTCTAGAGCTGGTACATGCAGATTTAGTGGGCCCAATGCAAGCCAGTTTGGGAGGAGCTAAGTATGCGCTGATCATTGTAGATGACTACAGCAGGTTTGGGTTCCATTGTTTACTAAAGAGTAAAACAGAGGTGCTACAGAAATTTAAGCAATGGGTAAACTTTGTAGAAAGAAGGTATAAACAATAGGTATGTCAGTTTCAAACTGACAGAGGTTCAGAATTCATGTCAACAAGTTTTCAACAGTGTTGAAAACTTGTTGACATGAATTCTGAACCTCTGTCAGTTTGAAACTGACATATCTGTTGCTTATATCCTCTTTCTACAAAGTTAAGAATAAAACATAGATGCACAAATCCTTACACAGCAGCTAAGAATGGTGTTGCTGAGAGATGGAATGGAATCTTGCAAATTATGAAAGACTCACTGCTAGAGGATTTTGGTCATAAGCAGGTCATATTGGGGTGAAGCCATATTGTCTACTAACTATTTAGTTAATATGTTGTGAAGTTCCTCCATTAATGATACTCCATATGCAGTGCTATATGGAAGAAAACCATCTCTAGCACATTTAAGGGTGTTTGGAAGCAATGCCTGGGTGCATATTCCAAAAGCAATTAGAAAAAAAGGACAACCAAAGGCTAGAAAGCTCAGGTTTGTGGGCTATGAACAAGGCTCAAAAAGTTATCGCTTTAGTGATGGGAGCAAAAGAATAATATTTTCAAGGTCTGCAAGCTTTGTGGAACAAAATTGGAACAGAACTGATGCAAATTTGTGGAATGATTCACTTAATGACAGTGATCCACTTAGTGACAGTAACTCACTTAGTTCTGGTAACTCACTTAGTGATGGTTCAGCATTCAGGGAGGAAAAGCTGAACAAAATATGAAGCAAGAGAGGGTTGATACACAAGAGCAGTGAGTGCCATGCAGGTCAGAGCGATGGAACAAGGGGATTCCACCTGATAGATATTCTGTTAGTAAAGTTAAAGTGTGTAATGTATGATATGAGCCAAGGAACTACAAAGAAGTATTGGCATTACCTAAAATTGAACAAGTAAAGTGGAAAGAAGCCATGGACAAGGAAATGAAATCCATGGGAGAACATGAAGTGTTTACATCAATGTCTTTGCCACAGGGTAACAAAGCTGTAAGATGCAAGTGGGTATATAAGAAAAAGGTACTACCCAATAACGAAGTACAATATAAAGCAAGGTTAGTGGGGCAAAGATTTTCACAGGTGAAAAATGTGCACTATGATGAGGTATTCGTGCCAACTGTAAAGAATGACAGCATCAGGCTGGCACTAACATTGGCAACGGCACATGGCCATAAATTTTGGCATTTTGACATAACCACTGCATTTCTCAATGCAGAATAAGAGGAAGAAATTTACATGGTTCAAGCAGCAGGGTATGAAAGTAAAAGCCTAACACAGTATATAAATTGAACAAAGCCATTTATGTGCTGAAGCAGTCAGCCAGGAATTGGAATATCTGTTTAGATACTGCATTGAAGGGTCTTGCGTTCAAGAGTTACAGGGCTGATAGTTACATATACACTGGAAAGTTAAAAGGTGAAGATGAATGCAATTGCGTTGAATAAGTATAAAAAGGAATTCTCCGGTATTTGGAGGAACTGTGAATGTGGGTCTTCAAATACAGGTATCTGAAGAATATTAAAGGTAATTGAATTTATGTCTATTCCAGTTATGAAGGGAGGAGTGTCAGAGTATATTCATGAACCGGAATAGAGCTTGGTAACAAGGTCAGCCAATGAATAGGCATAGCAGCTAAGTCAGCCAATGAAGATAGTTTGGAAACTGAAACTAAAAGTAGCCTAGGCATGGCTCTATGTTAAGCTCTGCAACTCTGCAGCTATGTTGAGCTCTGAGTCTGTCTATTGAAGATGAAACTAAATTGCTTGCTGAAGACTGGAGCTCTGCTCTGAACTTGCAACATGTTTCTGTTTGAGTTTGTTCCATGTTGGAGAAATCTACAACTGGTTTGTAAAATCTACTTATGTTTATAAAGATGTTAAATGAAAGATCAGCCATCTGTGTTTATTTTTCTGGCGCTGAATTATAGCTGTGAAACTCTCAATAGCATGTTATATAATTAGTTAAATTCAGGAACATGACTACTCATCTATTTCATCCCTCTTTTTTGTCACAATTACGCTCTTGGCAAAGGCTTTTGTGGTCACAGCTCATGGCTACAGTTTGTATACTGTATACTAGGTAGTCATCAACTCACAATCACAACTGAGCCCAGAATTTTATGCTGCTAAGTGAAAAATTTGTTAAGTGAGTTTTGCCCCATTATATGACTTTTTTGCCACATTTTTAAGTGTTAAATAAGCAATACAGTTGTTAAGTGAATTTGGCTTCCCCATTGACTTTGCTTGTCAGAAATTTGCAAAAGATTATCACATGACCCCTGGGACATTACAACCATCATAAATATGAATCAGTTGTCAAGCATCTAAATGTATATCACATGACCATGGGGACGCTGCAATATCATAAGTATGAAAAGTGGTGCCATTGTAACTAAATGAATTGTTATAAGTTGACAATTACCTGTACCCTTTTAGGCTAAACTTGTGTTGGATATGGCACAAACATGCTTCTTCTCTGTGCCGATCATTTTCACAATTGTTCCTCCTGGCATTTCATCTATTTTATTACTTACATATTTCTGACATCCTGTTACTTATGAGGCCACATTTCAGGATTTATATCTTTAATAACAACTAATCTACAGCCTGATCCATTTTGGGTCTTAGAATTGTCACTAATATTTTTTTCCTAATTAAACTTTATAAAAATGCTAATAACCGTTTAAAAATGTTTATGTAGTTTTAAAATGTATATTGGTTAAATAGGCATTTTGTTTGAAAAATATTATCCTCTTCCTGCCATCAACATTGGAAGTCTTGATGGAAGAATTATTTTATCGAAGGATGGTATATGAACAATTTTTGGTGTGTGTGGGGGGGGTGTTAGATTTATCAAGTTTGTGGGATTTAAACTTTTCCCAAATAGAATCTATTTAGAAAATGTTTGGGGTAAATTAATTATATTCTGCTTGGATCTGACTTTTGCATTTGAATAATACATGTACTTTCTTTGCTTCTGAGTGACACAAAACATGAAAATCAGCAGATGTTTTCTTTGCTTTATTGTCCATATTAAGGCAGAATTTTTCTCAATGATTTTTTAAAAAATGTAGATAGTTTTATAACAGTTCATATTTGAAATGTCTATAGCTTTTACATGCATTTTCTTCCATTTTACAAAACACTTAACATATGTCCAATAACTATTTTTATTTTCATCCATTTTTAAAACATTCTGTATAAATAATGCAAACATTTTTGATGCAGGTTTCCCCAAAGCTCTTTTAAAAATGTATATTCTGTTTCGTGCATACTAGTCTCAGAAGCAAGATTTTTTAATGTTCCTATTCATTCATTCATTCATTCATTCATTCATTTAAAAGATTTGTAGATGAGGAAACTTTGAAGTCTAAATAGTGGGTTGCATTGCATTACAATGTTTTCCCCAAGAAATGGAAGGAACTACTGTTGTCAGAATTACCAGACCATTATGGCAGTCCACTAACACAATATTGATTCAGATGACTTGCTGAATTATAGGATTATAAACCTTAAGAGTGTTTAATTGAGATAGCATATAATATTAGAAATACTTGATAAATAAAAAATGAAAATAGCCTTTCATGCTAATGTTCCCATAGTGGCAAACTCCAATGAGATAAGCATGGAATACTTGGAAGAGTTTTGTATTTTTTTTTAACTGAACTCCAGTAACTAATAAAGAATAGAAGAATTGGCTATATATTACCAGTGATACATATGACTAGTGAATGAGCATTTCTCTTGTTAGGAGGAATGGTTTTACAAATGTAGATGGTGAGCAATAAAGCTAAAAAGTAGGTGTGGGGGAGAAGCTTTTCACGAAGTCATTTTCACAAGAGAATGCACTGAAAGACCTCCAGTGGTAAATTTGCCCGGACGTGTGCTAATTAACTACAACTGATCTCATAAGCTGTCTAGTTAATGTCTTCTCCCTGGCTCTTCACTGGCCATCATGTATCATTGTTCAGCAAATGACAGCAGTCAGGTTATTAAAGGTGTAGATATTAAATTAACAACAGTAGTAAACATTGTAGCTGTACTTCACATCTCGGCAAAGCCAATGAAGTGGATGACACAGAATTCATGCTGATATGCTGGAATGACAGATGGGCGTCATTTAACACAATACATCAGTGGGCAACCCACGTACCACAGCTCTCCTCTACTAAATGAATTAGATCAGGGTAATTAATCTAAGGCAGAAAGTATTGCTAAAGTGGGTCCTAAGCAGAATTAGAGAGGAATAAAATACCCAGCATTAAAAGGCTGAGATGGCTGGTACGCAGATGGCATTCTAAACTGATTGAAAATGATGTTAATTCACACACACACACATACAGAGAGAGAGAGAGGGAGGAAGGGAGGGAGGGAGGGAGGGAGAGGGGGGTATGCATAACTAATGTCTACATAATGTTTTATCCTCATTAGCATCAGAAACAGACATATGCAGGGGTAGAAGATGAAAGTCTATGTAGTGATTTGGACCAGAAGAAAAAAAATTCCATTGTAGAAACCACATTCTTGCCTGTTTTGTACTTTCATTTAATGCGGATCCAGATTATTTCAACTGCTCTTTTCTACAATAATTGCTATATAGTCCATTCAAAAAAAAAAAAAAAGTTGTGGAATACTTGGAGAAAGAATCCAGAATTGCTGTGATCCAAAATTGTAGGATTCTAATAGGGCTTTTAATATATTCTAGATGGAAGACCAAGTTGGATTTTTAATGATCCCTTACCTAAGTACCCTGATAAGCCTTTTCTTGTGACTTCTACCAACTCCCAAAGCTCATGATACTTCACCAGTATCTGCCTGACCTTTAAAGAATTTAGTGGAATCAAGCCTGTTTAATAGTTGGATGGGAGATGTTTTGATAGTGAATAACAATAACATATAAAATAATAACTAAATTAATAATTTATTTGTAATAAAAAATTAAGATTTTAGATAACCATATTCCTACAGTTTTAACCAATGATCTGGATCTATTATCAATCTCCCCATATTGCCAAAGGGGATTAGATTAGGGTTACACTTTCATCTAAATTTCAATTACTTTTCAGCATATTCAGCTAAACAAGATTACCAGGAAGGAAATGTGGCAAGTATAGCAGATAACTTTTAGGCTCTGTCTATAGCCAGTAGAGATGTGGTTTGAACATCAGTTCTTATTATTTCTGACTTTTGTGGTTCTGAATGAAGAATTTAAAAAAAAAACTTATTTTGTACCCTTGAATGGCACAATAAGGTTATTACCTGAAATTGGATTTGGACAATCATTCATATATTTCATATGATATAATATCACCACCATCCTAAGTTCCAAGCAAATTGCATCTAATGAAGCAATCATAAACAAAGAAAACCATAACATAAAATGCAAGATGAAGAAATCAACATCATAATCTATAGTATTGTCATAACTACCCAACGAAAATCATATTGGCAAATAAAAATAAACTTTATCTTTTTCCTAAAAGAGAACAAAAGGGGAGCAACTAAGCTTCTGGGTTACTTTTGTTTTTTGATTGATGCAGAATTTTGAAGGATACTATAATAGTCTTCTTCAAGTACCACAAAGATAATTCCAACCAATATATAAACCTAGGATTATATAACTCTGCTCCAATGATGATTTGGGTAGCATTTAAGCCAAATGCCTGAAGAAAATGCTGTTTCATTTGTAGGGCTATGTTTCTGGAGAACTTCACATAGTCTAGGATCTCACATTGCAGTTTATAAGGAGGCATCCCTGTAAAAGGTGAAAGAATCCCTGTTGATTTTACTCCTCTAGTTATTGCTGACTATGAGGACGGTGCTCATCTCCGTTTAAAGGCCATTGAGCCAGCATTATCCGAATACATTTCCACAGTCACAGTCCTGGTCATTGCCAGCATGGAGCGCTGTTATCTTCCACCAAAGTGGTACATATTTATCTACTTGCATTTGTATGCTTTCAAGCACCTAGACTGGCAGGAACCTATGGTATGGCTAAATTTAATTTCTTAGTATTTTTAATAATGCCTGTTTAAGACTAATAAGATAACCTTATATTGAATTTCTTTCCTAAATACTTACTATGGAATTCATCTTATTTATACAATAATTGCCTTAAAGTAGACTTAGATATTTGGTAAGTTTTACCAAATAAATTTGCTTGATAAGTTTCTTTCTTTCTTAATACGTTATTACAAATGTTATTTGTCTGTCTGTCCATGAATCCATTGATCCATTGATCCATCCATACTTGATATGTTTTAGGTATATACAGTTAACTGATGACTAACAAATGAAATATTCTACTGTTCCTTTTGAGTAAGACCAGCTTGAATATGCAAGAAATAAGAATTCATTAAAAAATGTTGATGTAATCATCTGAATTGCTGAAAATAGCAAATTTGAATAGGAAACTGAATTAGGTATACACAATGATTTATCAAGGTGTCAGATGTCACAGAGTGATAGATGACGCTCCGATGATTTAAAAGTTAGAGTACAGATAATCATACGAAATTTTGGATCCTACTAAAAACCTTGCCCTAGGATTTTTTTTTGAATCGAGAAAGTTGTTTAAAAACAATTCTGGAAGTAAAGTGACCAGTTACCAGTGTTCTGAAATATTTTGTAATATTCCATCTATTTTCTCACATTGTATTACAAATATTTAATATATGCAATATGTCAAGGTAAGAAAAGTTGAAAATGTAAATACAACTTTAAAACATAAGTACACAAACTAGAAAGTCAACTTATGCCAGCAATATTGAAAATAAGTTCTATTGAACTTGGGAAAATGAATTCCACTGAATTTAGGTTATTCAGCCAAAAAAAATGATTTTCCTATTAAGCAATTTCATCAATGAAGTGATAGCTCAGTCCATCAAACAGCATAAAGTCATATAGATACAACAGGACCTTTATTTTTTTAAAAAAGCACTGACTAGGAATGAGGGAAAAATGGTAGCAGAATCAGCAGTTTGATTGAGTTCTAATCCTTCCTTAGGCATGAAAGCCGCCTTGAGTAAACTTGTCCCAGTCCCTGTTTCTTAGCTTAACTTATCTCACACGATTGTTCTTGTGAGGAAAAGAAGATGAAGAGGGAGTATTATGTATACATTATGTATAAAAATAATATCGGATTTATATTTATATATCTATGTCATCTATCTATCTATCTATCTATCTATCTATCTATCTATCTATCTATCCATTTATCTATCACTTACCTACTTACCTACCTATCTATTCAATCTGTGAGTAATGAACATTTTGGGGTGGAAATTTTTATATTTTAGCGAACACTCTATAAAATATGGTTGTGTAACTAGCACCTGCAAGTAAGCTAAAATGCCCATTTTTCTTCTTCAACTATCTGATGTACTTGCAACATTCGACGCCCACCTATTTTCTTTGGTAGGTGGAGTCTGCCAATGTCACTGTGAGAATGAAGGTCATGATTTATTGTCATTATTCTGATCTTCCTACCCATGGCTTTTTAGTTCTGTTTGAGTCCAATTCACTATTCCAGCTATGTATCTAATAATTGGAATTGTCCAGGTGTTGATTGCATTGATGGTATTTTCTTTCCTGAGTTTGGATTTAAGATCTTCTTCACTCTCTTGATGTATTCACTTGTAATCTTTTTCTTGATTTCAGTGTGCCTGATGTTTTCTGCTTGAAGGATGCTCAGTTATTCTTAGTAATCATCTTCATCCAAACTGTTGATGTTATTACTATAGGGCATCTTGTTTCCTTCATGATTTTTCCCCATTTGATGGCGAGCAAGGCACATTTGTCTAGTCTAAATCCATTACAATGTCTTAGCTGTACATATGGAACATACATTATTGAACAGTGATTATATTTCAGATGATATTGTTCAAAACAGCTTCAGGTCATCCTTGTAAAGAAGGTGGGATTATCTGGGAGATATTTTTGATATTTGATAACCACAGCCTGAGTTATTCAGTACTTTTGATAGAGGAATAAGTGCAATGAGAAACAGTAGTGGGATTAGGGAATCTCTTTGACCCTTAATATCTCTTTTTATATTAATCTCTCCGAATCTCTCACCATTGATCTGCAATCATGTCTTCCATTGTGCCATCGATCTTTGCACAAAGTTTCTGTTATATCTACAGATGCCTGTTATTTCAAGGCAGTTGATTATCCAATCATGTGGTAGAAAGTTGAATGCTTTTTTGTAGTCAAGCCATGCTACGTTCAAGTTGATCTTCTTTCTCCTGAAGTTTTTCAAATCATCTTGTCAATTAGTAGTTGATCTTTTGCTCCTCTAATGTTTGGGCAATTTCTTTCTTCTCGTGTGAAAAGAACTTGTTTTAATGTACAGTAAGTGCTATTGGATTGCATTGGCTACCACATTAGTTTGCAATTTGAAAGTTGTTAGTAAACAGATAATTGGCCTGTAGTTGCCTGGTGCTCCCCCTTTTGTGAGTCTTTCACTTTCATGTAAGTTTTGGCAGATATTAGCTGCTATTCAATTTTATTTCCTTGCAGTATGTTGTTAAATTGCTTAATAATAATGGGTATAGAAAAGTCAGATATTTCTATCTAAGAGGTCTGTAGGGGGCGTGCATAAGTGCACCAACGTGCCTACCGTCCCTGTCCTATTGTTTCTTTTATTTTTCTTATATGAACCCATTTCATGTATTCATAACTATGTATATACCTATACCTATTATCTTGTAAGCGATTGACAAATCAAATTAAATAAATAAAAATAAATTTCAATTAAAAACCATATAGTTCATCTTCAACTGATACTGATCAGTTCTTGATCTTCCTTGTTCTTTTCTCTACATTTCTGCTGTCATTAATAGTTCTTTCATTTCAGTTTCTTTTCTATTCTTAACCTTCTTTAACCAACCTGCATTCTTGTTGTATTTCTTTGGAATATCCTATATCTCTACTGTTTCTTCCTTGTCAGATAACAATAGCATTTAGACTTATATATACCTTCACAGTGATTTACAGCTCTCTCTAAGTGGTTTACAGAGTCAGCATATTACCCCTAACAATCTGGGTCCTCATTTTACTGACCTCAGAAGGATGGAAGGCTGAGTCAATCTTGAGCCTGGTCAGATTTGAACTGCCAAACTGCAGTCAGCTGGCAGTCAGCAGAAGTAGCCTACAGTACTACATTCTAACCACCGCACCACCATGGCTCTGATACTGACCGATTCACTACCATCTCTCCATAGATGGATTGATAGAAACATTTCTGAATGGATTGAAATTGGAGAGTCTGCCTATAATTTGCAATTCAAGGTTTGTATCTGCTGATCTTCTTGACTATAGTTGTAATTTTCTGCTTTATTATTTTCAGAAATTGTTTCTAAATGGTATTTCTTGGTTAGGTATTCTTGGTCTTTTTATTCTTCAACTTCTTTTCCTTCATCTGTTCTAACTTGCTTCCTTTTGATCTCAGATAGCAGATTTTATTTTGGTGGCACACTGTTTACCTTTTTTCTTCTTGGTTGACTTTGTACCCCAGGTATTCCGTTAAAACTGAAGCTGTGTTATACATTAGTTGATTTGTTTCTTGCAGTGAGCTGGTCCTTACATTTGATATTGATTCTGTTATTTTTTTGCTGTTCTAAATGCTCAGTTATTCTTTGTTTTATTCTTCTTCTACTTCTTTAGTTAGAGGGTTTTATTCTTTCTGAGACAGAGAAGGGGGTGCCTGGTTTCCAAATGAAAACAATTCTATATCTCTGTTGGATTCCTCCATACGAAGCTCCCTTTGGTTTGTGTCTATAATCTGGGTTAATTCTGGCAAAGCTTTGATTTCTCTGTCCTCAATTCTGCTTCTGTGAATACCTTATTTCATATACTAAATTGGCATTGATCTGCTAGACTATGTTTTGTTATTTCAGATTCTGGATATTGTTCTTCCAGAACTTGTGCATTTGTTTCAAATATCCTTTTCTTATTGGACTTGATCTGTAATAACAAATAAGTATTTCTCTGTTTTCAGTCACTGTATACTTGCGATAGATAAACCCCTTTTCTTCCAATAATTTTATATCTGCTAACTTGGTTGCTTAGCCAATAGTCCTGAGTCCTGTCACCCATTTATCACCAGATGTACAGGCACTCCAACATCTAACATGATCCTTGTTAAACCAGGCAATAACTGAGCCAGTATGTATTTCTGTAATAATTACCATATTTTTATGGGAGACACATTATTTGACTTTTCCAATGAGACCTGTCCAGTAGAGTGGAACATCTGGCATAGCTCTGATCTTTCTCAGAACAACTGAGCCCCACAACCATATCAACAAAATGCATGATGATGATTATAGATGCTTTGTATCACAAATATCAATATAAAAATTATGAATAGTAATATGATATATTTATTCTTTTATTGCATGACTCATTCACATCATATTTCAGTTAAAAAGGAACATGATAAAATATAAAACAATACAGGATGTAAAATCTGAGATCTTAACAGAAAGGTTACAAATGTATATCTAAGTTGCAAATATGGCTTTTTTTTTTTTACTACATTTGTCACAACCAGAAACTCAGAAAAATCTCTATTATAGGCTCTGTGTGTTGGATAATTTGTTCTTGAGCCCCACAGTCACAATTTGGTGATGGTATTTTTCCTATTTATAGAGCGCATCTGTATATCTACATGGCCAGAGTGAATTTGGTTCAATGCTATCCATATCACAAGGACTGGTCAAATCCAGATGTTTAATGAACATCTGGAGGACAGCTTCAGCATTATGGAAAACATTTTTTATCCAGTGTAGTTTCCACATATTGTGAGTGTCAAAATAATCTTTTATAAATGCTTTAGCAATACAGAAGGATGGATGTCTAGATTTGAATCTGGTTCATTCAAAGCCAGAGATTGGACTGCCATTTGTCAGAAATGGTGTAAAGTTTCCTACTTGGGTGTGGGGTTGAACTAGATGACTTACAGTCAGGGATGAAATTCAAAAATCCCAGCAACTGATTTACTGCTCGGTTGCTGGGTAGCCATGGCCATGGTGGACATGGCCTACCGGAACTTCCGGGAGGACCGTTTTTTGCCTTCCCTAGGGAAGGCAAAAAACTTACCTGCATCCAAAACGGGACACATGGAGACTCTTGGGAGGGGTGGGCCAGCCAGTCGTTTCAACTGCCAGTATGATGAATGTAAATTTAACATCTATTCATCCGAAGCAGTCTGAACCAGCTGAATCCCAGTCCTGCCTATAGTATAAGGTCCCTTCCAACTCTGTTATTCTGTTAAAGCAGATTAGTAGTTAGAAATTATCAATAACCTTTAGGTATACTTGAAGTAAGCCATTTTTCTTCTTGCTTCTGAAGGTGGTATATAATTTTTAAAAAAATAAATAAAATAATCTAATGATTAAAATGTGAAGCTGATAAAAAATATATTGGAATAACCAAAAATTAAACATTTTTTTACAAGTACTAAATATTTATTTCTTCTAAATAAAACATTTTTGATACATGATATTATGTGGATAATTTCTAGGTTTCTTTTGAAACTTTAAGTTGTGTTCCTTGTTCTGCATTATTCTTTGATAATAAACATAATGATACATATTAATATTATTAAAAAGACTATTAAATAGACATGTATATTACTTACACAACACTAACACAAACATATAACTTAAATTTTTTTTTAACTCAAATAGCAATGCTATATCTTAGACTGCATTTAGGATTTGCAAATTTTTGTTATTTTTTATCCCTAAAAAATAAAATCGAGAAATACACAATCTAGCAATAGTTATTTCTGAGATAATAAAACACAGGAAGTGATATATGATTGATATTCAATTATAAGGGTTCAATAGAAAGGACCCTTGGAGACAACACATACTAGTTTCTATTAGAGATAAATGAGATTTCATTCTGGGAATTCTTGCTTACATGCTCACAATCCCATGAACGATAATCTACTTTATGACAACTGTGTGTTAATAAAGCAGACTGAATTTTCTTTTGCCCTTTGTCTTTCTTGTTTTGGCTAAAATATATTGGCTTCTGGCTTATTCTTATTACAGCATCAGAAAAGAAGTAGAATAAAAAAGGAAAAGAAAAGAAAAAGGATATTTCTAAATGTATGCATTAAAATAAAGTGACTGTGTCAGTGTATCAGCATTAGAAATACATTTTGTCTAGCAAGGAAAGCATTCCTGTATTTGTTCTGCTTGACAATTCACTATTTTTTTGAACATTAAACTCAGATATTTTTAAATATCATATTCTCCAGGATAGACCACCAGTATTTATGTAAAGACTTATGTTGAAAGAATGTTAGTGATTTGTCTTAAATTAAAGTCTGATGGAAAATCATAGTTAAGACTTCTGACAGCCAATGTAAAATGATTAAAGGAATGGCTCAACTATCAAGACATGCTTCCTGAACAATGTGTGTGTATGATATGTACTGAGAGAAAAGGCAATGAAGAGAAAATCTTCACAAAATGCTCTAAAGATTACAAAAAAAGGCTAGGCCATGAAGACTTGAAAGAAAAAAAAATCTTAATTTCAATTTCTCTCCATTTCTTATTTTTCCAAGTCTCAGTTATTATAATGCATGTTCATAAATTTTAAGAATGAAAATGCATGTATATTGCATATCCATTTTTGTCCAATCTATATATTTCTTCCAAGAAGTGTTTTCCTATTTTCTTTTCAGTTACCTACACCTTTTTGTTTCCATCTTCTCCTAAAATTGTTCTATGTACAAGAGATGTACATAGAACTGAATCTCAAAAGTGGAGTAAAGTGCACATAAAGACAGAAATTAAGACTATCTGTTATTCACTTGGAAAGTATAAATCTTACAAAAATGCCTTTCCATCAATATGCAATATGATGCTTATTTCCTTATGAAACTATCATTGCTCCTCTTTGGTGAGGATTTGAAACTTTTTTCTTTTCCAAAGTTTGTATTTTAATGCATCCACCCAAAAAAATATGTAAAAGAAATATATATTATTGATGAAATGAACTCTTCTCTTGTCTCCATTCACAATAAAGGCAAATAGAAAATATCTTTATATAAAAAAGTAGTCATACCAAAGACAGTCTCTTCTTCTACATTTATATTGCCAACCCCTCCCAGAATTACATAAGCTAATGGGAAGTGAGGATACCTGAAACCTAAAAGATTTTGCCCTTGTCCTAATGCAAAGTTTAGGAGTCAACATCTTTCCATATTCCATGGATTGTCAATGGAATCTGACTTTCATAATCTCCATTCCACTCCAAATGCATGATGGGTTAGCCTCTTCTGTCTTCCAATATTCTTCAGCAAGCACTATGGGCACCCAACAAAGATAACATAACAGACAGTAGTGGATGGACAATCTGTAGGCCATTGGATAATATGTACCTTCACTCTTGTTTTTATTGCTTTCAGAACCATCCAGTATTGTTCTGTTGAAGTATAGCATTTTCAAGGTTTTCCTCACTTTCATTAGTTAAGCTGTCAAAATATCTATAAAATAATTCCTAAAGTTTAAATATTTCAAAAGGCAATTCTTAGTCTCATCCACCATGTTATTATCATGTTTTCTACACCCCAAGGATAAGTGTGTGTGTGTGTGTGTGTGTGTGTGCGTGCGTGTGTGTATTTGTGTATGTTCCCTCTTTTGCAGTTATGAAACGATATAGAAAGAGGTTTTTTTTTAATAGTTTTATACACCGCCCTTCTCCCAAAGGACTCAGAGCAGTGAACAGCCAACTAATATATATATAAATTACAAATACAAATACAATTAAAAGAGAATTAAATTATAGGCTGCCATTTAAAAATTTAAAACCCCCGATTAAAAATAAGCTAAAATTTTCATACCTCAACCAATCAATTCTAAAACCCCTCATTTAAAATCCCATTTGAAGTCAGCTCAGGCTGGCTTGCTCAAAGAGCCAGGTTTTCAGATCACGTCTGAATGCCCTCAGGTCAATGGTTGTCTGTATCCCCAGGGGCAGCCCATTCCAAAGGGTAGGTGCCCCCACAGAGAAGGCCCTATTCCTTGGGGTCACCAGGCGGCACATAGATGCCTTCGGGACCCGAAGGAGACCCTCTCTGTGGGAGCGCACTGGTCGGTGGGAGACTACTGGCAGAATGTGGTCTTGTAAATATCCTGGTCCGATGCCATGGAGCACTTTAAAGGCCAAAACCAATACTTTAAAGCAAATCCGGAAGGCTACCAGTAGCCAATGCAGCTCGCGCAGGAGAGGCATCACGTGGGAATATCTCGACGCCCCCATAACCACCCGCGCGGCCGCATTTTGCACCAGTTGGAGCCTTCAGGTGCTGCCCACAGGGAGCCCCATGTAGAGGGCATTACAGTAGTCCAGGCGGGAGATGACCAGGGCGTGGGTGACCGTGCGTAAGGCGTCCCGATCAAGAAAGGGCCTCATCTGGCATATCAGGCGAACCTGATAAAAAGCCCCCCTGGAGACGGCTGTGATGTGATCTTCCAAAGACAGCCGTACATCCAGGAGGACACCAAGATTGCGAACCCTTTCTGTGGGGGTCAAGATCTCATCCCCAATAGCCAGCGACGGAGTCAGCTGACTATATCGGGCCGCCGGAAACCACAGCCACTCAGTCTTGGAAGGGTTGAGTCGAAGCCTGTTCCCACCCATCCAGTTCTGCACAGCCTCCAGACAACGGGACATGACCTCCACAGCATCGTTGGGGTGGTTTGGAGAGGAGATGTAAAGCTGAGTGTCATCAGCATAGAGATGACATTTCGCCCCGGATGATCTCTCCCAATGGCTTCACATAAATGTTGAACAGAAGAGGGGAGAGGATCGACCCCTGAGGCACCCCACAAACGAGGGGCCTAGGGGTGGACCTCTCCCCCCCCGTCAACCCAAATTGTGAGCAGTCTGAGAGAGAGGAGGAGAACCACCGCAAAACAGTGCCTTCAATTCCCAACCCCTCCAACCGTCGCAATAGCATACTATGATCGATAGTATCAAAAGCCACTGATAGATCTAATAGGACCAGGCTAGGAGGAGGATAAAATACATTCAAACATAGCATTTAACCACATGTCTCAAAACTGTCTTCTAACACAAGAACAAAGATTTTGCTTCCTGAACATGTATGGGTATATTTTATAGATTTTGGCTAATAATTGTGAAAAATAACCTGTAATTTAACCTATTGTATGCTGTGTTATAGAAATATTCTGTTTTTACACAATGGCAATGTGTATACCCTTCATTCCCTGTTGATTATGTTGTACACATGAAGGAAACACATGAAAAACATAGAATTGTTATTTAAGCACATCTAGTATACTAAGTACAACTGGAGGATTTGTGGAGATATAAAAGTAATAATGCAGCTTGGATATATCAACTATTGTTATTACATATGTGAATGGGATAGTTGTGTAAATTACCTAAAAAAGAAATGCCACTCTGAAAGAATTTAGTTCCAGGAGAGAAAAACATGGCATATTAACTACTTGTTGAGCTAATAAAGATATGTTTGCCTCCACTTCACATAAAACTTGGAGTGAAGAAATACTTTGTGAAATCAATGAACAAGGAAAATAAAAGTTTTCCTCATTTAAGACAGATGTTTCCAAGAACAACTAATGCTAAGGTTAAGGAAGACATTTTTATTGGCCCACAAATCAGATATGTCATCAACGACAAACAGTTCAAAAGTTGTATTAGTGGGGCCAGAGAAAATCATCCGGAGAGCATTCAAAGATGTCATTGAGAATTTTCTTGGCAACTACAGAACATCTACAACAAGCTGGTTAACAAACTTATGTCAGCTTACAAGACCATGAAGTGCAACATGTCACTGAAGATTCATTGTCTGCATTCACACTTGGATTTCTTTCCTAAAAATCTAGAAGCCATCAGTGATAAACATGGTGAAAGGACATTGTGACAATGGAAAAAATGACATCCACCAATGTTGATTGACTCTTGTTGGACTGTGCAGTGAGATGTATAAATGAAAATCAGCAGCGAAACGTTTTAGTTGAACTCATGCAGTGTTGGAAACATTATGCAATTAAATATAGTCATTAAAAGTTAATTTCTACTTTTCAAGATTTGTACTTGATACAGTCATTCTAAAATTGTGTTCAGTTTGAAGAGGTTTATCATAATCACCAAAAAGTTTTCAGGAAATAAAACTTTTGAAAAAACATGTTGCTTGATGATTGACCTATCAATTTGATCTGTTTATTGGAAACCAATCAAAAGCATTTACAGTTTCTATATCTGACTTGCAATTTAGATTTAGGTTTATTAGCAAAAACAAATCTTGGCTTTACAAGTTCAAGAAAAATGCTTCTGCCAATTATAATTATAAAATTATTAATTTTGATTTTGCTGGGATATGTTGGATTTATTTATTTATTTTATTTTATTTTATTTATATACCGCCCCCTCTCCCAAATTGGAATTCGGGGCGGTGCACAGCCCAACTAAAAATAATACAATCACAAATATAAAATTTTAAAATGGATTAAAAATGAATTAAATATGTGGCTGAGTTTAAAACTATAATCAATTACTAAAAGCAGGGTAAAAAATTACAGAATTAAAACCTTCCAATAAAAAACTAGGCCAGACCGGCTTGTTGGAAAAGATAGATCTTCAATGCGCGCTGGAAGGTTCGCAGGTCAGGGATAGTCTGCATCTCTGTGGCTATAAAACAAGCAACAACCCCACAGTGAAAAAGATCAGGACCCCTGACTTTCTTCTTCTTTAGTTTTTTGTTTGTTCTCCCCTTCTTTTTCTTTCCAGAAATATTTAATGCAAGTAAGGTTTCTGCTTCTTCTTATCTCTTTGTTCCTTCTGAGGCTGAAGATTGATAGTTTTAAGGAGATCAAAGACAACTTTCAGATGTATCCCAAATTGATAATCTGCAGACTATCATATACCTTGTACTAGGAACAAAATAAAATCCATAATGACACAAGCATATATATAATATAACTGTTCTGTTAGACTAAGTAAAAGTGGATTATACATGTTTTTAGACTTCAAAGAACTGTCCTTCAGGTCAGGTTTCTGTAATGTCTTTAAAGTTGTGTGTACTTTCTTTTCCTTTCAATAAGCTGAGAAAAAAGACACTGCAGTAATAGGTTGAGAAGAACTCTCTTTTTCTTAAAAATAAGAGAGGAAAAAAGCAGTCACAATTTTCAATGGTGCGGAATTCAGGAATATACATGCAAATATAGCAGCACATGGTTATGAGATTTATTTGAATTGTGAGCATAAACCTTTATGCTGGATGAGCTATAAAAGATGTTGATTAAAGGGCTACTTTACACAGCAAAAAGAAAATGAACATCAAGAAAAGGAGTATTCTGTTTTATGCACAATCATACTATATGCTCATCTATCTTATTTTATCGGATGAACAAATATTTTCATCTAGGAATCATAATTTATATATACTTTTTTAAAAATTTCTGGTGGCATTTCCAGTGATCTGGGTTAGGACTTTAGGTGAAATTCCACATTATCTTTTTTGGGATTGACATATAAGGTAATTACTATATATTAAAACTAAAAATCTCCACAGACCTTTCCCATCCTGGACATTCATATTTCAAACTGTTACCATCAGGGAGGCGTTATAGGTGTCTTAAAATGAGGATTAATAGATTGAGAAAAAGTTTCTTTTCCAAGGCAGTAATTGTCTTGAATCAAACAGTGCATTTGTGATTTAGTTCTATTATTATTTTAATTTTTAAATACTCCGTAGTATGATTGTGATGTGGTGTTTGGGGCACTGTGCTAGAGTAGCTTTCAAATTTCATTGTATTTGTGGAATGCAATGACAATAAAGGTATTCTATTCTATATTAAGATTTGGGGGATGAGAATTGGTAGTGCTCATGAGAGATACAATATATGTGGCCTGCAAGTGCTACATTAGTTATTCTTCCTCTAAAATTGGTTCTGTGTCTTGGACAAAGACAGATCTTTATAACTTTACCTGAACAAATTGAAAACTGATCTGGGAACTTTTGGTATGGAAACATACTTTATGCATGTGCTAAAACTTGTCCTCATGCATTGTTCTGCAAGATATCATGCACTTCTGTGTGCAGGACAGGGAAATTTGATTAAATTCAAGGAATTTTGCATAGGCAAATACAGATAGTCTTGTTTTGATGTAATGACTGCAAGATATATTTCTGATCAGTGTTATCTAATATCAAGAGACCTGTTTATTGCAAGCAAACAAACTCGCAGTGAAAGAGAAAACTTCAAATTCTAACTTTAAAAATGTCATTAAAATTTCCTATCAATATCTTTGACCATAATTATAATGGTTCATTCTGAGGAATTCTGATAATTCATGAATTCAGTGATGTCTTTCTGGCAAAAACTAAGTGATCATCTGATTTACCTGAATTTTTCTGTTTTTATTAGTCAGCAGAAGGGCTAATAAGTATAATCATGTGAAAAAGATTAACACATTACAGTTTATATGAGACCAAAGGTACCTAGACATATATTGATTGAATACACACCTATCCACTCACCCCCCACACATATGGAGTCACTTGTTGCATTTTCATTGCATTTGCATAGCACCTGAGACTGCTGACAGAAGCAATTCACATTGAGTTCCAGAGGACTGGGCCTTTGTCCAATGGAGCAAGGTAGACACTTGGAAGCTGAGTCACTGGTTGCATTTGCATTGCATCTGCATAACACCAGAGATTGCTGGAGGAACAGCTCACAGCAAGTTCAAGAAGACTGAGATTTGGTCCATTGGAATATGATAGTAAAATATGAGCAGTGTGTGGATCATACTAAAAATCTGAAACAGGAAGGCTACAAGGGAATATCTATTTGCACCAACTTTGTAAAATTAGTCACTGTAGGGGCAATGACCTACTGATCAGAAAACATAAGTAATTTGAAAACAACAGTATTTCATCCCTTGTAAATACTTGTGTGATTGCAATTTTATTTTAGAATGTCTAGCTTTGTTCAGTGCAACATTTGTTTTGCAGCTGTCTTTCATTTTACTTTTTTTATTTGATACTGTCCTATTTGTAAGCAAATTGCTAGTTTACATGGACAGATTGCTTATCTAGAGACTTTAGCTTTACTCTTCAGGCTTAGATATTCAGCTCAACCTGTGTGTTTTATTGAGGTGCCTTGCTATCAGCACACTCTACTACAAAGATCTTGCAGGAAAAGGTTAGTAAGAAAAAAATGTTGTATCTGGTAAGGTGAGAACTGAGGACCATCAACACAAAATTTTTGGTGATACAGTATCCTTCCTGAATTTCATAGGGATACTAAGGTATCAGTTTCAGCTGTTTGTGATAAAAAATACAATTCAACTGAGCAAGCTATTGAGGTCCATGACAAAGAAGTTATGAATCAGATATTTCAAATCAGTTATATGAAATGAGCAAGGAATCGAGAAAGAATAGCTGCCTTCTGGTTGGTGACTCAATATTTAGAGGTGTTGTTTTAGGAAAGGATGTGGATGATTTGAAAGAGATGAGGTGTCTGCCAGATGCTACTGCCAGCAGAGTCAGAAGGCACATTGTCAAGATAGACAAGAATGTCAGTAAGGACTATGATGTTCATGTTGCTGTGCATCTTGGCAGTAACGACCTATCTGAAAAAGTTGTACTTTCTGTGCAGAAGGATTTCCAAAACTTGGGGCAGAAACTTAGCAGGGTAGACTGGAGTATTACTTTTTCAGAATTATTACCTGTATATAAGGAACAAAAAGGAAAAGACCAGCATATAGCAGAGTTAAATGTGTGGCTAAAAGAGTGGTACCGAACATTTCTATCCCCCAACAATCTAAAACTAATAGGGTTGTCAGTGTTTCTAATATAAATATTGCGTGGTTAAGAATATTAAGATAAGAGTTAAGAAAAATAAAGCTTATGATAGTGTGTACCACACTATTGGCACTAATCAAACAAGTGTTAGAAGAAGAGGAACTCAGACACAAGATAGGTTGTGTAGAAAACCAACATAAAGTCAGTGAAAAAGAACTCAAATGCCTATTCACCAATACAGACTGTATGAGGAATAAACAGGGTGAACTAAAAGTCCACATGAGGGTAGATATGACTTTGTTGCCATTATGGAAATTTGGTGGGATGAAACCCATGAATGGAGTATACAGTTAGAGGGATTTAAATTGTTTAAAAGAAACAGACCTAAGAAAAGAGGACATGGCACTATATATAAGAAATAACTACATCTTTACAGAAATACTGTTAAACAATAATGTAAGTAGGAAATACACCATAAGAGTAATGGTTTTGACTATTCTGACATTAAGTGGGAAACAAACTCTGCACCTAGTGGAAGATCAAAAAGCTTCTTGATAAACCTATCAGACAAAAAGGTAGAGAAGGGAATTAGAGAGTCAGCCATACTATACTTTATTCTAACTAATAGAGATGAAATTATAGAAGTGTTGCAGGTACAGCTCCTTTGGGGGAAATGATCATGCAATATTGAAAGCAAATGGACTTTCTTGTTTGTTTTTTAATATGTTTCGCTTCTCATCTAAGAAACTTTTTCAGATCTGACAGGATAGTGGGGAATGGAAGGATTTATATTCTTTGCAGCTGCTAATTTACATCCTTTTAGAGAAGGGTTGTCAAATTTGCAGCCCGCAGACCGAATGCATCACACGCTGACCACAGCCACACCCAGTTTAGCGAAGGTGAAAAGAGTTATGATATGTCATGTGATGATGTGATGATGCAAGTTTGTCATCCCTGTTTTAGGGGATCATTGAAGTACTTGGAGGTTTATCTGTGAACTCAAGGTCACCTGTAGTTTGCAATTTTTCCTTTGGAAATCCATTCCTATTCCCACACCATTAAAAGCGTGTTCACCCCATTTTTATAGCTAAAACTCTGTAGATATCATCCAGGTCTATACAATTTGGGATGAACAGCCTTTGAATGGTGTGAGTGTTCCATTCCTATTATCCTGTCAGAGCTGAAGAAGCTTCTTGGATGAGAAATGAAATGTCTTCAAAAGAAAAAACAAAGTCCAGTTATTTCCTGAAAAAGCACCTTTAGGACAACCATGACCTTGATGAAGGAGAATCTCTAGAGAGTTTTATACAATATTGGAATTCAATATTAGGCAAGTACAAGCAATAGGACAAAGTAAACTAGAGTCTTGGACTTTAAGAGAGCTGATTTCAATAAATTTAAAGACAGCTTGGGAAATATTCCATGTATGAGAATCCTTAAGGAGAAAACAACCTAAGAAGCCTGGGGAATTTTGAAAAGTAAGATGATAAAAGCCCAGTCCCGGAACAATACCAATGAAGAAGAAAAAATAAGAGATCTTAAAAGAAACCAGCATGGCTGTACAAAGAACTGTCTGATAAACTAAAAGACAAAAAGGACAAACAAAAATTGGAAAGAAGGGCACATAACGGAGGCAGAATATCAGCAAATAGCCTGAATCTTCAAAGATGAAGTCAGAAAAGCTAAGGTTCAAAATGTGACAAAAGTGAAAAATAACAAGAAAAAGTTTCTTTCAACAAGTAAAACAGGACAAAAGTCAAGGAAATGATTGGTCCATTAATGGGAGAAAATGGCAAGAAAGTGACGTGCAGCAGGGAAAAAAGCAGAGCTGCTCAACTCAATTTTTTGCCTCTGTCTTTACACACAAGAAAAAAAATTAAAATTCAACCTTTTAAAAAATATTGTAAAATGCATAATAGGAATGCAAGTCAAAATAAATAAGAAAATGGTAAGAGAACACCTATCCAATATTTGAGGGGCTGCTACAAAGAAGGGGGGGTCGACCTATTCTCCAAAGCACCTGAAGGAAAGGCAAGAAACAATGGATGAAAACTAATCAAGGAGAGAAGCAACCTAGAACTAAGGAAAATTTCCAGGCAGAACAATTAATCTGCAACCATCAGAGGAGAACGCTCTAATTCCCCTTAGTCAAGTTTTTGGTGACCAATTGTTCATGATTAATTTTCCCATGTTCTGCTTTTGTTGTTCTTGTGTTTTGGTCTGTGACCGCAAATAAAGTATTATTATTATAATCGGTGAAGAGCCCAATAAGTTAGAAGTCCAGAAGTTGTAAGTGTTCTAACACTGGACCAGAGATTGGAGCACTTTTAAAGAGATTGGACAATCATTTGTATGAAATGTTACACTCTTACATAGTAGACAACACAGTATCAATTGTAGAGACCTTCAAATTTCTAAGTTCTACTATATCATGTGACCTAAAATGGACACCTAACATCAAAAACGTCATCAAAAAAGCACGACAAAGAATGTTCTTTCTGCACCAACTCAGAAAGCTCAAACTGCCCAAGGAGCTGCTAGTACAGTTTTACAGAGGAATTATTGAGTCTATCATCTGCACCTCTATAACTATCTGGTTTGGTTCTGCAACCCAACAAGACAGACACAGACTTCAGAGGATAATTAGGACTGCAGAAAAAACAATTACTACCCACCTGCCTTCAATCGAGGACCTGTATACTGCATGAAACAAAAAGAGGGTTGTGAAAATATTTACAGACCCCTCACATCCCGGACATAAACTGTTTCAAGTCCATCCCTCAAGGTGACGCTATAGAGCACTGCATACCAGAACAACTAGACACAAGAACAGTTTCCCCCCAAAAGCCATCACTCTGCTAAACAAATAATTCCCTCAACAGTGTTCAACTATTTACAAAGTGTACACTACTATTACTGTTAATCTTCTCATCACTGCTTATCATCCATCCCCTCCCACTTGTGATTGTAGGACTGTAACTTTGTTGCTTGTATCCTTACGATTTATATTGACTGTTTCCTAGTATGATTTGATTGTTGAGTGTACCCTATGACTATCATTATGATTCTTGATCCTTAACGAATATATCTTTTCTTTTATGTATATTGAGAGTATTTACACCAAGACAAATTCCTTGTGTGTCCAATCACACATGGCCAATAAAGTATTCTATTCTATTCTATTCTATTCTATTCTATTCTATTCTATTCTATTCTATTCTATTCTATTCTATTCTATTCTATTCTACAAGGTTTCCTCCTTGAGCAAGGGGTTGGACCTGAAGACTTCTAAGTAGAAATCTGGTGAAGTTGGCAAGCAAATTTTTCTGCTCATGAATTCATACAGGCTTTTAAATTTAAAGTGCCTTTTGTATTTAATTTTAGCAAGTAATTAGGCCGACACAGAAACATATGCAAACACACACATATATATGCACGTATCCATATAGTCAATCCAAATATCAAGCATTCCGCATTAATATTCCAAACTGCTGGAATGGACTGCACATTTCAGCAGTAGTTCACTTCTTACCCTTATCTCTGGTCATTACAGATTTATAACAGATCTGTGTTCCCTGGCATTTGGATATAGTTTATTAGACAGCATATAAAATACAGTTTATTAGACAGCCTCCAGTAAAGGCTGAAGGGAAAACAAACTCAACCAGTGTTAAGTATTACAGTTTGGACATTACTAATTTCATTTCCTGCTGTTAAGCAGAAAATAGGATTGACTTTCTTTAACAACAGCTGCAGTGTTACCATTTGTGCCTTGCCATGGACCTTGTGTGAATTGCTCTCCAAAAGAGCCTTTTGGAGGGCAGTGGCAAACCAGTTGTCAGAAGAGGCTTTTGAAGAGTCCTACTGCATCAGCAGCAATTAATGCAGGTGGTATTTTAGACAAGGGAGCTAATGAGCTTTAATATGCATGCAGGTGAGGGAGTGCTGAATCAGTAGAGCCATTAATGAACCTATGACAGCCTAATTAGCTACAATTTAAAATCTATGGAATCTAATCAGAGGAGCTGAACACTGCTGCAAATCTGTGTATGAATGAGTCTTTCTAAATACTCCAATCTGTTGCTTAGTCACTGATTGATAGTAATTGCTTTCCCCCACTCTATTGTGTATAGGAAAATGCCCAATTTTACTCTGATAGAGAAGGACACAAGTTAAATGCCCAAGATATTTGGCTCCTTAAGTTTAAATCATAGGATATATATATATATATTGCTCTGTGTGTATATGTGTGTGTGTATGAAAATTACTGTGATATTTTTGATAGTTTATATTCAGAATCGATGAATAATTTTGCTATGTGTATGTATATACAACAAAATGATTCATCAATTCTGAATATAAATTATCAAAAATATCACACTAATTTTCATTTGTTTAGTTGGCAAGCTGAATATAAATGTATGTATATAATGTATATAATATGTATATAAAATGTATGTATATAATGTATTTATATGTATATAAATTTAGATTATATCAATGTACCAATGCTACCAATGTACCATAATGTACATTGGTAGCAGTTTATAGAAAGTTAAAGGAAAATGTTTCATTAATACAAATAGGGGTGTTTATATTTATTTGTGTGTGTTGTGTGTTTACTTGCGCACACACAAGTGTACACACCCATAGACATACACAGCTAAGTCTACTAAATATAGACTGCAAAAATTGAACAACCAGTAGATGACAGCAAAGTGTTAGTTTTCTGTATTTTTCTTCTGCCATCTAGTGGTCATTTGGATTATTTTTAATCTAGATCTATGTTCTATATGCACATGTTTTAACAAGAAATGAAGATGGGAATATATTAATCATAACTGGAAACTTCAAAGAGAATCTTGCTTATTAGTTCAAAAACAACAATTTTACTACTTTCAGTTTACATGTGCAATTTCCAATCAAGTAAAAATATTTGATGATGCTTATATAAATTAATCCATATTAATTAGATAGGTAAATCATACTATAAATGCAATTTTTATCTATGGCACATATACCGTACTTTTGTGTCATTTTACTATATTCAGTATCATATTAATTTTTTTTAAATAGTATAGAAAGTTGTAGACACCATGTAAAATTTGAAATGTATATGCAATTTTTCTATAAAATTTATAAAAATACCACAATTTTTTCTACTTTTATTAACTGTATTATTAGTGTAATACACATTCTGGAGTTTCCTGCTGATTTGTACATACTTTCTCAAATATATTTCACTATTGCTACATGTGACACAACAAAATCCATATCACTTGATGTTAAAAAATTATACTTACTGCAACCCTTCCCTCATTGTAGTCTGAGCAGGAAACAGTTAATCCAATTTTTTTAAAAAAAATCTAATGGAATTTATTAAAAGAAAAAATGTTGCTGTTAATATGGCGCTAACCACATCCTACAACACCTTGAATCTCCAAATACCTATGGTTCTCTTTGTAGACCTCAGTTCAGCTTTCAATACCATCATTCTAGACATTCTTCTAACTAAATTAAACCAGCTAGCAGTACCTGAACATACTTGTAAGTGGATCATAAGCTTCCTAATAAACAGGAAGCAGCAGATGAAGCTAGGCAGAATCACATCAGATACATATACAATTAGCACAAAGCTGTATGCTTTCTCCACTTCTCCCTATATACCAATGATTGCATCTCAAACGATCCATTTGTTAAAATACTGAAGTTTGCAGATGATACAACAATGATTAGTCTCATTCAAAATGACGATGAATCCACATACAGACAGGAGGTTATACAACTTGCCTCGTGGTGTAACCGGAACAATCTGGAACTGAACACACTCAAAACTGTAGAAATGGTGGTAGACTTTAAGAGAAACTCTCCCGTACTACCACTCTTACAATACTAGACAACACAGTATCAACAATAGAAACCTTCAAATTTCTAGGTTCTATCATATCACAAGACCTAAAATGAACACCTAACATCAAAAAGTCATCAAAAAAGCACAACAAAGAATGTTCTTTCTGCACCAAGTCAGAAAGCTCAAACTGCCCAAGGAGTTGTTGATACAGTTCTACAGTGGAATTATTGAATATATCATCTGCACCTCTGTAACTGTCTGGTTTGGTTCTGCAACCCAACAAGACAGACATAGACTTCAGGGATAATTAGGATTGCAGAAAAAACAATTACTACCAACCCTGCCTTCAATTGAGGACCTGTATACTGCATGAGTCAAAAGGAGGACTGTGAAAGCATTTACAGATCCCTCACATCCCAGATATAAACTGTTTCAACTCCTCCTCAAAACAGCACTATAGAGCACTGCATACCAGAACAATTAGACACAAGAACAGATTTTTCCCAGATGCCATCACTCTGCTAAACAAATAATTCCCTCAACACTGTCCAACTATTTACAAAGTGTGCACTACTATTACTATTAATCTTCTCATCACTCCTTATTACCCATCCCTTCCCACTTGTGACTGTATGACTGTAACTTTGTCGCTTGTATCCTTACGATTTATATTGACTGTTTCCTAGTATGATTTGATTGCTTATTGTACCCTATGACTATTATTAAGTGTTGTACCTTATGAATCTTGACTCTTGATGAATGTATCTTTTCTTTTTGTACACTGAGAGCATTTGCACTGACAAATTCCTTGTGTGTCCAGTCACACTTGGCCAATAAAGAATTCTATTCTATTCTATTCTATTCTATTCTATTCTATTCCATTCTATTCCATTCTAAGTTTACAACACAATAATTCCAGCGTACACCCTATTTTCAATGTAGGCAATTTTATGCAGAAAAACTGTTGTCTGTTACATCTTAGTATACAGAAAGTTGAAAGCTTGCCTGTTTTGTAAAGACAGGGAATTTTTTTCGCTTTTTTGGTAATAGTTACTTCAATCAGTGTAGAAAAAATTTCTTCCTCTCTTCTAGTGCAAGTTTACATGTTAGTTAGAAGCAGATTTCCTTCTGGAATAGGCAGAAATAAAAGCCTTGAAGAGCAAGAGGAAAAATTGCTATCAAGGCAATGGTCCGATAAAAGAAATCTGAGTCTGCAGCAGACCAGTAATCTGAGCAAGTATATTAGACAGGACCTTCTCTAGTTCTTATAAAAATAAAGGAAAGGAGGGGAAAGCACATTTAGAACTAAAGATCCTAATATTATAAACTTATAATAAAAGTAGTATTAGCCTGGGTTTCTTGATCTGATCTACTTTGAAGGGCTGAAAACAATTGTGGTTCTTAGCAACTACCACAATTTTATTGACAAGGTTTTTGTAAGTTGTTTCCTATTGCTTTCTGCCTAGGGATGGAAGAAAATGAATAATTTAAAGTCATCTAGTTGACTTTGTGCTTAAACATGAGGTCAAAACTCATGGTCTCTTAATCTCTAAGTAATGCTTTAAGCACTATATCAACTTTTTTTAAATAGTGGGATAGAATACATTTATTTGGAAAAGTAATCATGGTTTCAAATTGCATATTTGTGAATGCAGAAGTATATGACTGTTTCCCTGTCTGTACATCTAATTCTTAGTTAACAGCTGATCCAACAACAAAAAAGGGGCATATATAAGAAAAGAACTATTTTGTACATATGGCTTAATGATGAAAAGCTGTTTGGCTGACCTGCATCTCAAATTCTACTATAGGAACCCATTAATTCAGATGATCAATTTATTTCAAGGTTACAGAATTTATAAAGATTATGTTTGGTTCTTAATTATTAGGGCTGTGCAAGGAGTTGATTTGAAAATTCAAAATGACAGCCATTTAATTAATTTTCTGAGCTGAAATGACTTTTCAAATTGAATAGATGATTCTCATCAAAACCTTGAAGTGATAGATCCCTTGAATTGATTCAGTTATTCAGACTGGCTTTTGAATAAAGCCTGTTGAATAATTTTTGAGCATGCTTAAATGCTCAAAATACACCTTGATACACCTTGTATCTCTGTTTTTTAAAAAAATAATTTGAAAAGAAAGCTAAAGCTTTGAATCAAATCCATTTTCTGTTGAACTGGACCAAAATAATGATAAACTATCAATCCAGTTACGATAAGCGTTCATCCACAAGTCCTTATATGTTCTGGCCAAACAATCATAATTTCTGTTATAGATTTTCCTTTTATCTCCTTGCTTTTCATCACTAATAACAAATATTATATTTATCAGAGGCTTCCTCAGAAAACAGCACCATGCATATAAAAAGGGTTGGGTTTTGATTACCTGATTATGCCTACCATTTTCAAATCAGTGAGTAATGCTATGAGTGCCCCTTATTATGACCCCAAAATTCAGTTTAATCTAATTTGAAAAAGAAACTGACTTGTTTCAAGTCAATTTGGAGATTGCACCATTTCATAACAGAATTGTATTTCTGTGATAAGCTGCATTCATCTAGGTTATTAAATATTATGACTCTGGGAAAAACAAGTTGATACACCTTGTATCTTTTTTTATTATTTTATTTATCAAATTTGCATGCTGCTCATCTTGTTTACCTTCCATGGATTAGCAAACAAATGTTCCTTCAACATTAGTAATAGGAAACATCCTGTAGAATAGTTGAAATGAGCACCTTTGCATAGAATATTGATCCATTTTTTGTTTGTTTATTTAATGTTGCATTAAAATGTCTGCAAGTTTCTAAAGCATGAAACTGCAGTCAGGCTTTGCCTTTCCCAGCTTGCATGTGAAGCCTGATCCATGTAAAATCCACATTATATAATAGCAGAGAGACACTTTTTAGTTATTGCCTCATTTATCTTGCAATCTAGATCCACTTCATTGACTGAAATTAATGATCATCTCTTTATATACAATATGTAGATTGAACACATTCAGAATCACAGATTCTTTATTACTCTTCTAAGTTTATTATCTCTTTGTGCCCTCTTCTCTAATCCTGTTTTGTAAATGTTACCACTTTCTGTGAAAACAGCCTTTCTTGGTACAACAGAGCTGAAGCAATTGGTAAAGTGCTTTCATACTATGAGGTGAGGCATTTTAATAAATAATTCCTAAAAGTGTCGCTGGACTACTTTTTGTTATTACTTGCTGCAGAGGTAAGGACTTCATATACTTTTTAAACTGCTTTTTTACATTCTTTTTTATTCTTGCATCCTTGTTTTGAGAGACAGTAAATGTTTTACATACCCATTTGTTTTAAAATGCTTAATGTTCTTGTTGCACAGACCATTGCTACTTTTTTAGCAAGTTGACTGACAAAGTATATTGTTAGTGCACAAACTTTTTCAGAGACTCCTAGTAACAACTAGGAGTTTATGCAATTCTCAAAACTCTTCACACTATTTATATATAGAAAAACTAGTTGATAAGCTTATAAAATTGGTCCATAATTGTGGGAAAGGCAGAAACTTAGACTTAGAATAACCTTATTATCACTTTGAATGTACACTAATTGGCATACATTAAAATGAAATGTCGTTGCATATAGCTCTCAAAGGGTTACCACTTCCAATATACACTACATAAACATGACAAATAAATAAATACAAAATTAGGTATATACCCACATATATTATATGACACAGAAACAATGCAGTCTAGTTCAGATGTATACATGTACATGGTGAGAAAAATGAATCTTGCGAGTTTAACCAGACAGATGGCATAGGGAACAAAGCTGTTACAGAATCTGGTAGTCCTGCTAGAAATAGTTCAAAATCTCCTCCCAGAAGGGAGCAACAAAAACAGACTGTGAAGTGGGTATGTGGGATGTCTAACAATATCATTTATAAGCATTATCCTGAATGACAGGAAGAAAGCTTCCTATAATTTTCTCAGTTGTCCTTATCACTCTCTGAATTGACTTTCTCTCTGAGACATTGCAGCCATCAAACCAGAGTGATGTAGTTTGTTAAAATGCACTCAATGGTGCCTCTGTAAAAAGTATCCAAAACAGAAGAAGATGTGCTCTTCTCATCCGATGAAGGAAATGCAGGTGCTAGTTTGCACACTTCACTAAGGATGATATATGGAGAGGCCAATTCAGATTGTTATCTGCCCCCCCCCATACTTAATACTGTTGACCACCTCGACAACTACATCCTTGATACTGAGTGGGGTATAACCATGTGTTCTGTCCTAAGCTTCCCCCCCAAAAACTAATCAAACTCTGTGTCCTGGCAAAACCTTTTTTATTAAATGAATGTGAATTTATTTCATTAACATTCAGTCAATGGCTTGGCAAACAGTCTTGCAAAAGTTATAATTATTAGCTCAAACCTTATTTATCTTGGAAAGCTGCCTGGTAAATATTTCTACATGCAGTGCTGACAGGGAAGGGCTGGGCAGAGAGTCTCTAGGTTACACAGACAAATCTTCACTAGGCCAGAATGATCAAACAAACAAATGAATGAATTGTTTCCTGCAAATGCCCCCTTCCCTTTTGCTCCTCTTTTAATCCTTATGGGAGGGGCCATTCATCATCCACCTGTGTCCTTAGTCCCATGTTGACCGAGTTCTTAATCGTTCCTTCCTTTTGGCAGCTCTGCACTTGTACAGGCTGCAAATCGATTCCAGAAGCTTCCCTGCCTCACTGCTGTCCAAACCCGAAGGCAGCTGATGACTGCCAGTCTGCCCTGGCCCCATCTCTGCCTCTGACGTAGAGCCCTCATCTAAACCTTCCTCAACTTCCAGGACTGGCTCACCAACCTCCTCGCTGTTTGACTCTTTTCAGCTGCAAGCTGCCAGCTTCATCAGCCATCGGCAGGCCACAACACCATGCTGATTCTTTCTAAAATCTACAATTATCTACTTTGTTTTATTAACAATTAGAACCAGGTTCCTTTTATTGAACCCATCCAGCAGAGCCTTCACCTCTTCCTTATAAGCATCTTCATTGTCATTCAAAAAAGACCCACCACTGCCATATCATCCGCATACTTCACAATATGATTTGTGGCAGATTTGGCACAGCACTCATGGGTCAACAGGTGAACAGTAGTGGATTCAAGATACAGCCCTATGGGGAACCTGTACTCAAGGAGATGGAGTTCCAGCTGTTTTAGGAATTGCAGAGAGAAGTGGGTTGCTGGACTATTACATGTGTTCATTTGTTGCTCTATATCTTCCACAAATCAAATGGTATAGAAAACTATCAGCCCTTTTAGATTGTTTAGACAAGAAGTACAAACCATGGAATCTGATGCTACTTTTATTGTAAGATTTCAGTAACAAAATATTGTAAGTCTGAAAGTCCTTCTCCCTTTTTTTACTTTCCAGAAAACTAGGGAGAGTCCTTTCTGAGATGCTTCTCATTTGTCTTTTCCTCCCATGGGATGACTTAATTTTTTCATTTTAGTTGTCTACATTGCAATTCTTCCTCTAGAATTGAGTTCTTCCAGTAGAGGAAACTAGAATTAACTAAAGATTACAATTAAAAAATAAGAACGCTTAAACTCAGCTTACTAAAATAGAAGGAAGCAAAGTATTTTAACATTGGACATACAGTATTGAAGGATATTTTTAAAGTGACTATTTATTATAAAATAAAAGAGAGGATTCTTTTGCCAATTCTTTAGCTATCCTACAACAAAATACAGGGACATCACACTGTATATATGAGATTTATTTGGAAGTGAATTTTTGAAAACAACCATGGAGTGGCAGCAAAGAATTAAGGGGCATTTCCATATCTTGTCATTATTTTAAGGATGTTTTTAGGAAGAAGTGGGAATATATTTTTCTCTCCCATCATATTAACAGTTTTGATATGGAGTCTACATCCAAGTCTTGGGAGAGGGGAAAAAGGATAGAATAGTGTACATGATAAAGAACTAAGAACAATGGTATTTCAAGCTGTCCCTTTTTGTTATTTCTATTACTTACATTTATCAACCCCTAAATATACAAATAATGCAATAATTATTACTTAATGAGACACCAGCATGATTTCTATCTTCATTGCAGTGTATTTAAAAGTCTATAGAACATAAATTGTGTCATGTGACATCATCTGAGTCTTCACTCTTAATGCATGATACAACATAGCTATAAAATATATTGCTCTATACAGCCAGGGTATGAAAGCAAAAAGGCTTCAATAGATAGTAAAGAGAAACATAAATTACCTAAATGTGTAGCATGGAAGCATGCAGCTGAAATCACATAGAGCAGTGCACAGCAATAAATATGGCTCTACTGACCATATAGAAAATGGTGAACTTTCAATGACCTGATTGGAGGTTGTATATATTATCCATTCAGGCAGGCTTGGCTATTAGCATACTCTAGGTTATGAATGAGATATAACCAAATAAGACTGAAAGATTTGACAAAGCAATTCATAGAAAGACAATGAAGAATACTGGTCATTTTTTAAATAAGACGACACAAGAAAGTAGAGGAAGATGCTGTTCCCACATAACAAATACAAGAAGCTTTAAAACCATTGAATCACATATTATTCTGAATGGTAATTATGTTTTGGCTCAGCAGGTTATGTGAACCTAGCCTCTGAAATTTGTAAGAGGCTTCAACCAGACTTCAGTCAGTCATAGCCAGATTATCTGAAAAGTTTGAACTACTCAGTATGGGTCCTATGGGTCAAACCTCCCCACATGCAAGTCAGCCTGGATTGGTGCTGCAATGGTCGATTTTCCACTATCCAGAGCATGGAGCAACAACAAGTCACAGTGGGGCATCCGCATTAGCTGATGCAGGGCTGCTCAGCCCAAGACTAGGAATCCAGGAATGCCCTTCTGTTGCAGCCACAGACTTGTCACCAGCTGCAGCAGAACAACCCCCAGGGCCAGCAGACCAACAAAGCAGACAGGGAGGTGCTTGCAGGCTGATCCAAGAAGCTCCACCAGCACTTCCTGGGATTCTACCCTCAGACCAGGTTTCTCCTGGATGTTTTTTACTCAGGACATGGTTGGATCTAATACCAATGGATGCTGGCTACAGCACCATCACCAAATTCCCCAGCTGCAGCTGCACTCCCTGCAGCTGCTGCTCCACTACAATTCCCAGTCACTTTTGATGGCACCCAGGAAAATTGACCTATTCCCTCAACCAGATTTGGGCTTATACCAATCCTTATTGGGCACAATACCAATGAGACCAGGATCTGGTTACAGTCATTTTGGATAACATAAAAGAAGGGGAAGCATCTGAATGGATCCCCCAACTCCATGATGAGTTGGGAGATGTGGATGAATTTGTGTGAGATCATTAGAGCATGGTTCGAAGACCTGGTGAACCGGGAAGACGCTGAATTGGAAATTAAGGGACTAAAATAATGTGAGAGCTGGTGTGGGTGTTTAGAAGAATAGCCAGAAGACTGTGAGATTGGCCTGAAAGGCTCTTTGTCCATTATTTCAAGGAAGCATTGGACCTGAAGCTAAGGAAGGCATGCCCGACCAAATCCAAGATTGGTAGTGGGTGGCTGTGGCAATGGACTTAGGTATAAATCCCCACTGCAGGACTACTCAAGCAGATAACCAATCATGAACCTCCCAGCTGAACTGAAGCCAGCCACTATCCCTACCATAAAATGCTATTGATGCAGCCACACAGAGACTCCAAATGCCTTGCACCCACACCCATTCTTCAAGCAAAGACACCAGCCACACCCAAGCAGACATGAACTCTCTGTAAACTGCCTGAGAAAGGGAAGTTTGCACAACAGGCTGTGAAAGTTCTCCCTCTCCCACTTGATGGGGGCAAAACTCTGGCTCCTGAGGGAGGGAGGGAGAGGGAGTGGCGATGAAAAGACATCTGCCTTTTCTCCATAAAGACTTGCATAAGAGTGCCCAGCACTGGAACCCAGAGGGAGCTTGAAGCCATAGTAGACACCAGATGCACCCGATGTCTAATTAGCCCCCAGATGGTTCAAACATTAGGAATAATAATCACATCCCTGAGTCATCCTATCCATTTTGAACAAGTAGACAGTTCCCTGATTGGGAGGGACACCCACAACTTCAGTCACTGAATCTGTAAGGAGATGATACGATTTGGGGTTGTCCCAAAAATGACAGAGTTGCTCATTCTTGGGTGGCTGGCTAGACAAATTGGCTCCTACCATCACTTGGGAATATGGCTATCATAAAATAAGGATAGGAATAGGACCTGAACCTTCCCCCCCTTCAGTCTGAAAGCAACCAGCCTTTAGGACCCAGGGGCAATCACCAAAGAGAGAAAGTGGCTGCCATGAAAGAGGCACTCCCAAGTTGCCTGCACATACCCAAAGAGTATTAAGATTTGGCAGAGGTGTTCAGTGAGGAAGAATGCAATGTATTCCCCCCCCACCAACCTACAGACTGTGTCATTGAATTCATCCAGAGGGCAAAACTACCTAGACCAAATATATACTCAATGTGGGATAAACACAGTCTATGTACAAAACACCCATTCCGTCCCTCTAATAAAAAAAATTACTAAACCATTTGGTTAAAGGCAAAATATTTCCAAACTAGTTCTGTGAGAAGTCTACTATCAAGTCTGAATAAGAGAGGGCTATGAATGGAAAACTGCATTCAATTGCCTGCTTAGCAGTTCTCAGTTCAAAGTGATACCTTTTGGACTTCAGTGAAGCATCTCTATAAAGGGGTCCTAGTATACTTAGATGACATTGTCATCTTCACTGAGACCATGGAAGAGCATGTGCAGCAAATGTTGAAAAAACTTCCCTTGTCAAATTTTATATCAAACTATCAAAATGCAAATTCCATGAAAACTCACTGGATTATCTAGGCTATTGAGTATCCAATGAAAGGATTGAAATAGACCTGTCCAAAGTCATGGTGGAGCTTCATTGGCAACCCCCTTGCACCCAAAAACAACTACAAAATGTATTTGGTTTTGCAAACTTTTACCATGAGATTATTCCCTTCTTCACTGATATAATGTTGCCATTAACTGAGTTATTGAAAACAAAAGAGACTGACCTGAAACCGAAACCCAACCAGCCACTGAGCTCAATCTTCAAATGCCAGCAGGCATTTAAGGAGCTGAGAGAACTTTTCTCTAAAGAGAAAATCCTATTGCACCCAATCCAAACAAGTTCTTTGTAGTGCAGGTGGACACTAGTGATGTTACTGTCATTGCTGTACTCCTACAGAGGAATTTGATGGATCAATTGCAGCCTTGCGCCTATGTGTCCAAAAAATTGACAGACGCAGGTGGATTGGAGAATGTGACATTATTATTATTATTATTATTTTATATTAACAGTAATTCCATCTTTCATTTCAACAGTGTCCACTGGGTACATATGTCTTGTATTAACAATTATAATTAATACTTTTCTTACCAATATAACATTATTCATATTTTCTTTATAATAATTATTACTTATATCTGTTATTTTTTAACAATCTTAACTTATTTCTCCATATATTCATCTACTCCATTTTAACTTGTTTTATTTTCCAACCATTAATAAAATAAATCCCAAACCATGTAATATTCAGTTTCTTCTTTTTCTTTAATTATCAGTGTTAATCTATTCATCTCTCCACATTCAAATATTTTCTCAATTACTTTTTCCTCTGCCGGCATCTGATCACTTTTCCAGTTCTGAGCAAGTACAATACTAGCTGCTGTTAATATCTGCATAATTAAATATATTTTTTCTTTACTGCAATCTTCAGGTACCTTTCCTAATAAAAATATTTCAGGTTTAAACTGTATGTATAGCTTTATCATTTTTTCCAACCATGCATGTATTTTTGTCCAATATCTTTTAGCTTCTGCACAAGACCATCACATATGATAATATGTCCCAGGTGTCTGGTGGTACTTCCAGCATTTGGCTGATTTATCCTTAAACATCTTTGCCAGTTTTGCTGGTGCAAAGTGCCATCTATAAAACATCTTATACAAATTTTCTTTATATGATGTTGATATTGTTAATTTATAATTCATTTCCCATAACTTTTGCCATTTATCTAATTCTATGGTATACCCAAAATTTTTTGCCCATGCTATCATCATTTCCTTTACTTGTTCTTCTTCTAATTTAATGCCTAGTAAATAACAATACAGTTTTTTGATCAATTATCTTCTGTTCCTGTTAATATTTTGTCCAATTGTTTCAACTCCTTATAAAACCTTCAGCTTTAATATCTTTTTCATACTTTGATTGTATTTGAGTATATGAATACCAATGTATTTCAACTCCATTCAGTTTTTTGTTTTTTTTGAGCTCACCGTTTTCATTCAATTTATCCTTATATCTAGCAGTAGTTTCCATTTTACAAATATTTGGATGTATATGTGCTTCCTTGTCGATAACCAGACTGGGATTTTATACAATGTTGTTCTTTATTTTTTTCCCATGCTAACAACAAGGCATTCCTAACAATATGTCTCTGAAGATATCTATGTATTTTACTTCTCCCATACCATAGAAATGCATGCCAACTCAGTTGCAAATCATGCCCCTCCAATGTCAGTAACCTTCTATTTCTTAATGTAATCCATTCTTTCATCCAAGTTACCGTAATATTGTAGACTGATAATATATTTCCCAGTTAGATAATCCAAACCCTCCTCTAGTTCTCACATCCTATACATTTTAATATTAATTCTTGCTTTCTTCCCTTGCCATATATATTTCAATACTATTTTGTTGATATCTTCAAAATATTTTTTCTCCAGTTTTATCTAGGTTGTTTGAAATAAATACAACATTTTGGTAGTATATTCATCTTGATCACTGCAATTCTCCTAATTAATGATCTGCATGTTGCCCCATTTTTCCAAGTCTATCTTAATTTCTTGTTTTAATTTATAATAATTATCTTCTTTCATTGTTCCACATTTAGCCATTATCTGAATTCCCAGATATTTAACTTTCTTTACTATCTGAGTATCTAATCTCTCCATTAATTCTTTTTTCTGTTTCTCTATCATATTTTTTATCAATATCTTAGTTTTCCCTTTGTTTATTTTCAATCATATTTTTACCAATATCTTAGTTTTCCCTTTGTTTATTTTCAATCCTGCCACTTTCCCATATTCCTCTACCTTATTTATTAACTTGGGTCCTTTTCCTAGAGGTTCTTCTAATATAAAGACTAGATAATCTGCAAATGCTTATAATTTGTACTCTTCCTTTCTTATTTCCATCCCTTTTATCTCCTTATCTTTCCTAATATTTCTATTTAACACTTCTAATGTTAATACAAATAGCAATAGTGACAAGGGGCACCCTTGCCTTGTTCCCTTCTTAATATTTTTTCTGTCAATTCTCCATTTACTATCACCTTTGCATATTGTTTATAATATATTGTCTTAATCATTTTAATAAAGCTTTCCCCAAATTCCATTTCTTCCATTTGTGCCAGCATAAACTTCCAGTTCAAGTTATCAAAGTTCAAATTATTAAAGGCCTTCTGCATGTCCAAGAATATCAACACCATCCATTTTTCTGGATATGCTTCATAATATTCCAAAGTGTTCCAAAATCATTCTCATATTGTCTTTTATTTGTCTCTTAGGTAAAAACCCATTTTGGTCTTGATGTATAAATTGGTTTAAAACTCTCTTTAGTCTTTCTGCCATTTTGTAGAAAATATTTTATAATTTGAGTTCAGTAATGACATTGGTCCAGAATTTTTAATCTGTTGTGGATCAGTATCATCTTTTGGTATAAGAGTAATGTAAGCTTCCATCCATGAATTAGGTATTTTTGCCTCTGTCAGTACTTCATTTGCCACTTCTAACAATATATTGCTTAAAGAGTCCTATAAGAGTCCTAAAGAGTTTTATACAATTCTTCTGGTAAATTGGTAAAACAATTGGTGCATTCCAATTGTTTTATCTTTTGATTGTCTCTATTAATTCCATCATTGTAATTCTTTCCTCTAGTATTGTTTTAGTTTCTTCTGGTACTTTGGGTAGTTCTGCTTTTTAAAAATATTCTTTAATTTATCCTCCTCCCAGTTATTATTATTATTATTATTATTATTATTATTATTATTATTATTATTATTATCCATAGAGTTCTCCATAGTATTTTTGACTACTTCTTTTTTATCTTCATTTCTATAGCAAAGGTAAACTTTATAATCTGTTAATTGGGAAATCCATTTCTTTTCCTTCTCTTGGCAGGAGTTCATAATGGAGTGGATTGGAGAGTGTGACTTGAGGATCATCAGTAAGGGGGTTGGATGTGAGTTGAATTTAGCAGGAAAAAACATGGGAACTCAGATTCAGGTTTTCCCAGATGTGTCAATATGACTTCTCCAATAAATTCTTACTTGGAAGGACTTTGTCTCTGAGTGCTGAACTGAGATAGAGAATTTAATTGGAACACTGACAAACTCTGACAATGACATTCCCTAAAGTCTGCTGAGGATGTTATCTAGCCTGGTGTTGAAACATTTGGAAACCAACCTACAAGCTACATCTGAGTTACAGATATTCACAATTATTGCAAACCTATATGGGTGTAAAATGCTTAAACCTGCAAATAGCTTCACTTCCTCCATTAATGCCTCTGCAAATAAACAACACTCAAAAACATATGCTACCAATCACCAATTAACCATGGAAACTGGCCTTCCAAAAAGGATGCAGAATGCTTTATTCATGATCACTGATGCCTACAACTGGAAAAATACCAATGCAGAATCAAGGAACAAAAAAAGAGCGTGCCCCAATTCCATTGGACAAGACCTGACAGATACCTTAGAACATACAATCCACAGGAATGCCAACAGAATACAAATGCAAAATCATAATTAACTACAAGAGAAATACAATATCATTACCCCAAAACCACAAGATGACAATTCAGAACTATGGATTGGAAATCTATCCAGCAGACCTCTATCTGACAATGAAAAAACCATCCTCACAGCCTCAATTTCAACCACAAAGATGCTAATCCCATTGAATTCCTCGCCAATCTTGAATCCATTCTAAAAATGCATCACCTGGACAATAAACATAAGACCTCAGACAAAGAATCATTCCCAACATGCAATGCAACAGACAAAATGACACATTCAGTCAAAATGAGAAGAGAGCACTAAGACACCGAAACAAGACAAAAGTATAGTCATCTTATCAGCAAAGGCAGACTGATGGTAGTAATGGACAAAACTGACTACATCAGCAAAGCCGAAAACAGCGTAAATGACACCAACACCTACTAAATAATACGCAAAGATCTGACAAAAAAGACAAAATGAAAGACACTCTAAGAAAAAAGAAAAACAGCTAACACCACATCAATCACAATACTCCTCCATACCCAGATTCTACAAACTCCTAAAAACAAGACCAGGATCTCTTTACACCCAATTGTGTCTCTACCTTAAACACCGACATTCAAACTAGCAAAAACCCTGCAGAGGAAACTTGGACACCTGGTCCATGACTCAACCCACTCAATAAACTCCCTAGAATAATTTCTCCAATGCATCAAGCACACTAAGATTGACAAGGAAGAAATCATGGTCTCCTTCAATGTTACTGCTCTCTTCACCTCAATTGACCTAAATCTGTCTTAACAAACCATAAAACCATCTACTCACTAAACACCAAGATGCATGACCACACAAATCCCTTATAAACAGAAGAACATTGAACTGACATTCACTAAAATCTGCTGAAGATGTTACCCAGCCTGGTAACGAAACATTCAGAAATGAACCCACAAGCTCAGATAAACCTTCACCCTCATAATATTCAATATTATGCAACTTGCTGGATTCTAATCCAAAATGAATAAGATACAACCAATGTGAACATAAAAACAAACCATATTATAGCTTAACATGCTATAAGAGTTATTGGCTTCCTGCAACATGCTGAATGACAAATTATTTAACCTCATTAGCATAGCATAGCCTTGTCCAGCCTAGTATATTGTGTGAATCTAACTAGTACAAAGTTACATAAATGAAGTTTATATAACACTTAAGGTTATCCTGCTCAGCACCTGATTGTTATGTGATGATGCCACTCTAAAACTCTGCAATAGATCTTGACATGGAATTGTAGTGAAAATAACTTTCCAATTTGAATCATTTTAGATATATATATTAAATATGGAAATGCATATTTGAACTTATTCCAGATTGATAAAAAGATTAATATGATTTTTTTTTCATGGTTGAACATGTAATCAAGGGAAGAAAGAAAGTTAAAGGCTAACATGTTTGAAGCTGCAGGGAAATGTGAAACAAACAGAAACAGACGACACAGTGCTTGTATGAAGAAATAAAACTTTGATTTCAAGCTGAGTGGCAGTCATCACACTTAACAATCTTTCCTGTGATCTTTTTTGTTCTGAAAAGTATCCTTTTAAAGCTTATGAGACTTAAAAGAGAGATCTATTTCAGCTTTAGGGCCAAAGAAAAGCCACTGGATATTAGGCACATCACACATCTACCTTGAAGAAATGGACAAGGTATAAGATGAAAGGTAACAGAAGAGGTTAAAATCAGGTGACTTTAGCTTGTGAGATATTCCCAGAAGGATAGAATCATTTCTCTGATGCTGAAAATATCTAGCTATACTATGAAATTTCGGTTTTGGCCTCTTGCAGATAGGCAGCGAACAACGATAGGCCAAATACTGCCCAAAACATTTTTCTTTCTCTTTATGAGGAGGGATGACTTATTTCTAGGACCTAGGGAGATTACTTTATATGGAAGGATGACTTAACAAGGTGAAACATGTCACATGGCATCAAGATTTGATTATATATTTTAAAAATGTTTTTATTAGAGTCTTGATGGAGGATTTGGATTGTTGTTTTAAAATAAAACTATGTAAGTGTATTATGTGTTTTTCATGACAGAGCTTGTGTGTTTCTTCCTTTCAGAATGTATGGAAACCATTCTGACTGCATTGTTCAAAAGGGCCCCCAGGAATCCCCCCAAAAAACTTATGATGCTTCGATTTGCTTATCCTATTTTAGTAGATAAGGTGGCAAAGGCACAATGAGTTGCCTCTTGACTTCCTGTGGCTCATAAAAAGAATATGTTGTGTAAACAGTAAAATGGATCTTGTGTCCACCCAAAGGAGTCAAAACTAGCTGAATGAAGACCTAAGTCTAATGGTACCCATTACTTCACTAACCCTTGTACCTATCCCTAAGGTTCATACTAATCTCTAAATATGCAAGAATGAAAATATATTAAGCAGAATGAACCACATTCTTGAGTAAAATACTGAATTCTTCCTAGCATGAAATAAGTGTGAGCTTTTGTAATAGTGTAATTAACGGCTTTTCCTCTTAACCAACCAATATTAGTATTATTAAGTATACTTAATAAGTATTAGAAGGAAAAGATGAATTTTACAAATGATATGCAATTATTATCTTTTTGATCAGACATGAAAAAGAAATATTAATTATAGTCCATATACATTGGCAATGGTGTACTGCATTTTAGCACGAAATATTGGCAGGGTTTCTAGTTATTCATTTTTTCACTGGGTTTACAGAAATCAGATATATGGAAAAAGAACAAAATGAGATGTAAATAAATCCCTTGCAAATTTCAACAAGAAGCAGCCTTTGTAAGATGACTGAAGGATTCAGTAAAATAATTAAACAAATCTGCTAAACAAATAATTATTTGCTAAACAAATAATTCCCTCAACACCGTCCAACGATTTACAAAGTCCGCACTACTATTACTATTAATCTTCTTATCACTCCTTATCACCCATCCCCTACCACTTGTGACTGTATGACTGTAACTTTGTTGCTTGTATCCTTACAATTTATATTGACTGTTTCCTAGTATGATTTGATTGCTTATTGTACCCTATGACTATTATTACTTTATTATTCTTGACTTGATGAATGTATCTTTTCTTTTATATACATCGAGTCATTTGCACCAAGACAAATTCCTTGTGTGTCCAATCACACTTGGCCAATAAAGAATTCTATAAAGAATTCTATTAGTGAGAAGAAGATCTTTCATTTATTACGGTTTTTAAACAGATCTGATGGATCAGACCCATCTGTGCCAGATCCTCAAGGTGAAAGATCTTGCATCTGTGTGTGGCATTTGTCCAGTCAGCAGTGAAATGGGTACCAGCAAGAACCAAATAAAGCTACAGGAGGTCATTGACCCAGAAGTCAACTAATATCCAAGAAGCCTTTTGGCTTAAAGATATTCAATAAGCAGGAGATTTTCTCCACATGGCTTTGTCATAACACAGCACATCTGTTTGTAAAATAAACACATCAGTTGCAAAAAAAAAAGTCCCAAGAAAAAGAACTGTAAAATTGTGATCAGTTCTTACAGCACACAATTATCAGCCTAAAAGCTCTGCTTTTCTTCTACAACTGAAAGAAGATATAACTTTCTCTGGTTACTTTTACTAGCCCACAGAACAGTTATCTTCTCAGTCGATATTAAGTGTATCAATAGTTTGATCAGAATTAATTGGGTAAAATTATTATAACCACATTTAACATTATAATTAAATTCCCTAGCCCTGTATGACCGACCTGTCAGTAGGAAATTTGGAATTTATGATCAGATAACTCAATTTATATCTGTTGATTTAGTTTAAAAGACTTTTACCTCATTGTAGAGGCAGGTTGCAGTGATGACGTATTGATGCTCACTATGATCTAGATGGTCCAATTCAAGGAAAAAATACATAAATAATTCCTCTGAAATTTTGAAGAGAGGGGGATTTTGAAGAGAAAATCTTTTAAAATGATATGAGTCCAGGAAAGCAGGAACAACAAGAGATACTTATGTATCATGTGCTTGTTAATATTGCAAAGGGTCTCGTTGTTCTATCCAAAAGAAGAAAGAAACCAGTTGTTTTTGTTGCCTATTTGGAAGTCAAAACATAAAAAGAAGAAGAATATGGTAATTGTAAGTAAATCAAATTTATAGCAGGGCAATCTGAGAAGGCCTGTTATTTATTCCCTTAAAATAAAGCGTATTCCATTCCTTCCTTTTCCAATGAATAAAAACACCTAGGAACTCTGCTAATTCAAGACACTGCCTGAAATTGAAAACATAATAGCAGACTCTAATATTCATTTCTTTAACCTTAACTGACTTCAAACTGATCTAAGTTGAAAAGGTGTAAAAAAATTGGTATATTAAGTTTGAGAAATTATGAAGAAATGCATATCCTGTTTTCCTAGGGGCAGATAATTCAATAAATATTACAATCTAAAACTTTACACAATGTTTATTCATAAATTTTCCATTATTTGTCTTATGGTAGTCAATTAAGATTTATTAAGCTCAATTTGCTTCTAATCTTAAATCAGGGATAGGGAATTATTTTTGTCAAAATTTTTGAAAGCATTTAAAAATAATTTTGGTTTTTGTCACCCAGCTCAGACTGAATTTGGCATTTTTTGATCTACCTATTGCAATGCTGCCAAACCCTTTTGGGCTCCTGTGCAAAAATTGCATGCACATTAGTGCATGCACACTCGCGTGCCAGCACCCAGAATACAATGTGTGCCCCTCCAAGCCTCCTGCACATGCGCATAATGCCCCCCTGCCCATCCCTTACCTGCACTGTGCCTCACAGCTGATTTTTTGGCTGGTTTGATGCCTTTTTCGATCTCCCAAAGGCTTGGGAAAAGCCTATGCAAGTTGTAAATGTGCTAACAAGACACTGAGGAATTGGTTTATGAATGCATGGCCAAGCCCAGTTGTGGAGTTGATTGACATTAGATTGTTCAAGTGTCCTATGTCATCATTTTAATTTAACTCTAATATCTGAGAGAGACAATACACTCACAATTTTCGTTCTATGATGAGCAATTGGTCTATCATGTCTTCAATCTATTGTTTGTGCTGGGTTACTGAAATTTAAAATATTTTTATTTGACCACAATAAATAAGTATCATTTTATCTTCAAGATAAGCTTTGTATGAAACTATGTTTGAAATATTCAACTTTATCTCCTTTTAGAATTAAATCTTTCAATTTATTTGGTCATTCACTGGATTTTTATGTAGCCACAAGATAACAAGATGCAGCAGTGAACACTGGTTTTCTATGTTGTCATTTGTTTACCTTGATGTACATTCTGTTCTAATACAATGATAAATTATCTGGGACCATCTCAGGTGCATAGTGCCATTTTCTTAAAGGTATATAAGAAAATTTCAAAGTTTTGTATTGCAGAAAATAAATTACAAACAACTTGACTACTAAGATATGAAAGTTTTTCCCATCTGGCCACTGGTAAAACCCTCTGAGATTATGGATTTTATCCTTCAGCTAAGAGTAGGGAAAGTTTTTGATTGTTATTTAATCCCTCTTAATTAAAACAAAAATAATAATACCTGACAGTACTAGAGGGTAGACCAGACTAAGAAACTAATGCCATATAAGTGTAAAAGTAGTTTTATTAAATAGCAATAGTTACAGAATCTGTAAGTCTGAATGTGTTTCTCTCCTTTTTCGTTTTATCTTTGTGTAAATTAGGGAGGGACCTGTCTGATATTTTTTCAAATTACTTTTTTGCAATGAATTTAAGCTGTGCTTGTTTGATAATTTCCTTAGTAACAAATCTTCAAGTCCATTCTTTATGCCTTCTACACTACATATTCTGACTAAGTTGTTTACAACATGTTTCTTAAAAAAAATCAGAGGATGATCCCATTAATGACAGATTTATAAGATCAAATAATATTTTTATTTTTTTTATTTATTTAGTCAAATGCTTACAAAATGATAGAAATAAGAATAAACATAAGTTTAAATACAAGAAATAGGAACTAATAATTGGGGCAATAGGACAGGAATGGTAGGCACGATTGTATGCTTATGCATGCCCTTACAGACTTCTTAGGAATGGAGTGAAGTCAGTAGAGGTTAGTTTGAGGGTAAAGGAGTAGGGCTTTGAGCAGGTGACAACAGAATCAGGTAATGAGTTCCAGACATTGACCACTCTGTTGCTGAAATCGTACTTCCTGCAATCAAGTTTGGAGTGGTTTACATTAAATTTATATCTATTGTGTGCTCTTGTGTTGTTGTGGTTAAAGCTGAAATATTCATTAACTGGCAAGACTTTGTAACATATGATTTTATGTACTATGCTTATGTCCAATCTTAGCTGGAGTAGTTCAAGGTTGTCTAAGCCTAGAATCTCAAATCTAGTAGTGTAGGGTATTCTGTTACTATTAGTAAGTTGAATACCAGATATATCCTTAGGAAATTAAGGAAGAGGCTGAAACAAAATGACTGAGGGGCAAATAGGCTTAGGAAAACATAGAATTTTACTTGATTGACTTATTATTCCTGGTTTAGATTCTTTATGGTAACATCTCTCTGAAAATAGATATAGTTCCAGGATTGAAGGAAAACATAATCACCGAGCCGGTAGTAATATTGGTTGAATCCTGCCCCTGATTAAGATGGGTGTATTTGCTATGACAGCAAAAACCATACATAGAATATAAATGGGTACAAAGCAGAGGAAGTATCATTTTATAAATACATTTTCTACACATTTGGCAACAGAAAGTCTTGGTAGCTAAATGCTCAAAATCATATTACTATGTTTGATTCTTTTGGTAGAGAGGAGGGCTATTATATGTCCACAGCTATAAAATTATTAAAAGTTGAATCCATGTGCCTATGGAGTACAAGTGTACTATTTTTCCAACCTTATTCCTCTTGAGCATATGCAGTCTTTTGAATCAGTACTTCAGATTCTCAATTGTGGTTCCCAACCTTCCATATCCTTTTTTAAGCAGTATGTTATGAGGAATATCAAATTGATGAGAGCCATAATTTTTGCTTATTGGAAAGCACATGGGTTAGCTGAATTAGTTTTTAAAGTTCCTAAACGGATTACTGCTTGATTTCATGTAATGTCCATTGCTGAAACACTTCTGTACTTGGTCAGATTACAATAGCAAGAAAAATGGAAACCAAAATGGCAAATGATCTAGTTTTACAGAGACACTGTTGATATCTGAATTAACAATGACCGACCAGAAAGCAGTTGTGGGATAGAGTGACTTCGGGTTTCAAAAGATTATATAAGTAGTCCTTGTTTAGCTGTGGCTATTGGAACCAGAAATTCTTGTTGCTTTTTTTCCTCCAACAAATTTTATTAAGTTTCATTATATGATAAAAATATTTAAAATGTTATAAAAAATGAGAGAAAGGAAGAGAAAAGTGAAATGGGAGACAGAAAAAATAATGACTGCCAACTTTTTTCGGTGCAGTATAATGAAAAATGAATTACAAAATATTCTAATCATCAAAATGTAAAATCAAAGTTTCATGTTTTTCAATTTCAAGCAAAAAGTCCAGAAGTAGTTTCCAAATAAAAACAAAACTAGATAAGCTATTATTTAATCAAGGCAATCATTTTTGCTGTCTTTGCTAACTCCATCACTTTTACCATCATTTTTTGCTAAGTGATGTGGTTCCGTAATGTGACATCACATGAATATGCCAACTTACAAAGCAAATTTACATGTTCCAGATACCAGCATTAGACAAATCCTGCATTTTCAGCACCCACAGTCATGGATTCCATTTGCAATCTCTTGTCAGCTTTCTGATTGATTGTGCTTGTTGGAACTGGCTATGGAGATTGCAAATAATAATCATAATAATCATGTGACTATATGAAACTGCAATTGTTGTCATTGCAAACTGGTTGCCAAGCACTTGAAAGACAATCATGTGAGTGAGAGCATGCTGTAATGGCTGCAATCAAAGATGATCATAAGTCTACCTTGTTGAGTGTCGTTGCAACCTTTCTATGATCACTGAAAAAGGGACAATCTGTTCAATGAGGACAATCTATAGAATGATAACTACATATAGTATTCCTGGTCTCAATGAATGTTAGGATAAATAAGAATAACTCTTTGTAATGGAGCTGTTTGGCAATGGAATAATAAGCTAGAAAAGTGATAAACTTCCCTTCACTTCCCCTTTAGCTGAAGCAGAGACTAAAAAGCCATCTGTCTAGAATGCTTTAATTTAGATTCTTGTACAGAGCAGTAGATTAACTTCAATGGATGGAATGGCCTTTTCAGTCCTATGATTCTATATCTACAGTATACTACAATATACTGTATGGAGCATCAGACTACTCATTCTTCCTCTCTTCTTTATTTCCTCTTTTATCATTTCAGGTGTTGAGAAAGATACAAAGTTCTGGGTTTTGCATTTCTGGTGACCTCAATTATTATAATTTGATGCTTTTGTAGCATGTATTTGATGTTGTGTATCCATCTTCTTCTGGATCTGCATTGTGTTCTTTAGCCTTCTTCTCTTTTTGTATATGCCTTGTAATGTAAGTGTAGAATCCCAAACTATGTATTAAAGTAAGACAAAGAAAAAAGAAAAGAAAATTGATTAACTAAATAAAACCTACATAAAACAAAATGTACACCTCTAAAAGCAAGAGCATTGACAACACCATACAAAAAATGACAAATGGTTCAATCACTTTACTCATTAAATGGTAAGTGATTATCGGATTGAAACCTTGAAAGGTTCCAGTAACTGTTGTAAAAACCAGATGTTTGTTCTAAAATCATCCTACCACAACAATGAACATTTGCAGATAAATTTAATGAAGGGGAAAACTCATAAATGTGTCAGAAGTAGATAATAATTATTTCTGATACAAGCAGCTGTTTTCTATTGGAGTATCAATTAATATTCATGACTGGAAGGATCTCTTTACAGAAGTCGGCACCATACTAGTCACTATCAGAAAGAATCTCCAATGGAGAACTCTTCTAAATGTTGGGCACCTCAGAAAGACCAACAATATGAATAGTGTTATAATTGTAGAAGAGCCAGTGAAGATGATTTCACACTCTTAAAACAACTATTGCTGCAATAAAAAATAAATTCTTCATATTTAGAGGTAATTTTCCATTGTTCAGATCTTTATGAGGCTATTTGGAATTTAGCTGTTCCTCAGAGAAGTAATTTTATTGTCATAAATTTCAGAAATTGCTACACAGATTTGAATAAAATTATTTTATGTATTTAGAATACATTCTGACATAATGGTTAGATCTTGTAAATTAGGTCCTAGATGAAAGCTGCTGCTTTATGCTAAAGAATAGTTTTCTGAACTTGCAATAGTTTTTAGAGTTAGAAATCAAGTCTGATAGATACAGATAGACTAGTCAAATACATAACTCTTTAAGTAAGGTAATAGATTTCAACATATATTAAATATATTTTTGATAGGATGGTATTATCAGAATTTTAGTAATTTAGTAATAAGAATATAATCCACTCTTTATGACTCACTTTTTTTCTTGACCCTCCCATTTCTCTCATTCCTCCTATTCATTCATCCTCATATCAAAATCAACCCAAACGATACTGTCAAATAGTCCTTGTCCTTGAATTGTTTTTGATGTAACATTTACTAGTGCAGTGAGCATCAATAAGAAAAGAGAAACATGGAGTTATATTTTATTATCTTGAAATGTATTTTATAAAAAAAATTGTGTATTGTTTATATTTGGTTTACATTTTGATCTGAACCATTTGAATTCTGGTATTGGAGAAGACTCCTAGAATACCACTAACAGCCAAGAAACAGATATAATATTGAATAAATCTATCTAGATTTCTAACTTGAGACACAAATAACCAGATACAATCCTACTTCAGATACATTATGACCAGGGGTGGGATGCAAATATTATACTGTTGGTTCTGTGGGCATGGCTAGATGGGAGTGGCTAGGTAGGCATGGTCATGTGACTGGGTGAGTTCTTTTTTTGCTGCATCCCCCTGTTCCGTTGTGGGTTTTTTTTTTTTTTGCCTCCTGGGCCTCAGGGAAGCCTCCTGGGTGAAGCAGTAAGACAGCAAGTGGGATCCCAGCACAGCTGATTGTCAAAACAGCTGATCATCGGGAGAAAAAAAAAAGAAATACTGATTCGTCTGAACAGGTAGCTACTGGGATTTTTTTACTACCAGTTTGACCACATAGCATTTTTACTATCGGTTTGCCTGAACCGGGCTGAATGGATAGCATACCATCACTGATTACAACTCTGCTTTCTCAAAAAAGAACTAATACTGGAAGTGCTGAAAAAAAAAGAGAAAAGGATAACCAGCAGCAAAGTAGAAGGGCTCAGTTACACTGGCAATAAGTATACTATTGGGAGACTTGCAAGAAGAGGTTTGGGATGGATTGTCATGAAGAAAATCTGCTAGCCAATTAAAACAACTTGTTGGCACATAATAAATTGTGACTAGTAATATACTATAGCAAGAGGGTCACCTAAGACTGTTCAGCACTTTGGATTTGAAGGAAAAACTTTGAATAGTTTGAGGCATTCAGGGGTATTGGCAATTTCATAAATTAGCTGTACCTATTTTTTGGAATTGCCTATGTATATTTTCCTGGGATCAAGAGCTACATTGTGATCTCATGAAAATTGCATGTTGGTCCCATCAAATTTGTAATATACTGATTTGCTTAAATAATTGAAAAAAATTAAGATTCACTTCCCCATTTATGAATGGGGATCAACCTCATTAAAAGTTTCCAGCACTATCCATTTGTCAAAAATGCATATAAAGTTCGTGTTCTGGTGGCTAGAAACACATAAGCAGAAATTTATTGATGGGAATTGCATATGGGAAATGTTTTTGGACTAAGGCAAAAGAATCCTATATATTATTATATCTATAACTCAGAATCCTCTCTATAGCCACATTTTTCTCTATTTATCTCTAATGTTTTTAATATGTTACATAAATAAAATAAAGTTTGGATTTACAACCATAGATTTACAATGGTTTTAAGGTTTATCACTTTTCCTACGTAATATTTTCATATGCTTTAAATAAGATGTTTCTATAGAAAAACTTTCTTGTTCCCTCTAATTACTATGTAAAGTGCCAAAGAAGGGGCAAACCACAGTATTAAAACCTAACTAATATGGGCACCCTGAATGTATGGTGGCTGATGTTGCTGTCTGAGGAGTGACAGACAGAGAGGGAAAAGACATAGTTAAAGAATAAACTGTATATCTGGTGAGCTAATAGCCATAATTAAACATTATTGTTATTATTTGCTATAAATTTTATACACAAAATACAATATATGTTAGGATTTTGTGTGTGCGTGTGCGTGTGTGTATGTATGTGAAAGCTAAATATAAGATCATGATATTGATTTTATGTTTCTGTGTCCTGTCTTTAAAAACACACACATACACACACATACACACACTCATCAATCATTTAAATCTTGGAAGTAACCATAGAATGGTACGAGCAAAAGTGAAGCTAGCATGTACAAAAAGCATTTGAAAATGATAAAGATGTCATGAAAAACAAAAATAAAAATTGATAAACTATTAGAGGAGAACAGAGATTTTGAGATTAAACTATCAAATAGCTTTACTCTATTGCAAGATTTGGAAGAGATGAACATTACAGATCAAAATGAACATAGAGTCAAAAACATCCTTGAATCTGCTACATCTATAGTAACACTGGAAAAACACTTGGTACAAAAAAAAATATCTGATGAAACTATTGATTTAATGAAAAACAATGGACAATGAAAATACTGGAAGTTTAACTAATAAATTGGAGGTGTTGAACTTTGCAAATGTATCCAAGAAGAATTACATCAGTTTAATGTGAAGTTTGCAAAAAAGCGAATTGAAAAAACAAAGAGATTAAGGAGAAAAATGCAAGGTTATAAATGCAGGAAAGAAGGTTTTTTTGCACTATAATGTGAAGATGGCTCTATGTAGCTCAAAACAGGAAATGTCAGAAATAATTGGAAAATTTTATTCAGAGTTTAAAAAGATCAAGATCACTCAAAAGTAGCAACACCCACAAAAAAGGAAATGCCAGATATCCTAATAGAGGAAGTATCAAGTGCCATAAAATCAATTAAAAATGGAAAAGCTTCAGGAAATGACTGTGTTACAGTTGAACTGCAGACAGCTGGTGGTCACAAAATACCTGATACACAGAAAAATGCTGAAGTGATTCTTATACACAAGAAAGCAGCCCAAGATGATGTAAAGAACTATTTCTCAATAAGCCTTCTGTCTGATTTTCACCAAGATAATAGCAAAAAGAATATTGAGAACATTAAACATTAAATAATGCAGACCCAAAGGAGCAGGCAGGGTTCAGAAGTGGTTACAGTACAATGGATCATATCCAGGTTGTTCAGCAAATCACTGAAAGGCATAATGAGTATACCATACCTCTGTGCAAGGCTTTCATTGACTATGAAAAGGCATTTGACTCAGTATGCCAGCAAGCAATAATTAAGTCATTGCACAACCAAGGCATAAACACTGCTTACATAAAACTACAATCAATATATGAAAAAAACAATGGGAACAATTTGCCTTAATGATCTTAAAGTGGAAATCAACATAGAATGAGTTATATGACAAGGTGATATAATATCACCTATTCTTTTCTCAACCTGCTTTGAAGAAGTATTTCACGAACTAGACTGAGCAAAAGATGGAATAAAATTCAAAGGCACCTATTTAAATCTTTTAAGATTTACAGATTATGCTGTTCTCTTCTCACAAAACTGAGAAGAGCTACAAAGACACATATAAGAGATGCACAAAATAGGAGAAATATTTGGCTTAAAAAATAAACTTGAAAAACAGCAATATGGAAAAAAACTAGGCACAGTGGATTAACATTACATATACCTTGGCCAATGGATCTTAATGAAAGGTGATACAATGAAGAAAATTGAATGGTGTGTTAAATATGGTTAGTAGGAATTTGACAAGCTAAACATAATTTTCAAGAACAATCTCCCCCTATGCCTGAAGAGAAAAGTTTTTGATCAGTGTGTAATACCTGCTCTAACATATGCCAGTTAAACATGGACACAAACCTCACAATCAATACAAAAGCTACAAGAGGGACATAGAGCCCCGGAAAGATATATGCTTAGCATTACAATATAAGACAGAAAGGCTTGCACATGCATTAGAGAACAAATGAAAGTGTACAATATCATCAAAAGAGTAAAAGCATTGAAATGGAAATGGGCTGGTCACATAGCAACAACTGGTGGCAGGTGGACCAAGGCAGTCATAGGATAGTTCCCAGTTGATAAAAAGCATCCATGTGGCCTAAAACAAGATGGATAAATGACATCAGCAAGTATTTTGGGCTCAATTGCAAATAGAAAGGCCAAGAAACATGTGGAAGAGGCCTTCATCTTGCAGTGGATAGACAATGGCCAAAATGATGATGATATTGATGATGATGATATGATGATGATTATCGTCATCATCATATGTGTCTCTCTGTGTGTGTGTGTTTGTGTTTTAAAAACCAGGACCCTTTTAGATCAGTTGTATAAGCTTGATTAAGTCTCATACATTAATGCAATGTTTATCAACTTTTATCAATTTTAAAAATCAAGAGAGGCAAGATGGCGACCGGAGGAAGTCAGCCTAAAGAACTCCGCCACGACGGCCGTTCGGTGTGGTGAGTTCCCCCCCGGGTCCTCACCTGTGGCAGGGGTGGCGAAAGGACCCGTGGGGGGGTGGGCGACCCCCGAAGCCGTGGCGCGGCGTCGGGCCTGGCGCTGTGCCGGCGCTGGCGGCTGGCGGCATGGCCGCGCGATTTCGCGGCTGGCGGCTGGCGGCTGGCGGCATGGCCATGCGAGGTCAGAGTTTCCAAGCGCCTGGAGTAGCTGGAGGCTGGTGGCGTGGCTGTGGGACCGCCACCGGGGCCGGGGCTGGGGCCATTGCGGAGGCCCCAGCCAAAGTTGGAGAGCGCGCCGCAGCTCGAGCGGCTGATGGGCGGCCGCCGCGGGCAGAGCCAGGGCGGCGTGGCTGTGGGACTGCTGCCGGGGTCGGGGCTGGGGCCGTTGCAAGGGCCCCAGCCGAAGTTGGAGTTCGCGCCGCGGTTCGAGCGGCTGGAGGATGGTCACCGCGGGCAGAGCCGGGGCGGTTGGAAGACTGCTGACCCCCGGGGCCGCTGGAGGACCATCAACCTCCGGGGCCATGGTGTGGTGCCGGGCCTGGTGCTGGTCCCGGCAGCTCGTAGCGTGACCGGAAGACGGCCGCTGGGGCTGGGGCTGGGGCCGTTGCAAGGGCCCCAGCCGAAGTTGGAGTCATTGCTATGGTCCGAGCAGCTGGAGGAGCGACTAGAGGGCGGCCGCCGCTGGCAGATCCTGGACGGCTGGAGGACTATCAACCCCTGGGGCCGTGGTGCGGCGACGGGCCTGGTGCTGGGTCCAGCGGTTTGCGGTGCGGCTGGAGGACGGCCACCGGGGCTGGGGCTGAGGCTATTGCGGAGGCCCCAGCCGGAGTTGGAACTGCCGCCGCGGTTCGAGCGGCTGGAGGACAGCCGCTGTGGCCAGGGCCGGAGTGGCTGGAGGACCATTGTCGCTACCGGAGCCGGGGTTGGAGAACTGTAGTTACGGTCGGAGTCGGGGTTGGAGGACCGCTGCCGCGGTTGGTACCATGGCTAGAGCCGGGATGGCTGAAGAATTGTCATTGGAGTTGGGGTTGGAGAACTGCCGCCTCATCTGGAGCCTGGTCTGGAGGTCTACCGCCGTGGTTGAGGTCCTTTTTCTCCTTCCCATCCAGTCGGCTGTATTCCGAACGGTCTCAATCTGGACTCGGGCCCCGGCTGGCTAGCTTTCAGCTTGGTCGGGGTCAGTTACAGAAGAGGACTCAGGCCGGGACGCTATCTTATACTAGGAACGATCTTTGGGCCCTGAGATGTGTCCCCCTGTCTCAGAAATGGCCCTCTGCTCTCTCGGAGGCCTATCTCAAGGACGGATCGTGGGATCCGGAGAGATGGTAGGGTTGTAGGAAGCGTGGGAGGGAGGGGTGTCTTAATAAATTTTTAGCTAGATTTTTAAAGGGATTAGGAAAGTCCGGGCGGGAGTTGGGGGACAACTCGCCGGAGGCTGGGACCAGGCCGTAGGTTGGGCGTGGCCGAGAGAGTCAGAATCCGGATAGGATTGTATTGAGGATGGGGGGGTCACCGGGGAGGGTGGAATTAAATCTATTGATACGGTGAGCGGGAGAGGCAGATTTGGCGGCTATAGGGGGCCATATTCTGTATTGGGAGCACGCCCTCGCTGCTTGTCTGCTGTGGCGCGCTCTGACCCCCTTGTCATCTCCCGTTCCCCAGGGGGTCTGAGCAATCGGGCCCTGGGCCTTCGGCGGATGCTATGTAAAGCCAGGTCCGTTGCTAATAAAGCCTCTCTCATTCATGATTTGATTTGTGAGGGGGGTGCGGACCTGGTGGGAGTTACCGAGACCTGACTGGGCCAGGAGGGGGGAGTCCCTCTGGTGGAGATGTGCCCAGCCGGGTTTCGGGTCTTTCATCAGCCGAGGGCCCAGGGGAGGGGAGGGGGGGTTGCGGTGGTTATTAAGGAGGATCTGTGTCCGAGGGAAGCCACTGTGTCTCAGATGACCGGGTGTGAGCTCCTTTTCGTGATGTTCGGTCCCAAGGTTCAGGTGGGCTTGCTGGTCACATACCTGGCTCCCTGCTATGCGGCAGCGTCCCTGCTTGAGCTCCTTGAGGTCATAGCTGGCGTGGCGGTTGGGACACCCAGGCTTATGGTCATGGGGGATTTCAACTTGCCATCTACCGGCGGTGCCTCGGGGACTGCTCAAGAGTTCATGGCTTCCATGACGGCCATGGGCCTGACCCAGTTAATTCGGGACCCTACTCACGTGGGAGGTCACACCTTGGATCTGGTTTTTGTCTCTGATCAGTGGCAGAGTGATCTGGGTATAGGGGATATAGTTGTGGAACTCCTGTCATGGACGGATCACTCGCTCCTGAAGCTTGACTTCCGTTCCGCACCCCCTGACCGCAGGGAGGCGGGACCATTAAAATGGTACCGCCCCAGGCACCTGATGGACCCTGATAGGTTCCTGACGGAGCTTGGGCCATTTCCCGAAGCTCATACACACGACTCGGTTGAGGGCTTGGTTGCCACCTGGGATAGGGTGGCTGCTGGGGCCCTTGACCGAGTCGTGCCCTTGCGGCCTCTGACCCGGTGCCGATCCCACGTGGCTCCCTGGTTTTCTGAGGAGCTAAGGGAGATGAAGCACCGGAAAAGACGCCTAGAGAGCAGTTGGAGGGCTAGCCGCTCTGGATCTGACCGAACACTATTACAATCTTATATCAAGACGTATTTAGTGGTGATAAGGATGGCGAGGAGATCTTACCTCTCCACCCTTATTGCGTCCGCGGAAAACCACCCAGCCGCCCTGTTTAGGGTGACCCGCTCCCTCCTGGAGGTGGGAGCGCGGAAGGACCCCTTGCAGGGACGGGCTGAGGAGTTTTCTAGGTTTCTGCAGGACAAAATCGCTCAGATCCGGGACGAACTGGACTCCGACTGGGCATCTCCGGGCGGGGGGGCGGGGTGGATATCGGTGCGGTCAATTGGGTTGAGTTCGATCCTGTTACTGTGGAGGACATGGAGAGGATACTGGGGGGACTGAATGCCACCACCTGTTTGCTGGACCCGTGCCCCTCCTGGCTGGTCTTGGCCACTCGGGAGGTGACACGAGGCTGGTTCCAGGGTATTATAAATGCTTCCTTGAGAGAGGGGCTGTTACCCGCCGACTTGAAAGAGGCGGTGGTGTGGCCCCTCCTCAAGAAACCGTCCCTGGACCCAGCATTGTTATCTAACTATTGTCCTGTCTCCAACCTTCGCTTTGTTGCGAAGGTTGTTGAGAGTGTGGTGGCACGTCAGCTCCCGCAGTACCTGGATGAAGCGAATTACCTCGACCCCCTCCAATCGGGCTTCAGGCCCGGGCACAGCACGGAGACGGCGTTGGTCGCGTTGGTGGATGACCTCTGGAGGGCCCGGGACAGGGGTTGTTCCTCTGTCCTGGTCCTGTTAGATCTCTCAGCGGCTTTTGATACTGTCGACCACAGTATCCTATTACAGCGGTTGGAGGGGTTGGGGGTGGGGGGCACCGTGTTGCGGTGGTTCACCTCCTTCCTCTCCGACCGTTCGCAATTTGTGTTGACGGGGGGGCAGAGATCGGCCCCGAGGCCTCTACTATGTGGGGTCCCTCAGGGGTCGGTGCTCTCGCCCCTGCTGTTCAACATTTATGTAAAGCCGCTGGGTGAGGTCATCCGTGGCTTCGGGGTGGAGTTCTATCAGTACGCTGATGATACTCAGCTGTACATCTCCACCCCGGGCCACCCCAATGAAGCCGTCGAAGTGATGTCCCGGTGCCTGGAGGCCGTGCGGAGTTGGATGGGTCGTAACAGGCTTCGTCTCAACCTGACCAAAACTGAGTGGCTGTGGTTTCCTGCGCCCAGATACAGCCAGCTGGTTCCTTCGCTGGCCGTGGGGGGAGAGTTCTTGACCCCCGTGGAGAGGGCATGCAACTTGGGTGTCCTCCTGGACGTACGGCTGTCTTTAGAAGAACACATTGCAGCCATCGCCAGGGGGGCTTTTTATCAGATTCATCTGATCTACCAGTTGCGGCCCTTTCTGGATCTGGGCGCACTTCGCACAGTCACTTCCGCCCTTGTTATCTCCCGCCTGGATTATTGCAATGCTCTCTACATGGGGCTCCCCTTGAAGAGTCTCTGGAGGTTGCAGTTGGTCCAGAATGCAGCCGCGCGGGTGATCGTGGGTGCCCCTCGGTGCTCCCACGTTACACCGCTTCTCCGCAGGCTGCACTGGCTTCCTGTGGCCTTCCGGATTCGATTCAAGGTGATACTGATGGTATTTAAAGTGCTCCATGGCTCGGGACCTGGGTACTTACGGGACCGCCTGCTGCCATCATCAACCTCCCGCCGCCCAGTACGCTCCCACAGGGTTGCCCTCCTTGGGGTACCGCCGCCCGGCCGCTGTTGGTTGAGGGCCCCAAGAGTTCGGGCTTTCTCTGTGGGAGGTCCCTCCCTATGGAATGATCTCCCTCCGGAGATACGAGCTATGACGGATATTCTGACCTTCCGGCGCGCAGTTAAAACCCTACTTTTTAGGCAGGCTGGCCTGGCCGAGTAAATGGGTTCTGGTTTTAAACTAGTTCGGTTTTAGTAATTAATTTTTAATTTTTATATAGATCCCTGATTTTATATTGTTGTATTTAGTTTTGATGGGACACAGCCGGAACAATCGCGTTTAATATATTTTTAACTGTATTTATAATGTATTTATGTGTTTTTAGTAGGCTGTACACCGCCCCGAGTCCCTTTTTTGGGAGAGGGAGCGGTATAAAAAATATGATAAAATAAAAATAAAATAAATAAATAAAATAAAATGTGTGGATTTCAGCTGGAAAACACTTACTAATGAATTTACAAGGCAGGATTCCTCCTCTCAGTTTGCATTGTTTTTTCAGGAGTGGGACAAATGTCCAGACAGATATTCAAATGTTGAGCTTTGGCAGTTACAAATTTCTTTCATGATGTATCCTAACATACATGTACAAAACAATATCATCCCCAAATTCAATCTTTCCTAAATGAAGGAAAAGGCAATAGCAACAAAAGTTAGAATTTCTTTTTTTCTCTGAAAATCTGTTCTTCTGTTTATCAAGATGTATTTACTTCACAATAGGATTAGCTATGCCCAAATATTATATGTATTATGCATGGAAAAAAATTCTTCCTAGATAATTGATATACACTATGCTGTTTTTCCTATATTTCACACCATTTTAAGATAGTTCGGAGTTATGACACTGTTGAATAAAGTGATTTGCAACTTATTCTTGAAGTCACAGCATCCCCATGGTCATTTACAATTTAAACACATGTCAACTGGTTTACTTTTACAAAGGTTTCAGTGTCTATGGTCATGCAATTGTGATTCCAAAAAGCAAAGTAAATGGAGGAATTTGGATTTGCTTAAAATCTCATAAAATTGAGTCTGATCATATCAAGGGCGTGGCTTGGTGGATGTGGCTTGATGATCATGTGACTGGGTGGGAGGGCATGGCCAAGTCGATGTCACTTGGCCACTCATCTCATCTTATCTCATCTCTCTCTTTCTCCTCTCTCTCCTCTCTCATTTCTTTCTCTCATCTCTCTCTTTTCTCCTTTCTTTCTCTCTGACACTTTTTTGGGGGGAGGAGCGGGGAAGCAAAGGTTTTGCTAAGTGGCAACCGCCACTCAATTGGAGAGGCCGACATGGGTGCGACCAAGAAGATGTGGGTTGGGCCAACCAGGGGCTATTGTTTGGTTCAGCAAACCAAGCCCAATCATCCCTACCACCTCGTGCGAGGTGATGCGAGATGGTTGAATTTCACCACTGGATCATATGATGATTAATATGATGACCACATCACCTAGTGACTGAAACTGTGGTCCTGATTGTAATCATAAGTCAAAGTCCACCTGTAAAACAAGGGGCCAACATATTCTCCAAAGCACCTGAAGGCAAAACAAGAATCAATGGATAGAAACTAATCAAAGAGAGAACAAATTTAGAACTATTCAGGAGAAATTTTCTGACAGTGAGAACAATTAACCAATGGAAAGGCTTGCCTTCAGAAGTTGTGGGTACTCTATTACTGGGGGTTTCTAAATAGAGATTAGTCTGAAATGGTATAAGGTTTCCTACTTGAGCATGGTATTTGGCTAGAAGACTTTCGAGGTCCCTTCTAACTCTGTTATCTGTTGGTTTGTTATTTCTCATAACTAACTACCACATTGGTAACAGTTTCTGCTGAAAACAAATGTAAAGGCACTACCATAATCTCTCATTTTTGAATCCAGCCTTATTCTACTTTCTGAAGCCATACAAGAAGACTTTTAGGTTCAGATGACATCCTGTTAGTATTATTTCTCTTCTACACAGGCTGTTATGTTCCTTAATTAGCCTTCTGATGAAGAAATAAATGGTATTAGAATTTCTGACCCCAAAGGTAATACTTGCTTCTATATTAATATTTTTACTCATTCAGAAAAGATAGATTCTTTGTTCTATTAGACCAGTAGTATAGTGTTTAAAGTGCAGTACTGCAGGCTACTTCTGCTGACTGATAGCTGCCAGCAGTTTGGCAGTTCAAATCTCACCAGGCTCAAAATTGACTCAGACTTCCATTCTTCTGAGGTAGGTAAAACGAGAATCCAGATTGTTGGGGCAATATGTTGACTCTGTAAAATCAAATTAGAGAGGGCTGTAAAAGCACTATGAAGCAATATGTAAGTAAGTGCTATTGTTATTGCTATTAGTTTTAAAAAAGATGGAAATCTCTGAACCTGCAAACAACCAACTTATCAACTAATGAACTAGCAAACTAACCTCCCTCATTAAAAAAAAGTGTTTTTGAGCTTGAACAGATTTTGGTTTCAACTCCTGCAAATGGTAAATTTCTCTAAATATAACAAAATTATCTCACCACTTGCACAGTTGCTAGGTTTATTTTGGTGGATGTTATTGATTTGTGAGTTAATTAAAAGCATGTTCAGTGAAAATCAGAACTGCTGTGTCAGAAGCAACAAAGGATCATAAATAACTATTAACGGGATCCCCTAAAGGGATGCTGTGAATGGCTAATATTGATTTTCCACAGCAGAACAGTATACTGTGGTGAATTACCATATCTTTCACAAGTGTAAAAATGAATCAATGGGATCTTAGTCCAAAGTAAGCTTAGGGAGGCTCAGAAAATGTCACAGTTCTATAAAGAGCAGGATTATGTATATGAACACATTTTAAATATATCTTTTGATTCAGCAGGTTTGTCAGCAAATCTTTTAACAATAGTTAATTGTTCATCAAACTATTAATTAATTAAAGAGAAGAAGAAGAGCACTGGTAAAATAATAAAACTCTTCAATGGGGCCACAATCTTTTCTAAATAGTGGGCATTATTTTGTGCCTACCAGCATTTTAGGGCAGCTTGGTTTAGGGTAATTTCAATAATCCTGAATATAGTTAGTATTTTATCCTTCTTCCATACATTCTCTCTCTTTTCTCCTATCATCTTTCTTCTTCACTCAGTCCTCCCTAGCAGACTGAGCAAAAACATTTTACAGTCTGAAGCAGACCAGCAAAGATATATCTTAAAATATACATTACAATCTGAGAAGAAAGAAAGAAAAAACATGTAATACCTATTAACCTTACAGAATGAAGGCATGCAGGATTGGTTTTCATAAAACAAACAAATAAAAGGCACAATTATATGCTCTCCCTCTCTCTCTCCCCCTCCATCCCTTCCTTCCTTTCTTCCTTCCTTCCTTTCTCCTTTTTCTTTTTTCCTCCCTCCCTCCCTCCCTCTAAATAGAGCACAGTCAGTTGGGAGAAAAGTGCTGAAGCTAATGACATCAAAAGAATAACCTTTCAAAGGTGTTGTTAGACATGGAGAAACTATGATTTCTGATTCAGATCCTATAAATGGTAGCAAGTTTTTGAAGGACAGAAGGAAGACAAGTGACCTTATTTAAATCTCATATGTAACTTGCTTCAACTGAGTTTAGTAACTAGGTGAATATAAACAAGATGATGGAATTTTTATATATTAAAGGAAAATGCAGGCATGTTCTGTTCAACCAAGTTGTTTATGTATTACTACATGCTTAACTTGCAATTTTATTCTGTAAGCCAGAAATAATTCTCTTTAACTTTGAAACTATAAATCCTTAGAACCAAAACATTTCAAGTAATCTTTAATTCACTGGACTTGATCAAGTTACACCAATATTCAAACTTGGTTGAAAGTGGAACAAATTTATTAGTATTACAAATATGCATTATAACTTCTTGTTGTGTGTGTTTGCATAACTAGATCAGAGGTGTCAAACTTGCATTGTCACGGTGGCATCATGTGATGTATTGGGACTTTTTCCCCTTTTGCTAAACCAGGTGGGGGCTTAGCACATAATGCATCTGGTTCACGGCTGTGAGTTTGACACCCCTGAACTAGATGATGACTAGATAGATACACTATTACTGATTTTATTTATGATAATTAAATTAATTGCTGATATGCATATCTTGCCTGTAAGTTATTTCTTAGGTTATAAACATTCATTTCCAAAATGAATTAGAGTTGCATAATAGAGGGCTTCATGAATCTTTTATCCTCATCTACTATTTTAGGCCTAAGTTGGAAACTTGCTTGATATAAAATTGCTCTAAATAATATAACTAAGGAAGGAAATATTTGGCATAAACACAAATTTCAGACACCTGCTATTCCTCTCCTCTCCCAATCTCTTCCTCAAATATCCTGGTGTCATTTTTGAAATTGCTGTATGTTTTTGTTAGAAAGATCCTGAGAAGAAATATTCTTTTCATGAAACCCAGCTGGGCAAAGCTTCTTGTAGGGTAAATACAAAAATGGAAATTGTGCTATGACATTGAACAGAGTAACTGCCAAAAGCAAATCTCCTTACTGGACTAATTAATTGTGATTGAAAGCTTCATCAGATCCCATTGTTTCATTTAACATGGGATTCAACGAGGTATACAGCACCTATCACAATGAGCAAATTTATTCACAAACTATACAAAATTAACAAGAAATTATATATGTGGAGAGTGTGAGATTTTAACTGTTGAAAAATCAGTAGCTGATTAGTTGGGCTATAGTTGTCTGGGATGTAGTTGACTTGCTTATAACAGAGTATAATATCAACTGGAAGCAAAATCTTCAAAGTGCCATAACAAATGCATATAAATAAATAATTTCTAGTTAGAGATTTTCTATTACTTGGAGAAAGAGTTGTATAACATAACTGGATTTTTCATAGATGTCAGGGAAAAAAAGGAGCTCAAGAGAAACAGAGGGAATTATTGCCACTAAATCAATTTGGCTCAGTGATGGGTTCATATATCTCAACTACCTTGAAATACAGTAATGCCAGTACCCAAAGGTATAACATATGTATCCCCAAAGCTATATTTTTCATTTGTCTGTAGAAAAAAAATCAGAATAATTGCTGGTTCAGTAGCTCTGGTTCAGTTCAGTATCTTTGAAATTTTTCTGATTGAATCTTATTGTCTTTTGTTTGGTTGTTCCAGTGTTGGTATTTCCTTTTTCTTTTGGTTGCCAATACAGAATTATGCACAAATACATATAAGCACTCTCTCTTTTAGAGTAGGTCATTTAATTTCTTTGTATCTGGAATAAATTTGATTGATGATTCTTAGGCTTGAATTATTTTATGATAACTTACATGATCTTGAATATGCAAATCCCTAATGTGAACATGAAATAACTGAGTTGGTATTTGTGAATCAGCTTGGAAATCCAGTATCCCTAACTTTATTCCACAATAAATATCCATCCTTCTTTGTGGCTGGAATTACTGATTGATGAAGAATTTTGGCTCTGACATTATTTTCTGTCCTCTTCTTTCGTTTTAATAGTTTTCATGTGTTAATTTAATCGGTGATTAAAGAGATATAAAACAGATATATTAATTAAAAAGATATAAAACAGATATATTAGTGAATTTCAAAGACAAACAGCTGCTGAAGTCACGTTAAAGAGATCCTGGATATTGAAAAGGTGGTAGTGCTGGAGGTTTTCAATTTGTTTATGGTTGTCAGAACATGACTTCTCTCAATTTAACCTTTAATAATAAAAATATGGAGTTTTGTAATTATAAAATTTTGTTAACTTTGATATGAGAGAGTCTATTGTCTAAATAAGTCTCTTGTTATTTGGTTTTTCAGAATTTTCTTGAGCATAATTTCACAGCTAAATCTGAACTAAATCTAAAAGGAAAGACCATGGTGAGGAAATTGTGTGATAAATAGTTATGTAAAAAGTACTGACAATTACTTTGCTTATTCCTTATATCCTTCTTAAAAGTTTTCTTCTTAAAAGTTATGTTGCCAATGAAAATGAAAAGGACACATCCAAAGAAAGCAAAAAACATATCTTTAACTTTTATAAGGATCATAAACTTGATTTTAAAAAATAACTTAAATCTTTGTTATATAATATAATCATATCATTATGTTTTTAATGCTAATTAATAAATGACCAAAGAGCAGACAGTATTCTAAATAACAAAACAGATATGCTATTATGTCAATGTACAATCACTTCAACAGTAGACAACGAACATAAATTCAGGATGAACTATTTTTCATAAATCAATAATTTGTTTCAGCATATTTCATATGTGATAGTACTATAATTCTTCACATATTTAAACATTTCAATTTGAGGAATAGAATTAAAAATTACATTTATTAATCAGAGTGCCTTTTCCAAAATCACATTATCAAATAACATTGAAGTAAATACTGTACTATACTATATGTAACTTACACATTAGCATTTGCATTTCCAACATTAAGTTGACAATCAATCCTTTTTTGCACATTTCATGGGCATCCCAATTAAAATGGGGTGCATATTTTATTTTCATAATCTCAACAGGTTATAACAAACACATTTAAAATCCTTTCAGATTCTTAACCATTGATTTGTTAATATGGGTATATCAGATCTTTGTTCCATAAATAGAGCCTTTTATTTGTTCCATGAATAGGGTCCTTCTATTCAAACCTGATGCATAAAGCTGTCTAAAAAAACTATGGATGGAAGTAATAGGCCATCTGCTGTTCCTGCGACCAGGAAAACTCATAATATCTGCAAATGATGTGAAAACAAGACACACAAAAGGAGAAAGGATTATTGGGCTGAATCCTTGTCTTCTTTAGGCCTTGTCTATAGAGAGATCAAGACTAAAAGAGACAAATCCTTCTAACTATAGGAATTAAAATCTATTTTGGGCAGAAGAAAATACCATTGCAATTATTGTGTAGTACTAGTTCACAAAAGGCTTTTAAAGCATTTTCTGTTTAGCCAAGACATGACAGAGAGGCAAACTGATAGCTCGGATTCATTCATTTATAGGAAAAATAATTATTTTGATGTGGAACCTTCTATAACCAGTCATATGCAAGCAGTCAAAACACTGATATTGCCTAATGCTCTATATACAGTCATGTATGTGACATATACTTTCCTCACAGCTTTATTGACTTATTGACATGCTCATATCAGAAAAATAATTCTTAAAAGAAGGCAGATTTGTTTTTGTCAAAATTGTTGTTGAAAATTTTTTTTAAGTTAAGTATTATTAATCTTTAACAAAACTGATAAAATCATTGGAGGAGGAGAAAGAAAAGGAGAAGAAGGAGAGCAGTATGAATTATTTGGCTTCAAAGTGAGAGAAAAATCGGACTGATGTGTCTCTGCAAATAGTGAAGACAATGCTGGGCTTTAAGCCCAGGACACGAGAGGCCAGGAGTTAGTCCTTTTGTGCTCTGAAAGGCTGCTCCTAATGAGGGAAACCATAGGATTCAAGGAGATTCTATGATTTTCTCAAGAGTTGGAGCACCAAGGACCATGGAAGAGACAGGAAATTTACAGCAACCAGGGCTTATTCAATGCAGCAGAGCAATCAATAGCAATAGCACTTAGACTTATATACTGTTTTACAGCACTTTACTGTACTCTCTAAGCAGTTTACAGAGTCAACATATTGCTCCCAACAATTTGGGCTCTCATTATACCCACCTCAGAAGGATGGAAGGCTGAGTCAACTTTGAGCCTGGTGAGATTTGAACTGCCAAATGGCAGGCAGCCAGTAGTCAGCAGACGTAGCCTGCAGTAACCACTTTGCCACCAGACTCAAACCACTGCGCCACCAGAATCAAGCTATTTGATTAATTTATATTACTAAATTTTTCTATTTTATCAGAGGAGAACAATATTTAAATCCACATGCTTCATATCCAAAATTGAGGATCCATTACTCTTGTGAAATTGAAATTCGTGAGAATTGTGGATCTTCTAACACAGGAGTATCAAACTCAAGGCCTATGGGCTAGATCCAGCCTGAGGGTTGTTTAAATCTGGACCGCAATGTGGGCCTGGAAATAGCAAAAGCTCACAGTGCCTCTGCAGCCAAAACTGGGCTTGAGGTGCCACATGCCTTCCGTAGCCATTTTGGCCTGCAGGAAGTGTGCATTCTGTCTCCCTACTCCTGGCCCATGGAGGAGAACTACAGTGCTGATCCAGCCCTCAAAGAAATCCAGTTTGACACACCTGCTCTAACACTAACATATGGCCAGCTGCTGCACTGCTGAGGTCAGTTGCAGTCATGTGATTAACATTTCCAAAAAATATGCTAGAAAAATAAATAGGAAAGGTGACAGAAGTTGTTCCTGCACTCACTGCTTGTTTGGCCACCTCTGTTTCTGAGTTTATGCAAGAAAATAATTTTAAATCAATGACCCATAGAATCATGGGTTCTCTAGATCCAACTTAAACATAAGATAACAATAACAATTTAAAGCATTGAAAACTAATTTAATGCAAAAAAGGTTGCCAAAAAATTAATTAAGAAAGTTTAAGACAAGAATTTGATTTACTTATTTTAAAGCAACTAAACAATCATGTATCTCCATAGGAAAGTGTTTTATTTGAGCCAATTTTCAAATATTTTGTTTTTTTCCTTTTTCTGCACTTTCTATTTTTTGCTTATATTTTACTTCTCATTTTTCTTCCCCCCTCTTAATCTTATGATTTACCCTTTACCTTTTATAGCATTTAACAATTGATTTAGGCGTATAACCCACTCCATAGCCCCTTACAGTCATTTCTGGGCAGTTTACAATCTAGAAGCATTATTTCCATATTGTCCCCAACAATCGGTCCTCATTTTGTGGAAGGATGGAAGATTGAGTTCACCTTGAGCTCCATAAGGATAGAATTTCAGGCTGTGGGCAGAGTTAGAATTCTAATCATAGCACACACCTTTAATAAAAAAAAAAAATTAAGGGAAGAATGAGTTGCTTTAGACCTGGGCAATCAAAGCCAAACCAAAAATAGCTAGTAGGCAAAGAATCCTAAGAATTCACCACACAATAGAAGCAATCTGCTTCTTTACAGATAGAAAAGTTTTCCTTCACTGCTGAATTGAAGAAGCTAATTTTGGTCTTGACAATTTGGGGTTCTACACCATTAGTTTCCACTTGATTCTATAGCAACAAAGTAAGAGAAAATTAATTATACTAGATGCTGGAAACCAACTAGTGAAATTAAAATCCCAGCATTCTCATTTAATGCCCAGGAAACAAATTATGCTATTACAGCAGTACAACTATTTTAACTTTCCTGAACTTGTTTTCATGTTTGTAAAACAAAGTAACAAACAAACACGGACATAATTTAACTTGCCTTCTTGGCCTACAATATCAGTACTTGGGATTTATAAATATAGATATACAAAACATTCAAGGTTCAAAATATTCTAAGCTCAAAATCATTGTGCTGATGTAGAGAATTTAGAAAAAAAAACTTTGCTACTACATGCCTGCACTCCCCATTTGTCATTGGTTTTAATGTCTGATTTTAACTTTTTATGTTTTAACTGTATATGCAACTGTAAGCCACCCTGATTTACCCAATGGTAAGATGGGTGACCAATAAATTTTATGAATATTCCTTCTAAGATATGTAGCCAGGCTGTGGTGGTAGGTGGTTCCCAACAGGTCATGAATCTTGCTTCTGAGTTGATGTTCTTTTTCTATGTGTGTCATGGCCCTGTTAGAGCTTGGGTCCAGGGAGGAGAAATAGACAGACCTGAGGCCAGCAGAAGAGGATGGCATGGCTTCTCTGACTCTGGAGAAGTGACTGGGAAGCAGGACAAGGCAGCCTTGGGTCTCTCAGTATGGCCGGTGATGGAGAATGGGCTCAGGATGACCAAGAGATGGAGGGGAGAGGGAAGGCAGTGGCGTAGAGGAGCTCTGGAGCTCCCAGGAGGAGCAATTGCCTCCCCCACCTGATCCTCAAGCACAGAAGATGAAGAGAAGGCAAGATCAGCACTGGGGGAACCAACAATTCAGTTAAAGAGACACCATGGGGAGAGGCACTTGTCGGGAACAAATGTTGCCTTTTTCCAGCTATACTTGCAGTTGTTAACATCTTGCCACCTTGTCTTACTGTGCTTAGCCTTGCTTTGCCTGGTTTTGACTTGTCTTGCTTTCCTGGCCTGGCTGTGGCCAAGTACTCAGAACACAACTCTGCTTTGAGTTGTGCTGCAGCCCCAACAACCTCTCTGTGTGATGGGGACTCTCTGGAACCAAGTTTCCTGAACTGTGTTTGCTCTCAGAATTGCTGCTTCTCTGGAATCACAGCAGCCAAGAACTAGTGGAGTGTGTGTATATGTGTTTGGATTTGTTTTTGGACTTACGGTGAACTATGAGAACTTTGTAGGAAAAAGTTGGAGCAATGAAAGGGAGTTAAGACTTCACTCCGGCTGTGTTCTTTTGTGCTCAGTCCCGGATCATCACAATGTGGTTTCTTGGAGGATGGTCATGTTTGTGTTACTGTCCTATAAAAGTTTGGAAACATAACGGCTCTTGGATCTGCTAAGTCCTTCAATACTGATTTGGCAAATTTGAATAATATTTCCAATCTCTTGTCACTTGGGCCTGAAAATGCCCAATTTTTATTTTTGTTTTTGTTGCCATATATTTTTGAGATCCAGGAAAGTAGTCTGGCTGTCAGCAGTTGCTAACTCATTTAGTTCATACTGTCATGTCATCCAGGGTATACCATGAAGAGGTGAATTTACTTCATACCCATGTTATCACAATATTATTATACTTCAGTGGCTATTTGTGCAAGCAAGTTAGCTTATAAAAAGTGTGCTCAGCTGCTATGTCAAATGCTGGATCAAAGGGCCAGGAACTTCTTTATGTATTTCAATCATAATGCTGGGCCCATTTCTACAGGGACATCTTCAATTTATCGTATTCCTGGAAGTGCCTTTTCTCTTTTCTGATTCATATGCTAAATTTTTTCTACATTTATTTGCATCCTCAAAACAGTTTTTTAAAACCTATTTTATCTTATTCTGGAGTTTTACTTTTTAAAAAAAATTTTAGCCTTTTCGGTGCTTGCCATCTCAGATTGGTTTTGTGAATGTGTTCTTTTTATTTTTCCCCTTCCAGTTATGGTTTCTATTTTGCTTTTTTTTCTTCTGATTTTGTAAGTCTTCTGAGAATTATATTTTTCCTCATATATATTTTACTTATTTCCTGTATGGTTATCTCTGACATCCCAGGAGAAGTAGCATGTGTTCTTAATGTAGTAATGTGTCATTCACCCTCCATCTAAAAGGAGTTTTTCTCCTTGAAACTATTATATTAAGATTGGATTGTGATCTGCATATGTCATTGGATAGATCTTTACTTCTTTAATAAATGGTATAGGAGCTTTAGAAATTAAGTATGTGTCAATTTTTGATATGTTTGATGTCTAGTTGAAAAAAAAAGGGGGAGAATTGTCTCTTGCTTTCAGAATTTTGAATATTCAGACATGTATCATAGACAATGTGTCCACATTCTGAAAGACTTTCATGGAAATTTTCATTCTTTGTTCCCTCTTGAATTGACTTGTCTACATTCAAATTCAGCACTCTATTAATTTCTTCTATAGTGATTAGATTTTTTTCTATTAGTATAACAAGAAATGTTTCATAGAATTATTCTTTATCTCTATTTGGACTGAAAATGGAAATCAATGTTAAAATTATTTTCTTACTGACAAGATCAAAATTCTTTCTTTGACATTTGGATTTGAGATGCTGTCCTTGGTGCTTTCTTGTCTCATGATCCCATATGATCATATGACCAGTTTAAGAAGCATTGGGAAAGAAGCTTCTGGAATTATTGTAATAATGCAATGCTGAAACTTTTGCCATATTTTTGAAGTAAAGCCATCTCTCTTTCTCATCTAGCAAATATTACTTTAAAAATTGGGACAAAACTTTACAGGATTAGAATAATAATCTTAATAAGTGCAAACTATAATGTTCCACTATTCCCTTATCATGTTGCAAATTATTGCAAAGCACACACATACACACACAGTTCAAGCCCTTTACAATTAAAAATCATTTTTAAATAAAATGTTGGTTGAACCTAAAAATATGGAAACAGCATGGTTTAAACCCAATTATACTAATAATGGATAAAATAATGCATTACATTGAAAATACACATGAGAATGTACACTTTGTACTTCCTAATATACTTAGGTTCCCTTAAAAATTCCTTTTGTTTGATATTAATATACCTATCATGTTATCATTCCTTGGATTTTGACATGCTAATTTGTACTGTCTAGTTTCACAGATATTCAGAAAGCAGTGAGACTGAAATTCAAGCAGTTAGCTGTGATAGACTGCATCAGGAAAGGAATGTGGGGAATGCAAATAATGTCTATCACTTTTTCTTTATAATTTTCATGTATTCAGCCAAAGTTCTGAAGGATAAATATACTTGCATTTACATGAATGTGAGCTACTGCTATCTTTATGTTCTAGTTCTTTGTTTATGTTTTGGTTCATTCAAAAGATATTGATGAAACAAACCATAGTTTATACTAGTGTGAACCCAGCAAACATTTGTTGTGAAGACAGAAATAAAAGTTGATATCAGAATTTATGTGTACTAGCATGTCATTGAAATACCTTCTCACCAATTTTATTAGTCAGTATAATTTATTGATGTTTTACATAGCAAAAATGCAGTAGTTGCATACTATATATTATCTAGGCCCTTGGAGAAGAGCTATACATCCTTGATTTATAACACATGAGTAGTTAGTGTACTAATAAGATACATCTTTCTAACCCTGAAAAGTTGAAAAATTAATTACTTCATTTAGAAGACGTAATAGGAGCAAGTATTAGATTTTCAGCATAATAACATGAGGGAGGCATGTTGAAAATAATTAAATGAATATTCACCCTGAAATATACATATATACGAATAGAATAGAATAGAATAACAGAGTTGGAAGGGACCTTGGAGGTCTTCTAGTCCAACCTCCTGCTTGGGCAGGAAACCCTATGCCATTTCAGACAATGGTTATTCAATCTCTTCTTAAAAATTTCCAGTCTTGAAGCATTACAAGCAGGAGGAATGTTGTTTTACTGATTAATTAACTATCAGAAATTTTTTCCTTAGTTCTATGTTTCTTCTGTCTTTGATTATTTTCCATCCATTGCTTCTTGTACTATCTTCAGGTACTTTGGAGAATAGCTTGACTCCCTCAAGCTATTCTCCAAAGCCATTAATTGTTGTGGAAATACAATGGCAAATTAGGATTTGTAGTTGATGTTTATATGTGGCAGATAAACAAAAATGGAATATCTGGTTTCTCTTAGGCATCTAAATATCAAAATTATTTTTATAACAGGCCTATCAACACTTTTTTTAACAGTATTACACTTATCTTAAAAGCTACCAGTTAGTTTTAATGAAGTCAAAAAGAGATTGACAAAATTTAATAAGTAACACAAAAAAACCATTAATATCATTAAATACAAACAATTTAATACAATCATGAATTCAAATGTATTATTTTGAGTTGCACCTCTTGTCTAATTTCTTATAAGTTTTGATGTGAAACAAGCATAAAAAAAGAATGGTACTTCTACACTTCTTTATAATTAATAACCCCCAGATTATAAAACCTATGAAAATAAAAGACCAGAACCTATGAAAATAATGAAGACCAGAGTCAGAATGCAATTTACATCAACTATCTTATTTATTCATGTGCAGATGTATAAATACTTGCTGTAACAGAATATTATAACAAAATGGACAGTAACAGGATGTTTTAGATGTTAACTGTTGATAGATAATAGGACTTCTTTTTAGATTTTTCATCGTTAAGCTGGAACTTGATCCATGATCCGTTTCATGACTTCTTTTTTGATGGCATTAACATGGCAGTAAACCTTGGCCACAAACCTTGTGGCAGTAAAGCAAACCTTGTTCGTTAAGCACCTCAGTCATGAAATAAATCCATTTTAGCAATGTGCATTTTGGCCAGACACTGAAAGTAAATGAAGTTTTCAGCAAAAAAATCTAGTAAATCACAGTTATATAGGCATAGAATGCTGCCAATGTGGGCTAGTTGCCAAGTGCCCAAAATACCATATGTGATTGCATGTTGTGTGCATGTCTGGCCATTGGAAGTTTGAATCTGGATCATAAGTAGTTTGAGGGAGGTCCACTGTAACTTTGAACAGTTGCAAAGTGACTGGTCATTCTATAGAATAGGATATGATCTTTGCTTTTTTTTTCAAATCCTTGCTCTAGCCTGGATGGTGTGCTGTTTCAAGTTGCTGCCAAGCAATGTTTTAAGCCTTATTGTTTTTGAGCACTCCAGCTAAGATACCAAGCCACATTTTAGGCAGGAATCCTCCTGGGATATGCTGTTTACCATAGATGGTGATCCTAGCAGTTGATAGATAGTTGCCTGTCTAATGCTTTCAGTCTTCAGATATTGCCTACACTTATTCACCTGTAGCCATTTGCATTTCTCCCTCACCCTTCCTGCTATGTCTTAGCATTTAAGTTTAAATAAAAGTATGGGTGGGATGAAGCTGCCTCTGGAGACCAACACATCCTTAAAAACACAAAGTATGGTTCAGTTAGCCAGGCAGCTGGATGCCTAGTTTACAATTCTAAGGAGTAGATGAAGGAAGGGAGGAAGGATACATGTCTGTATAATCCCAGCTACTTTTGAAAAAAAAAAAAAAAACAGCTCTTTTTCTCAACTTTATTCTCTGATCACTAATTTAGACCAGTGGTGGGATTCAGCCAGTTCACATCAGTTCAGGTGAACTGGTTGTTAAATTACACCCTCCCACACTATCAAAGTAGATCCTGAATGCTGTGCTGTGTTGCAATGGAGAAATGGGTAATGGAGTGGCCAACATGAGGGAATGAGAAGGCCGCTTTCTCTTTTTCTTCTTCCTGCTCCTCCTCCTCTCCTCATGCCAATTGCTCCATTGTCCATTTCTCCATTGCAGCGCAGCATCCAGGATCCACTTTGATAGGAGAGGGTGTACTAATTTGCTAGGTCAAACAGTCTCCCCTACATTGGGCCCAGCTTCGATTGTGCTGCCAACTTAATTCCTTGCCCCCTCACTTTTGCCCACAAACTGACCAAAACCTCCTGCATGCAGCTCCACAGAGAGGGATGGAATCTCTCTCCCCATTTCCTCCAAATCCTTCACCTTCCTGTGCAAGCTTTCTGGAGCATCAATTCCTTGTCTCTATGGTAACCCTTCCACTCCTCATTCCTTGGAAACCTCACCTCTGAAAGGAGCTGCATCCAGAAGGCTGAAACAGCTGCAAGACCAATGTGCATATAAGTACATTCGGAAACAGCCTTTTGGCAAAGGGTGGAAATTTTATGATAGTCAACCTGACCCTGAATGAACTGATTGTTAAATTATTTAAATCCCACCACTGACTTAGACTAAATGAAAGCTTGTCTTCCAAGATTTCAGAGCAAAGTATTTTTTTCCTGCCCCAATACTTGGAGTTGATCATTATATTTATACAATTGTTGTGCCATTGATCTACAGCCCTTCCTTAATGTTTATTTTGTCAAAATTGGAGATATTCTATCTTTGATTTTGGTTTTAATCTGTTTTTGAAAATAGATGCTATTTCAAAATTATGTCTAATAGATATTGGGCATTTTCCCAAATAGAAAGAAAGGGCTGCCATCTAGTTTATTCATGGAAGTTTCAATAGATCTGCCATTCTAATCGTATCCATTCTTTATTTTATTTATTTATTTATTTTGCTTTGACCTAACAGGTATACGAGTGCTTTAGTATGTTTATATACTAAATCCTGATATTAAATCTGTTTACAAACCCTTTCATAGACTGTCACATCCAGTGTCAAAAACAATGTCACTTTTCAGCATGATTTTCTAGCTGTTGCCAGGAAGCAAGGGAATTTAAATTCCATAGACAAACATTTCTGAATAATAATTGAAAGCAAAACAGTCTTGTTGAATGTTCCCAACTGCTAAAAAAATTACAATGGTCTTAACCAATGACAGCTATCTTTCCTTGAAATCAAATGAGCTGAGACTTCTCACACAACTATAACTTCTTGACTACTCTATATCCAGTGAATATATCTGTATCAAGGAGTAATGATTTTCCCATTGAGGGACCATGGTCAAATGATTAATTCTCCCAGGACTCAGATGCAACTAACTAACATTAATTGTTGAGAAAAAAGAAACTTTTTGCTCAAACATTTATACAGGTAGTTCTCAAGTGACAACAGTTCATTTATTCATGTTCAAAGTTACAACGGCTCTTGAAAATGTGATTTATGATTATTTTTCACATTTACCTTGCAGTATCCTCATGATCACACAATCAAAATTCAGATGCTTGGCAACTGACTCATACTTTTGATAGCTGTTCTGTGCCAAGGTCATGTGATTAACTTTTACAATCTTCTGATAAGCAAAGGCAATGGGAACACTACATTCCCTTAACAACTGCATTACTAACTTAATGATTACAGTGATTACAGTAAACAACAATGGCAACAAAAGTTGTAAAATGGGGCAAAATTCACTTAACAGTGTCACTTAGCAACAAAAATTTTGGGCTCAATTGTGTCGGAAGTCAAGAATTACCCATATTTCATTATCTAAATGAGCTTAAAATTAAATAATGATATTTGGCAATCTTTATTTTCTCAGTTATGTCAAAGTTGGTAAATCAGAATCCATGAGATGAATGAACCTTAGAGCACCTCTGAAATTTAATACTGACTTTCAGTCAGATTTTTTTTCTACAAAAAAAATCAGTGGCAATCTAAGAGGTGAAATGCTTACGTTGTGTTTTGTTTTCTAAGAGATATTTTATTTCAGGATGGAAAAAAAGAGAGATTTAAAAAGAATTTTATTTTTTAAAATAGTTCATACCACAGCTACTTTCAATTGAGTGCTATTAGACATAATTAGTATTTTTACCCTGTACTTGGTGGCTATAAGGAATTGGATGGCACAAAAGAAGGACAGAGTGAATCCTAGCAAGATAAAATTGCCATTTGATTTGAATTAGAATTACTCCTATTTAGCTAGGGTCAAAAGAAACTAGTTTATGGTTCTCATAGATCCATGACCCTGCTAGATTTTCAGGGAAGATTTTACTCATCTTTGGTTGATATGCTGTTATAAGTAGTCTTGCAATAAGAAGCCCTGACAATAGTAATTTATGCACCACCATTTCCAGATTGAATTAGTATAATATGCTCTATTAGGAGCTAATGTTGAAGATAATGCAGACATTTTCAGTTTGTACCATGTTTTGACCAACGAATTCCTAAAGAAATTGAGTTGAAGTAGTCTCAGGAAATCCACTCATCCTAAGAATGAATTTGGGGAGGAATGTTATGGGTTCCTCCTCCTTCTAATCTTAAGGATAGGGACCAGCAAGCAAGCCTTCTTGATGGATGTCCCAATTATTTGAAATAGCTTGTGCTTAATAAATACTGTTCCTCATTTTTCATTTTTAGGCAGGTGACAAAAAGTGTTCTTTCAGAATCTATTTGAATCTACGGTTAATACACTGCTTTTAGTTTTACTTAATTTTAGATATAACTGTTTGGATTATTAATTTTACCTGCATATTATCTTATGATTATATTGTAATGTATATTTATGCATATTTATGTAAACTGCTGAAAAACAGCTGAATGGACCAATACACAAATTTTATAAGAAAAATACAATAAATACATTAATAATCAAATTCTTTTAAAATTACTTTTGAATTTTCTATTCACTGATAGCTGCCCAAGTTTTCTGGAAAGACTGGTTTGTAATGCAAATGCAGAATTAAGTTCTTTCCACCTTCTGATGACTGTGCTGCATGTTTGAGTAGAAAGCCTCACTTCTTTTTCCTGCTTCATGTATATTATGTTTTTAAAATCAAAAAGATATCCTTTTTCTTTTTTCAGAAGTACAAAATATAGTAACAAGGGAAATGTCATCTTATCACCCCTCATTTTAGGCATTAAATAGCTTCATGCAATTATCTAGACTCTTAAAAAGCATCCCACCACAGTAATATTTAGCAACCAGGCACGAATTAAATCAATTGTTCTTCCTTGTCACGTTGATGAAGGGATTGTGGACTCTGTTTTCATGACAAACACATGATTAGAGTACATACATTTAAACTGATTTTTTCATTCAGTATAAGGAACCCAAGGGTTAGGATGATATAAAAGCCCAAATCACACTCAGTGTTTCCCAAATACCCAGCTTTGTGTGGGCTAATCAAGACTGCATCAAATGTTTTATTAGATACAGCCACACAAGCCTAGCTGAAGCCAGATGATCACTTATTATTAACTAACAGCAAATTATATTCTTTTTTGAACTGAATTTCAATGAACCCATTGTTAAACTACTTGGATAATACTAAGAGGTCAACACAATAAAAAATTTCTACAAAGACTTTAAAAAAATAGAAAAGAAACAACATATAATGATATAAGAGAATAAATGACATTGATAACATTAAAAAGAACTGGTTATTTTCCCAGTGAATAAACTGTATTCTCTAATGATGAAAACAGTAAGCCTTGATGTATTGGAGAACATTGTTAAACATTTAATTATGGGGCATAAATTTGATATAAATGGCAAACACTTTTCAGTTATCAGGTGAATGAAATTATCTACTAATAGCACAGACACACACACACACACACATACACACACACCTCTATTTGAGTTATGGAGAAGTTGTTAAAATAGAATAAAGCACGGTTACAAGGTAAATGGACAAATTAGTATAGTTTTATTATTCATGTTTTCTCATTTTTCCAGTCTTAAGTGGGTTCAACCTATTTCCCAAATGATTTAGAGCAGGGATCACCAGCCTTAGGCCATGGACCGACACTGGTCCATGGTGCACCAGAAACCAGTTTACACAAACAAATGAAGCCCCATGCGCATAGCAGGACGCAGGCATGCCCCTCCAGTCTACAGAAAAACCTCTCTCCATGGAACCTGTCCCTGGTGCCAAAAGGGTTGGGGGGGTCCACTGATTTAGAGATTTTTCAAAAATTGCATAGTTTGTTTACTGATGTTTGTTTGTAAGTTTTCTAGTATAGGCTTTACAATTACAATACAATTTTGTTTAAAATATATCGTTGGACAACCCATTTTATTCAACACAATTCTTTTTGTACTATATTTTCATGAGTATTCAGGTTGTAAACATCTTTGCACTGCAAATTCAGTGCAATAAAATCTGTATAAGATACTGCATGGATGGAGAACACTTCACTTTTGCACAATGCTGCATTTCAAAGCATTGCCTTCACAAGCAGTCAAAAAATCCAACTAAAATAATATCTTTAGTGTTGCTTTTCTTTTTCTGCATGAAGTCTAACCTTGCATCCTAATTTTGGTTTCCAGAATTGGGAGGATTGGGAGAATTGGGCAATGTGGAGGATTAGACAACTGGGTTACTGTTCAGCTGTTATGCTTACATCTTCTGTGGGTTCTTTTATGGTTGGAATTTGTAGTAGAGTTTTGATTGCGTATGAATTGGAAAGTATAATAGGGATAATAAAGCTGGAGGTTTATCAGCATACTACAGGCAAGGGTGGGCTTCAAAAATTTTAGCAAAGGGTTCTCTGCTCGGTTGCTGGTGGGTGTGGCTATGGTGGCCTAGTCACTCTCCTGCACCATGGCAGGGTTTTTTTGCCCTTCCTGGGCTCCAGGAAACTTTCCTTGAGCCTCCAGGAGGGCAAAACAACCTCCCCAGGCTCCAGAGGCTCATCAAAACGGGCCGCATGGGGATTCCTGGGAAGGGAGGGGCAGAGTGGGGTGGGAGTCAGAAGTAGGATTTGGGGGTTCTCTGAACTGCTCAGAATCTTAGCTAATTCAAACCCCTGTGAACCCCCAGCAGTCCGTCCCTACTACAGGTAATCTTTAATTTAGACTACAATTGGGACCAGAATCTTAGTTACTTAACAAACCAATAATTAAGTGAGATATCATATGATCACTTTCATTTCATATTCCAAGTTGCCATTGTTAGGTGAATCATGTATCATTAAGCAGATGAAGTCTCGGGTAAAGAATGTGAGATGGCTCAAGGAAATGGGGAATGCCCTGGGAAGCTGGCACAGACTTCATGCAAGCTGTTGCAAAGTTGCAGCTGTTTCTGGAAGCCTCAGCTATCCACCTTGCTTAGCAGTACTTACAACTGCAGGGGTATTACAACTCCGCCTCCCCACCTATCGACCTCCACTTTATTGATGGCTATTTGGTAGCAGCACTCATCTGTTACAGCACCAGGACTGAGGCTGAAATATAGGGCCTTCAGCAATCTCAGTCAGCTCTCATTGCCCCCACACTCTACTTCAGCCCCAGCATCACCACTGCCCTTAAGAAATGCCACCTCAAGCCCCCACTGTAGCTAGTCATGCAAGTAGCATTCAGTACAGCCTTACTGTGCTCACTGACCTTTGCCATGTTGGGCAGAAGCAACTAACTGAAAATGCTAAAGGCCCAAGTCTTTGTTTCAATCATTACACCACTATTGCTGCTAATAAATGCCACAGTAAGGAAGGTCCAAAAGAGAACATACTGGGAGAGAGCACCCAAATTTTGTCCTTATGACCACAGGAATGCTGCAATAGCTATAATTTTGGATGTGGTTTTATAAACAAACGACCGACAACCTACTTTCCACGCACAGTATAAAATTATTGCAGCAGTTTATAAATCCAATGAAAAAATAATTGAGTAACTAAGTAAATGTTTTGTTCGTAGTATCCATTAAACCTCTAGATTCCAATGGAATAATAATATGTGCAGCCTGATGGTTGTAAGATCCACCATTTATTTATGTGCATTATGGGTCAGATACATTTATATATATAAAAAAACAGAATACAGAGAATAACATCACAATACACATTCCTATGGATACTCATGTAGTCTTAACCATCTTTCTGAAGCTAGCCATTTGGATGAATAAAAAAGGGAACAAGGGATGCTTGTTAATAGAAATGAGCAATGTCTTTGGACACTGATTTCAGTAAATACTGAACCCACATAAAAGAAATGGGTTAAATTACTTCCGACTTCTTGGTTGTTATGCTGCCTTTAATAAAACAGATGGTGTTTTAACCTCATCTTGGAAATAGCTGAAAGTTTTTTTTTTCATAAAATTTAAATACAGCATGTAGAAGCTATCTGGTTGAAAGCATAACAGTTTGCAAATGTTATGTAGTCAGATTTACGTCACATATTACATGACAGTTAAATCTTTGGGAACTATGGAGTTTTACTTGTTGTGCTTATTGCTTATCGTAAGTACAAATAGCAGGTAACATTCTCCCGTACCTAGACAATTATCATTCAGACTGATACATTTAATTTGTAATGTTTGTATAGATGTTTCAGTATCATTCATATGGTGAACATCATATAAAGGAGCGAGGGAAAATAAAACTATACAATTACATAAATTACAATTAGCCCTTTGGGAGAAGTAGCCAAGGAAAATGAGCAGAGAGGAAAATAGTCTTGATTGATATGAATCATGCTGTGTTTGCTATAGCAGTCAACCTACAGGGGTTGGTTTGTTTCTTTGCAGTTATAGAAAGAGTTGTAATTTGGGGGTAGCCTAGAGTGATCAGAAGTTTTTTCCAGAGGATTCTTTTGTATACTCTACTCAGGACAAAAAATGATTGATTAGAGAAAAACTATACTGTGAAGTTAAGTTAATAATTTTCATACTGTTGCCAAGGCAATCCATATCCCCTCTAGGAATCAATATAACGGAATCATTACAAGAGAAAAAGAGAAATTCAGAGTGTCAATTCAGGATACAGGAAATATAAAATAATAAGAACATGCAGGATCCAATCTAGATAATATATAATCTAACCATTAGTTTCCATCTACTTTTATTAAAAGACAAAATTGTTTCTGATCTTTTTAACAATTTGGACAAATTCATGTGCAACTATATTTAAAAAATTTGGAAGAACAGATTATTGAAGTAAAGTAATAATAACTTAGATAAATCATGATTTTTTTTACTTTATGTTATGAGAAAATAATTTTACTGTTGATTTAAGATGAATTTTTGAACAAAGTTGTTCTATACTTACTATATAACCTTAACAACATGAGGGATGAAACATCTTGCTGATGTCTAATTCTGGAAGTAAGCTTTTTTCACCCTCATAAAGTTGTTATGAATTCATCTTGGTCAAATCTGTAATTGCATATTTTCATTATAAGTTATTTTATTTACATTCCATCCTTTTCTCTCGTGATAAATTTCAAACTATCCCAATCCTTTTTTGTAATTTTATGTAATTGTTCTAGAATGATATATTTGCTCCAAAGATCCTCCTTCTCTCAAGATCATCCAATATATATTTTAAAAGTCATTTTAGACTTTTAAAATTTAATCCACAAAGGATATATTTATTCTTTAAATCATATTTATTTTTATGATGATGATGAATATAGGCTCTGAATTATGAGATCAGTTGTTGATGACTGAAAACAAATAATATTCCAAATCCAGAGGATTGTTATTCAAAAGCAATCAAGACATCTTCACAAAATGAAAGAAGAAAGATTATTAATGAATTTCTTGGATTTTTCTAATGTTTAAGCAGAAATTATACCTCTAACATAAGTTGGAAATATAAATATTTCTAAAAGCCTGATATTATGATTCAGTGAACCAGAATAGGAGGTAGTAGGGAACAACAACAAAATATTATTTGAACCAACATGTTTACAGTGAATCTACTGGATTTAATTTGCCTCTTCCAAAGTTAAGTAAATTATGGTACAAAATTATGATGTGCCAAATTCAAGCAAAGAAGAGATGCATTTGGTTTCAACAAGATGTGTCATGTTGTTTCAGCTACAACCAGCACAGGAATCTAATATAAAAGCATTTCCAGATTTTTGCAAGTGCTGAAAAAAACAATTGAATAGCCAAAAAGTAAGGTTTAGATTTTTTCATGAAAAGTGGTTTTATATTATTCAAATTTTTGTCAAAATGAAATACCTTCTTTAAAGATCCATGGCACTCTCATTCATTACATGCCTATTTGAAATTAGATACAAGTGAATTTATTGCCAAATAAAATATGTGTAAAATTTAAGTCTATGTGCAATCCCATGCATATCTACATAGATAAATATTAAGTTTAATGTGATTTACTCATATAAGTGCACAGATTGCAGGCTTGGTCACTCAAAAAGTAGTGGAATTTTCTGTGGGTCCTCATAAGGAATTACTAAAGGAAACAGTTTCTAGATTCTATAACCATTTTAAGCTCAAAACTGAATTTATAGTGTCAACTGGCCTCACCATGGATCAGGGTTGTTATCTTCCAGTTCCAACAAAGGAGAGCAACATTTCTGGTTTCCTAATGTCTCATTCCTCAAGGTTATGGCTGTCCCAAAGGTGCTTTTTCCAAAAGGCAAATGGACTTTCTTGTTTTATTTCTTTTGAAAACATTTTGAAGAAGCTTTTTGGATGAGAAGTAAAACATTTTAAAGACAAAAATCAAGAAAATCCAGTTGCCTTTTGGAAAAAGCACCCTTGTGACCTTTATGGCCTCCACAATACTTCTGTAGGTATTTGATACTGAAATACCCTAGAGCAGGTGTGATATTCAGCAGGTTCTGACCAGTTCTGGAGGACCAGTAGCAGAAAGTTTGAGTAGTTCAGAGAACCAGCAAATACCACCTCTGACTGGAGATTTTACAATATCCTTCCCCTGCCACATCCATTAAGCTAGAACCAGTAGTAAAAAAAATTGAATCCCACCACTGGCCTAGAGATAAAAAACAGAATGGATTCCCTTTCCATTCTGGAATGGGACCATAACTTGCATTCAAATGAGAACCAAGACATCTAGTGAGGAAGGATTGAGGAATTCTTTACCCTGAAGAAGGGATGAAGAATCACTTTTAGCCTAAAGACTAGCTATCCATGAGAGTAGGATAGATTTTGTGGGTCTGTTCTTCTGAGAAGACATGTACAGGATGAAATTAATTTTGGAATTACAGTTACCTAATTTAAACATGAAACTTGCCATGAAGGTAGGAAGAGGTGTAGAATAATGATATTTAACAGCGTCAGGATTAGGGTTAGGAGAGAGTACAGTCTAAGGCCCTGTAACCATAAATAATCCAGCCCAGAAAGATTGTCTTTCCAAAACTTTTATATTTAGGGAACTTTCCTATCTTTAACAACTTACGTAGTCTGCATTCTGCCTGCAGTGTCTTACCTCTAGTCATGCAAAATATCCATAGACTAGATTTATCAGCTTATGTGAACAGATTTGCAAGTATTTTATATTGCAAAGATGTAATCTGTATATATGAACAAGCCTGAGGAAGGAAATTGATATCTTTGTAATTATTCAAGGAAGGAAATTTTCACTCAGCTGATAGAAAAAAGCACCTCTGGAAAGAATAGAGTCATTATTTTAGAGTTGTGCATTATTCAAATTGTAATAGCCTAATGTATGAATACCTGCTTGTGATTATTACTTAGGTAATTAAGAACTAGTAGATTAGATATACATTTTTGCAGCATGATGTAGTGACTTTGTTTAATGCAAACCCCCAACTTGCGAAGCTTTATTGTATACATTATTTATTTTTTTATTTATTAGAGTGTTATTCTGCCTTTATTATTTCATAAGTAATTCAAAGCAGTGAACATGCATAACTTCTCTCATTTTTATCACAACAACCCTGTGAGATGAGTTGGGTTGAGAGAGAATAATTAGCACAAAGTCACTCAGCTAGCTTTCATGCCTAAGGTGGGACCAGAACTTACAGTATCCTGTTCTCTAAATCAACAGTTTTACCACTATACCAAACTGGCTTTTCTGTTTCTTACTCTATATGTTGGCTTTCTTGTACTATAGATTAAATAAGATTTTGATGAAGATGGAAAAATAATTTTGTGGAATAGAGATATTGTTTCCGTGTCCATCACTCTATCCTAGAGTCCATCACTCTATCCTGTATGTACATTAAATAAAAAATTGAGCATAGGCTAGTAATTTCCATTCATGTCAATAGGCCTAAACGATCTGAATCTAGCCTATTTGAAACTGGGACATTATACTCAAATAAAGTCTTCTTCAGTAATATAGTTTTTAGAACATTTACAATTCATTTTTGATTGTGGCTTCAAACATTGTCATTCTTTTAGCTTACGTTTTCTTTAAGATTCAAGTATTTAGGGATCATTTAAGTTAAAACGGAAGTTGTTTGGCAAGACTTATATGTGATTTTTAAAGTACTTTTATATTGAAAACTTTCAAAATGAAAAAAAAAGTATATTAACAATCTATGAATGTTGCTTCATTTACTTTAATCCACAGAGCTATCCATTTTAATGTTGCCCAGTTTCTCATTTTCCAAAAGGTAAATTTATTCTTTTGGAATGATTTTTTATATCCATTTTTTATTTTAATTTAAAAACTATTTTCATATGTATTACTTGTAACATTGACATTTTACAGCAATAGCAATAGCATTTAGACTTATATATCACTTCATAATGTTTTACTCTCTAAGCAGTTTACAGAGTCAGCATATTTCCCCCAATAATCTGGGTTCCCATTTTACTGACCTTGGAAGATGGAACCTTGAGCTGGTCAGAATCAAATTTCTGGCAGTGGGCAGAATTAACTTGCAGTACTGCATTCTAACCACTGCACCACCATGGTTCTTATTGTTGCAAAATCTTATAACTAAAAGATATGCAAAAGGCACATTTCAGAGCAAATATGGAATTCAGGTATGACAGCCACACATTCATTAGAGAAAGGAATTGAATTTTCCTGTAGAATAACACAATGGAGCATCAGCAGGGAATGGCAATGAGGGTAACTATTGTTGGGGAAATTGCATTTGAAACAATAAACAGTGTTGAGGGAATAGTAATGAAAACATGACATTCACAAAGCACTCAATGAAGGAAGTAACAGTAAATGGGAAATGACAATGAAGGGAAAATAGCAATAACTGGAAACAGCATTTAAACAGTGTTAAGGGAACAGCAATGAAGACTCCCAGGAGAATGTTGAATAGGACAAGTACAGTGCAGTTTTTAGGGGGACAGAGCAAGTCTCACATACATTCTATATTTTATTTGCCCTACAGAAAATTTGAACAGGGCAAGCGGATAGTAGCATGCATGCCTGAGAGCCATGGAATTTACAGAAAAAGGAGGGGGAAAGATAGAGGAGATATGCATGTTCAACAGAGTTTTTACTATTTTGATTTTCTTAGTAATAGCTTAGAAATATCACCTTCCTCTTCTATTCAAAGTGATCAGCATGGATTAAAATTTTTAATCCAGGCAGTCTTTCAATATCTATGTGCATCCTTCTTTTTCCAATTATGGAATTTGTTTCCCTATAGGCAATATAGCTATTGATCCTCAAAAATTCACATTTGCAAAGAAAAAGAATAAAATAATAGACTTCCTCATAAGTGTTATCTGGTAATAAACTTGTTTCTACTTCAATCATTTCCATGATTTATATTTTATTTTTATTTTGTTATTTAATCATATTATATATTTCATTTAGGAGCTGTAAAATAGCATATATAGAATTCATTTCCTTTGTCTTTTTATAGAACACCCATAAAATAGGGTGGGCTGAGAGACAATTTGCCAAAAGTCACAGTCAGTTTTCATAGTTTTTTTCCCCATTCCTACACCAACATCTTAACATTGCATTAATTATCCCATTGTTAAAAGATTTTTCTTGTTGTATAGATCAAAATAGAATAGGGACTTTAGGGTAACAATGAAAGAAGAGAGGATTTTTTTTTAATTAAACTAGAGCTTCGTTAAATAATTTGTGGTATTTTTCAAGAATATATTAGTTTTTCCCAAAGATCTCTTCTTGACACTGTCCAACATTCAAAATCTTCCTACCTCTTATTTGCTCAGTTTTTACCATAAACATCTTATTAATTTCTTTTACCATGCATACATATGAACAGAGCTATGCTTAAATCATGAATTTGAAACTAATTAACTGAGCAGTCATTTATTCCTATTCCCTTAGTTTTCTTAATATCTGAACTACCTTTTCCATATTCTTTTGTTATTTCTATTTCCAGTATTTATTTATATCCTCTAATATAGTTCTTTTTTGTCTTGGATACTTTCACCCAAAAGTCAACTCAGGCTTTAGAAATGTAGACAGTTACTTATTCCTAGTTATATGCTTATTGAAGAGATGAGGAGAATAAGAGCCATGCACCAGGGGGAATTCCTAGAGATAAAATGGAAAAAAGCTGCCAGGATCCACAGAAACATCTAAAGTTTTATTAAATAGTAGAAACAACATATCTATACTGTAATGAGTAAGTAATAGTGTAAACTGTAATTATCCTTGACATATTAAGTGGCAGAAGATGCACTTGCTCATTATATGTTTGTAACTATGGATTTTTAGCACTGTCTTGACCTCCCCATTTCCATCTGGCGTCAGGAAATGGTGGCAGGGAAATTGATCATGCAATTGATATTTGTGTATTCATATCAGTGAAAGCATGAATATGGGAAGGAAAAATACTTCAGTTACTCAAGTTGCCTGTAATAAATCTTTCAATAGGAATAGAAGGCTTGTTATGGCAATGGAGAATGTGAAGGGTTGTTAACAAAAATGGAAAGGCTATTTACATTCTAAAAGTGGAATGTATTGTTATCACACAAACCTGGCAGTTCAGGTGGTAGTGACATTTCATTGGAAAGTGTGACAAGAAAAGAGTAATTTAATTAATTAAGAAATTTAGATGCTGGTCAGTGTTGTAAAATACATTTTATACTAATATTGCTCCATTTATGTAGACTCCGATGAAAGGTAAACTATCATCAACCTAGAGATACTTACTTTCATATGCAACCATATCAGTTTGACTCAAGCTTTTTGGTATACATTTTAGTCCTTTCATTCATAATTAAGCATATACCTTCATTTAACTGTGTGTATTTATCAGTTATCCTATTTTTCTTATTATGTTCCTTTTTTAAAAATCTGTTTTTATTTTATTCAAAAACATTAAAATAAAAACACCAAAATTAAAAAGACAAAGAAAAAACATAAAACAAGCAACACATTAAAAATTAACACTTATACTTATATTGTCTCCCCTTTGTTAAAAACTGATTAATATATAACAATATTAATTTCCATTCTTTGAAAAACAGGCCTAAAGGATTTTAAACTACTAAACTGCTAATTCTATTTGCAAGTTATTGAACCATTATCTATATACTTTATTAATAACAAAATAGTTAAGAAGAGAAACAATAATAATAAAAATATGCAAAATTAAAATTTCAAAACTCTGTTAACGAACTGTTACTGTAATCATGTAAGAAAACTTATCTTCTTAATATCCAAAATTGTTCTAAGAGTTAACACTGATTCATCCTGGATTATTTGTTTCTTAATACTGTCTTTGTTTCCTTTGTTTGTTTCTTAATACCATCTCTGATCAGTTGTTGTCTGGTTATATACAGTATGATAAGTCCAATCTCCAAAGCCAGTCTACCTTCCCCAAAAACTCCAGATGAAATTGTTTCCCAGTTAAGTATGATTAAACCCATTCTCCAATCTCCTTCAATCTACTTAAAGAAGATCGATTTATTCACTCAGACAGTTTTCTGCTATTGTATAAGAATGCAGACTTGAACTTCAGGGAGGTTGACTCAGTTCGTTGTAAGTATGGATCCATATTTCTCACTAGTGAATCTATGGCTTAGATATCACAGTCCTTTTATCTGTTCAGTTTATCTAGTTACTTGCCCCTGAATGTTTTCCACAGCCTTTATGATTTAATTAAACTTTTTTTAAAAAAAATTCATCTAGAATTGTATGTTACAAAATGATCTATTTTTTTTAAAAAAATGTTAGCCTTATTCTCTTGTCTATAGCTTCATTCCCTTTTTTGTATGTGATTTTCTGGTTCCTCTCACAGGAAACTGCATTTTTAAAGATTGCCTCTCCTGAATGAGTCCATAACCAGGGGTGGGATTTTTTAACAACCAATTCTATGGGTGTGGCTTAGTTGGTGGGTGTGGCTTGGTGGTCATGTGACTTGGTGGACATGACTTGGTGGTCATGTTATTGGCTGGGCGTGGCCAACTCAATATCACTCACACCAAGGCACACATCTCCTCGTCTGGCTTCTCATGACTGTGGGGATGCTGAAACAGTCATAAGTGTGAAAAATGGTCATAAGTCTCTTTTTTCAGTGCCATTGTAATTTTGAATGGTCACTCCACACAAGCAAAGTACCAGCAAAGGAGGGGAAAAAATTCCAAAGACATTCCTGAGATAGGAAGTCTAGTCCTGCCAAGAATGTAATAAGAGTTAAATGGAGAGGCAGTTTCTGTAAGCAACACCAGAATGTTTCCTTTCTGCCTTCCTTACAGAATTAGGCCAGTAATTTCTTTTAACAACCGGTTCTCCAAACTGCTTAGAATGTTAACAACTTGTTCTAGCGAATAGGTGCGAACTGGTAGAACCCCACCCCTGTCCATAACCATCCAAAAATCATCTTGGGACATTCCTAGATGTCCCTATTCAAATCTAGGGAGAAACTTTGGCACCAAAATCAGAAGATTTTCAGCAGGACAGAAAAATGTTCTACCTGTCAACAGCCATCTTGGGGAGGAAGGTTATATTTCTAATACAATCTTAAATTCTCTGCAAAAATGACTGAAAAATCTGGTAGCATATTTTCTTTTCTTTTTGTTCAGTTAACAAAATGTAGAATCTGAAAATTTCATAAAAATCAAGAAACAAATGTAAGAATATTGCATACATGTATTAAAGGAGATAAACTTAAAATAGCATAGTGCTTACTTTGTCTCTTTGGTTCTTCTGTAGATACCTGAGTAGGGAGTTAACAATGAAAGAAGTAGCGTAGAAGCTGAATTCAGAGAAGACGGGATACCTAACATAGTTAATTTCCACTGTACAATGGAAAATGTAAGGGAATTCCAAATAGACATCTATTTTGGTTTTATTAATTATTCAAAAGTTTTTGAGTCTGAATATAAAAACAGCTTAATTCCCTATGGAAGACATTGGGAGTGTGATGAACAGATAGTTGAACACTATCAAAAAATTTCAACTGATCCAGAATAGAGTGGGAAGAGCAGTGATGTCCATGCCTCAGTAAGGTCATGTAAGATCATATAACACCTGTGGTTTGCATTTGTTGCTAGTCAGCTTGCAGGTACAATTAAAGGCACTGGTTATTACCTGTAAATTTCTATATGTCATACAGTCCGTTTACTTGAGGAATCATGTGTAATCTCTTAATATTTGCCCAACTGATATAATCTTGTAAGCTTGCTTTAATCCAGATACCTTTGATTAGATAATGTCATCTATCAGGACCCCAAAAGCACATTTTCTCTGCCTCAGCACCTACCCTATAGTAGGATTCCCTGAGATCTTGATTCCCACCCTGGTATTGTTTAGAAGAGCCACGATGATCTAAATCTTCACTCAAGACTTTGGCAAGAATAGTAAGATGCCTCATTTCATCACACTTAACATGGGTGGAAGGGATCTTGTATTGCAGATCATCTAGTCCAACCCCCCCCCCCCCCCCCCCCAGACAAGCAGGTAACTTTCCTTGATCAGTTTCCATCCATTATTCCTTGTCTGGCTTTTGGGTGCCTTGGAAAACAGTTTGATCCCTTCTTTTCTATGGCAGCCCCTCAAATATTGAAACACTACTATCATGTCTCCACTTGTCCTTCTCTTCACTAGACTAGCCATGCCCAATTCCTATAACTTCATATGTTTAGTCTCCAGTCTCCTAATCATCTTGCTTGCTCTTCTCTGCACTTTTTCTACAGTTTCAATATCTTTTTTATAATGTGGTGATCAAAATTGGATGCAGTATTCTAGGTGTGGTCTTACTAAGGAGTTATAGAGTGGTATTAGTACCTCACTTGATCTTGACTGTATCTTCTGTTAATGTAATTTAGGATTGCATTGGCTTTTTTTGGCTGCTACTGCACACTGCTGGCTTATATGTAACTGATTGTCCACTAAGACTCCAAGATCCCTCTCACAGTTACTGCTATTAAGCCTGGTTTCACCCAGTCTATATGTTTACTTTTGGTTTTTCTTGCTCAAGTTTAAGACATTACTTTTTTCTATATTGAATTTCATTTTGTTAGACCCAGTGTTCAAGTCTGTCAAGATCCATCTGGATCTTTCTTGAGGCTATCATTTATGGTGTTAGCTAATCCTGCCAGCTTAGCATCATCTGCAAATTTGGTAAGTTCTCTTCTATTCCCTTATCTAAGTCGTTTATGATGATATTAAAGAGTACATGGTCTAAGACAGAACCTTGTGGTACCCCACTGCTAACTTCCCTCCATATAGATTTAGACCCATTTCTCATTGATTACAGTTTGTAAGCCAGTCATGAATCCATCTGGTGGTGATGCTATCTATGCCATTTTTTTCTAGCTTACCAAAAAGTAGGTTATGATCTACTTTGTCAAATGTCTTGCTGAAGTCTAAGTATATTATGTTCATAGTATTTTGCTGGTCTACTAATTTAGTCACTATGTTAAAGAATGAAATAAGATTGGTTTGGCATGATCTGTTTTTAATAAACCCATGCTGACTCTAGTTATTACTTTACTCATTTTAGATATCAGTAGACCTGTTTTTTTAAATATTATTATTATCTTTTCCAATATCTTTTCCTTTTCTAGGTATTGATGTTAGACTGATTGGCCTGTAGTTTCCTGGATCTATTTTTTTTCCTTTTCTTACCATCTTTCATCTCTTTATTATAATTTCTTTATTATTGTTAGCTGCCGCAAATCATTGAGAGTTGGGCAACATAAACATTTAAGTCCTGCTAATAAAATCACCATCAGAAATGGAATTGCTGATCAACATTGATTGAATATACCACCATGATTTTGCAATGGAGTTTGGACTGAACAAATGTGTTATTCTCACTATTAACAGAGAAAAATGGTCAAAGCTTAAGGAATAAAGATGTCCTATGGAAATAACATCAAGAGTCTACATCAGGAGTGTCAATCTGGTGGCCCGTAGTCTGGATGTGTCAAGCGCAGGCCACGGCCACCCCAGCTCCATGAAGGGAAAAAATGTCATGAAATTTCCTGTAATGGCAACATGATACCCTGACACCCGTGGTCTAGATGAAAAATATCACAACAAATACTTATAGACATCCATCAGGCTGACAATTTCAAGGATTCTGAACTAAAAAAAAAAAAACTACATCAGAAGAGTGAAGATGGTGATTAAGTTAAAGAGACACATAAGGCTAATTCTGATTCAGAAAATGAAGCCTTAAGAACAAAAATGTTCAAAGCCCTAATTCAAAAAATAGCAACAGATAGCAAATGTCATCTTTGGAAAGAAACTGCAGGAAAAGTGTGTCACTTTTTAGATGATGCAAGAAGATCACACAGACTTATTACAAACAAGGCATGACAAAGTAACTACAGTGGTTCATTGGAATATCTGCAAGTAATCTATTTGCCTATAATAGGAATTGGTAGGACTACAAAACAGAGAAAGTAATAGAAAATGACAGTTAAAATGCTCGGAGACTGTAGAAACCACATCTGTGACATGGCACCCCAGGTTTAATAATTGTTAATAAGAAAAATTTAAAAGTCTGGATAGTAAACATTCTCCTGGAGATAGGAAAATAGAAGAGAAAGAACTGGAGAAAATCACAAATTTTAAAGATTTGCGAATAAAATTAAAGTTACTATGATAAAAGAAAGCAAATATATTATCAGTAGTAATATGTTCCTTGGGTAAAATGCCAAAACAACTGGAGCATCACATAAACACCACTAGCCTTGGCAAAGTTAATATCAGTCACTTACAAAAGGCAGCTTTACTAGCAATAGCTTACATCCTGCAATAATACTTGTAATTTCATCAAATAACATTTGACTATCCCAGGTTCTTGGGAAAGCTTCATTAGGTAGACAGAAATGCCAAATACAATATAAGTATCTAGCTCAATGATGGTGAACCTTTTTGCCCAAAGTGTGTGCACGTACATGTATGCATGCACATACATATCCCAAATGCAATATGTATCCCCTATGCACGTGTGCACTCCTGCATTCATGTGTGTGTATGTGTGCTAGACATGAACCCCACCCCCACACATACACCCCTCCCCCATGCATGCGTCCCAGCCCCCTGCACATGTATGACAGAGAGCTGAAGACCAGCTGACCGGTGGGAGGTGCGCACACATGCACATCAGAGCTGAGCTGGAGCAACGGTGCATGTGCCCATAGAGAGGGCTCTGTGTGCCACCTGCAGCACATGTGCCATAGGTTCACCTAGGTGATTCCACAAACAATTATAATAAGTGCATTTGAATAGAAAATGAATAGAAATTGAAGCATGCAGAACTGGGAAAGAAGTATCCAGGGTTCTATAATGTTATCCTAACTACTCAACTTATATTAAGAATCATCAAAACTATTGGTTATAAGATACAGAAGTTGGAATTAAGCCCAGGGATCACCAACCTTTTGGACCTCAGGGACCACCAAACTCATACTTTTAAATCCTGAGGAGCACTAATATGACTTTTTTTTAAAAAAGATAATATATTTAATATATTTTTTTAAATTTTTTATATTGAATATTAATATAATATAATATGTATATATATGTATATGTATATATGTAGCAGGCTGGTTGGCTGTGTTGTTATTTCTTGATTGGTTGATGGAGTTGATGTTTGCAGATTGGTTGGTTTTTTTTTATAAGAACCTATGTGGCTGAGGTGCTGGCTGTGTGTCTACACAGCCTTCTGTGTTGTAACGACCTGGGTAATGGGCTGTGTGATGACCTTCTGAATTCTATTGTTGTGATATCCTGGGCCTTGTGCTCCTGGGTCATTGGCTGTGTTGTAACATCCTGAGGTTTTGTGGTGTAACCTCCTGAGTTCCGTGATGTTATATCCTGAACGGGTGGCTGTGATGTAACATTCCGGGTTTTGGTTTGGCTCTGAGTTTTAGGTCTGGCTATGTGTTCATGGCATGTGTCAATTTGCTTGGTTTGGGGGTCAGGGTGTGTGGCCGCTGATGATGCAGCCATGGTCTGGTTTCTGGATGGTGGTTGCCTTTCATCTATGGGATGGGTTTGGGTTGGTGAGAGAGATTGGTGGTGGCATCATATGTTGTTTGGGTCCGTTGTTGGTTTTCGTGGCTGGGACTCATTTATTGATAAGGGTTAGTTTCCAGATGTCTGGTAGGTGGGAGATATCATCCCATTTATTCATGTTATGGGGGTATTTCTTTATTTCGATTGCTTTCCTGATTATTCTCTTGTTGAAGTGTTCAGTATTGGAGATTAATTTTGTTCCCTCAAAATTAATTTCATGTCTTGTGGCTTTAAGGTGCTGGAAAAGGGAGGAAGTATTTTCTTCTTTTCTGACTGCGTTCTTGTGTTCTGCGATGCATGCATTTGTTCTCCTGTTGGTTTGTCCAATGTAGGTGGCTGAGCAATTGTTGCATGGTATTTCATAAACTCCTTGGTTTTCTAGCTGGATCTTGTCTTTGGGGTTTCTTAGGATGTTGGCTATTTTTTGGTCAGTGCTGAAGGCTGTCCTGATATTGTGTTTGTGGAGAATTTTGCTATATATATATATGTGCTTATTTAATTATAATTGTGGCTACCTGGAGTTGTGGGAGGAAAGGAGGGCTGGGCTGCTTCCATCCCTCCTCCCACCTACACAGAAGAACGGGCCAGGGGGATGTCTGAGCTGAGGGGCATCAGGGCAGCTGTTGTTGGGAGAAGCAGAGGAGAAAGGGTTTTTTGCCCTCCTTGGGGGAGCAGTGTCCCTCAGCCACCCCTCCAGGGGCTTCTCAGCAGGTAGCTGCCTGCAGAAGGACTGCTGCACTTGGTGATTTATTGGGCGGAGGGGAGGGGGAGAAAGTGGAGGCTTCTTTCAGATCCTGGGGAGGATTGAGAGAGCTCAGATCTGTAGCTGAGGAAAAGCTCCAGGATGATGACCCGGGATTCTTCCAGCCTAACCTGGAGGCAGGTAAGGAAAGGGGGCAGGCTGACACCTTCACCCCACCAAGAGAAGAGTTGCTTTTCTCCATCAGCCCTCCATCTGCTGCTTCTGTGGCTCCTCACCTCTCCTGTCTTGGGAGGGGAGCCAGGAGCCATTTCCTTCCTGCCCAACAGCTGCACCTCAGCGGGAGAGAAACCCACCCTGGAGCCTGGCAGTAGCTGATCCACTCCTCCCAAGCATCACTTCCCTGCCACGCACTTTGCAGAGCCCATGGAGGCATGAGAGAGGCTCTCCCTCCAGCCAAGCTGTCGAGCGCTCCTCGAGAGAGACAAGAGAAGCAGCTGGAGTCACTCTCGTCTCTTGAGAGCCCAGCTGAAGTTTCCTGTGCCACTTCAGTGAGAGAGACAATAGTTTGCAGGGGACCGATTTAGCATCAGCAGAGCTAAGGTTGACTCTGGCTGCTTCTCTCTGCACTATGGACATGGGAGGACACAAAGGGCTACCTTGGCACCACCAGCTGCTGAAAATATACCACAGCAAAGGGAGATGCAAATGTGATAGTGCTTCTTCCAGCCACCGCTGCTTCAGCTCGCTTGTGACACACCCTTCCCCCACAACAGTACCATTACCTCATTTCAGCCACCACAGGTCAATCTGATATTCCAGAACTGTAGTCATCCTGGTAGAGGAACTGCTCTGGGATGACCAAAGGACCAGTCCTGTGACTACTACAGTTCTGGAATATGGGACCAACTTTCTCACCAATGTCAGCAAGCCACCCCAGGGCAGATTTCCTTCCCCCACCATTGGTCTTACCTTCCAGATCCAGGTCATGTAGCTCTCTACTCAGTCTCAAGTTAAAGTTTATATTCGGCCAAAGGGTGGGGTCAGTTGCGGGTGGTCCATGTGGGCAGAACAGCTTTGTTTTTCCATGTAGCCTGGATTAATGCTTTTGGGGGCCATTTCTCTGCGAACCACCAAAATTTTGGGTCCATGGACCACCGGTTGGCGACCACTGTGCTAGATGAAGGACATCAACTAGTTCTGATATATTGATGATATCATTTTAATCACTGGAAAGAAGAAAGACACAAAAAATTCTAGTTGAAGTTAAAAGAAAGAGTGCCAAGTTGAAGCTGGTCTCTCTTTCTCCTTCCCTCCCACTCTCCCCCTTAACGTAGTATAGAGGGGAAAAACTGAAATTAATAACATTTGATACTTGGAAGGAAAGTTATAATTGACCTAGACCAAATGTTAAAGTATGGGGACATCACACAAAAGAAAAAATACTGGTATGTGTTGTTAAGGCCATGCTATTTTCTAAAATATCATATGACTGTGAAAGTTAGATCCCTAAAGGGGGAAAAAAAGATGCCTTTGAGTTGTGGTGCTGAAGCTGACCAAACAGAAAAACAAATAATTCAGTATTAGATGAAATATTGTAGAACCAGACTACCCACTAGATACCAAAATATCTAGATATTTTGGACACATAATAGAAAAGGGAGGAAGAAGAGGGTTAGAGGAAGGATCAAGCTTAGCTGCTAGTGCCAGATAACAAATCAAGAAGTAATGAAAATGGAGGCAAAATATTCATTTCAAGCCATAGTAGATTGAAATGAATATTAAAGAATAAATCATAAACTCAAATACATCTAATCCTTCTCTGTGCTTTCGGAAAGCAGCAAAGTTATATTTACTCCACATAATACTTTATTTTATAATGAGATTTTCATCCTCATTGCAAACTAATATTGATATAATCCTAACAACAAATATTTCTAACCAGCACCCCTAAATTGCATAGGAACAGGCAAAAAGATTGTCTCAATGTGCACAGACAGTCAAGCTTTCAATATCTGTATGTATGTGTATGCATATGTAAATGTATATATACAGTGTATTCAGAAAGTATTCACATTTGTCAATTTTGCTTTGTTGCAGCCTTATTCTACCATTGGTGATAAATTAAATTGATTGGACATGATTTGGGAATGCACACACCTCACTATAAAAGGCCACTCAGCTGACAAGGCATTCGGCATCTGAGCTAAAACAAGAAATCAAAGGACCTGCCTGCAGAGCTCAGAGACAGGGTTACTTAAAGCATAGATCTAGGAAAGGCAACAATAAAATTTCTGCTACACTGAAAGTACCTAAGAGCACAGTGGCCTCCATAATTATCAAATGGAAGGAGTTTGGCATGATCAGGTAAGAATACAAGAGCTGGTCGCCCAGTTAAACTGACCAACTGGAGTAGATAAGAGAGGTGACCAAGAATAGTGCCCAATGGTCACTCTTGACTAAGCTCCAGAGATACAAAATGGAAATGGGACAGAGTTCCAGAAGGACAACCATACTGCA